>JAWNKX010000665.1:1930000-3130000 GCA_035041755.1 Cacoxenus indagator
AACAAATATAATATGAAGCTTAGATGATCATTATTATTATTTTTTTTATAAACTCCTTTTTCATGTTTTAGACCCCAAAGTGTCACTGTTTGCAGCATCCATTTCATTTTTATCTTAATGTTATATCATCATTGAGTGAAATTTTTTTCAAACCGCTTCAACATCGCAGGTCATTGCTTGCTAGGCAAAAATGGAGAGTTTTCTGTGACCGGCAATGAAAAGTGTATCTACTGTATCAATCGCAAGAGCCATCCACATCGACACCGAAGCCGAATATTCATGGTCATAAGGTCTTGCTGTTACGCACTTCAAAAACCGAACGAAACTGTTACTGCAGATGTGTGCCAATGTCAGTTGAATCAATTGAATAACGCATTGTTGCTAAAAAGGCCAGCAATAGCGAGCAAGAGACGCACAGTCATTCTCTGTGCAAGAGTTGTGAAGGATACATACACTGTACGGAGCGCGAAAGGGAAGCGTTGCCGTAACCAGCCAGACACAGCGCCTTCTGTTTATCACTTGTTCAGATGCATGCAGCATGGCTTGGTTGATACACGGTTTCAAAATGTTGAGGCAGTACAAAATTGAATCGATGATTGGTTCGCTGCTAAACCACGATCGTTCTTTTGACGCGCTATTGCCATGTACCCACAAAGGTGCGAAAAAGTTGTAGAAAATAATGGAAAATATTTCGAATAATACATATTGTAACAATATTTTAAATCAATGCATTTTTGCATTAAAAAAATTACCAGAATTAATGCAATCCCCTAAAACAAAGATGTTGAAATAAAGAAGGAACAACTGGTAAAAATATTTTTTTTTTGTACACTTGGCTTTACTGAAACCATGGCGATTGCTGCTTGAGTCGCATTGTTGCCGTGGATAAATCTTGGATTCATTATTATGAGCCAGAATCTAAAAAACACTCCAGCCGGTATGATAGATTTCGAAGGTACTTTGTTGTTGCATTACAAATACTCTACCTCTCAATACCACTCTTCCGCTTTGGAACGAAAAATTGACCCGAGATATACCACTCCTTCTATTCGCTAATACACATCCTGAACGCAGTAGTCGTGTTTCTTCAAGTACTCTGTATGAGTTGGTCTTCGTAACAGTACGGAATCTGGACGTTCATTATTTGCTCACCAAGAAAAAAAAGCGAGTGCAAAAGTAATTATCAACCATGAAGTACAATAGTAACTACATGGAATTATCTGACAAATCTAAGAACGTTGCTAATGAATATATTGAGGCTGAAAATAAATTTTTGCACTTTTCTACTGCTCACACTTTGCACTGAAGTTTTAACCGCTGTTTAAAGGTGAATATGAAATACCACATATAGTAGGCATACATATTTTTAATCAGCTCTGTCTGTGATTCTCCTAGTCACATGCTTATTATTATTAAATGCTTGCTCATATTGATAGTTTGAACTGAGACAAGTAGAAATGAAAGTCATGGCAGTGTACTCCCTCTATATCTATTCTTCTTCTACTTTATACTGTTTCGCACAGTTCTACATAAAAATCTCATAACAAATTCAATTGCAATATAACAATTTTGTGTTGCATTTGTAAATGTCTATTTGCTTACAATGCTCACTAAAGTAGGCTCAACTTGACATTTATTTTCAAATTTCATTGCAAAAAAAGAAGCAATTTCCATCGTTACCTAACAATTTCGTATGTCCTTTAAATTGGAGTTTATTGGCTACCTTGTAGTTTATGCGGTAAGCGTTGACAATTTATTTTATAGAATGCCAAAGGCAGCGCTATCTTGGTTTTGCAATTTTAATCAACCTTTTTCATGGGACCACTCGTAGAGCCGCACCATCCGTTTACCGCTCTGACCATTTCATATTTGTAAACGTGCCTGACCCAAATTCGCTTATCTGCAACCATCACAGACACAATCACCATCACAAGGCGTTTAATGGATCTCAATAGTCGAAAGAAATGAGTTGGCCTCTTTTTGATTTAATCACCTCCATTTAAAGCAGAAAATGACGCCGCATACGCCGATAATCAATGTGGTGGAATTGTGTTAAACCCAAATATAACGTGTTAGCGCCACTCAAACTTCAATTAGAAGCAACAATGAGCAAGCACACACACGACCTTACTGCCGGCTTTTGAGGCACTCTGCCCTACGCCTGTGACTTTCGTACTGTTTTCGTACTGTGCGCCAATGTGACGAATAATTCTTTTCTCGCCGCTTTTTGCCTTTGTTTTTGGATTCACAGAAACTGGGTTACATATTAACGAAATTGTGGTAAAATGCAATGGAAATGAAAAATCAATGGAGCAAAAACAAAAACAAAACGAAATGAAGAAGGGAATTAGGAAGCAACGTACAAGAAAGCGCGCTACCGCGCCGGGACGGCGTCCCAGGGGCACCGGAAACGCGATATGGTTTTTGACGAACGCGCAACCGGCGCCGTTTTCTAATCAATTAGATTCGAGTGCTGCAGTTGAATCCATGATTTCTACATCGTTTCATTTTTAGAATCTCATTTTGAAAGTGAAAGTTTTCTGTTCCACAATTGCAATTTTCAACTCAACTCGAAGCGTTTTTGCTCGGCTCGTTTAACTTAGCACCAATTTTTTTCATATTTTTTGTTTAGGTGTTTCATGCCATCAAGTTGTAAATTAAAAAGGGATGCCTGTCTTAATTGCAACTAATTAAATTTTTTAACTGAACACTTTGCATTTTCCTTCTTATTTTTGGCTCTTTGCAAAGGTTGAAATACATCGCGGTTCCATTTATAAAGGCTTTCCGTAATTTGTTATTTACCTCAAGGATTTCAAATGAGTTTGTAAGGCATTAAATTTGAGTGAGTCATAACTCGGTTGAAGTAAAGACGCTTAATAACCCAAGCAATTCATAATATAGGTGAGATCACAAAGATATCATGGTGCGCTTTGTCGACCGTTGTAGAAAGTTTAAATTTAACTAAAAATGTCTGAATATTTGTCTGTATACATGTATGTATGTTCGTTATAGAAGCCGAAACCGCTGAACCGATTTTGTTGAAATTTTTAGGGGAAATCTAGAATAGACATTCGAGTAGTCCTGTGAAGTTTGGTACGAAAATAGTGCCGTATGACATCAATATTGCTTCATCAGTTTGCCGTTTGAAATCGATAGTCTGTCAAAGACAAATAATAAAAACGTTTAACTTAAATCCAAAGTTTAGTGCGTATTTTTTTTTTCAATGCAACCGTAAAAGGCATAAAAACGTATGTCGGGCTGCGCTAGTAGGATATAAAAAATGAACAGAAAATAGACAACACTGTTATGCGGGGCTTCGTATATTTGAAGCTCGCACTCTACCACTAAAATTTAATAAGCTTTACATAACTACTCACAGTGCTTAATCACACATATTGATTGCCAAGCTTGCCTGAATAATAGAATTGATGGACTATAGAATAGGCCAACGCTTATGAAAAGTAATGGTAAAAAAAAAAAATAAGAATAACTCCAAATAAAGAACCCTAAAATCTGTAGGCTAAAGATTGTTCGTGTATCAAATATAATAATCTGTAAAGCAAAGCAATAGAGTGACTACAAAATTGATGTAAGAAAAAAAAGTGTATCGTTTGAGCTGTCAAACTACTTACTACTACAAACGAATGGTCTTGAAACATTAAAATGTATCACATATTTAAGTCTCTTTAATTTCCGCCATTATTATTGTTTGATTCTTAACAGGTTTTGTTTAGAGAATTTACATGACTACTTTTGGGTAGTCCCTATCGTTGTTATTGTTGTGGATATGGAATTAGCCTTGAGTAATTTTGGCATTCGTGTTGACAATCCTTGTACAGAGAAAGTTTGTCTACTTCTTATAATTAGTTGCGCTTGGCATACTTTGAAACAACTTCAGTTATGGTAGTGTGGAAAAAATAGAAATAGAAATCAAGACGAGCAATTGATGAGCACTGCAGCCTTATCATATGATTGTCACGAAAAAAATTTTGCTTTAAAATTCACTCTTCTCCTCTCTGATCAAATACCTTTGTTGTTAATGCTCAACTCAAATATCATTCTAAATAAATCGGAACATCTTATTGACTATCTGTAAAACTCACACATATTCTTCTTGCCAAACCTACATAAAACTATATTATATATTTAAGTCTTGAATTGAATACTTTTCGTAATTTCTGTAATCAACAGAAAACCAAAACTTCGCGCGCGAAATTAAAGCAAAAAAAAATCAAAGACGAATCAACGAACGAGTGAGCAAACAAAACGAAGAAGTACGCATTAGAACTGCGACTGAACGCGAACTGTAAATGTTTGCAAAACTAAACCCTAAGAAAGATTTCTTCGTACATCATGCAGTACATCACCATTCACAACCCACAATTCGCTACGTCGGCTACTCGCGCTGCACTCCAGCACTGCGAGCCCGTTCTTCAAGTCACACAAAACCATTTTCGACACTTGACTGCTTGACGCGCCCGTGCGAAGAGAAGAGAAGAGAAGAGAATAGAAAAGAAAAGAAACACTTTAAAAGTGTTGTTGAACATATTCGCACACCAACACCGAAACACGAAACTCGAAACATCGCCAGAAGCCGACGGAATTCGGCGAATTCGCCGCTAACAAGTTTCGCTGAATTGTTTATATTATAGTTCTTGCTTATGTGTAGGTTAAATATAACTTGGCTTGGCGCACGTTGCTTTTACAGCCACTCTGCCATTGCTCGGCTGCCTGACACATTTCGCCAATCATAATCACCTGTTGTGTTGGCTTTGCTGTGAATATTTCTGTTTGCACGCGATTTCTTTGTTTACGTTCAATGCAGTTTACGTTGTTGATTTTCTCTGCTGCTTCTATCGGCTTTTTTCAATTTTCATTTTTCGCTTTCGTTTCAGATTTGTGCGAATTTCGATTCACTTTTTCTCTCGCATTTATTGGTGTGGCTAAAACTTGTTTTCACTGGCAACACAAAATGTTCCACACTTGTTTGTAGCGTCGTGGGTGTTTCGAGATGTTTATCCAAGGGGTTTTTTCTTTTATCTGATTAGAATGTGCGGTGGGTTTTTGTGCTTTTCCGAAATAATTTTTAAATAATTAAAATATATATATCAACCACTAGCAAACACTTCACTGGAAATGTATCACCTTTTTCGAAGTCATAGTAAAAAAACAGATCACCCCCGCCCGATGTTAGTTATTTAATCAAGTATAGACACAAGCCCTTGGGAAAAGTACAAGTTCTCTTCGGCATTTTGTGTTTTAAGCATTAACTTTTTAAGTTAAAAATATATGAGTTTTTATAAAGGGCATAGATATGGTTTATAGGTATGTGGTTTTAAAACCAGGGAACTCCTATTCCGTAACTCTTATAAGAAAGATTACATAAGACTCGAATAGGGATTGAATTGTATCTGTATATAAATAAATATACGAATATATAGAATTTCATCATCAAAATATAATTTCAATCGCACATCAAATCTACAACATAATTCGATATCTTGAAATATCAACAGTGCGTATAATAATACGCCAAGAACGCCGCGTATGTCATGCATAAAAAAAACAACCCATAGACACACTGAGTATTCGCCACAATTTATGCGGGGTGATTGCATTTCCTTGGCTTTGGCAAAATAGGGTCACCAGTAACACCAACAAATGCAACGTCGAAGGCACAAAAGTCAACAACACTTTAAGTGACCAACAAAATGCAATGAAAGCAACTCGAGTAATGTGCTCAAACAAGCACGTCGCATTGCAACAACAATTCGAATAACAACATCGAAAACAACAAAAGCAACAGCGACAACAACAACAACAACACCAATAGATAAACAACGAGCCGCTAAAAACGATTACGGTAAACGACAAGTTGAAGGAAAACCAGAATGAATTAGAATTTCTGCATGTGCTCGTATGGCTGTAGGCCGTTCAGTCCGCCACCCTTCCATCAGCGCGCACCAAGTTTAGGGAAAATCCTTGGCTAATGTCGCGACTTTATAGTCGAAATAAGCGAAATTTCACGCGGTGCTCACAGAATGTTATTACAAGGATTCATTGCGAGTGTGTGTGTGGTAGAGAGAATGTGTTTTAGGCGTTTGTATATTGTTTGAGTCTGTAGTCGTTAAAGGGGCTACAAATTTGTCTGTATTGTGTTTCTTTCCCAACAAAAAAGATGTGGTGAACGTAGCATTTAAATATTCAAAAGTTTAAGGACTCACATTTGTACTTCTTTAGAGAGATACTCTTAACAAAATGTGTTTCCACTATGACAGACGTACGGTAATCCTCCCATCTGAGGGCGACATTCCCAGACACAACTGAGGCACTCTTGCCCAATTTTGCTCTGTTTAAATCCTGATGTTATGCTGTGAAAGCGTTCACGCGATGTTGGTTCTTTGATTGGTCTTGGTCTCAGTTATAATTCATTAAACTCTATTAAGTGATCCCTATAATTCTAACCGAGTTTTCGCTCTAAATCTCTTAAGATTGTGTCTCCGATTGGTCTCTTGGATCCCTCGCTATAACGTAATTCATTAATTTCAACGGATGCACATTAATAATTTAACCATTTATTATTATCAGACTAGTTAACTAACTTTGCAGCTGTCTATCTAAGTGCCTGCCCCTCTGTCTACTAATTATCCAAGTACTCAACGCTATTGGAGCTTAAGGGAAATTTACTTTCTGTACTAATTAATCAGACAAACAAGACTCGTCTTCTATATCCTTCTTGGCATCCTTTGTGCGCCTTTAAGCTGCGTTCTTCATTGATTTTATGGTCGTAAGATGTGCAGAAATACCTTTTGAGTAACAATTTTGTTTGGAAAATATATTTTAATTTCTCCTGACTAAATAAATCAAAAAAAACTGTTTACTATTTTCAAGAGTTTCAATGATTCGTACTATAATTGTTTCCAACACTGAACAAGGTTTAAGCTCCTTAACCCTTCGCAGGAACTTCCAATCGTTAGTTTAGCGCATTAACATAAAATAAGGCAAAAAGGATAATAAAAAGTCGGCTGTGCGTGAGCTTTACGAGTCACATTTCTTAGGCATTGAGATCCCGCTGAGACGTATGACACTTCACTTTACACTTAACTGTAATTTTATGCGCTCATATGAATTTCAGATGACGGTAGGTCTCACTTGGCCGGAGTTTACACTACTCTCGGTGCTGCACAAACACGTGCACAAAAGTTAAATGACCGTTTCATTGACCACAAATTGTGTGATTCTTGACTTTAACGCTTTATCAGTGACAATTAGAAAATCCGCATTAATATCATTCTGAAATGCAACTTGCAGATACCGAAATTTTTTAATGCACAATCGAATTTCCAACGAAATTTTGTACACTTTTCCTTGGAGGACTTTTCTCGCATTTGCATCGATCCGCTGCACTCGCCGTTCGCTGGAAAACTGGCCAAGCAATCGAGTCCGGTCTGAGGTTTGAACGACTTTGGCGACTTCTTACTGTGTACTTTGCCAAACGAAGGCGCTGTTGAAGTTGTTCGTCTTGTTGTTGCAATTGCTATTGTTGTATTCGTGTTGATGTGGGCAGGCGACTTTACTCGTCGTTCTTCGTTGGTTTGTTGGTTCGTTGGTTGGACGAAACGTAAACGTGGGTCAGTAAACCTACTTCCGGTTGACATAAATTCGCCTTGGACATGAAAACTTGCCACTGGCAACTGTTTTCCTTTTGGCTAGCTGGATTCACTTTACGTCACTTAAAGCGACGGTTTGGCTACTTTTTTCTTCGCTTTTCTTTTATTTTTCGTAGTATGCATAGCCATAGCATGGTTGTTGTAATTGGAAGTTTTTTTGGTTTTTTTTCGTACACCTGTGGTTTTTGCCTTGATGGGCCTATCGAGCTATAATATGATGTGTGTGTCTACTTCGAACTGAATGAAGTTATTTGAGTTATTTTTTTCGGCGATTACCCTACACACAAGCATTTTGGTTGTTTGAAGTGATCGGCGACTATAACAAAATGCTGCTTTCCACGATGCAGAGCAAGGTTTTACAATAGATTAATTATTTGGTACAGATGACATGCGGTACGGTTAAATAAAAACTTAGACCAAGTAGTAGTGGGTACAAAGTTTATGGAAACTGAGTACAGAGAATATGTAATCCATAAAGGAAGCAGGGATTAATTTAGGTCTTAATCGAATACCTTTATACGAATTCGAATTTGAGTCAGCGATCTGCTGTTTAGTGAATTTGTAGGGTAAGTACCTAGAACTATGATTTCGATAATTTCTCACATCTCAATTTTAACGCACAATTTTTTTCTCATTTTTAAAGCCAATTTATATAATTTTAGCGTATTCAATTGTCGTTCATATGATACCAACATAACATTTTTGCCATACCTTTCGCTTTGGCATGTGGTCAGAATATCTTTACGTCCCTGCGCAGCAAAACCAAGCATGGACATGCACATACCTGTGTATTTAGTTTATTAGTTATAATTTGGTTGTGAGTAGCGGAAATACGAAAAGAGATTAATAGCAATAATTGTTGCGTATATCATAGTCATCAGAAAACATATTGTATGGCAACTACTATGTAAACGGTGAACATGCGTGTGTTACCCCGATAGAAGCCTGAGATTTTTATGTGACACCAGAAAATGCGTTACGCCCGTCGACCCTAATGTGCAAATGGAAGTGCAAACCCTAAGTTACGAACACACCTTGGAAAGCTTTTAAAATAATGCATATAATTTAAAAACCTGCACCCACGCGAGTGCCGATTCCGATGCAACGAGTCTCAGCGCAAATGAACGCTGCCTGCTTATTTCCTCCTTCAATGCTATCTTCGACATTGATTTCTGCATTGAACGAATTGACCCAGATTTTCCATAAATTAATAACCAATGGCATTGCGTGAGTAACGTATAAAAATATTCATGCAATCAGTTATGGAAAAACCGTGCTTTGGGCGAATGAATTTCCATTCGAATAATTGCGATGCTAATGACTGTGCTTTTTCTCTTTGTTTTTGTAGTTGTTTGTTTGCCTCTTAAGGCGCAGTCACAAATCACAAGTAAAGCATGTCAACTCAAAGATTTCGAAACAATAATAGTGGAAAATTGTCTATAACCTCAATTGGCTTTTGATGGAAATTGGGCACAATTGAAGACGCACCCAAGCATTAGCAAGCACAGCGAAAAAACTGTTGCCTACTGCAAGGCGCCGCTAATTTTCAAACTCAATTCTGGTGCAATTAAATAAAACCTCGTTTGGGCGTTCGTTCCGTGTTACTCACCACTAATTATATTAAAAACCTGACTAAGTTCTTTTGGCCAAGTATGTCAACTTTTATTAACAATGTCTCCTCTTCACCACTCCACTCCACTCCACTAGATGACTACTTTGGAGTTATATCCTTGACCTCATTTGGCTGCTTACGCATTGTACATTATATTTTTGGCATATTGTGCGTTCGTGGCATGTATAATTTAGCTGATTTTCTATTTGTTTTTATTGTGTTGAAGCCTTTTTCAAGGGTATTTATTTATTATAGATAAGTTGTTGCTCATTAAATTTCATAATTTATTTACTCTCGTTAAAGGTGTCGGAAATACGCTTAAATGTCTGTACAGTTTGCTTCTAAGGGTATTTCTATTATTTTTGTGGCCAATAAATTTATACACGTTGACAAGTTTTGGCGTATTTTAACTTCATTTGCTTGTTTTGTGCAAACTCTTGTCTTTGTTATTGTTGACGTGGTAGCTGATATTATGTCCTGAAATATATCAAGCGTAATAAAACGATTTTCCAGTTGAGCACCTTTCGGCGAGTGTTTATCTGCGCGTCGCCTCAGCTCCAAGCTCGACCCGCCATTTAGTTGCCCCAAAATAGTTGTACGACCGTCGTACAATTCTTTCTTAAGGCGTTAATTTATGAAGTTAGTTGGGTCCGTGCGCGAGAAATTGTTTTGGAATTATTTTCTGATGTACGGCTTCGCTAAACTTTTTTAATTCTGTTAGACATTGAAATATGTTGAATGTTTTTGATGCTTTGGGAATTGTTTATCAACATAAGTTGGAGTAGGTTTTCAGGATTTAATGGATGGCTTTATTTTTTTGTATAGCAATTACTTATGTGAAGTTGTCGACTTAGTATAGCATGTGTAATTACTTTTAAGCCCTCGAAACTTTACTAGAGAAGTCACACAAAATATATGTATTTACCTTCTTCACATACGATGAAGTTTGTAGCGTAGTAAATGAGCTACACATAAAGTATATATATTCTTGGTCAGTTCAACGACACGAGTTGACATAGCTCTGCCTGTCTGCTTGCCTGAGGGCAGCACATTTGTCGAATTCAAATTTCAGTTATTATTCAAAAATCTTTCTTTGTGCACCTATTGATGTAATTTAAGCTGAAGTTTGATTCACATTAAACAGTAAATTATTATGCCCTATGTTTACTAGATTATATAGCTCTCATAGGAGCCATATTCAACAGATTCAGGAACATATCTCATCACCAACGTACAATGCCAACGATCTACCCAATTATTGAGGCAATGTTTGATGTGAGGCCTATTTTGCCATTGAGAACCTCGTTCTCTGTTCGGGGAACCTGTAATTAAATTCCAGAACTCACACTTATATACGTAAATTGTTGTTGTTGCTTATAGTGTACACAACATCAAAAGGTTGTTTATTGATGTTGGTTTATTTAGTATTGCGTATACGTTTTAGACAATTGCACTTATGTTGGTATAAATTTAAAAATTGAATTCGTGAAGATTGCGGAGCTTCTGAATTCAATTGTATTAAATTGAAGCTTTCAAAAATTGAAAGCCTAAACCAAAGTTTATTTATCCTCATAGAGGGCACATTTCTCGTACGAAAGCTTTTCGCCTTGAATTTGAAAACAAGTGTACACTTTAACAGTCTGTTAAACAGTCTGTTAACAGTCCGCCTAACTGGCTGTAGGTCAATGTGTAGTAACATTACTCTGCTAAGTAATGTATGCACTGTACTCGTATTTTTGTTCTAGGCTTTATTGTGAACTTCTGCTGATGGAATTATTTTTATTATTATATGAATATTGAATATACAATTCTGTGTCTTTAGCAAAGAAGTTGAAGCATAATGTAGGTAGTATACCTTAGCGACATTGAGATTATCTTCAAGTATGAAACTGAAACGCAACTTAAAGCCGCGATGCAGTGAAGCGATGCTAGAGGTAAACGATCCGATGACATGCGATAAACTAACTGACTGATTGTCAGTTATGTGATCTCATTAAAATGAAATATTAAACGTATTCAACTCAACATTCACCTGAATAACGTTGCATTTATCGCTTAACAGATATCAACAAATTACTCGTATATCGGTACTATTTCCTGAATTTTTGTTGTAATTGAGTGTACGTAGTATCTTATGTAGTCGATAATAAATGTCATATGGGCATGTCAAGTCGAGCGCGTGGTTGGTTTGCTTTCGTATGTAAAGCATTGGCCAACAAACTATGACTTCGAAGTTTCTCTTATTGAGCTGAACATCGATCTGCATACTGTGTCAACCATTACGATAATGAGTACTGAAACTGCGCAATAATCTGAAGTTGTGGATGAAGATCAAAATCCTTTAACAATGCAATAGCCAGAACATCGAGTAGCTTGTGTGCATCAGTGGGCTCACTATGATTTGTGGCATTGAAATCCGCTCCAAGCAGTGTTCTTAATGTTGTCGCACTAATGACTACTCAGTCAATACAGTAGATTCTTTTATTGGCGAACTATGTTTCTGGGAATGGAATAACTCGACTACTTTCGATGACCAGCGGGATTTTTGCCGCGACCTTCGCTGAAGCTGTTTCTTCTGCGGCTTCTCACATTTCAAACATTGCGACAGTGGTCGCAATTAAGTAAAGGGCTTTAAGAATGGTTAGGAATATGGCAGAAAATTTACATGGATTTATTCAAATCGCTTCTCAATATCGAACTGTATAATTATGATAGTCTGTTTTATACTTGCACATAGAATAAGGAATGCACTTGCTTTATTTAGATAGAACATGCCGCCAATTAACTGATTGGTATTGCACAGTCGCATCTGCACAGCGTAGAGATTGCACTGAAGAAATTTAATAATATTAATTTTTATTTAACTAATAGTTTTAATTATTATTTTTAATAACTCACAATACGTGAAAAATCCTCGATCAGCCACTCGAACTCATGAAACCGTTGTAATAAGCGTACAGTGTCCAGTTGAGCTGTTTCCACAGCTCCGCAGACAAAGTTGATGAGGCAAGGATTCATTAAAATGAGGACATAGATGACCACAAGCAATTTTGCATTAGCGGCGCTCTTGCCAGTAAATAATGCAAAGACAAAGTAACCAATCATGATGTTATCGACGATGTAGGCGAAAAGGACAGCGATTATTTGAAATTTATGGTTGTTGTTGATTCTGCGGAGCACCAATGATAGGCGATAATGCAGTTGACATAGAGCTGACAACTCGATGGCTAAGACGTGTTGTTGTAGATTTTGAGTGCGTTGACTGTGCCCATATTTGGCTTGGTTTCTCATTATGTAATACAATTCCAAAATTTTCTCATTAAGTAAGCATATGCGTTCTCCAATGTGACAAATAACCGCGACATACTGAGTCAAGACGATGTGCACAGCGTTCGTTGGAATTAAATCAAGAAATAGCACTAAAATCGACACTTTTTCAGTGGGTGGAAATACCGAGATGGTAAATATAATCGAAAGGACATTCTGAAAAGCGATTGTGCCATACGTTAAAAAGACAAACCAGTCGAAGCGTCTGCAAATGTTGACATGCTCGAAGTATTCACGCTCCAACTCAACCAATTGATCCACAATCCAACGTGTGAAATGCTCATGGTGAGTCCAACGTTGCAAAACTATAACGAACCAAGCACTGAAGTTCATGAAAATAACTGTTAGCTGTGTGATTAGAGTTAGCCTGTTCATGTTGTCAAAATTTATAGTTAATGCGTAAGAAATCACAAATGGCATTGACGCGATGAGTAGTATGTTGACGACGAGTCCATACTGCCAAAGCCATGTGGCTTTACGAAAGCGCTTTGCTTCGAAATCGAAATAGAGCGTGGTTATACCGAGGAGTTGTGCCACAAAGTGTGAGCCCTTGGCGAGTAAAGCGCGCAACTTGCTTCGAAAGTGCATACTGAAGCACTGAAGTAATTGCAAAGCTTATTTATAACCATACGAGCACAATGCATATCAGATGCAGATGGCATGTCAAATGTCATACAGAGATATAAATCTATTGCATTATACAATACCTTAATGAGTTGGGTCTACTTTCGCATTTTTCATTACTCTGTACTCAGAAAATACAACGCGAAATATGAACACGTGTTTATACTGCTTATACTATTCTCTCACAAGCTGTGCGTACACGTATTATTTAACCTATGAGCTACCCCGTGAGATATGTCTGCTGTGGCTGGTAGTCGATAACCACCAGTCCGTGTCCGATAGATTTTGAGTTCGTGTCATTCCCAGAAACTCAAATTTGCGGACGTTTGGTGTGCCATGTTTGAAGGCATGATTTCTCTGATTTCTCAGGCAATCAACAATTCGGTTGACAGATTTGAAGTATCCAAAGCCTAGCGTGTGATATATGATACGTGATATACTATACGTTCTTTGCGTGTCCAGTCTGCATTATGTCGGATACTGATCAAGCGTGCCTACATTTATTGGCATCCCTTATTTTGTTAGTCTGATGATTATTTCATTTCATTTGTACTAAGGTTGTGCTAATTTATTCATACAAGATGCAATTACTTATTTATTCAATTCTGTTTTAAGAAGCAACTTCTTTGCTGTGAGTTCTTGTTCACATAGATTAGATTTTGTAGATGTGATTTGCTCTGGGATGTAGTCAACATCAATACTTCCATTTAGAAACATTTTTTACTTTCAAAATTTGAAACTATATACTATATACTGCAAAGTGGCAAAATGCGTTTGTTTCCCTCTGGTACTCGTAATTCTCAACCAATTTAGTTTCTTTTTTTTTCTTGTTCTAAAGAACAATTCGGCACGAAATTTATAACCAAAAAACTTTCAAAAATATTTTTTAAAATAAGAATAAATTACGCTCACGCTTATTTTTATTTTTATTTTTTTTATTTTTATTTATAAAACTTTTCTTTTAATTTTACTGTTATTGTGGAACAACTTTAATTAAATTTATAGAATAAAAGAAGAAAAAGGAACAACTTAGTGAAGCGTGAACAACTTACTAGTTGGCTTTGAATTAAATGAGATTTCATCCCAAATTTTTCAGTTACACACAAATACGGATTTGGAGCTATTTGACTAATCAGTCCCTCACGGTCCCTCTCACTTATTTATGAGCAAGAGAGAATTGTCAAAATATAAAAATTTATTTTACCAGTATTTTTGAGAATCATACCAAGAAAACTTAGTGTTAGTCAACAATTTGCTAATGCCAGGAGGCAAGTCGCTGTTAGAGAAAGTGAAGTAAACCGCAAACAGCGAACACGAGGTGCTTGAGAACGTTTTTTTATGTTTTAGTTTTATTGAAATTGTTGGAAAAGGTTGGCAAAGCGAAGAGTTAGTGGTGTATAAAACCTGAGCCCAAAACACATGATATAATAAAAAAAACCATCTTCCCCACGACGAATTTATCAATTAGCTGAGTTTAATATGAATTTGGTAAAGTATGCATTACATTATGATTCAGTTGGTTAATCCAAGTTAGCCGATAGCTTTACTCATAATATTATATTAAAATAGCAAACCGTGACCAAGTGAACGATCCACTAGTTAATATTCAATTGCCAGTTGTGAAATTTGCTTACTTTAAAACTCAATAAACAAAAAAAAAACAAAAAACAAAACAAAAAAAATAAAAGCAAAATATACTTTTGCGTGAATATTCAATAATGTTATGTATCTTTATAGCATATTTATTTATCCAAAGTGTGACTAACAAAAAAATTGATAGGGTTAAAAAAAGCAGAAAAAAGAAGGAATATAAGCATGTCATGAAAATATTTTGCTTAATGTAATTTGACTTTTTTCTACTTCAGAGGGCCGCCAAAATTAATGAAGGACGATGGCTGACAACGCTTCAATGGTCACACGATGTGATAAGCAAACTTTTCCGAACGAATTACTGAAAGGACGACAGCAGCGTAATTATCGAGCCGGAAGCTTCCAAAATCTAATAAAATGCAAGTTCTTTAATGTTTAATAATTTGTGGAAAACGCTTAAAAACTTGCCGATGCAAATGTGGCTAATGAGGGGGAGAAAAACGGCACCGCCATAGTTAGGGAGCGTTGAGAACGCACGAGGATGAGGAGTAGCATGCGTCTCTGTGGTGGACGGCAAATTTGCCAGTTACAGGTGCCGACTACGGTTGCCAAGTGAGCGCTCTGGAGCAAAATAGAGTTATTTGCTTTGCTGTGATATAGTGGCCTCTATTACAAACTCTATACAAAACTCTTAGCCATCATAATTTCGAAACCGTTAACTTACACTCTCAGCGACTAAAGTGCCGCCATAACAATAAATTAAGAGTTGACTGAGAGCGGCAATGGTATAGGCAATGTAGAGGACCATGCCGATTCCAGTGTACTGTGGAACGATTGAAAAGTGTACAGTTACGCCAACGAGATTACTGTACGCGTATGTGTGTACTACTCACAGTCATCAAATCAATAATACTTATGCCTATGACCAGGTCGGCAGAGACGAAGTGAGCGAGTGTAATTATCGCATAACGTTTTCGAAAGAAATTGGTCAGTGCGATGATTTCGTTGTGTCGCCTTATAATCTTGATTAGACGTGCCTCCATATAAGCTGATTCAACTGTGTTGAGGACCAGACTTGCTAAGAATTTGTAGAAATTTGAGTGATTGAGCTCAGACACAAGTTGGTTACCCACTGTCGAACTCCGCAAAAAGTGCGTACACGTCAGCCTGCAATGACTTGAAGAGTGCGGTAATGTGGGCGCATGTTTCGAAATAGAAGGCATCGCAGCCGCTGAACATGAAAATCGTGACATAACCGGTGTAGGCAACGAAAATGTAGGTAAGCGGAAAGAATGGCGCGCCTAGCAGAAAGTCGGGCATACTGGAAATAGGCAGAATCAGAGAAATATGCTTCAGAGCAGTGAAACGGTGACGCACGTCATATTGAAAGGCATTGACCAAACGATCTGCTTCGATTGCATCCAGTCAGCAAATGCAGTTAGTAGCGGCTTCAGATTATAAGTGGTGCATGTGAAGAAAGCCGCGCTGAAAGCACAGAAATTCAAACGTGCCGCAAGAACTGAATGCTGCTTCCTTATGGCACGCCGTTTGGTGACTGTTGCACGAACTGCGCTAAGAGAGTAGTAAATTAAAATGTGCTGCATGTAAGTCAACAAGCTAAGGGAAAATACATATGTTAACCTACCGCGACGCCATTTGCTGATGGGTGCTGTGTGCGTCTGCTTTCGTCCAGTTTCATCATCATCATTGGGATAGTCGTCGTTATACAACAAACCTTGCAAACGCCGCAGAACATACTTCAGATCCTTGCGAAAATAGTGTATTAAAAACATTTTCAACAATGTGACCACCGAAGTGCCCGCCGGGCAGAGTGTCTCCAGCGCTTTTGCAAGGTTCCTGTGCTGCAAAAATGTAAGGCCAGCATGCAGTTCGGTGACGACGCCAATGGCCAGCGTCACGAAACTCACAATTGTGCGCGCACTGCCCAAGTGTTGGGGCCAGTAGCCCATCAGATTGAGACAGAAGCGCGGTACTCTAAACAAGAAGTCGGCTTCCAATGCTGCAGCGTTCGCGAGGAATTTAAAGTTGCGCATTATTACGTGTCTATATGAATAGGTTGATCAGCGACGACAACAGCAACGACGTGGTTGAGTTTAGCGAGTTTAGCCTGGCGAAAAATCCCGGTTGCTTTTATAGTTGAAAATTTCGTAACTCTGACCGTTTGGCTAATTACGCGTGATTAAGTTGTTACGACAGTTTTGCTACTTTAACGATGTAATTGC
This sequence comes from Cacoxenus indagator, assembly GCA_035041755.1. Taxonomy (NCBI): domain Eukaryota; kingdom Metazoa; phylum Arthropoda; class Insecta; order Diptera; family Drosophilidae; genus Cacoxenus; species Cacoxenus indagator. Next base: position 1,947,067 of record JAWNKX010000665.1, read on the forward strand.
TGATTGGTTCTCACGGTTAAGTGGAGCCATTGCATTTTAAATTAAAGCTACCACATGGTATATGCTAATTTTTGTGTGCCATGCCTTAGAAGCCTGATAACTAAATTTTCGCAGACCATGTTGCCTCGAGTTATATGACTTATGACTGCTTATGACTGCACCTGGCAAATTTTATCAAGTTTTGCGTAATTAACGAATGAGGATGCGCTCTTATTTTCGTTGTGGTGGAGTGCTGTGTGGAGCCCAATATACTGATCGATATGGTAACAAGCCAGAGACGAGTGAGTGAGGGAGAGAACGAAGGGTATAGGTAATGGTATTATTCAACGGAATTCATCTCCAGCACAACACTTTTCAATTTTCCGCATGTACTCGTAGTTCTGATTGGACAACTGCAAAAAAGTCTGCGAAATGAAATGCTACGCGAATGAGCCACGAAGGTCGAAATTAATACTTATAAAAATGCACAGTTTTTACGAAATTCATAAACGACAATATTTAATACTTACGTACTGATTTCTCCCTCTCCCTCTCCCTCTCTCTCTCACTTAGTCACACCTTAAAACACTTCTGCTCTATTAACTCTAAAATAATCACTATTTTCTCCATCCCATAGTCACTATATAGTGCGTTAAGGTGCACTTCTTCCTTACCAACTCTTTAAACCTTTCATTGTCGTTAAGGTGGGTGCTTAACGTGTTTCCACTTTGACAGATATCCGTAATAAAAATGTTTTAAACAGCAGCTCTTAATCATTTTCATTGGTAAACATTATTAATAAATTTTGTAAACACAGAATTTGTTTGCAGTAAATTTTTGTATTGCCAACTCACTTCCACAATCGAATCCCAAAGTTCCAATGATACGAAAATGTAACCAAAGGTTCGTTGATGAGTTACTAGCAAAAATTAGTAACTGCAAAATAGGCCACTTAATCGGCCTTTCTATATATTAGGCCCCATAAGAGGTTGGCACTCACGAATTAAAATCCTTGTCTACTAAGCAGTGGGTAGTGACACAGAAAGCGTTCCAACACTCTCATCTCCTTTGACGTCCCCTTCGTGAAGACGTTAGCTTAGTCAAGTTGTATTGTAGCACACCGTTAGGATTCTAATCAAAATGTAAAAATCTTCTCATTACACTCTCATTCGTGGCTAGTGATATTTCTACCATGCCCTTCCTTGCAACAAACAGCTCTTCCCCATGTGTCTAGCATAGAGCAGTTGTACAGTGCAGTGTACCACCAGCTTATTAAGAGGTTTTCTAACTGAGTGACGGCTATAGAATAGTTTAAATCCGTCGATGGTTCAAAGTCAATTTGCTAATTAAACGATTATCTTGCATTCGATTTGCGCTACTCGAACGTAACTTTTCACCAAGCAAGGTTAGTGCACATCGAGAACGCGACCGAAATGTCGTCTGCAGAAAAAACGCATCAAGTTCTTTATAGAGTATATACTTACTATTGTATTTTAATGGGCATCACCTCATACCGCTATGATCCAAATACGAAGACTTACCGAGAGACCCGTGTCACGAAGGTCCTCGCCACATTTGCCAATGTTCTTACGCTTCTACTGGCTGCCCTGAAACTCTACAACTGTTGGATGGAAGATGATGCTATTTCTAATTGGGTAACACGATACATTGTTCGTGTGCAAGACATCATAAACGCAACAGGATTCTGCTACATCATTTTCAACCGCTCGAAACGTGACCGTGAAATGTGCAAATTCGTGAGCCGACTGCAGCAATTGGAGAGGAAGTATATGTGCCACATACCCGATTCGCTGCACACTAATCGTGGATTTCTCATCATGTACTGCTTTAAATTGTTTCTGATCGTTTCTTTGATCTTGCTTACAATATTTCTTTTCAACTATATCGAACTGGATTTTGGTCTACACCGTCCAAAATTGGAGTACGCTCTGCGCTTCTACTACGCAAATATGGTCTGTCTTCAGTCTACGACATGTTTCACATTCTACGTTATGGCTTGGAAAATTTCGGGTCACTATTCCAATATGAATAAATACTTGGAGCGCCAGTTCACCGAGATACGCATTTCAAATAACCAGTTAATCCAGGAGTTGCAGGGCTTACGAACTGCTCACTGGCAGCTGGCCAAGCTGGTGAGGCGGATTAACAATATCTACGATCTACAGACACTTATGGGTCGACTCGTTGTACTCTTACAAACGGCGTGTATCGGCTATCATATAAGCATCGCTCTGTATACAAGCGGTTCAACTGCTAAATTAATGGCCTTCGGTATAATCAACTATATAGTAACAGTTCTGGAAGTTTACATGCACGATTTGATTTGCGACATGACGATGCGTCACTTCGCGAAAACGCGTGATATCTTGAGGCTCTATAACAGTCGCTCATTACAGAATGACGAAGTACATAAAATGGTAGGCTTATTCTCTGATTAATATACATGCATGCAAATAGTTCTAAAAGAATTTCAATTCTTCCAGAACGATGCATTCTGCCTACAAATTGCCAATTGTAATTTAAAGATCACCTTTTGTGGTCTCTTCGTCGGTGGTAAGGCCAGTTGGCTGAAGCTTACTGTAAGTGCAATTGGCTGGTCCATAGTATTCATTCAGATCTACCTATACTGGGAATTAAATTTCTGAATTATTTTCTACTGACTCCACCTCGCTCCGTGCCTGTTGCAGCATCAGCTCTATACTATTGGCCTTTGACTACACAGATGGTACATCGCACTAAGTACCGTTAAATCGGTACACACGGCCTTCACGCTTAGGCGCGCTATTTGCCCTCCAATTGCCTTAAATGGGAAATACTTCCCCATTGAGCCTATTGCTAAGTATTTCGGTGTTATCCTGGATAAAAGGCTTAACTGGCAGCAGCTTATAAAGAGAAAGAAGAAGCAACTCATCCTGATACGCTGGAAAATAAACTGGCTGTTAAGAAATGGATTCCAGCTCAGTCTATTATACAATATAATAATTAAACCAAGACAGACTCACAGCATCCAATTACATTACAAAAGCATAAGAAACTATAAAACGCAATCAATCGAAGATTCTAAAATAAATAGTGGGTGCTCCTTTCTATGTACGAAATTCGGTGCTTTACGGCGGACTTCGGGTGCCCATTGTAAAGGAAGAAATTAAACGGTTTGGTGAGATACACCCGACCACACCATAATTTGTTCAGCCTTAGCCTTGGAAACGGTGGCTAAAACTGTCCTCACCCTCTCGCAATTTCAACCATACTCTGACCGTCTCAACGGCTGCCCTTATTTTTTTATTTCGTAACCTATAGTATAGTACCACCGATGATCAGCGGCCAACATGTTATTGTTAATCGGCCACACCACTAAGCAGTCCATTAGCTCTCGTCTAGCATGTGCGACTCTCCCACAGACAAACGCTACATGTTCAGGGTCCTCGATGCTCCCGTGCACGCAGAATGTGCACAGTGGGGAGTCGTCGTGTCTATATTGCAGCTTCTTAAGTAATTGATATTCCGCCAAACCTTAACGCTCAGGGCATTAAATTACCTCGTTAGCTAGACGCTTCACTTCCTGCACTTCCTTTGCCACTGTCACAATAGCAAGATCATCAGCAAAACTAATGACTTTAGCATTGTTTTGGTAGCTCAATTGCAACACACCGTTGTGTATAAGATTCCAGAAAAGGGGTGCAAAGACAGAGCACTGGGGCACCTCTTCAGAATTGTCATATAGTTGTTCCCGTTCCCTTATATATTATAACAGTACCCGGTTGTCAAAGCATCTGCGAATTATATTACGAAGTTACATTGGTACTCCAAAATTATTAAGTTCGACTAGAAACTCGAGCCAGCTGGCTGTGTTGAAAACGTTTTTCGCATCCAAAGTGACCATTAAGGAATACTTTTTAGTACCGTCTCTCCATCTAGTACCTTCTATTGTGCTCTGCGTTAGCTCTAATATTGCGTCTACTGTGGATTTCGACCATGCTGGTCGAAACTCAACTCAGCACTCTTCTGCTTTGATTGCAATGGCCAACTTGAGCGCAGTGTTGGGAATGCCATCTCGGCCAGATGCTTTGCGCCGTTGAATTTCGCTTTCCGCTGCCAGGACTTCGAGTTCGGCGTATGGATCAGCTTAAGGGGGGTAGTGCTTCTTGCGCATGATATACCGTGAACTAAACGTCCATGTGTTCAATCATATATATATTTATGTATAAAGTTTATAAGGACTCCGATGTGTGCTTCCCCGACAAGTATAACAACTCAAACCGTGCACTCCTCTCAGTCAACGTCATAAGTCTAACTAACGTCATAATAACTAATTAATTTGTAATCGATTGATCAACTCAACTTCAAGGACAATTTTTATATGCCAACGATTTCGAGAGTTTTCTTGTACTACAGGAAACAGTACAATTATGGCTTCGAAAGGGCATATTCGCTACAATCACTGTCATCTATGCGAACTTGCTACATATGCATCAGACGCCAATGTTTATGTTGTTCAGAGTTGTTTGGCATGTCAGCCGAGAATACAACAAAATTAACATTCATCTGGCGCGTCGATTGCAATCCAGAGAAGCGATAAATCCACGTCAATTGTGTCTTCAGCTCCATTGCATGTGATGTATCCATTGGCAGTTGGATCTGTTTGTGCGCCGTGTCAACGCTGCCTATAATTTCCCCGCGCTTTTTGGGCGCCTCAACTTAATGTTCGAGACTGCGGGATTGGCTTACGCCATTTCAATCTTAGTAGTCCGAAGTTTTATTATTATACAAGAAATTTTGGAATTGATTTTGTTGTACTTATTCTTGGCGTTGAAAACGTACATGCTCGACTACATCATCGATTTGGCAATAGGCTTGCATCGTGAAACGCGTGGTGTTCTTAGTCTCTATAATCTCTGGGAATATGAGGTATTCCCTTGCGTACGCAAGGAGGTAAAATATAAACCGAAACTGTGTAAAATGTTAATTACCTTTAAACATTTTAGTGCGATACGTATACGCTACAAATAGCAACATTCGACATAAAAATTGCGCCCTGTGACCTTTTCAATGTTGGAAAAGAGCCTTGGCTTAGGAGTATTTTCAGCGCTTTTGGCTGGACGGTTGTATTGATGCAATCGTTTATGTCGTGGCAACGCGAGACTTTCTAAATGAAGCGTCTTATTTGAACATCTTACAAAGAAAATTATTACATATTTATTAATGAGTATCGAAATGTAATTTTTAATCGAAAACACGTGTTTTGTACCATTAATTTACTTCAGAACTGGGATCACACCGTCAAATCACACGCCGATTCGCGCTTACAACGCAGTTTTGATCACTTGAGTGACACCTACATTTGGCCCTGTAGATACGAGTACATCCCTTCGTCCACTAGTGGTGATAATAATCGGTTCTGTATTCTCATTGCTGCTATTCGGGTATGTTCTATGAATATCAAACAGTAATTGAATTTTATGACTGCCTCTCGTTGGCCACAACAAAAATTATTTAAGACTGGCAGGGCGACTGGTGCGGCGAGTTAAGAGGTACTACAACTTTTAAGTGTCCTGCGGCCGTTAGTGCATCTGCAATACAATATTGGATCTCAGCATATTTTAATATTTAATATGAAAACGTAGATATTTCTTATTTCGAATCAGTCGGATGATTCCTCTAGAAGGGTTACCTTCCATACAGACGAAACATTCAAATTCCAGTTTTTTAGGGGAAAATGTTAACCACTGAGGCCATTGCATGGCCATACATTGAACCGAGATTTTACATTTACACGAGAGTAAATTCATTTGTTAATGAAGCAAATAGAAGAAGACGGATCGGAATTTAATGATTTTAATATTTTTGAGAATAAGGGAAATTTTCTGGAATAATTTAACGGTATATTGTATAACTTACCACCAACATCAGTAAATATAGACAGTGATATATCCGCTGCACTTGTAGTTATATTCTTGCCTCTTGAGATTTTTGCTTTTCTTTCGTTTTCTCGTTTTGCTTTAGAAGTGTAAAAGTGATCAGCAATAAGACTAAGTGTGATCACTTAGCGTCATGATACATACACATTATTAGCCACTTAAACATGGCCTTCGTTGGGGTCGATATCTTTAAAGTTTTGTAGTTTTTTAGGGTTCCGTAAGTTTACTGAAAAACGGAACCATTACAGGATCACTCGTGTGTCTGGCTGTCCTACTGCTAAATCCAATTTGCTCCGCATCTACGTTATTGTTGCTGATTAAGTTGTATGATATATTAAATAAAACAGCTTGCTTCAAGGGTCTCAAATATATATTTTTGCAATTTTAAAATAGTGTTGAAGTTATTTTGGAAAATAGATTAATAGATGAGCTTAAAATTTTTAAATATTAAAAGTATATAGCAGAGAAATAGAGAAGGATACACTACATACAAGTGAAGCAAAATTTTATTGCGTGCACAGCGAAGATCGACGAAAAGGAGAGTAGAAACAGAGGTAAGCTTGCTACACACTACACACATTGCCAGAATGTGTGTAGTATTTTTTGTAAATGTTTTGAGGCAGCCAATGGTAAATTGCAAATAGAATGCAATATGTGATTCAAGTGTGTACTTCATGAGTTCATTGTATTCATTAGGCAGCATCAAATTCGAATGCGAGACAATGACAGTGGGCAGCATTGCAAGCAGAGAAATGTCCTATAGCAAAGGCTATTTTTCATGGTAATAATGTTGGGCCTTTTCATTATAGAACTTACTGAAAATGCCATTCACTGGGAAACGCGAGCGCTTTATGGCGCCACCTGCTGTCCCAACGACTTTAGTTGAATTATCGAACCGAACCGATGATATCACTCGATAAGCACATAATTAAGAATGGGTATTATTGTATACTCGTACTTACAAGTAATAAAAAAAAAGAATGTTTTATTGTGCACACATAAGTTATTTGTCACACTTCACTGAATAATTTCGCATTCACAATATTCCATAAATATAAATAAATAAATAATCTAAATGTCATCACTCATACGCCTCGATGGCTCTCATTTTTCTGTATTTTATTTCTATATTTTCCAATGAAAAATGTGTCACTCTCGGAAATGGACTTTACCGCAAACACTTCATGTGAAATTATCACGTATACGCTCGGTTGCATGCACAAAATGGTGACATGCTAGTCACATTTTTACGCCATTATGTAAAGAAATTGTTCAACAATTGCGGAAGAAATATTTAAAAGAAGATAAGAGAGATACAAAAAAATAAGTATATAACACGATTAATATCACGTGACGTATATATAAAATATTGTTAGTAGGAATAGCGGAAGGTACTCGTATAGAGGAAGGCAATTTGGAGTAGACATTGGATAACATACTTGTATAGGATGTGGAGGAGATAATTGTATTCACAGCGATTTTCGTACGACACAACAAATATGTGAACAAATTAATGAACGATTGTAAAGAAAATTCTGACTGACTAGAGTAACTACGCATTACACTCTCTAAGCACTAGAATTAATTATAATAGGATTATATTTGTTGCATGACCCTTCACAGCTGAGAACATTTTTTATACCACACTTAAAATATTATAATATTTTAACACAACACGTTCAAGCGAACTAATATGCTCTGTGTCATTGTTAAGGATTATTGCTATCAGTAGCTAAGTGCCGACTGGCCTAATTATGGTTAATGACGAACAACCTAAAATCAACATATGCACTCTCTGTCTCTATTCGTATCACTATTTCTGACTTCAGTATTGATTCAGCGTTAGAAGACAACAGTGCAATGCAAAGTTGGCACCGAAAAGTATGCAACCGCCTCATGTACCTCAGCTATTGCTATGCCATATTAATTGGCATAGTCTCGTTCATTATCGATTATGAACGGCAACGCATCGTGAGACATAAATTCTTCAAGTTCTACGCTCTCATGTTGAATGTAATCATGCTAATCACGCTGCCCTTCATGCTCATTACATCGATCAGCTATGGTAGTCGCTACGAGCACAATGCATTCATAAAATTCGTTGATCGAGTACTGGTCTGCACGCGATTAATCGTGTTGATTGCGGTTATGGCCAAGCGTGCACTACGCGAGCGGCGTTTTGTTATGTTCGCCAATCAATTATTCGAACTGGATTTTAGCTACTTTAATGCAATTGAAGTGAATGTGCAGTTGGAACGACACTTGCTGCTGATACACTTGCTCAAGTGCTTGGCTACCACCACTCACACATTAACCCCGCTTGTGGTCGCCGTCAACGTGGCAGATGTAAACAGCTGGCCGATGGTGTTGTACGTGGTCTATGCTTGCACGCTGCAAAATGTTATACACGGCACGGTAATGAATTACTTTGGGTTCCTTTGCAATGTTTGGCGTCGTTTTGCTCTGCTCAATCTCGAATTGAGCCGCCTCTACTCGTGCTTGTCTCGAACCCGTGCACACATGCTGCTGCACGGTGACGTGAGTCAAACTTTACTGCAATTGAGTCTTATGGTCGCAGCAGACATGCGCAAGATCGCGCGCGTTCACTATCGCCTCACGCAACTCACGCTGCTGCTCACGAAGAGTCTACAGTACATGACTTTGGGCGTGCTCTTTAACTACACGCTCCAGTACATCATACTCGCCTACTACTCGCTCATTTTATTGGACTCAGCGGCCGAAGGTGGCTACCCATTCAGTCGGCATAAAACATTCCTCGGCGCCGTTCTCTATGGTCTGATCATTTTGGACTTATATCTCTTCTTTTGGCTATGCGAACGCGTTACTTACGCCTACCAAAGCACTGCAGCGCTACTTCAGCAGTTTTGCGCTTTGTCGCACTTACCCGATGAACTGGAGTTGCAGTGTGAGCTCTTCGCTCTGCAGTTGGTCCATCACAAGTTGCCTATAAGTGTTGGCCATTTTTTCCTATTGAATCACGCGAATGCTTTAAGGCTTGGTGCTTACATACTGCAGTCCACTTTGATTCTGGTACAATTCGAGTACGGAAATCGCTTGCGAAGGTTAATAAATAAGTGATTTGGGCTAATATACGACTACAATGTAATCCGATAAAATAAATTAAATAGAATTGTGACGGATTTGTTGTTCTTAGTTCATTTGTTTTTCAAATACTGAATGCTATGGTATGCAGGTTTTGAAAAGGGGCGTGCTGATTCGATTACAGTAGTTCTTATGTGAAATCCATGTTGTAATTGCATAACAATAGATATAAGCTCTATGTTTGGACCATTGTTAGCAATGATTAAGCAATTAAATTTATTGTTATATATAGTGATGGACAAAATAATAGAAACGGCATGTAGTTTTTCAGTTCAAACTATTTTGCTAATTTTGTGAGCAAATTTGATGCATACATCCCACTGTGCATAGTTAGTTAATAACGGTACTTTATTTTGTTTTCGCTTTTGTGCTTTTTATGGCAGAAATATTACTTGTGTATGCTTCTTTGTTATATAACCACCTTTTTGCATCGGAAATAAAAATATAAACGCAATTAAATGTTGGCATAATTCTATAATAAAAAGTGTGGAATATTTTATTTCTATTTATTTATTAAAATTAACTATAATACATTTAAAAAAAAAAAAATAATATTATAATTAATTATAGGGAGAGAGCACTAGAGTCGAGTTGGAATATTTTAATTGAGGTCCTATTTGGTAATTTTTTAAAAAGAGAAGGTGTCAAAATAACACTTCATGAGAAATTCGTCTTTTTTATTGTTATTAGGTTCACACGGAGACCCAGTGTGCATTGCACACATACGGAAAGTGAATTGACAAAAAATCCCAAAAATAAAGGCTAAACAATTGCACAATTAATTAAATGTTAAAAAAGAGTATTTTCCGCAATTCATTTGAATGGAAAACAAGAGAAACGTGGCAGAAAGCATGCAATCTCTGTAAAGTTCGACAGACTATTAATTCGGCATTCAAAGAAAAACCAAATCCTTTCATCGGAAGATCTAAGAACGGAGTTAAATGCTCCTGTCACTAGTCGAACGATACGGAATAGGCTGATAGAGATAGATTTGAAGGCACATTCCGCAAGGAAAGTACCATTCGTTAGCGGAAAGAACATCAAAAGTGGAACAAATTTCGCGAAAAGACATTTTATGCGGACAAATTGGAAAAACGTTTTGTTGTCCGACAAAACAAAGTTGAATTTGTTTGGATCTGATGGCAAACCAAAAGTTAGACGCGCCATGAATACTGCCAACGATCTAAAACACAAAATATAAGAACGGTGGTGACAACATAATGCTATGGGGATGTTTTTCCGCGTTGGGTGTTGGTCCAATATATTGAATCAAAGGTAAAATGTGCGCTGCGGACTACATCAACATAGTTAATAATATTATGTTACCATACGCCATGGAAGAAATGCCGTTGACGTAGGAGTATATGCCAGAACACCTATGGGAGATATTAAAAAAATAAATTGGTGGGTTTAAGTTAAATTTATTTTTTTCTTATTTACAACATACTTCAATGTTATATGTATATATTTGACTTTTGGCTTTGCAACTGCAATAATAATAATTCAATCTTTTAACTTAATTTGTTGTTATTCGTAATCATCGTTGTCGCTGTTGTTGTTGTTCATCCTCAATGGTTTTGTTGTAAAACAATTATATACTTATGTATATAAATATAAAATTGATTAAAATGTTTTTTCTCGTTAGTTTTGTTGTTCCTTTCTCTAAAATCAAATGAATATGCAGTCTCATTGTAGTGTTGAAAGTAAGTTATATAACTAATTGATTTTAGACTTTAACATAACATTGGGTTAGCATAACATTAGATTAGATTAAGCTCCCTCTCTGGTTACAAGAAATAAAATAAACATTCGCAGAGTCTCAGGCCAGCGCGCGTATTGAATTAACATTTTCATCGCTTAATTGATTGGAGCGCATCAGTATTTCAACTACTCCTGAACAACCCCACTTTGAAATCAACATCCTAAAAGTGTTCAAGATCCTATGACTACTCAAATGCGTAAGTTTCCCCCACTTCCCATTCGATCCCCAAAATGTAACATTATTACTTCTAATTTTAGTATAACATGTTAACATCTTAATCTATTACCATATCAATGTAAGAGACAGGTATTTATTGGATCCAATCAGGAATCGGCTTTATCCTTACAGCATTCCGCCCCAACTATTCTTCCATATAGCAATTAGAAGCCTGATTCAGATATATAATATAATGTATGGAACAGATCTCGACTAGTCCCGTATTATTACAGTGGCTTTGTAGAAGTCCCACGCAAGCCCACTAAAAATACTTGTACTCCATAATCATTATAGGCTGTTCCGTGTTGTAGGTAAGAGTACACCATCAAAAATATTTACGGCGATCTAGGGGGTGTAGCCTTTTCAGGCGTCGCTTTTGTCGCAGTTGTCCAGCAAATTGTTGGCTACCTAACGAGCAGAGTGTCTGCTGTGCTATGTCACCTATGTATCTTAACTTGGAATATGTTAGCAGTGCCGACTAGTTAGGCCGTTGCGCTTACCATATAGATCCATAATTTTGGCTGCTGCTGCTGATCACGCCGCGTTGGGCACCCAATACATTCTCTTAACGGATGTCTAGTTAATAACACAATATTGTTGTGTAACACAGCTCAATAGACAGACATAACAAATTCAAAATGAATTCGAAATCGTATGTATCTAAAATATACACATAACACCAAAAATTATTATTCATTATTCTCATTTCCGAGAAGCTTCAATCATAATTACAATTCAGACGTTTTTCCGACTATGTGTAGAAGATTATCGAAAAACTAAATCGTAGGCTTAAAAGCATTTCTTTGTTATTATATATTGTTTTAACTTACTCGCTCAATCAGGTATTACGAGTACAATGATATAGCGCGCCTTTAATGTGGTGTGCACATAAGCGAAGCGTGCCGAAGGGCGACGGAATTCCGCAGTGTTCATTAACAAAAATCAATTTTAATCTGCCATCAAACAAATCTAATTAAGTTAATAACAAGTGAGTTTCATTCAATTATTCCGCTATTCGATGCATAGCACACATTGAAGTAAACCTTGTTTTGCACTAATACGTGGCGTATGCGTAATAATTTTGTTTGCTGCAAGTTACTCATTGGCTTGTTCAATATGATTCTGTAATTATGCGCTTGACATTTTACAAATTTCATAGCTGCACAGACGAACTTTTCTTGTCGATTTCAGTGGCTTATTTGCAGTTGCAAACAAGCTTTCAATAAAATTCCATTTTCATACGCACTTCATTCAAACTTATCACTATCACTTGTAATCACAAATCACAAAATGCGCTTGACAATGGCGAATTGTTGAATAAAAGCCCCCAATGCAACTTAAATCATTTGAACTTTCACACTTGTGCAAATTTCAATGGCGCAAACTCCCCACCCCCACACACACAAGCATTTGTGAAAATACCAATAACAATAGAGTCGCGGCGCAAATACGAATAATCGTGGCTATCAATTGCAGCAGATAAAATCGATGTGCTCGAGTTGTTGTAATGCGTTTGCCAAGTGCATAAAACTTTGCATTACATTTTGTGTTGGCACAGAAGATGCATGCACACAGTTACACATACTCGCCGCGAAGAAGCAAACACTAAACAAACCACAAAGGGTGCTGTTTATCGTGCACAGAAGATGGCTTGGAACAAAGTACGTAAAATATTTCTATTGCGCAATTCTGATTTTTATGCTGCGAAGAATGGGTGCGAATACCTGTCAGCATTGGCGGTGATTTGTTTAATGGTTTTTATTTAAAGTCTGTGTGAACTATTGAACTTTGTGTTATTTTCCTATCGCATGCCAAAGTAGAATATTTCAAATTTCTGCTTTGAGTTATGAGTAAAATAAAAAAATAAAGAAGAAGATGAAGGAATGTTATTATTAAATTTCCGCGCAGTTCCAGTAGTCCTAATATGGAATTGCTGTATATTTCTATCCCATTGTAAATTGCCTGATTTTAGCAATCAAAAACAAAAATTGATTTATATAGGTACTTGAAGTGTGTATTAATTATATAGCCATTGTTCAATGACTATACGATACTTAGGCTTTCGAGGTTTATAGCTGTGGTTTTTAAATAAGTCTGCTCAAACTTTGGTTCGATATGCCAAAGAAGCAAAGTCATAGAAGAATGTTGATTTGACCTTTGTGCTTATTTGGGAGCTACACAATTTTGTTACCCTAAATATCTCCATGTCACCATATTTTAGCTCGATAAACATAACAAAATAATTTATTTAATTTTCATATATAACTAGCATTAATCCGGCGCGTTGCTGCCTTTGTGTGCGTCTCGCTCTGCGGATGTTTCAGCAGCTCTGCGCTCTATCTACTGCTGAGATTTTCTCGTGGATCTTCCAGTGTTTGACTTTTTGGGTGGCATTTCACTTTTTTTTTCATTCGAATATTTGAATACTTCGACAATGCACAGTTTGAGCAGCACTTTCGGCAAACTCCATTCTTAAATGCTGCTTTGTTTCTGTTGTTTTATTTGTACCCATACAGTTTGAGAAGCAGCTGAAAATTTAACCATCACAGTAACCATCTAAAGGCTAATCTAGAAGTTCCCCGGAAATTTCATCAAAATCGATCCAGCGGTTTAGGCGTTCATAACGGACAAACATACTTCCAATTTTATGTATTTAGCTAACTTCGATTAGATAGTTGTTATGCCTGTAAATTCTGAAAAACAATTAATTGATATCTTTCTTTAATCATCTGGAACATGACACTTACACATTAATGTCATTCAATTATGGAATGGAAAAGTTAGTTAGAATATGGCTCTACTAGGACCTACTAGCCGCTAGAGTATACAACAGAGTGGCCTAAACGAGACAGCAAATAGAATTATTATTTTTCAAATAAATTTTTAAGTGTTTTTCTGACGAACTCAATTCCTGATGATCTAAATTAATAAGATCCAAGGTTCCGAGCAACCATTACTAAAGAATGATAAATTAGATAAGTAACGAATGTACTCGCTTGTAATAAATTAGAATTTTTATTATACGACACTCATCGTTATCATAGTTATATGTTGCAGTAGCCTGTTGTCATAGAAGTAGCTACCATGAAATGATTAAACTCAGTTAAATACAATATTTTCTATACGGTGCACTTATCTACTTTGCGTACTGCTGAGACGGCTCTTCTCGCTGTTGATTTATGTGTTGGTCATCGTGACACGACACGGTTGGACGTCGAGTTATGACGTACCGACGTCTGATACGGGTTGATTGAAGGGTGTAAGGCTTGAGTGAAAGGTAGAGGAGACATTGATAGATATTTTAGATACATTATTTTTCCATAGCATTTTTGAAGTTATTTATATAGAAAATAATAATAAAAGATATGGAATGTAAACTAATCATAATGGATTACGGAAAACTATTTTCTAGGTGTTTGTGGATGTCCGAATATCGAAAATTAGTTTGCAGACCGATTTGAAGAGCTCATATTTTTAGATAATTAAATTAAATTATATTTAATTGAATTGACATCAATTGGGTAAACACTGCATACTTGTATTTGGAACCAATTTACCTAAACAAATATGCCAGCAGCAAAAAGGTCAGCGATAACACAAAGGTGCTGAGCATGCGACCGTGTGAATGTGTAATTTAATGCAGCTGCAATGCATAAATAACAAATTTATTTAACTGCTGCAATGTAGAAGAGACTTGAATTTTATTTAATTGTTTGGCATTGAGCTTTGTACATTTGCCAAATTTACAATGAAGATTTTTAGTTTGTGGTTCAAAAAAGTCACTCGCACAGAATGCACACTGCGGTTCATTACGGTGCACTTCCTGCGCGTTGATTGTTCTGCTGCAACTTCATAGTGATGTCGTGATTGTAGACACGTGCAATGTTCGACTCCGTGGTTGTCAATTGATCCTTTAAATAGTCCAGATCATGATGCACTTGATGAAGTTCCTGCACACCTTTGATAATTTCGCGTTCAAGAAAATTTTTTGCATGGGGCAAATTGAATTCGAGCATTGTGTCGGCGCCCAGTGCGATCAACACTTTGTCCACCGGCAGTAAATCGCATTTAGCATACATACTGTCTGTGACCTGGAACTGTGGTGAGAATTTCTCGACCGGCGATGCCATGAAACGATGTACCAATTTCAGATTGGCCTTGCACTCCTCGATCCTAAGTGTCAGCTCAGTGTTCTTCATCTCGAGTGATAATGTCTGTACGCCGTATTTGTTATAGTATGATCTCAATGTGTTCAGCGCCAGAGTGACGTCATTGTGAAATTCCGGTTGAGTGAGAAATACATCTACCTCCTGAATCGAGGGGGTTTCTGCTATTGGATGAAATGACTTCTGATTTGGCGGCAGTTGTGGCTTCTGAATTTCATCGATAAATGTGAACATTTCTAAAATGTGAATTTTGTCATTTGAATTATTCGGAATCAATTTTACTGAGTGACATTAAGGGCGAATTATTTAAAAAAAATTCAGACGAGGTTCTGATCTAGTATTTTTCAATATTTAATGAGAAAAGCACAGCTGCGACATCCCTTCAGACTCAGGATTAATATACTATCCATTATTATCATTTTACTCACAGCTTTAGGAGCACTGGCTAAGTCGGACAAGTCTCCAGATTGCCTTATGTCAACAATAACGAGAAGATCATACGCTTCCATTTTTCATATCTGCAGCTGCTGTGCAAGTCAATTTCTGTTGGGCTGAGTCTAAGGAGCACAGGGAGGAATGTAGCCCGTGCCTTAAACCTGCGAAACCACTGAGGTAGCTGAGTCTAAGATTGTCCTGTTGCGACAGAGCACATATTACATAAGATTGTTACAAATATAAATGTTGTTAACCGGAAGGTTGCACTGACCAGTTATTCACAAATTGCTTACAACACTAAAATTTCGTCCTGCACTTTTTGGAAGCGTGTAGTACACCATAAAAGTGCCTCGGTAGTATAGTGGAATTGTGCTATGGCTGCGGGCCCAGAGGTCGGGGTTCGAATTTCACTGAGGGCACTGTCAAACTCATGGTCATGATTAATACCTCCAGGTGGCGTTGTTCCTTGGTGACGTCAAATGGCACCCCCAACCCCAAGGACTGGTAGAGCCGGGTTAACTACCTATCCTATCAGATAAAATACAACATACGTTATTCTTCCAATTTCAATAACCAACCTAATTTACTATATAAGAGAGTGCAGGAAGAGTGCCTACACCTTCGGCACCAATGATCTGCATTCAATAAAAACATTCTGCATTCTCAGTCATCACACCGCCTTTAACTACAAACCATTCGATTTACGTTTAGTCTTGGATATTTATAATAAATGAACAACAATATACAATATGGCAGAGATCAACCAATATCAGTGAGCAATTCAGCTACTTCAATTGAGTAATTTCAAAAATTAGCTTTCCTCAAAACAAGTTACCTTAGCCTTCTCTAGTTGACAAAATTGTGAAATTCTGAATAATTAAGACATCTTGCTGATAGGCTTTCCGATTAATTATATCATTCGTGTTCGTCCTCTGTTGTCCTGTTTTCTATGCTTGCACGCACGACGTTGTCATGGGTCATTCGTTAAAAGGACTGCGTTGCATAATTAATGGCACTTTCATGTTGTTGCTCCATTTAATTTTGTTATAAAAAGTTAAGTCATTAGTGTTAAGTGAACTGAAGTGAAGTTGTCGACTTGATAAAGTTTGAAGAAGTTTGTCTTTCACTCAAGCATGCCGCATGAAAATTTTGACATCATAAATCGCACTCCAAAGTCCAAAAAGGCTCCAAATTCAGCTGAAGTTGAGGCAATTTTGGTATGGTTTAATCACATTTATTAACATTTAATTAGCTTAAAATTCAGACGCATAAACTAAATACACTGAAATGACTTTAGAAGTCATTGAAATTCGTTTTTGGTCTTCATTTTATTTAATTTCTTATTTTATGCACTGGAATTGTGCCTTCTTAAACTTGAGACTCTGACTGCTGATCCTCTTCTAGCATCACATGCGACTTTCGACCGTCTTGCCGTTCGCTTGCTGTCTTAAAGTGTTGCCATTCTCGTTGTTTCTGCTGGCGCTGCTCTTGTTTGAGCAGTAAGAGCGTTGTATCTCAACTGACTACACGCATTCTACCACACTCGGTAACCACAAAGCTACGTCCACCACTTGAGGTTAGGCGAATTGTGCTGCTGCTCATGCCAGTGGTCTTCTTCAGCTTCATGGTGGAATCGCGTTGAAGGCCTTCCATGTCAACGTTGCTCAGATTGTTGATGTAGAGTGAAGGACGATTAGTGGAGCGTCGAAATGAGGACATGACACTCGTATCGAGCATACCGGAGCCTGTGGAGTAGTGTCGTGCAGTTTGCTGTGGGCGGGTGCAGAAGCAGCAGAGATAATGGTTGAAATGCTGGCGAAAGACGCCTGAGACGCAGTACAAAGTAATGGGATTAATGCAGGAGTGCAGAAAGCTACATTGTGGTGAAGAGAGTTAGTTATTACATAGGGGAGAATACTGCAATAGTCACCTTGCACAAAATCCAATGATGCGGACGGCATGCCAAAAGTCGTCAAAATCTTCTTTGGCTGTTGGATTCAAATGGAACCACAGCTCATAAAAGTGATAGGGAAAGAAGCACGCAAAGAATACTAAATAGACGTATGATATTTAGTTGATTATATAGACAAATGCATAAAAAAAAGTTTAGTTCAACTCACCCACTACGAACGCCACCACCATACGTGCCACATGTCGTCGGGCACGTGCCTGCGCATGCGATTGCACACTTAGCTTGACACCCGGCATTTCGCGTGCGCTAATCTGCAGTCACCTGGCCATTAGTACGTAGAGGACACCAATAATCGACAACGGCAGCAGGTAATACACGAATGACTTGGCCACAACGGTGTATCTGTAAGTTAGTAATCAAGTGAGGTAAGGTAGTTTGCCTAAGAAATGTTGCACCACATTCACATAAATGCATGCATGCATGCATGTATCCATCCATTCATTCATCCATTTACTCATCTATTCATTCATCCATCCACCAATCTACCAATTCATCCATCCACACATCCATTCATAGATCTATAAATTCATCAATTGATAGATGCATCCATTAATCTACCAATTCATCCATTCATATATTCATCCACCCATCCATTTATAGATATATCAATCTTTCAATCTTTCAATCTTTTAACCTTTAATTCTTTTAATCCACCAATCTATCAATCATCCAATCCAGCAAGATATCAATATACCAATATATGCACCACATAACAACAACATTCTTATTGTAGCTACTTTATTTTTGTAATTTAACTAACTAACTAGTAACTTTCTATCTATTATCAATCAATCTATCTATCTATCTATCTATTTTGGTATCTTCTTTTTTTAAGGAAGCATTTTATCAAGATGGCATAGACTTGTTATCACATATCCCCTTTGGTAAATATTTAAATATTTACGTATTTCTGTACCAAATTAATTAAATGCTATATCAACTGGCTCTATACCGTTTTCTCTTATCTACTTCAATTGACTCGATTGTCAATACACATCGGCATCTTCACGAAACTTACTTCGTATACAGCTCAACATTGGTGCGATTCTGTCCGAATGGGGTGCAAACCCGTATGGTCAAATTCTTCGATTCATCGATAACATATTCCTGTAAGTCGGCCACAATAAACGATGGCATAGCAAAGAACAAAGCCAGCACCCAAATCATGAGCGCCGTGAAAACCGTAATCGGCTTGGGCTGCAAGACAACAAAGGCCCTTTAGCCATTACAGTGCGCATTGAATGACAAGTAAGGCTACACTCACCTGCAGTTTGCGCAGCGGATTGACAATCGCACAATATCGATCAGCTGACAAGGCGGTCAGCGTGAAGACCGAAACGCCAATCGATATGTCCTTGAAGCACTCACTGACACGACAAATGCTCCTGTCAAACGGCCAACTCTCTTGCGTGTAGACGATGGAGGCGACGGGCACACAAACGAGTATCACCAGCAGATCGGCCAATGCCAATGAGAGAATGTAACTGCCAATGAGAGAATATGTGTAAAGGATAACAGTTGTCAGTTGTTGTAACACGAAAGGGCAAAGTAAACGCAAAAGGGTTAAGTAGGTGACTCACGTATTGGGTATATTGCGCATCGAACGATGTCGGCAGAAAATGATGACTAATGTGCCGTTGCCCAAAACACCCACAATGAAGATTAGTGCAAAGAGCGCCGTTACAATATACGTTTCCGGACGTTCGTGCACGGGCACGTATTCGACCGCCTCACCGTCGGCGTCGTAGTCACCGTTTATGTCACCAGCCTGGCTGGGAATTGTCGTCGCCGATATCAGCGTCATGTCGCGACTCAGGGTCGCGTTGCTATTTGTTGCGCTCAGCGTTTGATTAAGAATGCCACTGGCGGCGGCATAGCTCATTGCGTCGCTGACATTCGCTGTTAATACCGGCAACATGTTCTTGCACGTGGCACTGGCTGCTATGTTACCACACTCGCGGACTACGATTATATACGTCCTACTTTCGTCCTGGTCTCTCTTTCTTTCTTTGTGTGTAATGAGCTGAAATGAAACGCGTTTGGCGCTGTCACCGTTTGATTTGTTCGATGCTACAACCGCCTTTTGGTGGTCCGGGTGCTCTCTTGTGACTTTGTATCTCGACTGATTCAATTTCGTTGTTGCTATTGATGCTGTGGATTATAACATTGCACTGGGTTTCATTCAATTTTCTGCTTTTCCAATTTACCACACTCATCAGTTCATGGATACATTTGATTTACGTTTCTTCTTGCGGCGTTGCTGTTGTTGGCTTCAGCAACAACAAATTGCCACAGTTCTTCACTGGTGTTGCTGAAACTTAAACAGATAGTCGTTGTAGTTCTTGCGGCTTATGTGTACATAAATAAACGTAATGTTACATAATCGGTATAACACTTTTCCCAAACTACACATTGGATTGGTGAGTAATATGTCGTTTCGTATTTATTCAGTAGTAATGGGTTGGGTAAACGCCTGAGTTCACAGAAGGGAAATGGTAAATGGCTTTCGTTCCGCAGCCATTAAAAAATGTACTTAGTCTCAGCAGGAACTTAAGCCTTACAAATTATGTCGGAATATTTGTACCAAAATTTTGTGTAATGTTCATTTAATTTTGTCGTAATAGACTTCGACATTGTTGGCTACCAAATATACTGTCACTCCATCATGTCTGAGTGTAAGTACGCTGCTATTTAGTAAAATTATAGTAAAACCAAAGCGTAGGACACTGTTAAATCACGTGTACGAGTGCGCTTAGGGTTAAGGTTTAAGTATCTATATATGCTTGTCTGTCTATCTGTCTGTTCGTCTGTGCGAAGCTTTTAGACTTTCTCAATATTGCTTCATCAGCAAGGCAAGACAATGATCGTCGAGTCATTGAGACCGACAAACAACGTAGTAAGTGTTTGGAGACAAATGGAAGCAGATTTTCCCAAGCTCGATCCATTGGCTCCGGAAACGATACAGTCTATTACGCCGCAGATGCATCGGTTGACCTCGGAACAATGAGCACTATTTAACAATATTTCAATGATTATGTAGGGCGCGCGGAAAGGTGTAAAATTACCACAAAAAAATGAGTACAAAAGCAGCTTAAACAAGAAAACGACGATGGAATGAACACAAATGATATAAACAATAGCATGTCGGTGACACGAACTCATAAGATATTGCCCTACCAAAAATGAATCAAAGAGACTTAAGAGATTTTCACTTGCCGCTTACATCTTCATTCTACACAACTCCCGAACAGCACCTGGGCTCTCAATTAGGATAGTTCTTCATTACTTCATTACAATAAAATGTTTTAGAATTTTTCATATTCTTACATAGTCTTAGACACTTCTCTCATGAAGTGTGCAATAGAGTAAAGATTACATACAGCGCTGAAATTTTGACAACCATAATTTGAGGACTAAGCACACAACGCATTTATTCTAACTGTTCCGGACAACCCGATACCTCGAAATTATAGGTACCTACCTCCAGCTTAGAGTCAAGACGCCGCGACTCCCTACTAGAGCATACCATAAATTTGAATAAATCATTCACTGTTAAACCTACTTTGAACGATTCTCTTTCAATTGCATTAAAGGCTGACGTTACTTTTAATTGTCAGTATACTCGTAGTGCCCGACAGATGACACTAAACTTATTTCTGTTTCTTAATGGCTGGTGTGCTCTCGTATTCTTGTATTCTCTGCGAAAAAAACCTAAGTTCCGAATGGAATGGAAAACAGAACCGTAGATAATATTTTCCTGGGATGGCAAGAGGTCAAAAAGCAAAGAAATAATGTTGATCCAGCAAAAACCTAATTTTCCATCTACTCCACATCTCTATGGCTATAATGATGAGTTGGATGATGAATTGGTGGCCTTAAAACGAATTAGGGGCTCTTGCTTGCTCGTTTGCTTTTTGATCTAATGGCGCCGTGTCGGCCATACTTCTTTCCATCTTAGACACGCGATTTCGTTTTGACTTTTCGTTGCCCAAAGAAAAATTTCTGCGTCACAGGAATTCCGCCGAAAATGTTGAGGGATGCGAGCGGCGAAATAGAACAACTTAAGTGTGTGTAACCGTGGTGACCTAGTGAACCATGGATTGCGTGTGCAACGCATCGACAACTTTCACATTGGTCTGATACCGGCGTTGTAATTAATTTATATAGACCATTTTATAGACCACATTGATAAAATTAGCACAAATAATATATGTATTACTAAGCTGCCAAAAGCTAAAAGGCCACAACAGCCGCAACGAATTATTGTTAAAATTACACAAAATCGCAATGAGCCGAGGAATGGCTTTACGTAATTGCGTCTTAATGGTATTTACATGATTATTTTTAGGCGCAAACGCACGCGTGTTTCAACAACAAGTTGTTTGGGCATGGTGTTCCGGTTAACTCTGTTAAAAATATTATTTATGCAAATTGCTTAACCGACACGAGCAACGCCACGCGTTAACGAAGCGTGGGTGGAAGAGCCGTAGGACTGACGCCAAAGTGCTGCTGTACTTGCGGTCGTGGCTGTTGTTTTTCACTAGTAGTAGCAATCAATGTATAAACAAGTGCCCATAATTAGAAATGAGATGTTTGAAATTCGTAGAAAATTTCATCTCGTTTATATGGCAAAACACCAACGCACAGCACAGGTCACTGTGGAGCACTGACATTTGATTTGATTTGATTTGATTTGATTTGATGCGACATAACAGTAAATATGTAGAATATTAAAAATGTATTTTAAAATAAATAAATAACGTTTTTTTTTTACTATGTAATAAAAGTGTGCTGTGGAAAAAGCTGGTGGCGCGGACACCTACGCAATAAAAAGGTTGTTGCAGGCAGTGAGTTTGATTGCTCGTGGGCGGTAGCAACTCCGGTGATTGTTGTAACCCCAAGTTATTTCTTTTATTTTTTTTTATATTTCGTTTAATCATTTGTGTGATATTAGATCGTCACTTCCTGCCTAGGTTATTAAATTGTGTTGGCTTTAAGGCGTCCATTAAAATGTACACATCTAAATAGAACTTCACTCATTCATTAGACGAATACAGATATTTTTTAAGAATTGTTCTTGTTATTCCGATTGTTGTTGCTACTATTATTATTGTTGTTATTTTTGCACTCACATTTTGCACGCTTTCACGCTTCATGAACTCCTTGACAAAATGAAGTAGTAGAGTGGCTT
The DNA here is from genome assembly GCA_035041755.1 of Cacoxenus indagator. Lineage (NCBI taxonomy): Eukaryota > Metazoa > Arthropoda > Insecta > Diptera > Drosophilidae > Cacoxenus > Cacoxenus indagator. The sequence goes on from JAWNKX010000665.1 coordinate 1,969,850, forward strand.
CATGATGTTCACACCAAAGAGCATCAAATATGTGTATATATATGTATACTCTTTGGTCACACAATCAACATAAATAGCAATTCATTTTTGATGGCACACCACATTTCGGGGCCACATTGTGATTTTTGTGAAGTGCATTTTTATTTGCAGCTGCCACGCTAGCTTCCGCTCGGAAACGTTTCAGAGCGTCTCATGAATTTTATCGGCTGCCACGAATTTGGTTGATAACTCGTACATTGAAGCACATTTATTTAATGTAGGTGCCATTTACCGGTAATTGCCAAATAATTTTGTTAAATGGCATCGCCATTTTTTGTTGATAAATAATAAGTTTTAAATAGACCGTTGAGTATTTGCCGTGCTTGAAAATGTGTTCGCCTGACTCACAAATAAAACGAAAATTCGTTGCACGTATACTAAACCATATACGTATATATACATATATACCCATTTATTTGGTAATTGCCGTCGTCTGTCAATCAACGCACGACTTGCGCGCTCGAAGAAATCCTAATCTTTTGAGGAAATTCGGTCCACTTAGTCCTAAGAACAGAATTGCTGTTCCGAGCGAACCAAATGTTCATCGAAAATGGCTAGGTCTGCTGAATATGCGAGTTGGCGTAAGACTGCACAATGCCTAGTGCTTGCAACGTTTCGTGGACTGTTTTGGCCACATGCGGTCGGGCATTGTCATAAACCAAAATCACTTCCCATGTCTGCTAACCCATTCCTCATGGTTTTCTGCATATTTTTTCAAAATTATTATGGTATTTCTTCAGTTCTTCAGCAATTACACAACTAAGTTACATATTATAGGAATCGTAAAACCTTTTATTGTCGATTAGCTATTTGGCTTGTGGGTAAGAGGTGGCCGCTGAAAGTTACTGAACCTTCCTGGTTTGTATACAAATTCTCAACCCTCTATGAGACATCAATAAATACTTTCTACTTTGCGAAAGCGAAAGCGTAATTAATACACGATTGGGAATCCTTTTTTTTTTTTTGAAATGCATACCACGTAGCTTTCTTTGAATCAGTTGTAACTGGCACATTGTTGCACATTTTGTACGTACTCAACTTTAGCGGAAACATTCAAAACGGAGCGTTATTAGTCAACAAAATGGCCTATTGTTGGCCTAAATGGTACAGCTGAGTACCGGCAAAGCTCTCATAGCCAAAGCACTCAAGACTAGGTAACGACTTCGAGTGGCTTTTAGCCCTAAGTTCATATGCAAAGGCTGGAGAAAGAGAATCAGTGGGATACCGTTAAAGACCTCTGCAATGAATAATTGGCATAGGTCAGCAACTCTACTCCTCCACAAGCAGCTGCCACGCCTGGAATTTTCAACGTCTACTAATTTTCAACTTTACAATAAGATCGGAAAGCTTTGCTATGACAATTATACTTTAGTTCAACATATGCGACGAACTTTATCTAGACTTTATCTAGTCTCACCTGAAATTGAGACAACATATGCATACATAAATATACTTAGGATTCTTCACTTCAAATAAAAGGACGATTTACTGAACTATGTTTTTACACAACGACGACACACTAATTTAAAGTTTGCTGCCATATTCGACAATTGTCTACATCCGGTGACTTTGTCTGCAATGTTTAAAGTTTTGTTGTATCAACACTGTGGCACCATACTGAATTCCTTTTCTACGTCAATTCAAAACTCATTTCTACCTATCCATCAAAAATTGAATGATACAAATTCAAGTTAATTTTAACCATGAATGCTAATGACTCTTTCGTTATTCGTAGTTCGTTATGCATATAAGCAACGACCATTCCACAGGGGTTGCCCTCTGCTGATTTCGAACTAACAAACACCACACAATCAAAAACCTCATCAATTACGCACTGAATGACGAGGCACCAAACAATGACGACATGCTTGACAACGAAGGGGGTTGTCCAATAAAAAAATAAAATAAAAAAATATAAGCCGTCCAAAATATTGCAGTTTTTTAAACAAAACCGACCAAGTGACTTTGGCTGCGCACAAAGGAGTTGTAAAAATTTTATTCGGAACCGAGAGAATGGCCAATTCACTTGAACGCCCTCTAAACATTCTGAGAGGATGTGTATATATAATATGTACACATGTAAGCACAGAGGCACACATAGTATTACCATATTCCATTCGACTGAATGGACTTTCATTATGTATGCGCATGGCGCAAATGGTGGGAAAGTAGTGCCAGGAGTTAAGTCAGTGTTGACTAAAAATAGACGAAAGAGCAAACAAAGAAACCACAACTTAAAGCTGCGTTAGCGTGGCAAACAGAGAGAACTTATTCATTCATGAATTAATACTCTTTGGTGGAAAAGGTTAAAGTGAAAGACAAAAACTTGCGGGCTAATTAATTGCTTCATGGGCTGACAGACACGAGACATAGTCAATGCGAGCTGCCAAAGGACTTATTGAGCAGCAAAAACCTTTGAATTACTGGAATACGTCGTTCGTTGTGTATTTTTGGAATACTTTGATAAATGATCATATGGGGTTCGACGGCAGTTTGGTTAAAGTTTACCGTTATTCGGTAGATTACAGCACAGCATAGCGTTTCCTAATTGTTTTTCTGTGCAGTGAGGTCTCAATTAGCTGTAGTTCTAATAATACTGTGCGCGTCATGGTGAGGCAAACAATTGAATATTGGATAGCTTTTGTTGTGAGATAATATTTTTAGCTCGTTATACTCTTCACTCAGTGAATAAGATTCTAACTTTGTAATAAAGTGAAGTAGACTTCGGAGACCTTATGACAAGAGTAAACAAAGAGTAAACGCTTTGAGTCAAAAAATCTTATAAGTTCGCGTCACGGAGAGATAATTAAATGAATAAATGTTCTTTCATGTTGCACACAATTGAAATAGCACACGCTTAATAGCAAGAGAAACATAGATAAAGCAAAGCAGGAACTACAAAAAGAAAGGTTCGAAACTTTTTATGACTAGTCTTGCATTAGTTTTGTAAAAACTTAATCATAAAAAAAAACATAATAAAATGAAAGAAAATCAAAAACCAAGTATGCCAGTATCTTCTATAGCGCAATTGTGTTGTTTAGAAAAAAAAATATTAAAATCGGCTTAGTATGTTTTGAGCCAAAACGTTACATACAATTCCCATATATTCAATTTTATATAATAGTATAGAGGAGCAATATTGAACTCATGTAAACTTAAGTGCACACCAAGCAGTAAACAATATAAAGCAATTCAATATACAAATACATAGTGACTAAATCACTCTTCGACAGCTCACTCAAGTTTTGCGAACGAAGCTTGCCTTTGACTTGTATTGAGCAGTTAATGCCTGTCTGTCCAATCGATCGGGGTTTTTCGCGCCATTATATTTTTTAGCTTTTATTATCAGCTGAGCTTGAGTGACAGAAGCTGTTGTAGTTTTAGTTATTGTTGTTGCAATGGAGTTGAGTTGTTGCATATTGAAGTGGTGCATTTCACGCTCCAAGCTTAATCGTAAGCAATGTTACAAAATATGGAAGGGGCTTTTATAGAAATTCAACTAGAATTATAATAAATTCCAGTGTATCTGTTTTAAATAGCTCAGGCAGGCTTCAGAAATGCTTCTGCCTAAATCAAGTATCCTCTGCATGTTCCTTTTTTGAGAGTGAGTTAACTATTCTTCACACCTACACAACCTACAATTTTCAACCATTACTTAGATTACAGCGCCCAATGCTCAACGGTGATGACCTTTGTTTATTAAAACAAGACTGAATTTGGCACTTTGAACCGCCTACTAACAAGACAGAACTACTTCGTTCCCACACAAGTAGTCAAGTGCTTAATTTGTTAATAATCTTGAACATTTTTGCAATCGTTAAGCTCAATTGTAATGAAGCTGATGAGGCTCGCAAGGACAATACTCGTAAAGTAACAGTGGATGATGCTTGATATTGAAGCGCATCTTTATAAGGAAGCATCCGCTTTGATTTGACATCATTTTATGGTAGGAAGCCAGAAAACAATTATTTGTAGCATAGCAACCGGCTGAGTCTGAAGCTAAGCTAGAAGAAAGCAATAAACAATTTATTATGCCAAGCAAAATACGCGAATTAACCTTGAATAAATTTGCATAAACATTAAAAAATGAAAAGTAAATTCCACTGAGTTTTCCACAGCTTCATTGGACTGGATGTCGAACTACATTCAGTCGCACTCAGCGCCGCCATGCATATTTTGAATAAACAACAGGTTCAATCGACCACAAGAAGAGGCCAAGCCAATATGCGTAATTTTTTGCTAGAACACTGAGGACCACCAATGCGAGCAGATTGCATGCTAGCTGCCTTCGGTTCTCGAGGCTGCATCCGGAACTGACGTTGTGCCTTAACTTTGCCAGCTCCTAATGCCAACATTTCCAATGATTCTAAGAGAAAAAAGAACTGAAAGAGTGTGTGATGAAAGAGTGTGAATTAAATTGGATTTTCCATTTAAGCGAATGTACGTTGTATGAAGAGGCAACTAGTCTGGTACCATGTCACACGCAACTCGACTGCATTCAAAACCCAATTACACACAATTACTTGATTTCGCATATTTTACTCTTCTGTTGTTGTATTTACTTTTAGTTTTTCATCGCTGCTTCATTATCCTTTTTTTTTTTCATTTTCAGTAGTAAGTCGTTCGTTGCTGCCTTTTTGAGGTAAGAGTTTTAGTGTTGTACGAAAAGAAACTATTGTAAAACGCATCAGTTAATTAAAACTTTGTTTTTGTATCAACTCACATCATCACAGTAAATTTTTGTTTTCCTTATTATTTGCCCAAGGCTTCAAAGCACTCAATGCAAAACAATGAAAGGGATTTGATTACAATGTTAGCTTTTAGAATACACATTCCTTTACTTGCTTGTTTATTTGTTTTCAATGTTAAATGATTACTGGCCACGTGCAGTTAGTGTATTTGCATCTAGTTGAGGCTAAAGAATAGTAGACAAAACAATCATCCCTAGGTTAACCAAGTGATAAACAACACATTCACCCACTTTATATTTTAAAATCATATAATGGCATCAGCTTATTTAAGCAACTATATTCTGTATTCCAAACAATATGCAAAGAGTTTTTGCCACGGACGCCTATACTTTATTATGCATCAAACACAGCTACTTCACGAATATTCAATTTGCTTTTGTTTCATTGACTTTACATTCAGCTCTTGCCCTAGTGCTGTAGTCTAGGCCAATAGATCGATAAGCGAAAGCATATAATTTTTAGGTAAGTAAAAGTGAAGTAAAAAATTATGCATCCAAAAATATTTTGAAAATTTTCATTATAGTGAAGACCATTTCCACAAAAGTCATAAAATCTTCGAGTTCAGAAATCACTACACTTTCTTCACTATTCCGTACCAATTATTTGCTCTCAAAATTAAACATTCAACAAATTGTTTATCTGAGCTACTTCAAAGCAATGTGACGCTTTGCTCCTTTGCCCATACATACATTGTGCATTTAATACTGAGCTCTCGCTGCTGTAAACGCCTTAAGTTACTGACATAAGCTATGGCATCCTTATAATATAGTGCTGACATCTTTATAGTTCTGCATAAAATTGATCGCACATCAAATATAAATACATATATCCAATTTCAATGGCGAAATTATACGCTAGAATTACATTAAAGAACTATCACAGGAAAATTACGTTAAAAATTTTATCGCTCATTTCCTTCTTGACACTTTAAAGAAAATCGGTTCAGGCGTCTGCCGGCCGTGGCACCCCTCACTTCCTATATACATTATTTATGATATGTTTTCAACAGTTGCTTTGCATTTTTCCGGCATTTTGAATTGTCACTGTTTCCGCAGTCAACACCAGTGATGCGCTGTGCTGCCAAGACTGTCATTACGAGCGCTGGTCGTTGGCAAGTCGAGAAGGACAACATAAATTATTTATGTGCTTATTCTAACACTCGAAGATGTCAAATTATTGACGACACCACCTTTTATAATCAGATGTTCTCTTCTATTTTAGCAATTTCAGAGTTCCGACTTCTTGCTCGTTTGTCAGCATGAAAAATGCTTAAATGTTTACTTACGTTGTTGCTTTTGTTTGATGTTAAAAGAACTTTAGAAATGTTTTTAAAAACTTGCTGTACTATTATTTTTATTATAATTAATTATTTATTTATTTTATTTTTATTTTATTTTTTTTTTTTTTTTTGTCAAAAATCTTCCTACTCTAGTTTTTTTTTTACTACACAAATTTTCAAAAAGCTTAAACTATATACAGTATCTTAGTTCCTTAGCATTTTACGACTGCACTTAACGAATTCCAAATAAGCACTGACTTCATAAAGTCACGTCGAGCGATTGACGCTTTTTAGGAGGACAATCAAGTGTGTCCGATTAGGTTCCACGTACCACATGCCACAGCGGGGTAATTTTGTACAACGCGCACTGTGTGCAATGAATTGTGGCTGATGATTTCGTTTGTGGGGTAACTTTAGCCGCACTTTTTGCGCATGCCATTTGGCTTCAATACTCGTAGCCACGGAGTTGGTACAAATAAAATTTTGGTAGCTTCCAACATTTTTAAGTAAAACAATTTAGACTAGACTTTGTTATGTCTAAGCACACCCGTTCTAAATGCCCCTCCCTTGCAGTAGCCTCTTCAGTCTTTAGCTGCTTATTTTGTATACTAGTTATGTCGATTGAAGTTCTTAAACGAGCACTACAAGAAGATGAGTGTATTACACATATTTCCAGATAACATGACGGAATTTATAATATTCTCGATTCGTAATAAGCCATGCCACACACTGGTTTTAAATTATTTCTCAAATGTCTGTTTCATCGAACGCCAAATTCAAGGACACAAAGTGTTGCTCAATATCTGATGAGACCAGCAACGAGTTTTCTACTATAAGCAGCTTAAACCAAACGAAACTGTGACTGCTGACTGTTGCTACAAGCAACAATTGGAGCGCTTGTAAGTGTAGCTGGTGCTTCAAATCGGCGGAAAGTGATTTCATTTAAAGCATTTAAAATTAATGCCTAAAAAATGTCTTCAAAGTAGTAAGTAAGTAAGTAGTAAGTAGCCTTCACAGTCACCAGATGCAAATCCCCTTCACTTCTCAGTGTAAGGAATTTTGCAGGTGAAGCTCAACACTAACAATTAGCAAGCTGTTGATGGGCCCAAGAAGGAAAATCTGCAGGCTCACACTTATGAAGCGTGAAACTTATTGGTCGAACGATAAAATTAGCCAGATCGAAAATATAAATTAAATTCCAAAAATTTAACTGTTTACAAGAAAAAATTGTCATTTTTAAGTGTGTAGTTCAATTGAGACACCCTGTACTTTAACATGCTTCAACTTGTAAACAATTGATAATGAGGCTTGGCTTGAGCATCCCGCGGCAAACCGAAATCCCTGATGCGCTGTTCAACACGACGTATGCGCATTATTTATACGTATACGTATCAACTTCAACTTTAGTACTCAGTAATTATTGGTAAACATTAACTGTTGGCATTAACGTCAGCATTTGCGGCTTACATGTGAAAGCGGGCACTTCATGGTAACAATTGAGGTTGGCAAGCGGACCGCGCCGCGCCGCACATTAAATGAATCAAGATTTTATTTTTCATTGTTTGTTGCTGTTTTACTTTGGTTGTGCATTAAATTGAAATCTTCTTTATATGCTAATTCCAACCAACTCATTGTGCATCTGCGTAATTTTAACATTTTGTGGTCAGACTGTAAAACTGGCAACTCGAAAATGTTTAGTGCATTCGTGCTTCATGAATAGCCAAGGCAAATGTTTAGTAGCTGAGATTTCTGCTACAATGTGAGAATGCTGCCTTTTCTCCGTGCTATAGTCTATAAAATAAATACCAACATTTATGAATTTTTCTGTTTCGTTTGAGTTGCTTTGTTCCATGCTATTTGGTACGGTGTATATGTGTGTGTGTGTGTGTGTGTGTGTGTGTGTGGCAATGTGCTTTGAACGGTCGTGGCCGGTGCACAGTGATGTCGGTAGCTAGGGTCGTATACATAATTTAAATAAAAAACTCATTGAAAACATTTGTTTAAGAGGATTTTCTAAAGATTTTCTTACTAAGAATTCCGTATGAATAATGTTTTGAATAGCAGCACAAATCTCATTGAACGCGAATGTGGCTCCAACTTTTATTGATATTTGAGGTTGAATTTCAAGCACATTTGTATAAATAAAACGTATAGGCTTTCTCTTTTTTAACACCTAATTTCAATCTTTATGTGCCTCACAAGACAAAACTTTCTTCACGGCGTCATACCACATGCCTTAACTACAACAACCCAAAACAGCACAGCCATTCACACATATCCAGAAGTACCTACAAAGCTCAGTATCGTGTAGTATCTCACCATCATAAGCTAATTTTTGCTTATGCGTTCCGGACAGGCTGGTGTCTGTGGAACTGTTGTACTTGTAACTGTCGCCGGCGATGTTGGCGTTGGCATGGGATTAATGCAATCGTCACGTGGACATTTTTCTGGTTCAAAATTTTACGTTTTCGCATAGAAAATTTCATCCAGCAGGCAATTTTTGTGCTCCTGGCGATTATTTCGACAGATGTACTTGTAGTAGCCTGTACAGTCATCACAGTCTGCACACAATCGCTACCGGGCGCATGTCCTAAGCAATAGCATTCCATATTCATAGCATTCACTTCCGTTGGTAATGTTTCTGAATTTTATTTTATTTTTATTTTCATCAATTTTCTTAAAACATTTACTTTACCTTATTTAAATTAAAAAAAAAAAACTTTAAAATTATACAAAAATATATATTTGAGACCCTTTTCTTTGATATATCATGCAACTTAATCGATCCAGTAGATTTGAAGCGAATTGGCTATAACTGTGGGACAGACAGACACACGAGTATCACTCGTGGTTCCGTTTTCGCTCAAACGTACGGAACCCTATAAATGACGAGATTTCAGGCAAGCACCTAATAGACAGATCTCTTCTCACTCTAGCTGCCTCTCACTAAGAAATTAGCAACAACCAGTGCTAAGTGATGTTCTGGTCAGGTTTTAGGAGCCGCTTGTTAATGTCAGTAAAAATACTGTCATTGTAAACTTTTATGGCCTTTACGCTTTATGAATTAGTTGACTAAAAGCAAATACAAAACACACATACGAAGCGAGTGAAAAGGCCAGGGTTACAAAGCGAATTCTTTTAAAGAATAAATAATTGAATTGGCAAATACCATAGACACGATTGACGCTAAATCCTATCAAATTGTGAGGTTTGTATTAACGATGAGTTCTAAAAACTGCGCACAAGCAATTGGTGCTTGTTTGGCTTCCTTTTTGCATGAGTAAACAAAAAGTCTAACAAAGGTGACTGAACGTATGGTGAGGAAGTCAATGTGAAGAACATATGCCAATGTAAGCAGACGTTTGACGCCTGCTGCTCTAGACAGACACTTGGCACTTTAAATGGCCTATTAAAAAATATTGTTTTGTTGATAACTACTGGCTTTTTAACCATACGCTTTTTCATAAAAAATCGGAATAGACATACAGCGTGGAACTTTGGAAAGAAACTCTTCAAACAGGGGTCGGTGAAATGCAATCCCAGGTGTGCCAATATGACTGCAAACGCTCTAGTGAAGTGAATTACGAGTCACCGGCACCTACCTCATAGCTGTGAGCAGTCAAACGAAATGATAGCCACTGTATTCTGTTTGAGCTAAGGAAATTGGATAAGGCGAAAACCCAGCAACAGCAGTTTCAAGCTGTTGCGCTCAAAAACCGGCCAGCTAAATCGGCCAACTTGGCTGACAAATCATTGCACAACTACTCAACAAATAATAAGAACAATATTAAACAAACAAAATATTTAAACAAACATATTCCTCTCTTGGGGTCTGCCTTCTGTTTGTGTTATATTGAAACATGAAAACAAGCGCCGCGACGACTTATCAAAGTCTCGTTTTACTCTATTTCCACCACAACTTTGCGGACGGTCAGAACGTGCAAAACTTTTGATGGGCCAGAGTGGCCAATGTAACTAAGCGAATGGTTGGCAAAATTTACAAAACTTGACTTGGACGAACTTTCAGTTTGGTTTTGCATTTGATTTTTGGTTTCCCGTTCACTTTATATACCCTTTCTGTGCCAAACAAACATTCTGTTCAGCCTGATTGATGGATGCTTACGACAATCACACTGACGAAATGCTACAATCAAATTATATAAAACTATTATATTTAATGTGAATATTGCTTAAATCATACATATGTGGTTTAGGATATGTCTGTTGAGCATACTTTTGGTGTTGCAATGTTTATTGTGTAAATGTCAACAGAAAACAGAGTACGAGAACAGACCGACAAACTACAAACCGAATGTGAATAAAAGTGTCCGTCAAAAGTAAAGTGTTGATATATCATTTGGCAAACTCGTATTATTTTGCACGTCATAGCTTTTCAAGTGATTATACTCGTCTAACCCACACAAAGCAACTTGTCTAGTTGGATTTCGGAGTTGTCTTAAGCTCTCGCCAAATATTCTTCTACAAGCCCATCGCTGGGCATTTGAATACTAAAATTTCATTGTAAATACAAAACTGCTTATTAGCATTGTTTTGTTTAAGCTTATGTCCCAAATGACAAGGGTTAACGGAAAATTTGTCTCATTTTACTCGACATCTGGATTTATGTATTTCAAATAAGTTGAAACAATGGGTCGCCACATTAATCAGCCAGTTTGAATTTTAATTTGGTTTGATTTTCCAGAGATTGATTGATTCGGTTAAAGCATTTATTTTATTTTTTTATTTTAATTTTTTATTTATTTATTTTTTTTTTTTTAATTTTAAAAAAGCCTAAACAAATATTTGGCAAAATTTGTGAAAGGTCAAAGTTCTTTACCCTAACAGAAGTTTTATGGTTTTTTAAGAAAGATGCTGAAATAATCAGCCGGTGAGAGCAAGTCATGAGCAGAGTAGAGTATTTAGTTCCTCGATTTTGAGAAAGTGAAACACTTGACAGCGTCGCTACAGCTTGACAAGCGCCCACTGGTTTGATATGGAGACATTTCAGCTATGGTTTTAGTTCCCTGATGTCTAATATAGTGTATCAGCTCAATCTTCTAAGATATAACATTTTGCTGAAATATGCAGAATGAGGATATTTAGGAATTGACTTGTACCAGAAGGGCGACCACAAAAGAGACAGCCCGAGCTCTGTAAGCTGATGGAACGTTTGGATTGAAACTTCTTTTAAGTCTTACACCGATTGAACCAGGCTAAGACTATTTGCTACGCTTATTAACATTGATTCCTGTAATATTTACTAGGCACAAAAATGGGCATCAAAGTTGTTTTTGAGATTACGCAAACCCAGCACCAACCTTCAATTTTCTTTATTTACTTCAATGAAAGTACACATATATTGGTACTATATTGATTGCGCAGCGGAGAAAATAATATAATGTAGAATGTCACGCTCAATAATTCTTAATATCATATTGTATAAGGACCAGTGAATGGCTCAAGAGCGAACCAAGTATGGTGAACAAAATTCTGCGGTCCATGTTGAAGAGACCAAAAGGGTTAAACTTTAAAGGATTACGTGCAATTTGAAGCTCGAAATTTTCAAACTGCAATAAATAAATCATAGAGAAAAAAAATAAATACTGTCAGAACCACTTACAGCCACTTCTAGGCGCGCATCCAGCCTCTCAAAGTGCGTGTGTGCTCGTAACAACTCGGATGTCTTGGCATGAACGTCGAGCGTTTGGAGGATGACTTAATGCTGATGAAAATGTCTATGTAATAAATCGTAGCGGCCGCCACTACCAAAAGCGTACCCCACCAAGTCCAACCGACGGTAAATGAGTCGTACTTGTAGAGGCAGAAACAAAAATATATGATTGACACGTTCGTCAGGTAGTTCATAAGAGTGATGCAGACGGTCGGGAGGCCAGATATTGTGTTGACGTCATTGCACAGGCCCAACAGCTTCGATTGCATCTTAGCGAGTTGATCCACACGATCTGCCCGTGCACAACATTTAATCATAAACACACCCCCACAACGGCCTTGGCTTTGTCGACGCTGTTGCAGCAACGCTTGGGTATCATTGACCACTTGCTCAACTTCGTTATTGAGTACGAGATAATGAGCATAGGCGTTTAACATGAAGAAATAGTACTGATTCAAGATGCCATTCAACAACGCTGTAATCATATAGAAGAAGAAGATGCTAATGCCGTGACTCCAAGTCAGCACACTCCGCAAGGCCTCCAGGGCGACACCCAGCTGGAGCAGCTCAGCGAGTAAGCTCGAGGTGAATTTATAAACGACGCCACTCTGCCAGGCGTGGGTGGCGCGGCCATTCCGACCATGCGCTATCAAATGCCGGAAGTACCTGCGATAAATGTACTGGAAACGGGAAATAAACGCGACCGCCCAGTGGCGGTGCCGCCAGCGAGTATCCAACGTCAGAAGCACGCAAGCCGCGCGTATAACAAAAGTCGCCGCAATGACGACCTCATGCAAGTGCAGTGCACGCCATTGAATCTCAAGTGTGAGGTTCGTGTAGTAGATCAGCGGCAAGGTGGCAAATGTCAGGACATTTATTGCAGCCGTATATATAGTGATATTCCGTGTGATGTAAACGCGATACGTTGTGAAGTCAACCGTATAGTTGAGCGCGCCCACGTACAACGCGTAGAAATAGTTCAGGCGCAATGCGCTCAACACGTACCAGTGCATTCCCGGCGACTGACAGACTTGTAATGAATAGGAATACAAAATGAGTACCGCATTGCGCTCTATTCAGATGGCTAAAGCTATAGTCATTAAAATTTTACATACTGTAGCATTCTAATATATCATATGGTCACACACATTCAAAGAGTATAGTAAAATTGTTCACTTCAGTTGATTGGGGACACCAAGTTAAATGCTAGTGCATTTCATGTCCCTACAACGATATTAAAGGAAAGGAAAGAATAGAAAAGAGGCCACCACGAAATGTCAAACGAAAGAAACACACACCCACACACGTCGTTGCACCTTTGAATTCTCACACACAAATTTCGTTGTAATTTTTCAATAGGCAAATTATGTTTATTATGCAATGCGCTTTACGATTGTTTTATATGCATTGAATAGCTCACTCACACAAGGACTTTTAATTAATACACCCGTTTTTAATTAATACACACTTATTATTAACTTTTTTAAGAAAGAATTCAAACCGACGCGATCAATTGTCGGCGAAATGGGAAAGAATAGAAAAGAGGTCACCACGAAGTGTCAAAAGTAGTAGTATCGGAAGTAGCAGTCAAAGCAGAAGTCGAAAACGATTATTGAATTTTAGTGACGACACTTTTGATGTCCATGGAAGCGATTTATCACTACCGTCAAAGTAAATAGTTGAAATTTTAATTTAAACTCTAATTTTGTGCCTATTAATTTGGTTTTCATTCAGTCAATTTCTCAAATCGTTGTGGTGATCATTCCAAAAATTGTAAATATGTAACAGAAATGCAATTCCACAAGCCCATTGCTCAGCATTTGAATAATAAAATTTCATTGTAAATACAAAACAATAAAGGACTTTAATAATTTCATTTACATTTGAGAATGTTTATTTTTTTTTTACAACCACTCACAAGACTAACTGTTCTTCAGACTGTATTGCATTAATAAGAGAATGTGCTGCACTAGAGCGTTGAAAATAGCGAATGCGGTAACTTTATTGAAATTGAACATCCCCCAAAAGCCGAAGACGAGCGGACGACACTGGATTTGTAAAGTGAAAGCTTCCAACTGCAAGAAATCAATGGACGAAGAGACACTCGTAAATCAACAAATCAAACAAAATAGCAACATACAAGATTACTCACGCTGGATTCTAGACGTGGGTCCAGCTTTCGTAACGGTATAAATTCGCTCATCAGGTAAGTAAGGTCGCCATATAAATTGAGAGTGTTAAATAAATTATTCGCCGAAAACTGCAAGTCGGCGTAGTAGGCCAAACTGGCAACAGCGTTTAGCGCAAAATCGCGATAGGTCTCGATGGCGGTCCAATCACCGAGCCTATAGCAGCAGTAGATGAAGTACATAATGCAGATGCTATTCAAATAGAGAATCAAGTTGAGACAGGTTCCTTGCAAGGCGTACATCTCGTTGATGCTATCGCTGATGTCGTGCAGACGCCGCTCGGCGATGGCCAGCATGTCTAGGCGGTCAGCTAATTGGCAACACTGCGTCAAGAAAACGCCAGGGCGCCGTCCAAAAGGTTGGCGTCTACTCGTATCTGTGCTCTTCTCTGCTAGGCTCGTTGCAGCGCTCTTAATGGCCAACAACTGGTCGTATAGCAATCGATAATGCACTTGCACAAGTAACATTGCGAAACAGTAGTGCGTAAAAATGACATTTATCACGTGTGTAATTCCCGCGATCAATGTTGTGCCCGTGACAAGTGCGGGCGTGAGCGTATCGCGAAGCCAATACAAACTCACGGCATAAGTCAGAGCCTCCGAGAGCGAAGCGCTAATGTACTTGCGCCAAATGATTCGTTCGAGAAGAGTCGAAGTGCGCGTGTCACGCGTGTAGAGCGTGCGAAAGTGCTGCCGATGCAGACTTAGAAATCGACGTATCACGGTGATGAATGTATCCCGATGCTGCCAATTACCAAACAAGCTGAGAAAAACGGCAACGACGCGTAGCAGGACAATCAGCGCGAAAATCCGCTCGTGAAGTAGTTTGGGTGGTGTGAGAAACGTCTGCCACACGTTCATCTGATAGCTCAAAACCAATACGAAGAAGAAGGCCACATTAGCGATGGCAGCGTAGATCACAGCGCGACGGCTCAAACGCAAACGCTGACGCCGAAAGTCGAACTCGAAACTGATGACGCCGATCGCGAGCGCGTGCAAATAGCAGTGCAGAAGCACGAAGCGTGTCCATTTGTTCATTATGGGCGACTGTAACTTGTCGCCCGGCGAAGTCACACGTACACTGACGTACACTGGATTCATCACCGAAATTAATTAACCGCTCACGGTGAAAGGGTCAAAGATAACATCAATAATTCAATCAATAATTCATGTGCAATGACTGTCGCGGCTCCGTGCCACCTCACTGCTTGTATGTTCAACTAAGCCCACACCAGTTTGATTCATCGCGTGTTGTTTGACTTGTTGTTTGACTCAACGCTACGCATACCGCCATTATGTGTTATTTGTGTGTCCGGTTCACGCCAACTTATTTCTGTGTGCTAAACATAGTGGATCTCGGTTAACACCGGAAATGTTTTAGGCAATTTCCTGAGCACACATGGCCTATAAATCAGGCTGCACTTTTCTGGTTTTGTTTTGAGCGAATTTATCGAGAATACACTAGGCTTTAATAATAATGATAATAATGATGATGATGATGATTGAGACTCAATGTCAAGCAATAAAGGTTAAGCATTAGTCCAACATCAATCACTTTTATATGGTAAGTAGCCTTAGAAAGGAGCTTTTGGTTTATAGTAGCTGAGACATATGGATATATGATTGGAAGCACATTTTACACTGCTGTCGTTTTCATATTGCTCCGCCTTTGCCCAGGTACATTGCGTTGGATAGAATTCAGTTATATTCGTCAATGACATCCTTTTTATCTACTGTTCGAAGTCTTCTAATATCGTGACTTGATCAGACTTCTTCGGAGACTTACACTTTCTCTAAACGAGATGTAGACGCAGCCGCATGTAAATACTGTACTGTAGGTTGTTGCCTACCTCATCGAAGTATTACATAAGCATGTTTTGCAGAAAATGGGCATCAATGCAGACGATTAATGCACAGATAGAACTTAATTAAGACAGAAGCAAACCCTCTTCTTTTCTTTTTCATCACAGGAACACAAGAACCTAGAGTTTTCATACTTTTTACTGAGAGTTCTGATCAAAATACTTTGAAATGTACTTAAATTATTGTTTAGGAAGAAAGTCACTAAAAGGCGCATTATAAAAAAAGCGAGCAATTCCACCACTTGTGGCTTCCTAAATAGACAGTAACGGTTCTGGTTCAGTGGTTAGGGGCTCAGATCGCGAAACTACTCGTACACTTGATATGATCACCAATTGCTTCGATTTACAGGTTCATGAAATTGGTGATCCATAATTCTTCGAAACCTGCTACTCAATGGCCATTAACTATTTTTTGGAATTACATTATATTTAAACTAGCCATTGCACCCATTAACCCGTAGTCGTAATGGCATCTAATAATTTCTCAAAAGGTCAACACTATGACCAATTTTGATGCTTTAGATTTTGTTGGGACTTTTTTGTATCGAACTCTATAATTTCTTTGGCATGCCCGGAATCTTAGCTGGACTACAATTGGATGGACTCGCGCAACGGCACTACAGTAACACTGTAGTTGAAGTGATTTAATTTATTTGCATAGAATACTTTAATATTAACTCATAGGCACATGAGCTATACACATTTAATGTACGAATATTGTATGCTCTTCAATTACAAGGGCGCGTGCCCAAACACATTTGCCGCATCCTGATTTATGATGGCAGACACGTGCTCTCACTTACGACGAGCGCAACTCAGGCACTACACAAATTGTTAAATAAATCGTCCGCGTCAAATGCCACAAACTGTTTGTGTCTGCCCGACAAAAAACTCTTTGCAGTCGCATGCGTCAGTGCCAAATGCCAGATTGGTTCGCATGCAGCAGATTTTGTTGTCAAGCGTATGACCGTATGACCGTATGAATAGCTGTGAACTTGCTGCACGTGCGACATGTGACCTGGAACTGTGGCAAATGAAAAACATTCAGACATTCATCATACTCTTCATGCAGTGTACAGTATTGGCTTGATGGCAAAGTAACTCCAGAAAATTAGAGATTTGTTCGAGAAATTTTCATCATAATTTTCATACAACTTATAATCTTTGGAGTAAAATTATCTTCCCATCCCATCTTCATAGAAATTCGTTCACCAACATAATTCTGCATAGTTTTTTTCTCAATTCGGTCTAATTTTTCATTTAGTCTTGTTAGTAGTTGGCAATAGAGTTCTAAAGTAATAGTTTGCCCTGATGGAAGCAGGTCATAATGCACAGGAACTTTGCAATGCCACCACCACCAAATGCAAGGCGACAAATTCCCCGGTTCATCTTGTTTGGACCGTGACCTTTTTCGCATATTATTGTCATCGGTTTTTGGCGAAATATTTTGGTGCCCAAACTACCCAGTATTTTGAATAGTCAACACTTTTTAAATGGTGTGTTAGTCCCGCAGACACAATTATACACTTAATCTACGTATTAGGCTGTAAAGGTACAAGTCTAATCTGAACCCAGAGTTCGTTATAAGCTCTACAACTTTGGGTCACTGCTTCTATTTAAAATCTGGAACTTCATTAAAAGATTCAGTTCAAACTTCTGCTAATATTTACCGATTCACCATGATTTGCATGAAACTCTGTCATCCATCTGCCTGTCGGTGCTAATTAACTAGTATAACATTTCGCATCAGCAGACGTTCCTCGTGACTGGACAACGCATCAACCCTTCAGCTACGAACTTGCTGTGGTCCAATACCTGTATCTGTCATTCCGAATCTCGGATGGTTAATTCACGATTGTTTAAATGGACATTTGTAACTTCAATGTGATGTATATTTCTCTTTCCAAAATCGTTGTATACCAGTTGACTGACAGTAACAAGTAATAATATACACAAATTAAGAAAATATGGTAACATTTTTGAAAAATAAAAATTGACGATTAACAATAGGCAACATACAATTGTTATCTCGCTCGCACAGTTCACATGCAACTATTTTGTACCGATAAATGTATCGTTTGCTACGTTGCTCATCTCTTGCGTTTTTTATTTCTTTCTCTGCGAATCGTGTTTTATTTGTTGACGACGCTCGGCCAAGTATTTGCAAAGTAATATTTTGATTTTTTCGTCACACACATATTAAATAAAAAAACATACGATTAAAAATGTCGCACCTTGTGAAAATGGAAAATGGTCAAAGCCAGACAATACAAGAAATGCTCGGTTGCATTGAAAGGTAGCTGATGAAACAGTTCGTCCTACAATTGAACATAACCTCAACTTTTATTTCATTTGTAGATATAATCCTGATCACTTGAAAATCCTAGAATCATATGTCGAAGATCAAGCGAAAACTAACACCTACGATCTGGAGGCCAATCTCGCTGTGCTCAAATTGTACCAATTCAATCCGCACATGCTGAACTTCGAAATCACCTACACGATTTTGCTGAAGTGCCTCACCAATTTGCCACACACAGACTTCGTTATGGCTAAGTGTCTCTTGTTGCCGCAGCAAATGAAAGATGAAAATGTCCAGACAATAATCGATTTGGCAGATATCTTGGAGCGCGCCGACTTTACGCTTTTCTGGCAGCGCGCCGATGTCAACCGGAATATGTTCCGTCACATCGCCGGATTCCATGACTCGATACGGAAATTTGTATCGCATGTGGTGGCGACGACATTTCAAACCATCAAACGCGATTTACTGAAGGAGCTGCTGGGAGGTATTGAAGATTCGACGCTTGAATCGTGGATGAAGAAGAACGGCTGGAAGCATCGGGGTAATGATCTTGTCGTGGTTGCCGTACAAGACGATAAAATCAAAACGAAGAATATTACGGAAAAGATCGAGTTTGAGAATATTGCTGGGCTTCTGGCGCAATGTATTTAGGAGAACGGATCTACTAAAACAATAAATTCTTAGTTAACACATAACTTTGCTTTATTCGTGGGCCACAGGGCACACTTTAACAACCGAAAGAACAGCAAAATGTATGTGTAGTGATCTAGTAGAGATAATTGCAAGGCAATTGGAAAACAAAGATCTCATCTCGGATTCAACCTAACTAACCTACTAAGTAGCTATGCGCATCGATCCTCTGTCTATCTACAAGAAATACGATTTATTCTTTATTACCTTTACTCGTGGTGTTAGTGGCTTTAATAGCATTTAAAACACCGTCATCAGTACAAGTATAACAATGACTATCGGAGGAGTTAAGACTAATTTACTAATTGGTTTACGATTGCTTTTTAAACTTCTTCAATATCGGAAAGATTTTGTCGAAGGCGTCGTAGATTTCTTGTCGAACTTTGGCACCGGTCAACACTACCTTGCCGGAAACGAAGATGAGCAGTACAATTCGGGGACGCACCATACGGTAGATGAGACCAGGAAATAGTTCTGGTTCATAGGAGCTGAAGTTACAATGCGTGAGCACGAGACCCTCAAGGCGAATAGGGAACTTAACGTCGCATGAGCCGACCATATTTTGTATCTTAAAATCGAGAAATTTCGCCTGTGAAAAAACAAAACCAAATTTAGTGGTATATCCTTTTTCGACTTTCTGTTCACCGACCGGAAAACCAAGCTTTTGTATAATCCGTGCATATTTTCGAGCCGCCAAGCGAGAATCGTCCTCGCTCTTAGCGCCCGTGCACACCATTTTGCCGGAAGAGAAAATCAGCGCCGTAGTGCGTGGCTCACGTATGCGCATAATGACAGCGGCAAAACGCTTAGGGTTATACTCTGCATTGCGCGCATGTAACGCAATCTTCTTGAGGTCCAAGCGGCAGCAGAGATTTACGGTCGACACGATGTTTCTAAAAGAGGATCGCAAAGCCAAAAAGTAAGCAATTTTCAATAAAAAAAGTCGTGCAAGAACTCACTGCAACTGTGGCACGATGCCGGGATCAACTGATGCAGGCGTCATTGGCGTCATCGGCGTCGATGGGCCCATTGTCTGGTGAATATTGCTGAAACTGTCGTTGGCGCCATTGCCGCCGCTATTACCGGTGGTCGAACGTTCGCTCATGGGCACCATGTGTGACATCATGCTTTGTGGGGTCTGTGGTTGCATTAGCGATTGTGGTGCTGTGCTTTGGTAATTCGTTTGAAAGCTACCACTGCCACTGTTACTCTGTTGCATTTGTTTGTGCGCTATGGGCAATGAGTCGGATGTTTGTTGCTGTTGTGGTGCCAATGGCGGCGGTTGACTGCTTAATTCGTGTCCATAAAGGATGTTGCTCGAAGATGCTGAGCTGCTACTGTTGCCGCCATCACCGCTGTTGTTGTTTGTGTTGTGTTGGTGGTCGTTTTGCACTGCCGCTGGTGGATGATAAACTGGATTCGGCACAATCTGTTGATCGGCTTCCATTTGATGCAGCGGCGTGCCGATGCTCGGAATTGAAAAGTCTGGACTAAGCATCTGATCCATGTTGGTTGGTTCTGTCGAATTATTAATTGAATAAGCACAAATTTTGTTGCCACTCGTATTTTTCAGCCGGCCCTTTCAACCTTTCATGTCACAGGAGATTGTTATTATGAGTTTGTTTATTTATTTTATTTACCATTGAATATATTGATGCCTAGTTTTCGTGGGCTTTCACATTCCTTTGCAAATGCTCAAGTCTCATCTATAATTTACGCCGAAATCTACGCCAACCGAACTTGATGCTTCTTGTTACTTGCGCTCTTTGTTGCCAGACTGTCGATTATAGTCATAGCGTAGAGTTACATTGGTGTTACCAGATTCTTTAAAAATTGTATGAAATTATTTGAATGTTGAAATAGTGTAAAAGCAAGGCATAGGAAAAACGTTCATCATATTTTTATTTATGGAATGTGCAATGTTATTTTGTTTTTGTATATATTCATTATTTACTATTATCCATGTGTGGACAAAAAACTACTTTAAAAACTTATAAATAGAAAAATTACATGAAATATACAAACAACAGGTCATAAGTAGCAATGGATAACTCGTTCAATGACCCGAACGGGAGAGGATGATGTTTCTAACCGTGAGGTATGTCCGGAGCCGCACCGAACCATCTTTTCCTGGACAATGTTATAATAAATAATACTAATTTAGTGTTTTACTGTGTGATATGCTAATATCTCGCAATATCCGGATGTTAAGGGACATAGATTTAGTTCTGTCTAACCCTTACTAGCCTAGACCCTATAGGCCGTATAAAGCGCATACTATAAATCAGACATAAGAAACTAACTACACTTTCTAATTGTCTAACCTTCTTATTCTCTACAATTGAATCAAAGTATTATGATACATTTAAACACACTAGTTGAAACCCGCCCGCTTCGTCAGGCAAAAAAACCTCATCCAACAATTTGTTTTTCTTATTTATTTTTTTATTATTATTTTACTGTTATTGGAGAACAAGTTAAATTAAATTTTAAAAAAGAACAAATACGTACCAACTTATTAACACTGAAATGAACTTATCTAAGTGCGATTAGTGAACTACATAAAAATTACAAGGATTTGGCCGCAAGG
Source organism: Cacoxenus indagator (assembly GCA_035041755.1). NCBI lineage: Eukaryota > Metazoa > Arthropoda > Insecta > Diptera > Drosophilidae > Cacoxenus > Cacoxenus indagator. The sequence goes on from JAWNKX010000665.1 coordinate 1,991,225, forward strand.
TCGACAGGATACAGTCTCCGAAGCCTTCTCCTTCAACACATTCTAGGACGGCATTAAAAAACAAATTAAAACAAGCATCGAGTGTCTTGTGTTCTTGTTGGTATGATTCTCAAAATAAATATTATTATTTATTTATTTACAAGATATATACAAATAATAAATTTAATACTAATTTAACGAGTAACTAGCTGCTAGGGCCTTGGACTACATTAAATAAATAACATAAATAATTATGTTTGATAATTGACAAATTTCTCCTTTCCTTTCCATTTTTTCCTAACATCATTGAGTATCATTTGACATTTCCGATTATTCTCTTGGTTTTTGGGATAGCATATTACCGGTCCACCCAAAAAATACATTTTTAAAGATACTTCACATACGCATTCATCATAAATTACGGTAACATGCAGTTTAAGCCGTTGTAAGCTACCCTGTTGCCCAACCTTCGTCGCATCGGTGGTTGTTAGCTCCTTTGTCCTTTTCGTTGTTCAACACACATTCATAAATTGTTCCCCTGTTTTATTAATGTTGGTGTTGTGGTCTGCCTTGGTTTGGGCTTGTTGGCGCATTTATCATGCAAGCGCGACTGGTTTGGGTTCAATTTTTCTTTTATTTTTTCAATTCCCTTCATCAACGAACCTATGCCGTACGCCGCTGCGGCATCTGTAGCACTTTTATTCATAAAAAAAAAAAAAAAACGACTAAATATACTCATATAGTTACATATGTATGTACCTTGATTTTAGTTTTGTTTGAGTTGGAATAAGGATTTTTCAAATGAACCAAATCTGAGATTTGCTTTGGAATTGTGAATTTAAATTTGATTTAAGATAAGCGAAATTTGTTATTTGAACATGCAAACAAATTTGAGCAAAAGTAAAAGAGACCCTTTAGGCAAATATTTTTTATCATAAAAAACCATTGATAGATATAAGTATGTAATTTCACATAAAATCGAACCAATTTAATAAGACTTACGACTAGCTACTGTCATTGTGCCTTCGGAAGTTCTGCCAGCTTGGTTTAGTTGAGGGTGGCAAGAACGCCTCCGACTGAACCCTCCTCGATGGTGCCGCCTGCTCAATATGCCTCCCTCAGTACTCTCAGTCAGACAAGTTGTGGTCCTTAAAATAGCCGAACCACAAACGCAGACCAAAACCATACCAGAAGAGATTGCCGACTGAAGAAGCATGAGCACCGCAAAGACTGAGACAACTGACCGGTGCGCGCATCTCCGCTATTCTTAGTGGCATCGGCCAAGTTGCAGCGCGGGGCGAGCATACCTTACGAGACAAAAGTACATCAAGCCAAGGCGTGCGTACGATAGGCGCCGTACTCAGTGCTTAGGAAAAAGCACCATTGGCTTTAGAATAGGCGAGATAGGTGCATCCACAGAAGTGGCATTGATCGAAGGAAAAGCAGGCGAGGAATCAAGCCCTCAAGGTCAAAAGGAAGAAAAAAAAAGAAAGAAACGAAAAGGCTAACTCTTTAATTAAAGACATTTTATGACTAACCCGCAGCGCGATTCATTTCCTGCTGTTTTACTTTTTCGTAACTAAGCTTGACCTACAATTGCTCTTTGTCCTTTAAGCCGCTCATTATCAAGCCGCAAATCTATTAAAATCTCACCGGCGACCAATAACAATTTGATTTGATGTGCTGGCTATCCATGAAATTGCGTTCTTCTTCAATCTAATTAATTATGACGGAACTTAACAAGTTTTGTATTTTGTTGTTTGACGCTTGTAAATTTTATTACCGAAAAATGGAAAAATAAAATGGGATAAAAATAATACAAGAAGCTTGCGGGTGTCGTCGTGTCGCGGCTACTAGAAAGCCGAGTATTTAAATGAATTTCATGCGACAAACGATTTTCACATAATTCTAATTGCTTTTCGATAATGACTCATGCTTCATTTAGCTCAGTTACTTTTTTCGCAATTCATTGCCTGTAAAAAGGACGCAGGCCTTCGTGTGTTGCTTACCTTTTTTCCCTTTTTTTTTTAAAATTTATTTTATATGATTTTATAATTTTTGTGTATTTCACACACATCACTGCACATTTAATGACTTCGTTGTATGTCCAGAAGCTAATTTTTTTCATTTTATTCGACCGTGAAAATAATCCTCTGCTTGGTTTAAAATGAGTGTCCTTTTTATAGTTACAACGTGTAGATTGCGAATTTATCACTGTCGCCGACAGTTGATTGCCTTAGGTTATTGGTTAGTGGTTTGTGGAACTCTAAACATCTCAATGACTTGCGGAATTAGCGAAATCCATAAAAAGCGAAAAGTGAAAACGTTACAAAGAATTACATAAATTTCCTGCTTGTCCTGGCTCATTTTACTTAGTATACTTTGAGTAAGTTCTTAGAAAGTGGACTCAAGTAGATCAGAATATAGTTGTCAATAATAATGGCATGATCGGATATAACCTTAAAAAGGTGGTCCCTTCATGGTTAAACTTACTCGGAGATTTCAAGAAATATCGCCTTCTCTATCACGAGTTAACTTTAGTGGTCGGCATATCAATTTACACTTATACAAATATATTCTAAAGTCAAGAATCGATCCAAGTCGTTTGTTTGGACTTTAAACAACTTTGACGTTCCATAAGCTTTGAATGCCCCCATTCTATAGTTTGGTGACAGGCAAGCGATTATCGCCAGGAAGGAATAATTACTTCTGTTTCTAGACCGGTATATGAGATTAGTTCAACAGTCAACCCGATAATTCGGTAGAATTACTTACCCTATTTACCGGAGATCTGAAATTATATTATATATTAAGTTTAATGGGCTGATGAATAATGCTGCAACCTTACATAGGCCCTACCCTGTCCACATCAACTCCGATGTTACACACTGTCACTGTCAAAGTGAGCCTACATTCTGAGAATGTGCAACTGAAAATAAGTAAACACACGCCGATTTGCATGACGAATAATCTATGTAAATCAACAAGAATATAATCTATGCAAATGTTTACAATAGTCTTCGGCCGTTGCCACTACCTTTTGCTTATCTCCGATAAGGTAAATATAAAAGATTATGCTAAAGTCAACAATAATACGTAGCATGTTTGTCTAAATTGATACTCTGGCAACAACAACCGGAGCAACAACCTCTCTGTGCGACCCACGCCTACCGAATTCTTCAGCGCAACATTAGCATACGAGTACATTATGCATGCCAAGAAATTCGTGAAAAATGATTTCGCCATTTTATGGTGAACACGCTGAATCGACGCAACATGACTCGACGTGTGGCTGCGTAGGCGATGTGGCAACATGGTCGTTAACGGCAGCGACGTTTGCTGCGGCAGCTGCTGTACATTTAACAGGTTTTAACCTCAGCACAATCCTCATTCTCGCTCCATTTTCACGTTGCATTACTACCCGATCCTTGCGAGCTGCGAACTGCGTAAGCGCTTGAAAAATATATACATTTTGACACTTTTGTAGTTGTTGTGATGGCTGTTGTTTTCGCCAACGCCAACGCCAAAGCCGTCGTTATGGTTGTCTTCTTAACAGTCCACCCACACGCGCTTTCCTTTCCTTCTAGAAGAGTCGAAAATGAAAATGTACACATACGTCATTTATTTTTAAAATTCTAATTTAATGCAAGTTTTCCCCGATTTTTAGACTTACATAAATTCGTTAAGCCACTTGGCATTTGCAAACGGAAACGGTAAAACAAATACGTACAGTTGCCTCCATGGGCTTTTAAGGCTATGCGTTTATTATTTTTATTTTATTTTTTCGTTCTCTTTAACCCTTTTTCCTTAAAACGGTGTATAAGCAAAGCAATCAATGATAAGTATTATTTAGTAATTAATATATTAACCTGATATTGTCCAGCGCGGCACCTCCTAAAACGCCCTTTCCGCATCACGGATAAGTGATTAATCTATATATTAAACAGAGACATGGTTTTTGTTGTACCATTTTACCCTATTTAACATCGACATATTTTAATGAAAATTATATGGTTGGAAAGGTACTGTTCTAAAGCTGTGCATAGGATACTTTTTATGCCTATATAATGATGTTAAAATAAGAAAAAACAGATGAGAACATTTAACGTTAATAATATCAAGTTTTGAAAAACTGCTTGCTCTGCTGCGCACTGCATTATCATTATCACTTGCGATTGCTGATTGAGCCTGCGACTTTAATCAGGTTCTTTGGAAAGCGCAAATAGAGATAATCGCACTCAATACTGGTATTCAATTGGGCGAACACTACTACTAACTTATTATTGTACCTGAGAGTTTTGAAGCATGACCAGCATTCGCTGGATATCGTCTGACTATGGTAACAAATTAAGACTATAATACAATAAAAAATAATAATAATAATAAATTAATAGCATGTCTCCAACAGCCATTCGAAGTTTTTGTTCATGCAAATCCTTCCTGATAGTCCAACGAGCAGAAGATATACGACGTTCTTTTTTTTACGTAATCTAAGTTCGTCTTTTCAACCATTAGTGAACTCTAACTCAAGGTTTGAGTTAGGTTTCAGAACATGCCAAAGACGACATTTGGTTCCTACTTCACACCCCCTAATGTAAGCTAGTCTATAACTGTGTTAAGGTTTTTAGAAAATCTAAAGCTAAAGACTGAATATGAGAGGGCACATACAACTTAACTTAACCGTATCTTAACTAACCTTCACCTAACCAGATCCACCCGCTATAATTCACCAAAGAAAATCCTTTTCAACCATTTATGGTAAAGATTTGAATAGAGATCAACCTTTGATGCTTGGATTTTACCAAAATGGTTATTGCGAAACGAGGGTGAGGTGAAAAGTTATGGACCTGAACCTGAACTGTTGAAGTAGCAGCTCTAATTTGTGTATCTATGCAAGTAGTATATGTTTGAAAGCCTTTTAATAAGATGGCTCACTTATTTACGTGACGTACTAAGTTGCTATTTATAAAACTTATTATAATAAGTATAAAAAGTACGTATAAAAAATAACACACTTATATAAGAGTCTGTCTAAAAGCGGCGCTTAAACTTAGTATAAAATTCATTTAGACTTCATAGACTTAAGAGTACATATATAACTCAATTTAGGTAAATCTTAAAGATATTAATAATATTTACAAATAATTTCACTTTCCTTGGAAAATGCTCAACAAAAACCAGAGAAAGCCCCAAATCAATGAACTTTGTACTGACTTGTGCTGCGGCATTTCCTACCTACGAAACGCACGAATTGAAAATTTAAATGAATCCTTTAAACGTGTACTTACAAAGAGACGACTGCTCAGCTCATTTCATCCAGTTGCGTCCTGCTTATTTCGGCAACATTTTGACTAATAAGTGTGCCAACCGAAAAGGTCGTTGTTGGCTTTGCTTTTCAAAATATTACTCATTCTACGCTTTTGCTTAGGCAGCCTTAATTGTTTTGCTAATTGTTTATTTAACAATTAGAAATCAGGAGATGAGAAGGTTCTTTTCAATCGTCGTGTGATTCTTTGCGTGTGTTTGTCAACCATTCCCGTGCCTAATTTCCACGGTAAAAACTTGATTGAAATTTAAGTTGGCGTAAGATTTTTGGTGCTTAAGTTGACCGCTTTCGGACGGCATTTTGGGCATTTTTCAAATAAGCTTTACGCTTATTACAAATGATTCAAATTTGCATGTTCGCCTTACACATAATGCAATTAAGAAATCTAATTAGTTTAGCACACGCAAAGCGCACTCAAGGCAATCCTGTGCTCTAATCGCGTTTGCTTGTGGTTTCGCACTTCAGCGGAAATCGACTGGCCGATTGAGCGGAATTGCACTGCGTAAATAAAATTATTAAATTGGAATCTGTTGATGGAATGAAATTTTGTTAATTGAAGCAAATTACAAAATAATTGTGGCCCGAGGCAGTTGCAAGTGTGTTAAAGACGAAAAGGACACCAACTCGAAGAGCTTTTACATTGGAATTGCTAAGAAGTTTAAGTTGTAAAATAGAATTTTCTGTGACATTTTAATTAAGTTGGGGCACAAAGTTGCAAAATTTCAGTGCTTCTGCAGAGCAATCACTTTGTGACAGCTATTAAATATTTAAACTAACTTGCTTGCCGGCGGACTGGCCAACTCTTTGACTTTGACGTCGACTTTGGCCAAAGTGTTACAAGTAAGATTTTGAAAAGGCTTCTCATACAATAAACGACGAAAAGCTATATAAAACTAAAATAGAATCAAGCAGCGAAAAGCGAAGAGCAAAAAACTACATTTATTGCAAGTTTGTGTTCGTCATCAATCAGGTTTTTCAGCTCAACGCAATCGCAGACGCAGCAATCGGGATAACACAGCTTTCACAGTTTATAGTTGCGCCTGCTTTGAATGGCCCATTTTATAGGCGAAAACCAGCAGTTGTAGTGGAAGTGTTACTCTAAGTAATGCAATGAAAATTGCCGCAATCATTGGCTAAGCAGGCAATTTTAGCGGCGGGTTTAAACATTTTTCTATTTATTTTTTTCATTCCAATTTGCAAAGTTTGAACCTTTCAGTGGCAATGAACATCAAACCGAATTTGAACTTAATGGATGCTCTATTTAATCAAAGTGAAAATAGTTTACAGTGCTCAAATTAAGTATTGGCACAGATTGGAGAGTCTGAGTCAAATTTACTTCCCTTTAAATATGTTAAAACTTAACGGTTTTGCTAATTTAAGACCTAGTATAGATAGAAGGTATGCATGCGTCTTCTGACAGAAAACGCATTCTTCAAATGCAACAAGTGCAGTGTGGACGACCCCAAGAATCAGAAAAGTATAACAATTCTATATAAAAAGTATGCATAGCTAGTATTAAATTAGCAAGAAATGTTGATTTGTTGCATATTTACAGAGACGTCAACTGAAATCGGACTGGTGTGTCAATACTTTATTTGAGCACTGTAAGTGAAATGACAGCGAGCTGTTGGCGCGCGGAAAATGTTGCGATTAAATACAATTTGATGATGGCCATATCAATTAAATATAATATTAATAAAACCTTAATTTTTTATATGTTAGAAACTCCCAACACAGCAAGGGCAATCATTTTATGTCAGAGAACGTGGTTCATTCAACGATTATCATTTATTCCAGAATGAAAAAAGAGCTCCATTCATTTGTAGTGCTCTCAGTAATTAGCAATTTTTAAGTTGGCCAAGTAATTTTCTACAATATACGACCGGCATCCGGTGCTATGGACTGTTTATACGGTCATGGAAGTGATGCCGAAATTCAAAGAAGAGATGCATTATTTGGCCATATTGTGTTTTGCTTACACCGGCAATGCTCGATTGGCATATCCTCGTCTGTGTTTTCGTTGAAGCTCGGCATTATTTTATATTTATTTTTTTTATTCCTGCAAGACTTATGCAGCACCAGGATAGGCTCTATACATACTCTTATATCAGATTAACTCTTTATGTAACAAATGAATGCGACTTGGTCATAGTATTGTATTGCACCAGAGTTGGGATGTGGCTGCTAGATGAAAGAACGGACAACGTTTAGTGTTTTCTTGATATTATAAGTATATTACTACCGATCGCCTTCTTAAGTGCTTAGTTGTAGCTCCGAATTTTCCGCTTTATGCGGGGTTTCATATTATTATATCATCACCGGAAGCATTGTTTTTATGCTTGACCACTGCAAAATGAAACCCATCTCAGTAGATACCAACCACCTTAACTAGATGCTAGCAGCTCTTTATATAGAATCCTGTTGATGTCTTGCTTTTTATTTACCAAAACTATTATTATTCATTTCAGTACCCTAACAATTCCTTAAAAACCTGAAGTTCTTCTTTACTTTAAGCTTCTTTCGCACAACCTCCTTAACATTACAAAGAAAAATAAAATCTTTTGCGAGTGCCAATCACCTACAACGCACTTCAAAATCCTATCAATGGTAATATGACGTTGTCACATTGACTCAGTAGGACTCAGTACCTCTTTACATAAGGTGTAAAGAATCTCTGGCCAAAACTTACTAAAAACTTCGATGTAGGCGAGGTTGAAACATAAATATTTGAGCCTTTTTATGGGCAAAGTTCGCTGAGCGCGTGACTCAACAAAGGCGACAAATGACTTTTTGATTGCTTGCCACTTGACAAAGTACACTTAAAATTTGTAATGAATTAATAATTAATTCTTGAATATGCCTCTTTCATCTGTAACTCCATTATGATATACATTGCCTGCACTGAAGCTGTTCAAAAGCACATAGAATGGCTTAAGTTTGGTGAAACTTTACTTACGCGCAGAACCCACCTGGATGTTACTTTGCGGCAGCATCGACTTCCCCTTTCGGCTTGGTAAGTTGTACTTTAATGTACCCGCAATGTCAACAAAGTGCTATATATGAATATGATACATAACATTTATTTTTGTTGTCACTTGTCAAAGAGACACGTGCGACATTGTGGCAAATTGTTATTTGCATGGCGTGTGTAGCAGTTGACTACTGCGGTGACTTCAACAGTTTGTCATGAATATTAAAGAGGCCCATTTGTTTGGTAATTTTCTAAGTACTTTTGGCTACAGTTGACTGTTGTTAAATTGCTACAAATGGTTTTGAATGCGTTTTGTCGTTTATGCGAGCCAATAAAGTATTCAAGAAATATCACTCATACGTCGACACACAAATCAAGTTGCACACACGTTGCCTGTACTTGTCATTTGTTGCATAATAGAATGACAACTCATTACAACGTAGAGCAATCATCAGCAACAAAAATTCAGTGTCAATATTGAGTAAGCCAACACAATTGCTGACGTAGCCATCACTTAATGCCAGCAACATAATGCTTTCAATGAACATATTTCGATGTGCTATCAAAATCCAGTCGTCCTTCTATTAAATCAACACGTGTCTGTGCTCTGCATGACAAAACTGAGTAGCCAATGAAGACTTTTTTCTACTCCTACGCATCATCATTATTATCGCAAAGGCGACATCTTGCAATTGAAGCCAAGCATGGCGTGAAATAGAGACGATTACATTTTCTCAATGACACAACGTACAGCGTCTGGGGATGTCAGCGAGAGTGACACTTTTTGCAAAGTTCATCTTTTGTCGATGGCTAAAAATATGTTGACTCACCATTCGAGATTGAAAATTTACTCTGTTCGAAGTAAATATATATTGTTTGTCATGTTAAAGCACTGGTATTAAATAATTTAAAATATCTTAAACACATTAGGAAATCATTTTTATACTAATTAAAGCGATGTTAAGAACAAATTGTTATTGCCCTGGTGATATGATTTGATGATTGATTTAATATTGTAACTTATCGGAATAATAATGAGACACCGAAAATATCTGTAGAATCTCAGCAACCACGAATGAAGTCAAAATGAAATGTGGCACCGAGAAACCATGGGATAAGCTTTTGAAGTGTCGAGTGTGTGTACTGTTGTTTTGCAAGTAGCTAAAGGGTTGATGTGTTGAACTTAACGATTTCCTGCTTATAAAAGAAATAAAAAGACATCTTTGTCAGTAAAAACTTTCAGAGTGTTAATATGATCAAAAAAGGCGATGAGGATTCCTCAGGTTCACTTTCAAGCAGCGGTCAACACATTTGTCGGTCGAACTAGGACTAAAGCCTAGCCATATCGAAAATGTTAAATGAATTCGAAAAATTTTAATGTTTTCGAATTGTTTTTTCTTGAATTGAATTCAAATCCATTTCGAATTCTTGGTTGAATTCAAATCCAATTCGAATACGAGAGATTCATCGTTTGAAAACTCCAAATTCAATTTAGGCACTCTATGCTCAGGGGGCCGAGACAGATAAAACAGGAGAAGCAGAAGGGTAGTTGTTGTTTTCGATTTGAGATATTAGCTTGACGAAGAAGTTTTATTTGTAGTCATTGAAATTGGATTCCATTTGACAAATGCTACAAACTGGAGTCTGGACTCGAAAAGTTTTGTAAATCACTCAAGCGAACCAAATTCACTCAAACCCCAAATCGATTAAGTGAATTCAAATTCTACAAAATCTTAACTTCGCATTTAACCATACCTAAGTCGTGCGCACTTTGACTGAACGCAATTGAATGTGTGTCTGTCCTACGATACTTAACTCTGATTGCATATTTGTCGAACGTCTGAAGGTCATAATTGTTAGGCCAATAAACATAAAAGAATGGCTGGCACTTGACGTTATTGCCATAGAATAAGACTAATTAAGAGGCAATCAAGCGAGAATTTTGGCATTCAGCCAATGGCAATAATAAAATGAGTGAATGAACTGCAATGAAAGCAGTCGTAATAATTTTAGCTCGGATCTCAGCATTTGATTTGTCATTTAGTTTTATGCTTTCTGATAAAGACAAATGAGTTCCAGCCTTTTGACAAGCTTACAAACTATTCATTGTACCTAGACCAGACACATTGTTTATGGTTAACGCTCCTGTCACATTAAATATGAAATGAAAGTAATACAATCTGAGTTGTGATTTAAGCCACGCACAGCAAAGCAAAAATATAAAAATAAATAAATCTCCTTTGTTTTATTTATAGACATTTTCTGTAATCTTTGCTTCTCGTTGCAGAATAATCGGTTCACGACTTTGGCGTATTTGCCTTATTATTATTGCCCGCCCATCGTTATAAGCCGCCCATTGGCTAACCGGACATCCTCAGCACTCCTCCTTTTCGAAGAGCACCTCGGGCTTATGTGCTCACCGACTGTGTATTTCATATGAACGCTTTTTCCACATATTGCGGAAACATCAAATTAGATTTAATTTGCCTATTTACATTATGGAAAGCCGAAAGAAGTAAGCAAATATATTGGGTCTGGCGCAGATCACATAGCTGAAATGTCAATTAATGTGCAGGAGTCGCTTCAGTCGTTTGTGTGTGATTTTTAGATCGGTTTTAAATCGGTCTTGTAAGCTCTTTATGTGGCTTATTTATTTGTAACTTGTAACAGGTTGACACTACAGCACTTGGTATAAATAGTTTTCGCACAGGCGTAGTTTAGCTGGAGCGAAGAAGTCTTTTATTTTATTCCTTTTTATTAAACAACCAACTTTGAGTAAGTCTAAGTAACATGAGTCATGCTAGCTCTGAAGTTCCGTTTGAACCAACATTCTTTTGAGTTTTTACTTCTTACCCTTAATAATGTAATTACCCAAGAAAATCCCATTGTCTTGCATGCTGCTTCGACAGGCCTGTTTTGCTAATTACTTATTAAACAATTTAAATTAAATAAAAAAAGAAGGTCCTTCAAGTGGCTTGCCTTGCGGCACATTTTATTCTTTTGACTTGCTTTTCAACGATTTCTGGGTCAAATCCTTACAGTTCAGCGCGTGAATAGTTGAAACGTAATTTTACACAAGAAATTTCGCTTCATCGTAATGTATAAAGAACCAATGACCCTTTCTGCTCCGGGGCTTAATTTCAAACAAAGATTATCTTGCAAAGTTGAAAGTGAATTAAATTTGCCTTAATTTTCATGTTCGCCATTCACATACATCCATTAATAACCATTCATAGCCTGAGTTCAAAGCAATTCTGATTTAATCAGATTGCAAGTCATTGCTATCCTATCACCATGAAATTTCCGTAATTATTATTAGAATTATTTTGAACGTAAATACGAGTACTCGAGTACGAGTACCAACTCTCTTATTTTACAATGCGTCAATTTAAGCACATCAGCGATGGGCAACTCCCACGCACCCCACCTTCTAATGATTTCATTTCGTGTGTGAGTAGCGCTAAGTAGGCTAAAATACCTAACTTCCATTTCTAAAATTAAAAAAAAAAGACTTTGATCAATGCGATTACTAGATCGCATAGAATACTACTAACCCATGAGATAATTGAAAGATCGGTGTATTATTATACAATAGCATTTATCGTAACTCCTGTATCATAATTCTTATTTATTAACAATTCTTATTTATTTCTTAAGTAGCACCATATACTTAAACCATGAAAAATTCAAGACCTGAGCTCGTTATCTCATGACAATATTACATTCCGAGCAGGCAACCCCATAGAACTAGTTCCTACACTACTTCGCTGTCAACTCTCTATCGCCTAGAGTATAGCAGGCTGGTCGTGGTGTACAAGCAAGCACCACGACATTCCTTCTACAATGTCAGCTCCAACACCGCCTTATTTTGCGAATTCCGGTTGAAACGCAAAAAAATTTAAATAAACAGGAGGGCTCAACTTTTAGCGGAAAAACAAAGTTCAGTTTTTCACTTATTATGAATTCATTATGCGAAACTTTCTGCATGAATGAAAACATGTTTACGAGTTTCGCCAACACTTCTTGGGCGTGGATGTGTTGTATTGTTGAAACCGTTGACGATGACGAGATTATTTTCATTTTTGTCTACAGAGAAACCGGCACTGCGAAAATAATAGGAATAAACAAACAAACAAAAAAATTAAATTAAAAAATAAATTAACAAGAAAATCCTCAATTTTGGTTGTGCTGAAAATTTGAAATACTCTTCGCACGAAAAACTGTTTCGACAATTGGTAAAAGCCTTAACATATCATCAGGGTGTCTTATTGAAAGAGGTCAACGTTTTTGTTGCAACTTTCGAAAACACACTGTGCAGCTGTACCATCCAGTAAACCTAGGCTATTGATATATTTTCACAGCTTATGTGAATGGGCCTGCAGTACAATGTTTTCCAGCTAATTGTGGAATACAACCTGCAAAGTAAAAAAGAAGACATCATATACGCGTATCTAGCTCAATAACTGAGCGACTGGTTTGCATAGAAGTTAACACGAGTTAGATTATAAGCAAAGAGTAAAGACTTTCGTTCGGCGCACGGTGATTTTACACCTCAAGTGAGCTGCAGCACGAAAGTTATCGCCATCAGTTTAAGGTCTAAGCGAGCTTACATGTTATGTCTTAAGGTGCTTTTGTTTAGTCGCTGGTCGGAACTCGTACAGGAAGAAACACAATCCGCATCACCGGCAAAAATCAAAGACCAAAAGAAATTCATATTTATTTCATTTGCATATAAACGTAAAGACTTGTCTGACTATATCACGTCGACTGGTCAGGCTTATCAAACTATTGATAGTGACATATACAGTTAATGGGCTCTGCGTTGTCTCCTTCACCGTGTTACAAATACCTGGCCGAAGTTGTCATACTATGCACGAAGATAATGCAAGCAGAAGCAAATCACCAGAAAATGCCATGAAATTAAATTATTATTATTAATTATGAAATCAACTCTGGGCAGTCGAATAATCAAAAGAATTCACTTCACACGACACAACGGTAATTAGTGATACTTTCTCTTAGGCACTTTTCACTTGACCTTTGGCGTTTTGTCAAGCAATGGCGACTCGACATTTTTGCATGAATTGTCGCGCTTTTTTACGACAATAGAATTTGATAAATACTCGTACACCACAGTACCGATTAATAAGGGATGCACCCCATGCATTTTTTACTCCTTTTTTTCTCGGTTTTAGTTGACTTATAATGAGTAAAAATTAAAGCTATAAAATCTCCCCAACTTAAACTTTTTGCCTCTAAGCCTTTCTATTCCAATCAGTGACTGTGATCAGCCGCCTGCGACTTCAAATTATTGGTGCGCTATCAGAATTTGGCAATCTTCTCGAGACTACGCGTATTTAGCGTTATTTCTGATTAATAAGAAGAGTATACATAAATGTTAAATAGTAGCTCAAGACAATTGAAAGCATTTGTATTAAAGATTTTATCACAATGATGACATTGAATATTAAATAAAGTTTTCAAAGTCAAACAATTCTCAAGTTGTTGATTCAACGTGTGAGATTTATTCAAGCGTCTATAATTTATCTTTTTTTATTCTTTCCTTGTGGTAATTAAATCTACGCCAACTTATCGATACACGCGCCCAATGGCACCCATTGCACCCATTACGAAAGTAGCTTTACCCAAGCCTCGCCACAGGCAATCAAACAACGCAGCAAGCAAGCAGATAGCAACAACCCTCGCTTTAATTGTTTGATGAGTGGCCTATGTTTAAGCAACGTTGGGCTCATATATCAAATCGCTGGCTGCCAAAAAATCGACAGTTGTCAAGCGGTAATTTTTAGCCAACTTGGCCGAGTTTCCGTGGCATTTGTGGTATGCTAATGTCCATACTATAAATACCCAGCGACCAACGGCTTTTGCTCAAACATTTAGTTTGGCCTCATGTCGCTGAACTCTGAAGTTAGCCAAGTAAAGCCGCGCCGGATTAAGCAGCTTAGCATCGCTGATAGCGCGGCTCGCAACAAGCCATATTGAATGAGTGTCGCTAGGACGACGGCGACGTGCCTCACTCTCACTCGAGGAACGTTTTCATTGTTACCACCCGGTGACAGTGGCAATTTTGTCGGCGTTTGCGTTTGCTTTGGGTTTCCTGCTTATCAAGTTTGCTGCGTTTCATCGCATTTTTGTTGTGAACGACTAAAATGTTTGGCAAAGTGAATGCTTTCTTATTTATCTATAATAACATTAGGCAATGGTTTTATGCTTTTCTTTATTAGTTATAGGAACAATTTGCAGCAGTTATCAGCACTGAATATGGTTGACTTTGGGTAGGTTTGGCGAATTCCAGTTAAAGCGTCAAATTTATGTTGCGCCTAAGCAGAAGGACTTGAAGCCAATTCCATGTGCCAATTGTAGACGAAAAATATGAGTATAATCCTAGACATTTTTTAGGAAGGAGTGCTGGTATGTCCTTTTTAGAATTATAATTATTTTGTTCAATTAATAATAATAATTGTGCACACTCTCTTTTAACAGTGTAAAGTATAAAATTTCTCGTTGATCTTTTGATAAAAATGTGTTGACAGACCAGCCCAGATGACATCAAAATAGAGCTTCCATTTTTAACCCACTATGCTGGTATTTATTTATTACAATACTTCAGATTGTTCAGATTGGTAAGAATAGGATTTGAGCCACAAATTGTTCTTCCTTTAAATTTAGTTGGAGAAAGTTTTTAGGTCTGTCAATACCAATTGGCCCTTGGCGAAGAAGCCCCTTCAAAATATTTGTTATAGTTGGTTTAAGTAATTCAAGATTGATTTAGGCAACCATAGGTATTACTTCAAAATGCATACAACACTTCCCATACCCGGTGGAAAAGCCTTACAAAAAGCGTTAATTATGTTACGACACGTTGTAAGGCACGTTATAGGGCGAAAGTTTGAGCTGCTTTGTTGCATTGATTGTCCTTGTTGTCAACACTTAGCAAGGATCTTTAAAGCACAGTCTCTATTTCGACCAACTCTCGTCTTTTTTGTCTTGAGACGGCAGTCGTCGAAGGCGGAAGTATGGCCAGAGCGAAATTTCCAAACTCATTTTGAATGATCTTTGGGTTTATATTATATAATCTAATTACAAATCTTGTGTGCCTTCGTGACCACAACGAAACACGAAAAATTGCAGCATTGAAAATGAAATCTTCTCGATTTTCAAGTTCAAAGTAAAGAAAATTGATAAACATTAGGTCGTCGTATTTTATTGCTTAGCCTCTGCTATACCGCCTAATATTATTTTTTATTTCAAGCAATAAAACTTCAATTAACTTTTTCTTAACAGACCAAGTGACACACTTTAGAATATAGCCTTTCTCTGTTGTTTGGTGTCATTCATTGAACAATGCCAGCCTCAAAAACAATAGATAAACACAGAAACGTGACATAACGGAAATCGAAGCTGCCAACGTAAATCAGAACACATTAACTGAATCCAGAAAGATTTCGCTGAGTTGACGACGACACTCGTAGATTGACTGGACCAAGAAGTGTGCAGCGAAGTTGTTACAGTCGCTTTGATTGTCATTCGATCATTGTCAACATAAATAACGAAGGCCACACGCGCTATAAAATCAAACAAATTTATATATATATATATAAATATTTCTCATTTATTACTTTTTAACAATGTAAAAGAAAATTTATATTTGCTTAGCGAAAATACAATTTCCGTTGTCCTAGTTGATTTCCATGTATGTGTCTTTCTTAGTAGTGGAGTAAAAATCTTTTTTTTTATTGTTTCGCCTTTATTAATATGGAGAACTAACATTGAGCTAGACTATATAATATAACAAAAATCCTGCCTAGAAGCGGGCGGCGTTACCAACAAAAATAAAAACATAAATACAAAAAAAAGGAACAACAAATACAAAATTGTATCGGCGTCATAAATGAAGTCGTGATGTATGGCAGTGAACGACTGCAGAAAGCAACAGTTGGCCGAATGTTTACACTTTGATTTTGCAGTGGGTTGCTAATATTTTGAGTGGAACGCATTTAATTCATGCCACTCAAGCAGTGGCATTTGCAGCGCCGGCGCACAACGGGCACGTGGTGGAAAACGTCTGTCTTTACGTGCCACACTTCACTTGCTGTCTGATTTACTACTTGATGCGCCATTTCCCCTGCATTATTTGTAGCGTGTATATGTATATGTGTTTGTGTGTGTGTGTGTGTGTGTGTGGAGCCTATTCACTGTCTTAGCCAAAAACACTTTGGCGCCGGTTCGGTTAGCTTTGTTGAATTAGTCCTTTGCACGGATTCGTGTTATGCGGTCGTACATATCGGTTATTGCGGTCAATGTGTGTCAAAGTTAGTGCCAACTAAAAAAGCCAAAAGTACGCACAAAACTCTACTGGAAGTATTCTAAAAACGTTTTCGAAAAATTTGGCTCTGAAAATTCTTTCAAAATCGGCAACTTTGGAATTCACAAATTGTCTGAACGTAAACTTTCGCTCTAAGCCTAGCAGCGGCAACTGGAATTCTCAACGGCACAGGCACAGTCATCGCCTTAGCAAGTTGTAAGTTGATATGTTGAAAATGTTGACAAATCCTCTGACACAATAAATCCTGCTCAGGCGCCGTGACAAACGCTTTTTAAGCGATTTATTATTTTGTTATTTATGTCGTTCCGATTCGTACGATTCGCGTTATTCCCGATTATTGCTTCAAAAGCAGAAGTGCATGCGGTGTTTTTATCTTTCATCACAGCCTATTGGTCCTTATCGCAATCATCCTGAGCGCAGTGAAATGTGAAATGTGAAATGGCGTTGATGTGAAAGTTTGCGTTGCACGCCGACTAAAGTCGTTTGCTCTGCTCCTTAAAATGATATAATGTGCCTCGCCTGCCTGAGTAGAATTTTAAGTTGATACTATTTCAAAGAGTCTGGCACTCGGCCTTGTCTACTTAACGAGTAAATTCGAAAAAGTGTTTACTATTTTCTAGGGATGATAGATGAAAAAAATACTTTTTTTTGCACCTATATTGTCATGGTCTTAATTGGATATTTGGACGAAACTATGCCCGTACTTAGTTTAAATGGATTCCGGGTAAACCTCTGAATTGTTGCCTTGTTCCGTGATAAACAGCACTTTTTTTGGAAATAAATTTTCATTGAGCTAATGAGCAGTGATCCTGCCTAATTATTATGCCAACCTTGAGCATGATTTGTCTATCAGTTTGACTCACTGCATCAATCATTCTCAAGTACCTTCCACCAAGTCAGTTTTATGCTTTTAGTTGTGTCAAGCGAAGTAACAATTTTCACTCCGGAAACAGAGTTTAAGTTGCTCTTAGTTTTGAGTATTTGTTCAGGAACTTCATGAAAAATTACATTGCAGTGATAACAGTATTCTTGGAAATTATACGTCGCAGCTGGCTAATTAAACCTTTGGGTCGCGCCAAACTTTATAGCAAGCATTTTCTTCTTCCAAATACCTTATACATATAGCACTGAAAGTAAACTGCTTGATCACGTTTCGCAAGAGTTACTACTTGGTGGGTTTCCAGAGCTTGGGAATATAGTTTTGTGTATATAGCGTGTTAAATATGAGTGCATTATTTATATTATATATTGCACTACTTTGGCTGGTAGCTCCATTAAAAATATTCGATTTATTTCAACGAACCCGGCTGGCTTCTTGTCTTAATATCTTGTTGTTGACTGATAGTTAATTGTATGAAGTGCCTTTTATTTTAATTTTATTTATACCGAAGTAAGTTCAATTTTCTTATCCTGGTTTTTTTTTTTTTTTTGGGATTGATTTACTTGCTGCTTTGGATGTACTTATGTAGATGTGGTTTTTCGCTTAACAGTTACAGTTCGGGTTAGGTTAAGATTTTTTATTTCTTATTTAAAACCTCTGCCTTTGCCATATGAAGGGATATATATAAACACTACGCAGCCCTTATACCGCATAGTGCGTATTATAATTTATATTTTGCTCTTCTTTGATAATTTGTTTTTACCTGCACAGAATTTTATGTTGTGACCGTATTTACCCCGTGACATTGTGCGTTTATGGCATGAAAGTCCAAGTACAGACTTCGTACAAGGTAATGCGGTTATGTTGAAAATATCTCTTAAACTCTATTTTTATTCCTCCTTAACTACACTATTATTAGTTGTAGGGTTTCCTTGTATTTTTTGTTGCACGTTATGAGTATTAACGAGTTCGCCTTCACATTGGGTCATAATATTATTCATTGAAGCCATAATTGGGTTGAGCTTAAAGGCAAGGTACAGTGACTATAAATTTCGCTGATTTGTATGTTTGGAATGTTAAATTTGGCTACTTAAAATACGACAGCTTAAATGCAATTTTCGGGTACTTCTGTGACAGAAGATAATTCTTCTCACACTCCCGACTCCTACTCATTTAATGATTTTACTCTGTGAATGAGTAGGGCTTAAGCTTAATCTGCACTCAATGAAATTTTATATCTTCTAGAAAAAGGTCTTTCATAGTATTATTTATATGTACCCATCTCTCTGTAATGCACTAAGAATATTTACCTGGTTGTATTAGCCTGAGCAATCTTTTTCTTTATTTGTAGTAGTTCACTGAGTATACTCACAATTGATGTCGGCCAAAATGTTCTGAAATAAATTGTTTATCCTTGTCACTTTTGATTAAGGCTCTGTGTTTTATTTCTTATCCTTTACTTTATTCAAGTCTTTAGTCCACCCGCCTTGACTTCTTATTTTATATTTTTATCAATTCGAACGCTTATTTGGTTTGCTCTATTAAGACATTGGGTAAACCAAATTTTAATTTGTAAAAATCTTTAATAATATTTTCAAATGTATTTATTAAGCGCTAATACGGGCTCATATTGTCCTGCAAGTGCTTTGTATTATTGTCAAATCATTGTCAAGTTTATACAGTTTTTACATTTAGAGCAAACAGTATTAGAAAAAATAGTTACGGACTACGATTTGAGGGCGCTGGTTATTCGCTTAATGCGACGTGTGTTTCCTCCTGTGAGAAGGCCAAAGTGGAGCCGCTGGATAGAAGTAGCTGTAGGCAGTACTCTGACCAAGCGATTACTGTTTACCAACAATCGATCGTTGTATCGACTGCAGTGGACGACGATCTAATTCTTGACGACCGCCAGGTTCTGGCTTCTATGAAGAGTTGGCTTCCTGACAAAGCAAGGACAACACGTAAAGCAATGCTGATTTGCATTGATTTGCAATGATTTGCAACTCTCCTCAGAGCCTGTGATTGACATGCGATCAAGTTTGCGCAAGAGAACTTCAAAGTCCTTACTGAAGGGCAGTAAATAGAACAGAGCTCGATATGGTTAAGGCCCGTAGTGACAACAGCTGAGGTTATTTGTACCTGATTGGTGCCAACTGGATTGGTATGAAATTGCTAGATATTTTTCTTAATGAGGATGGCAGCAATATGTTAGCTTCCCTGCTGGTTGAACTGCCTTGGCCAGAGTCACAAGCATTGACTAACATACCAGCGTCGTCTTCGATAATTAGCTAGAATCTGGAATTGATATCTATACTCGTACTCGCTGTTGTGAGCACGTACACTAGGCTTCCGAGCATTGGTGCAGTTGTTGCCGTTGCTTTATAACTTTTTCGCTTTGGTTTGGATGCAGGGGAGTGCAGCTTAATTTAACGGTAATCTAGGCGCTCGTGTAAGCCGGTGTGTGCTCTATTAGAATGTTGTTTGGCTAAAAAGAACCCATCAGTTTCAAGCGATGTCAACCTGTCGTATTATAAAAGGTCGACTTGTAAATTGCTCTCAAATCTACCATCTATTTCACGAAAAGCTATTAGCTGTTAGGTAATCTATTTTTAAAAATTTGTTAATAAGTTCGCGTATGAACCCCAAGAGTGGCGGCCTCGTGTTATTTTCATTGCTCTTTCAATTACTCACACATTAAGACAGAGGTGAAGCGTCTTAATCGAATTGATTCATCACCTCAGTCCGGCATTGGAAAAATTACATTCCCACATTCAACTAAAATACAAATCTCTAGCTCCAATGAAACGGCAAAAAAAAAGCAGCGATTGGATAAAATTAATTTGGAAATATTTACGTTACGGCTGTCCAGCGTGGCGCTTACATTGGTTTTAGCCCACCTTCGATTTTGCGTTGCTTTCTTGCATAATTTTTGGGCAATGAGACACAAACAAAAACAACCCAAACGCACAGACAGGCGAGAAGCCAGAGCAAAGGACGAAGCATTTACTAGTTGAACTTTTGCATCACCAAGGCTAACTTCCTTTGGCTGCTCATATTTTTTTGTTACTTTTATCATTTGTGTATTATGTAATATTGTCTTTATTCTTTTTCTTGTTTCTCTTTATGCCTTGAGTCTCGTATTAATTGTGCTGAGGTTATAACATCCGAGAAGTTGCTCGTGGCGATGGTCCATTTCGCGGCCCAACAATAATTTATTATTTCCGCAGATTAAACAAGCGCGAGGTAACCAGGTGACCAACACGTTTTGTATTTGAATTTTCTTTGGCGAGCTTATCTATGATCTCAGCCTTGCACATCTTTCTGAGCCCAATGAAATATTCATTTATCCATTTTATTTACGATTCAATATTGTAAATGGTTATTTATGGCGCATTACAAATATCTGACTTAAACAGGCATTTCCGACAGTGGCTACAACGATTTGCATTTCATTTTCTTGTAGCCTTTTTTTCGCTTTGGGCTTTTATAATTGCCTTTTTTTTACTCCTTTCAGGTCTTTGGAGATTTATGTTAAGAGGCTTTGTTAGTTAGTATTAGGCGAGATGCTTGCGGGTACATGAAACATTATTGGGTATGTTAAATTTAATTGCTCATATGGAAAAACATACAGCTCATAAATCGTATAGTCATATATTCGGTTAAATTCGTTGGTTAAAGTACTAACCGATTAACATTATAATATAACATTGTCCGTATGGACAACGGACAATAGCCAGGTTAGTTGTAACATAGCTTAAAACCCAAATAATAACTGCCATTGAAATCACCAAATCACTGAGAGGAACATTCAAATTTTGGGTTAACTGTAAATAAAAAATGGACAGCCAAGTGCGAGTTGACCTCGCGTGGAGAAGATTCCGTGCGTTGAATATGTTAACATGTCTTTGAAAGCCGTTTGGCAGTTCTGTTCAAATGTTCCCTAGCATGACATGCGTTAAGTCAAGTCTAACACTTAACGCATGTGGCTCGTAAATGTAGTTCACATACGTCAATCATATACACTCATTCCGTTTACGTTACGCAAATAACTGAATAAGTCACTCAAACGTTCTTTCACTCAATTTTTTGAGTTTTGTGTTGTGTTTTGAGTCTAAACTCACTTACTCTTACTCTTAGTGACTATGTTCAAACTATAGAGTTCTTGTAGGTTTAACCCGAATCAATAAGTAAAGAACTATTTTATACTATACTATTATATTTTTCATAGTTTTAGGCTAAGTAGTTTCAAAGGAGGATGGTCATTTTCATTTATTTTCTTAAATAACTTTAACATTATTTATTTTAAAATTATAAAAAGAAATTTGTTGGTATTCTTGCAAGAAGCCCTTTCATTTGTTATATCAGACAACTTAGATTCAGAGCAAATTGGATGTTAAAGAGGGACAGACAAACTGCCGAGTGATCCATTTTCATTCAAACGTAAAAAATTATTCATTAAAAATGCACTCATATATGGCAACAATTTTTGAAATAAAGGATGTTATAATACCCCAAAATAATTAGTGCA
Source organism: Cacoxenus indagator (assembly GCA_035041755.1). Taxonomy (NCBI): domain Eukaryota; kingdom Metazoa; phylum Arthropoda; class Insecta; order Diptera; family Drosophilidae; genus Cacoxenus; species Cacoxenus indagator. The sequence goes on from JAWNKX010000665.1 coordinate 2,013,253, forward strand.
TACTCATGTACTCTATGAAGAGCATACCGTAAGATGCCAATGATCACACATAGAGACGTACCTGCAGTTTGATCTACAGTACCGAAGCTATCCAGTTGAGTTCTGGTTGAAAGTAATCATTTGCGACAAGTCGAAGTACAATATTTTGAGGTCAGAGGGGTGTAATAGAATTAGGCTAAAGTTTAACCCAAATAATACAGAGTGTAATGGATAATAGAGTTTGGATGGTATGGGCCTGTATGGCTGCTATGAGTGTTGTCTAAATGGAAATTATGGATGGTATTATGGACCACAAATTGTAGATTGAGGTATATTTATTTTTATCAAGATAAAGACCCAAAACACATTACAATTAATACGCAACTAATTCAAGAAGTTTTCACGTTCCTTCTACACAACTTTCGAGCAACGCCGGAGCAACTGCCCGTAGGAGTCAAATATAATTTGGACGCTAACAAAATGTTGAAATGAAAGAGACTACCTGCAACAACTAGTCATGTTCCACCTTGTCAGATTGATACATAAAGATCTCTAAAGAGCTTAAAAATTCCTTCTCACCTGTCAAAAGCAATAAGCAGTCAGAAGCTGCTAACAAAGCCCACAAGCGTAAATTAATCTTCAGCACTTCGTCACTGTGTCGTCACATTGCCTTTATTCTATTCCATTATACTCGGCAAGCATTCAACCATCCAAGCATGCTTCGAAATGTTCACACCCACAAAATAACGCGCATTACCCTTTTCTATGCACATAAACCAAGTACAGAAAAAAAAAAACAATTTTTGCAAATTACAGGACCGGCTTCATCAAAATAAAATATTTGAAGCACCCGAAAGTAAACAAAGGCCAACAGCAAAACGCGCGAGTTACCAAGGCAGCGTGAGGAGAATCATAGGAAGGAGAGCGTAAATGGGTGGCAATTTACTAAAACTATAACACTTCATCTACGAAAAGATAAATTTCACCCAGCGGCGACATTTTCAAGGCACTTTTTTATCAGCCACAAAATTTGGCGGTAATGCATAGGAAAAATGTATTTTATTCCATTTTATGAAGCGGGAAACCCCGAAAAAAAAAACAGAAAAATACGATAAATGAAAGAAGGGTTTAAGTTACACGTCTATATATCTGCAAACCACAGCACAAAAAAATAATAAAAAAATAAAAAAAATATAAAAAACTATTAAAATACTGTTTAGTTGATGAAGAAGCAGAAAGGAGAGGTCTTTAAAGAAGTGCTTTTCACTTTTTTTATTTTGCATTAAGAAAGAACAATGTTGCGTATACGTGATAATTTCTATGTATAACCTGACTTCACTGAAGTGTTGACAAATTGTTGTCTGAACACGTGTATGTGCGCGTTTGTTTGGTGCATGCGTTTCTGCTTGTTAAACAATTAAAAAACACTAATTACCCAAATAGCGCAAAATTTATTTATTTGTTTTTTGTTTTGTTTTTTTTTTTTTTGCTGTATGGTTATGGCAAAAGGCATAATGAAACGCTCCACGCGACTCACGAATTTCACGCCTCGACATCAATCAGTCGCTCTTTGTTCGTTGGTGCGTGCGTGCCTGCACACACACGCACACTGATTGTCTCTGGTCCCAGTTTTTGGCGCATCAGCTTTTGATTTTTATACTTTTATGTCATTATGACAACGACTTCGAGATAAAATGAGCCAATTAGGTATATTACCGCTCGTATAATCATCTGATGATGACGCACTTCATTTCAGTTCCACATCATCTCTGACTGCGCAAAACCTGCACAACTAACGTAACATTGGACTGATATGATACCTGCCTAAGGGCAGAGGCTTTAAGCTTAAAAAATATTTTTCCTTGCGGTTTTTTTCATGGCATCACGTGATATGTCACACGTAGTCGATTAAATTAATATTTAAAATATTTTCATATCTAAACAACAAGTTTGATTATTCTAAGTGGACTTTTCGCTCTTCGATTTTCATTTCCTAGATTTTCAGAGTTGAATGAATTTTATAAATTGTATTGTGATCGAAGTCTTCATTTTAGTAATTTGGGTAATAAAAAAGCCTCTGTTGATTTTGTGCTACTCTTATCTACACAGAGTTCTAAAGCTAGCAATTTCAAGCTTGCCAAGCATGAAAACCCTAATCCTTCGCCGTTTTTTTTTTCTGTCAACAGACGTAGATTCCTCCATTTCGAAGTAATACCGCACGATGGTTCCATGGAAGCCTGAATGTTGAGTTTGTGGCTTTAAGGCCCTATAATATATGGAGCCTATATCATCATATATTGAAAACAAATCACAATCCGCTCTGCCTTACATATTTTTTGATACCATAGCGGACACGTGCCGTTCTAACATTTCATAGGCCATAGATTCAATTTTATAACTTTATTTGCTTTCTTAACGATTGTCCCTTTCATGCTTAGGAGATTTAATGTCGCAATTTTGATGCATTATTTTCTCTAAAGACTTCAAAATATTTTTTCTTAATTCATAAATTTTCTGCAGTTCAAAGAACTCAACAAAGACTAATTTATTGAAAGACAAATTTATTCTATTTACTATTTCTAAGGACATTACACGCTTTCAACGTGCTTAACTATACACAACTTTGGTTAAATTTATGCTTTTTATCTCCAAGAGATTTAAAGAGAAAATCTTACGGTCATTTATAAGAAAGTAAAAGAAAAAAACACAACTCAACGCAGCCATCAAAAACACGCATCCTTATATTGGTCAACAGGGCATGCTAATGAAGACAACAACACTAAAAAACCAAAACCACTCAACACTCAAAAGACAAATCACTTTATCAGCGCCAGCGATCAACAAAACCACTGCAGAGGAAAAGTGGAGAAAACGGCGAGTCCTAAAGCAAATTAAGACCTGAAACGTCCAACGCGGGCAATCACATTTTTCGTTGATGTTAACATAAAAATCTAAATAACAAAAAAATAAATAAATAAATAAATAAAAAAATGAATCCGAAAAGTCAAAAGAAAAATGTACGATGTATGTTGTAGAGTGAGGGAGCTTGTGACTGATTTGATGCTAGAGCGGAAACACACGCGACTGACTCCTGTAAATAACTGAGTGTTGATAGGAACGGATCACTGAAATCCTATTGGAAAATGCCACTTGACGAACGAAACCCCTTACAAACGATGCCGCTCGGCTCTGCCAAAAATTCAATTCATTTCAATTTCAAAAAAGGCGAACATTTGCCGTGTTTGCGAGCAACATTTTGCAAGGCCAAAAACCAAGTGTCACAGAGGCTTTAACAGTTTTTTGATGTCTTGCAAACTGGAATTGATGGCGTGGAAGCCAAAGGCGGTGATAGTGACTGTGTACAGGATGTGTATAATACTGTTGGTTGCCAGCGACACCGTGCACAATGCGAGCTTCACTTTGGTCTGATTTTCACATGGACTTCGCAGAAATTAAATTGGCCGAAAGCGTCGTTAGGCCATTTACGGCAACTGACACAATTTGACAACGACAACAACCAACTACAGCTAACAACAACAACAACAACAACTACTACTACTACTGTACAAACAATGGAAAATTGTGCTTTCAAGTTATTTCATAAAGAATTTATTGACTGACACAGGCACTGAATGCCCTTTTATTGTATTGCCTCACACATTCATTAAACATGTGATTGCCATCATCAGACAGAGAATTTGGCTGGTGCCATTTTCAACTTAATTTGCGGTTTATTGAACTAAAAGCACAAAATTTCACTTCGTAATAGATTTTCTTTTCGACTTTTCAGTTCTCGTTAATTTTAGGTTTAAACCATCTAACTTGTGTCAGGCTGTGCTGTGCGTATATCTCACCATTACCTCGCCTTACATTAACGACCGCCTAAACACAAGAGCACATAGCCGTCAAAAGTCTTCGTGGTGCGCTTGGCCTGGTCTTTGCCATTTCGTAGAGGCAATTGGCGATGAAATCACAATGGTTGAATTTGCCTTTAATTAAGAAACAAAATTGTATAGCAAAGTGAAAGTAAGAGCGGCTCGCACGGCAAAATGACATTTAAGAAAGCCCGGCTGAGCGAGTATTCGGCGACGGGCAGACTGTTTGGGAAAAAGTAATTTGCGGTCAGTTTTGTCAGAATGAAATGTTTACGCAAATAAATCAATCAATGGGAAATGTCTTGTTGAAATGCTAGCGGAAATTTTACGTTGGAATTTCAAATGATTTTTTTTTTTTTTTTGTTTTGATTTTGATTTGTCTATCAACTCAATCAATGAGCTATGTCAAAGCGTCATTTTTGATATTAGACCCGAGGCACCATTAAAATGCTTCCTGTCCCATTAAATATAGATAGGTATTGGTTCATTGAAAGTGGATTCCGTAATTTTTTCTTTTTTTCATTTTGTTTTCTTGTTTTTTGTTTCGTTATCGCATTTGTTTCCCGATTCCCTTCTGTTTGGTTGATTAACACAACACACAAGTTAAATGCAGGAAGCCAGCCTGGCCACGTAGTCGAGGTGTGACGGCAACTCATAGCGCAATTTGACCGCAACAATTCCGAATGAATATGCAGCATTGTAATAGTGAAAGAGAAAATGGGTCCAAATCCTCCCCAATTTCTTACCAAAATTGTAGCAAAATGAACTGTAATACTTCGGAATCCCAACAATTTTGTACTCAGACTAGAAAAGTGCTTTGTTTTGACACTCAATTGGTCTCTGATCTATAATAATGTATTTAGGTTTCATTAAGTTTAACTGTCATTTGCGCGGCACCCAAAGCAATGACAACCTTCTCATACCTAACTTATAGCCGTTCCATACGATTGTGGACCTTGCCGGTAACAACATTTGCCATCGACGCTTCGCTTTTATTTCTTCTCATGTCTTGACATTTTTTCAAGAAACACAAAACATTTTTGATACAATTTGCTGCCAATAAAAACTATTTTATGAATCGGTTTGAAATTTCGTGGGTTATCGTTTCTTAGATAGCGTAACACGACGGTATTACCAACTTCCCCAAGCAACGCCCACTGCCTACAGAGCATATTTCTAAGCATAGCAGTTTTATCTTATGTAAATTTTGCTTCTTAATACATAGACTCGTCAATAGATTCACCCTTTTGTCAATGAGTAATGAGCTTCTCAGCTTAACGATAAGCGTGTATCGCATATTCAGTTGCTCAACTGATTGAAAATGAAAAATGTGAGCTAATATCCGTAACGGTAAATTATCAATATTATAATCATCTATCTATCTATTCAGTAACGACGACAGCGTGGGCACGAAAATCCTCTCACTCGCGCTGCGTGTGAGAAAAATTACCTGAAACGAAACGGTGAACGAGCGCAAGACATAAAAGATACAGAATACAAAATAAAGTAACGCCAGGCACGTTTTCAGGCATTGACAGCTTGTCAACACACCTAACCACTGGCAATCAATGAGTACGACGATGACAATGGCGTTGTCTGCACGTCGAACTGGAATGCATAATATACGAGTAGCTTCTTCTTTTATATTATATAAAGATGTATTATAGAAATATGACTGTGACTACTAGATTATTCACCCTCTTCACATTCTGTCAGTAATATTAAAACGTTGTACTGAAGTTTGTAAAGCAGAAAGAAAGAGACAGAGCCCTCATAAACTAAATACACTCTCAATCTCACTGCCTGTCGTTTGCATCCATGCTAAACAATCAATCAGTTTTTGAGCTATAGAAATTTTAGGGACTTATTTTTGCAATACGCGCTAGGTATGTATGTATATCAGTATCGGTCGGATCCAAGGAAAGAATAACTTCTATAGAAATCACAGATTCCAATTCCAGTTCTTATTCGATAAGTTATTTGTTGACCATACAAACATAGGCCCTCAAAATTTCTATTCGCTAGATTCACTGGATCGTTGCAGATTTGTTTTCGAAAGTTTCATTTGCTCTACGCAGTATGGCTTTGGGTTTGTTGCTTCATCATTACCAAGCGGTAATTTTCATTGCGTCGCTTGAAACACTTGTGTACTATTTTCCACTTGTATGAATTTCAGTGCCAATAAACAAATAAAAAAAAAAAAATCCACAATTTGAACAACTGGTGTCGCTTTCAATACTTTGTAACACGCAAAACACAGAGAAAGCAGTAAAAGGCCGGCCACTTTGAAAATTTTTTAATTGCCATGCTTCATGAAAGTATATAATTTCACTAGTTAACTTTTTTCCTGGCCACAAACCCGCCCCTTATAAAGTTTCGCTTTACTTGCCCAATTGAAGCGCTGCTGCAGGCGCCTTTTTTCTGCCACGCCAACGAATCCGCGGAACATGCGGAGCGCTTCCAAGCGCATAAATATGATCAATTAATTATGCACGCCACCATTAATCAGTTTTATGTATGTTTTTATACGTTTAAATTTATGTCAGGCACGACACTGCCTCATTCTCACACTCGTCCTTAACGACATTGCTGAGTTGAATTCATTTCCGGGCGCACAATTCAAACGTTGAACACTTTTGCCTGGCGATTTACCCAGCCTAATGGTGCCGAAATTGTTTTGAATTCGGCTTTCATGTTTTAATACAATTTATTGATTTCAATTTGTTGCGGCACGTGGAAAACCCTGTTTCTGTGTAATGGCACACAAAAGAGTTGTTATGTGGTTAAGTTGCAATAAAAAAGGGGTTTCTCCAATCCAATTTCTTTTTAGTTGAACATTCAAAGTTCTTAGACAGTTCCTATTGAAATTGCATTCTAATATCAAAGAGTTGATATGCTGTCTTTGAAAAATTACAGCATCCTTCGCTGGTAGCATGACGAGTCTTTGAAATTGTATTTACCACTGCAATAGAAAGCTTGTGTCGTTTGGTCTCCTATCTATGCGGCTATAATATCGATATGCTGGGCTGAGGAAAAAATTGGCGACCTTTTTCTGTTCACTTGACTTTTTAGTCTCATAACATTAGAAGGGCAACTGCTACCTTTTTTTTTCCTTTTTTGGACAGTTGACACATAAGTTGTAATTGAGTATCGTTTCAAAAGAGTAATTTGAAAGACAAAGTGAGTGAAAATTCGAAAGATATTCGATAGATTTTATTGTGCGAAGGCGGCTTATGTCGACGCGTGAATCTCCACAAACAATAGCAAATCCAGAATAGACGGCAAAGAAATTTAGGTTGGGTGTTTTGTGGCATTGAAAAGCTACTATCCATCATGAGCTACTATCGCTAGGCCAAAAGATTGAATCGAATGTCTACTACTACAAAAAATTGATGCGGTTGAAGCAAGCAATTGAAAACGGTAGCCAGTATTGAACAACAGAATATCATTTCAGTTGTATCATCATTTCAACATGCCAAAGCTAGACAACAAATGTATTTGTTGACTCGGCATAAGTCGAAACAGCTTGCCTTCGAAGTTTCAATGCATGACATTGCTCGTCACATTATTATTTGTTTCGATCTTTGCAACGCTCACCTGCCGGCGTAAAATTTGCGTCACGAACGATAATCAGTTGTCCCAATTTTTTGGGAAACAACATCAAAAGTTCTAGCCAAGAAATGGTCAGTTGAAATAGATCAAAATGGACAATACCTAGTCTAATAAAATTTACTATTAACAATACTAAACAAATAATAATATACAAAGATTTTCTGATTTTTAAATAAAATAGCCGCGTATTTTTTCCTCAACCCAATTTATTTATTATTGCGTTGATAGGGGGATATTGGATTTCCGCGAATTTCCTCAAAACTTCTACTGAGTAAGCTGTTCCAAGACTTTCAGTGGTTCGGGTAATCTATTGAACGGCGCCGTTGTTTCGCTCAACTTGCGGCAATTCATCTTTCGCTCTACTAATAACTACAAACTGACTATTTTTCAAGGGGCACATTACTTGGCACTGAAGTTCCGTGCTTACTGGTAATTCAAAACTTTGCAGTATCCAATCATCACCCTATGATACTGTGGATAATTGATTTCGAAGTCAAAATAGTAATATTGTCAACCTGGTTGAGGGGGAAAACAGTTCGGCTTGCATGCTACCGATACTATTTAACCAGTAATGTTGCACTTATTGCTATTACTAGTATGGCTTTGTTAAAACTTCTATTTATTTTGAAGCCTGCGAAGCAAGTCAATAGGCAAGTGAATTCAACTACTTGATAGGCTCTTGACATTAATTGGCATGTTGTATGTTAAGTGAGTATACGATGCTGCCTTAAATAGTCAAGCTCGTTCATATAAATTCATATAAATCAGATTAAAGCAGTTCGTCACTTGCAGACTCCACTGACGCGTAACTGTCTTGTGCGCAGTCGACCACTTTGCAATCAATTTTCATTAGAGCCCAAACCAAGGCACGAGGACAAATGATTTCGACACATTTAATTTTGTTAAAACTCAGCCAAACTTGTGTCAACCTCTAATTCTTCGCTAATCGATTTTATATGGAAACTTTCTTCATTAATTTCCGCTTTGAATGAGACTTACAACTGACAGCTCGGGTAGGCGCACAAATTCACGACCGAAGCTTGGCGTTGGGTGTGCGCACCTGTGCCTCTCATCCATTAAGCTGCTGAATGTCTTTGCAGACGATACACACTTGTATCTGGTCGAACTGACATTATTGCCATTAAGTACGAATCGAATACGCGTACAACAAATAACTGCAGCTGTTGAATGTTGAATGTCTGGATTGACGTACATAACTTCGATTCGACATACTCGACTTGAACCGTTAAAAATCTTAGCAAATCATTAATTGCTTGGAAAATCTACAAGATTCCGCAACGCTGCCGGACACGCGTACTGGCGTACGTTTGTATTGTTTTTGATTGTCTACTTGAAATAACTCAACACAATATGTTTTCGAGTGAAAGCTAAAGAAAAGAAAATGACAGAAAATTTCTGGCGACGCTGAGACTCAATGAGATTGAAGTGGATATTTTCGCGGGACGCCGAACGCACTAAAGTTGTGTGTTTCGGCATGTCGAACATGCCCCGAAGGTTCGCGTCGCTATTTGTTAATTAATTTTCATAGCTCACGCCACTGAATAGTCGCCAACACTCCAAATCAAATCACGCACTCATGCGGACACGCTCGCACGATTGAGCTACACTCACGCGTTACGTTCGAAAATTCTTTGGCGATGATTGACTGACTGACAAGCCAGCGTGTCACTTGCACAACTAAGATGAGTCGTCTGCAACGTTTTCTCTACGCACTCAGCTGCATCTTGAACATTGTATTATAGTTTACATTTAAATGGCGTGAGCGTTGTTTAGATATACTTTAAGCTTAGGACCCTGAAACTCAAGGCTTGTATGTATGGACTCAAGGTAATGCCCATTCAAATATCAGTTGGATGCGTCACAAGTTAAGAATGGCGGTGTGGCTCTGTAATACGTCTACGTAACGGGTATGAATTTTTGTGAGCGTATTATACATACATATGTCATAATCATTTTTGATCAGACACGAAGTAAGATGAGGGCGGAACAGTATACATATAAAACGAAGGTTGTCAAATGAGCGTAACATTATGCCGGCTTCAAAAAAACGTGAATTGATAACTATATTATATTTTATTAGGAGAAGCATTGGCATATGCGTGTCTTACCAAATGAGGCCTTACTTGGTGGTGGTGACAAAATATATAACAATACATTGAAATTTATTGAGTCGTTTTATGGTCTTGGAATATTGAAAATTCGTGTTTCCTAGTGATCGAACCCAGCGGATGCCGACAACTGTACAGCGTATGAGTACATCCGAGCGTATTCGTTGTCCCTCAGGGCAGTTACCTTGGTCCGCTGTTATTCAATATTTTTATAAAAGATTTGTCCGTTGCCATTAAACACTCTCACGTGTTGATATACGCTGACGATGTAAAACTATGCATCTCCTGTCCATTTAAGGTTTCTTCAAGATGACCTTGACGCTTTATATCGTTGGTGCTCTATAAACTTAATTTCACTTAATTGTGAAAAATATAAGCTTATGTCGTTCTATGGTAAACATGTCATTGTAAATAATTATCGTATTAACGATCCCTTATTAGAACGTCTTTAATGATCTGGGGCTATCTATGGACCCAAAGCTGCATTTCGGATGCAACATTTGCTCATCCGTCAATAAGGCTAAGGCTGTGTTGGGATACATAAAACGTTGGTCTAAGGAGTCAATACCACTAAATTGCTATACACATCCGTAGTTAGACCTATTCTTGAATATGCATCTTGTGTATGGTGTATGGGACTCCCAGTATAGAATGTATAGCGATAGCATTGAATCAGTGCAAAAACAATTCTTACTCTTTGCACTGCGATCCAAATGTCCACCTTCCATCCTATAGATACGGCCTAAAGCTTATCCGACTACCTACGTCGGCCAGTCGTAGAGCTACTCTCGTTGTATTGTATAATTTAATTGTTGGCAATACCTATTCCCATTTTCTCCTTGCTAGCTTTAATTTAAAAGTACTTTCTCCGGTTACAAGAAGTTATTTCCCAATTTTTGTTGGTCTCTGTAGAACTACATAACTGCAGCAGGATCCATTTCGTGTCTTTTGTCAAACTTACAACCTACATTATAACCTGGTATCTATCTATTCATCATCTGATAACTTAAAATCTACCCTTTTATGCTATCTCAACTTCTAATAACTATCTCTTCTCTCATTCTCTTGGTAATTGCATTTGTAGTATTAGGCATGCCATAATATTTTTAGTTGCCTTCTCCTTATTGTAAAGAAGTTAAGCCTTAGACTGATGGTATTTTGCCTGTAGCCATGTTGAAGATATGCATTAGTTTTGGTATTTTCATGCTGACACCAGCTGAGCCTGCCAGTCTGCTTTGTAGCTGGTTGAATTTTGATACCACTTGGCACCGCCCAATGTGAGATCAGTGTGTGGGCACTGCGTACCACCAGCTAAATGTAAATTTAAAAAATTATAAAAATCGTTGTCGCGCAAAGTTTAAACATTTCTGTACATAAAAGCCTTTCAGATACAGGCAGACATGAGCTTGCGTATACTTTTTGGGGTCTTCAATGTCTCCTTCACTGTGTTACAAACGTCATGGCAAAGGCGTAATAGTATTCACAGATTGTAAGGAGTATAAAGAGGAACATTTCATATTTCTTCAATTTCTCAAGTTGTGTTCCAATACTTAATTTACATTGTGTATTAATTTACAAACATATGGATTTATATCTCTTATTGTTTGTTCAATGTTTTCTTTTTTCGTCAATTTACTCGTACCATTTGAAATTAATTTCAAGTCCAGCGCTCGCGGCGTATGCTTAATATTTTTCGACAAGCGCTAATCTTTTTTATAGCTTCCCGCTAGTCATTTTCCATTATTATTAATGTTTATGATTATTTAGCGTGTATTCAAATGTTTGCGTACTATTAAAATTGTAATGAATTTAATGAATTTTGTTAACAATGGCGTTGTATGCGTTGAGCCCAGGGGCGGCTAAAGCCACAGGCCTCATTTCGCTCTACCCTTATACATTTTATATTTTTTAATAGGCACTGTGAAGTGCACCCTTATGGAATACAAAAACTTGATGGTTTTTGGTTATACCGCTTATGGTATGATTGTTGACGCGAATTCAAGGACCCTGAGATTGTTGATAATATAAAATATTATGTGTTATATTAGATTATTGACTGAGGCAAATACACCTGTATGTTTGTAATTTGTAACCAAATGTTTGAACGAGATTTTCAGCCAGTTTAAAATGAAACTTTGCACAGCTATCAAGGACCGATGACAATATAAAACTTTGACAACTTTGTCTCCATGACCTAACCAGGATCATCACGATTAAATGAAAAGGACTAATTTTACTAGCGCCTAAGCTAATTAAGTTTTTAGTTCGGTTTTAGGAAAGTATATGTTATTTATAACAAAGAAACTAAAGAAGACACCCTTCGAGAAATTTATTCTCTAACAACCTCAAATTATTTGTATACCTAGTATATGTTATTTATTCCTATTGAGTACCTTGGCGCAACATGGTCGGTTAAAAAATTAGCGTAATTTCAGTATAATCCATATCGATTTCCTGTTCTACATATACCACTTTTGATTCAACCATGCGCGCCACTTGGGAGCGGAGTAGTTTAAAGAAGTCCACACAAGTGCGACTGCAGAACGCAAAATCTACAGATTAGCACAAACGAATTATGCGATGCCTAAACTTGAATTCGCTGTCCTGTTAAGTCAAACAGTAAACGGAAGTATCAACGCCGAGGCAGACTTCTGTAAGAGGACTATAAGCTAAAAATCTGAATGAAGCACATTTCCAGCGCTCGTATTCGTCAGAACCCACCAAAATGCTTTAACCGGCTCTGATTGAGTTTTTTTCAAAGCCAAACAGACATATCACATTAGCGTTGAACGCTAAGCGAAACAAATACAAAATTCAATTATTTTGTTTATAAAAATGCAAGAAATATAAACAGCAACAACCAAAATGTGCGCCCTATTTGGCTTACGTTGTCATTTGAAACGCGGAAGTGACATTAATCAAAACCAAGTCGGTCTACTTTGTATATTTAAGCCACACAAATCCAGTCATGACCTGCCTCACCCAACCGCACATCTCACTCATTCATTTATTTAGTCTGTCACTCAGTCATTTTTCACTTGTTCCTGGCTCCTCAACCAGGTCTAATGCTGTAATTTCAGTGCTTACACGTTGTCATCTTCGAGTTGTCATCGGTTTTTATTTATTTTACAGAGCAGTCTTTATTCAAATTCCTTGGCCATGGCAATGACTCGCCTGGCCTCGCATTTTGGCAATTTTACATTAAATCGTATTCAAAGTTGATTCGGCCTACGGATTCTTCTTACCGTTGTCTTGTTTAGCGTTGCTGGTCTTAGTTAATTACATGTAATCGCAGTGCTTAGTTTGTTCTTGAGACAGGCTCTCTCTTTATTATTGTTAAGATATTCTTAGAGGCGGGTACATTGCGCTTAGTTGATGGTAAATACATTAAAGAGTGATACAATGTCTATAATACTGAGGCTAGTTAGTTAGCGGAACGCTATTATTTATTTATTTTTGTGTTCATTCGCTCGCCTTCTTCACTCGACTACTGTGCATAGCATTCTAGAGTGTCCCTGAAAATGTCCTGAAAAATCGGTTCAATGGTTTTTGAGTTAATAGTTAAACATATATACATACTTTCACATTTATTGTATATAACGCTCTATATATAACTTCCTTGTCTCACTAATTCGAGCCAAAAACACTAAGGTTGGATCACAGCAAGAAGAAGATTTTTTTTCCAAACGCCGCTTACTTCGATTTCGCAAATTCCACTAGCAGACTTGCTTCATTTCGGCATTATAATGAAACAAAATTCGTTTAAATATTCTGTTTACATTTATTCATGCCAACTGAATACGCTTAAAATAAGGCAGGCATATTGATGAATACAAAGAACAACGATCAATTCGCATGAGAAGTCAAGTCAGCCAAACAAAACATAATACTAAGAAAAACCATTTTTTCCTTAAAAAAATCAAATATATATTTAGCCCTTGGCACGCAGTGACTACGTAGCATTCTAGTTGTGAAATCATTTTTAAGATCGGATAAGCACTTTCGAAGATTAGTTCAAACATCCAAACAAACACTTCCTCTTTATAATATTACTAAGTATAGATAAATATATAAATAGATATATATATGTGCTAGCCTATTTCTTCGGCTTTCTTTTATATGGTGTATAAAGAGTGTAACAGCGAGAAGGACTTAAGATTTAATATTAAAACTTTACAATGCAATAATTTTAGTTTCTTGCATTCACATAATAGAGTTTAATCCAGAGTTCTGCTAAATTTACACGAGAAAAGTCAAAGCAAAAACATTATCCTTGCGCTAGGGTAATACATAAGCCTTGATTAAAAAAAATATATGTATAAAAATATATATGAAAAAAAAAAAGAATTCCTAGTTCAGTGATGGATAAAATATCGCAAAGTTAAACTTTGGTGCTATACAATCCAGTGTAGCTAGTTTGCATACATTTTAGCTCCGTATTCAGCATCAAACTATCTGAGTTTTATGAAAAAACTTATAATTTGCCACGTAAGTGTGACGCTGAAAGTGTTCAAGTAATAAAATAAATAATAAACAAAGTAAGTGATGAAGTGAGTGTGGCGCTAAGTAACAAGGGATAACTGTAAAATATTTAGCACGCTTAGACGTGAAAACGAATCTTCCCCACTTTTCGCTCGTCCATGTGTGAACATCGCTAGACTTTTGTATTTTTATTTCATGTTGACGAAAGTCGGCATGTATGGCGACTGTATGGCGAGCTGTGTTAGGCCGTCAGGTGAGAGGAGACGAACGTGAAATGAACGTGAAACTGGTGGGTACCAGCAACGGTTACAACGGTGACTTTTCAGCGATGACTATAAGACGAACGTTCGTGTGCAACTCCACACACCGCACACATAAAGGCGTATATTGTCACATATTTGTCGCTTCGAGATAAATCATAACGGAATAATTTAACAAATTCGCCTACAAGAATTATCTTCATTGTTTCACAATTTTTTAGTGATTTTTAGTGAGACATGCGCTACGCTAATACACATTAATCATACGGCGCGTTGACTCTCGACGCCACTTCGATGCGATATGCCGAGTAGGGAAGACAACTAGTTGCGAAAACCCACCGCCACACAGCATTCGTAATACGGGCAAGATATAATAAGGAGTGTTTAAAAAAAAAACACAGGGACGCAGACAAACAGGAACCGGCAGGTGGCATTTAAGTGCGCAAATTCAACGGAAATTTATTCCTGCACATGTAATAAGCTTCCGCTTTTAAGGCACCAAAGTACCAGTTGAGCATACTCAGAATTCTAGCTCGATACACCGCATGCCTAAATGCATTGAAAATGTACTCGTGTAAAAAAGAAACTCCAAAGTAAACCCACTCAAAGTAAAACATGCTTGATTCTGATGACGGTTCGTTAATACAGCATGCCCTGTGATATCAACGTCAGCTACTGTCACTCTAAGCCAGTTTTAATTAAAGCCAAAAAGTATTGTCATTAAAGTTGTTATGTAACTTTAGACAACTTACCTCATCCAGAAACTCATCCAGAAACTCACCCTGACCGGCACTACGAGTATAAACGAGCTTATTCGCGTGTATAATGCAAATTTTTGATAGCACTCCATGTCAGGAGTTGTGGCACAACCCCCACAACGCCAGACAACTCGGCCCGCCCCAAACTTCAGGACGAGTTTTGGCTGCTCGTTAGTGGCCGCTTTTTGACAGAGAGCGTAGGGCGCTGACAATGAATGATGGCCTCAGTTCGTTTGTCAGTGCCAAAGCACAAATATTGACAGTCTTTGTCAAGTCAGCTCAGTATGGTGCGCCTTGACAAGATTGCTGAAACCCACAACCACCAGCCAAGCCACCAGTCACCAACTAAAATTCTCACGTCGTTATTGTCGTCATTGACGTTGCCTGCCTTGGCGAAACAGATGAATCAGTGGCGCCAGCCACTTTTCCATCAGCTCCACATAGTACGAGTACAATCGTGTTATTGGCAATTCGAATGGGAATAAGCTGTTAAAATAGGCGCCGGTGTAAGAGTTTTATTTGCATTTCATTTAATGAGACATATAGGCTATGCTAAATTCGAAGTATTACCAAAAATAACACAAAATTTCGTTCAAGAACTGTGGCCAGTCGAAGGATTAATATATTACCTCACGAAAAGTTTCGTAGGTTGAATCTGTTGCAATAATTTGATTGTGCGAACGAGAACTTTGGGTATTGGGTATTTCATTCAAATAAGGAGCAGATTATATTTGAGTGGTTTAATGAATTTCATGGTTAAGCATGTAATTTTTATCTGTTATATCAATTGAAATAGCAACAACAATGACAAGTACCTATACAAATCCCTCCCCCTTCTATAATTTTAGTTTGATTACATTATCTTCACCGCAGATAATGTAGTATTAAAATTGTAGCAAAAAAAATATATTTTGACGATATTAATTACTAGCCTTTTATCTTAAAACATCTATAATGCATATGAAAATATTGATAACTGAGTGATATTGATAACTAATTGATTTATATAATGTTCTATTGTGAAATGCTAGAACAAAGTCAATATTCCTTTGCCGTTGATAAACTCTAAGAAATCCCATAAAGTACTCGTCTGGGCTTGCCAATTATTGATATTTAATCAAAAACTTTTTCATGTGAGCGATAAATTATACAAGCGTAACGCTTTCATACAAGCAAACATTGTAACGCTCGCATATAATCAAGCAGCGCCATCGTCACGCACGCAGTCATACGCAGTCGTTCGAGTCGCTTTCTACAGTTAAACCGTTTGCCTGTCCGAATGTATGCGTCGACTTGGTAGCCTAGTGGAGCGAAAAAAAACCCTCGTTTCATATCAGAAGCTCGTAAGTGTTAATATTATTATTTTTTTTTCTTATGTACATAGTTTATGTCCTTTTGTAAAAGATGGTCTCTGTTGCCATTGTAATACATCTAGAAATAAGAACGAGCCTAGGTGCTTGAAATTTTCATAGCCTTTGTCTATGGCGCAGAAATAGCAAGCATTTATCTCATGGGTTTGAACCATTACCAGTTATCCAAATTTATAAATTTATGGACATTGATTTGTCTTGCTCTGAGGAAACCAATGGCATACAACTTTCAATGGAACAAAAATCGTAAATATCCTTAAATGTCAATTCAAAATCATTTCGGACCTGCTCAGTTGAAAATACTCATGTAATTAAATGATTGCTTTGCTGATTAGAAAACTTCTACATCACAAAAATCCACTTTTGTTAACCATTATGAAAATGAGATGCTAATCAAGTGCTGCGGATTTCTCCTGTTCATCCACCATTAGCAGTGATGTCTCTTGTTTGGTGTTATGCATCAAACAAAAGCAAAGTTTTTCCTTCTGATAATGTGGTAAAAGCAAAAGTTGAGGTATGCGCTAAAGTAAGCTCTGAACGTATCTCTGTTTGAGGAAAGTCAAGTATAAAATGAGCAATGAGTAAATAAGCAAATAAATGAAGAAATTTCGCGTGTGAAGAGGTGAATGAGGAAGGAAGTAAGAGAGAAAGTAGTTGAAGTCATAAAAAATGCGAGAACGAAAAACAACGAAGTAACTGAATGAATGATTGAGAGAGTAACGAAAGTTGTAAGATGATGATGATAATGATGAAGAAGATGTGCGCGAACATATATACATATGTATGAGGATTATGTTGTGAATGGTTGGCAGGTTGTGAAATGGTTAAGACAAAGGAATACCAACCAAACAATTTGGGTAGTTGATTGATAGAACGACAAAATAATAAATGAATCAAGTAAATGAATGATTGTGAGAATATTTAAATGAGTGCTATAAGCATACTTGTAGCATGAGGTGAGTTAAGATGTTGTGATGTGAGATGACAATGTAATATGATACTGATGATACTGTAATATATTGATGTATGATGTTTATATTACTGAACAGATGAATGAGTGAACAGTTGGGTGACTGCTTAATAGAACCAATAAATAAAAGATTGATTAAAAGCTTAATATGTTGGAAAAATTATTGAAAGAAAACATAAGGAATGGAAAGAATGATTAAGCGGCAACAGATTTGGAAATATTAGATGAGAAATGGCGAATAATTGATAGATTATAAATTATAATTACAAGATGAGTGCTTAAAGGGAAGATACTGAATGATAGTTGAATTAATAAATATATTAGCAAATCGTTGTATTATACGTTAACACAAAAAGTTCAGACTTTAAATAGAGAAAAAAAAAATAAATATACAAATAAGGATTTCTAAGGATATATGTTTATAATTTAAAAAATGGTATGCCACTTCAAAGTGTAATCGGAAGTAAGCACCATTTTGAACAACTACTCACACTACTACTTTTTTTATTTTTATTAGGATTTGGATTTGGATCATTGTGTTGTTGCGTTTACAAAAAATTCAAATTTCAAAATTTAATGTTATGACACTTTAGTAGTTAGGGTGCGCCATTTTATTCAAATCCTAAGCTGTTATTCAAATATTTAGCGAGCTTTACGCTTTGCAAATTTGTACCCAAAGTCCAGGTCTGATTTTGGTACACAAAAATTGTTTATGTAAATCACTCAACAGCTGTCCGTGTCTGGAATCACATTGCAGACTGGCATTTATTTAGATAAATTTTGAGGGCAGAATACGCGTCACTGAATTCATTCTTAACTATTCATTCTTAACAAATGTCAAAAACACGTCAAACGCACAAAAAGCAGCAAACACAATCAGTTTTTATATGGTTTGGACCCGTTTCTATAGCAAAGCGGCAGCCCAAGCGCCACGCTGTCGTCTAATGTTTGTGGCCAGAAGTGTTTTTTTATTTTTCTTTATTTTTCTGTTTTAGAATTTTTTGTTTTGCTTTTGTTTTTTGTTTAGCCACTTTTGTTTTGTTGAGCAACGCAGGAAGTGCAAACAAATCGCCACCCCGCACGTGCAACGGAAGCTCAAACCGTGACTTCCGTCAGCCAAAATCGTCAGCCGAGTCGCCGTAGCAGTGAGCAACGTTGTTATTGAAGCCATATTTCGGCAAAATTAAAGTTTTACTTTCTTTGAACAGAACATGCAAGATAACCGAAAGACTTGTAAATATTTCGTTGAAACTTTTGATTCGGTTTTGCTTTGGTTTTGTAATCGGCAGTTGGCAGCTTCGGTCGCTTGGGTACTGTGGTTAACCACTCAGTCTGTGCGACAGTGTGTCATTCAGTCAATTACCACATGTTCTTTAAGCTGTTGATGGAAACTTTATAAATACTTCATATTTTATGTTTGTGGCTCCTTATTGTGGCTTATTTCATGAAAAACTTTTCTTTTCGACTTCCTCTTCACAGCAGTTCAAATTTCAATTCATGAAGAAACCATATCAAAATTATATCAAAACTAAACCAAAGCCAAATCAAAACTCAACTGTTTGTCAAACAAATGTCATTGGGGACTCAACAAATTTATACGAGAATCCCATTTAGAGCATTTATTTATGACTGACGGTTTTATCGCTTGTTGTGCAAAGAGCAGTACAACTGAAATTGCAGTACAATATATAATAATATTATAGAAAAATTAAAATCAAATTGAGAAACTGATGTTCTTGCAATAGAACCATTGCAAAAAAGTATTTGTAAGTAAGGAATGGTTTTCTTCAACCATTGGCAACCGCATTCATTGAATATCAGAGATTTTTTTAAAATTGAATTATAAATTAAAAAATGATTTGCTATTTTCATTACCAAACAACCGTTTCATATGGCTTCATGTTGAAGGAGTCTTTGGGTTCTTTGAACAAACTTTCGAGGATGAGAGCATATGACGAGTAATGGACCAACGTTGTGTTGAAGAGTACCAGAGTGAAGAGATTGAAAAGAGTCGACTTGAATAGTCAACTTGAGTTTTAAATATAACCAGGTCCAGTTTGGAAGATTTTTAAGACTTTAAAGTTGTAAAGCTTCATTGAAGTCGATATAAGTTACGTGCATAGTTAAACAAACAAAAAAAATTGAGTCTGCCCAGCCCCTAAATTTTCAGACTAAATTAACTTATCTAACCACATTTTCTTTACAGGAGCGCTATTAGTGTTCGTTAGCTCCGGGTCTTAAAATTCAACCACAATCGTATTAATATTGAATTGTACTATGTCACTTAGTAACCACATGCGTGGCAAGTTAATTTAACGAAATGCAAGCGTGTGTCATGCGAAGCCTGTGTGTGAGACTTTATTGTAGTTTTACGCCCACAATGCCTAACTAAGTTTATTAAAAAGTATATTGCAAGAATCTGCAAATGAAAACCTTTCGAATGGTACATTTTTTATCAAAAGCGGTTATATGATTTAGGCGTAAAAGGTTGGTAAAGAAAATGTCTTTTCCTATTTATATATATATAAATGTCTTCTACGACAGCACCTGCAGTCGAAGCTGTGTGGTTCAAAGAGAATATTTTCATTCCGAGCAAATTATGAAAATTGTTGGTAGCCCACGAGCCCTAAATTCCCATCACCCATTACAATACAACTAAAAGCTTACTTGAGTTTGTTATTTATCTTTCTTTGTTAATAAGACTTTCAATTTTGCCATGCATATGATAGGAGTAGTCGTCTTTCCATCCCATGACAGTCTCATATAAACAAAGCGCTCCTCTGCTTATGATCTTTGAAAATGTAAGCTAATCAAATCGACTGAGAAAAGTTTAGAACAAGAGCAGCCACCTACAGATAGCAAATCAAAGTTTTGATAGATTGCAGCTGGTATTGCCAGACAGACAACCCAATAAGAGCCGAAGCCAACAACCCCTCGGTATCATTCACTTGAACATTAGTTAGAGAAAGAAAGCTCAGAAAACAATAAATAAACAATTTTATGCGAGTACAGATTCCGAGCCAAATGAATCTCTATGAAATGAAAAATTTCAACATTGAACTCTGTTGTTGGTTCACTCGAGTGCAGCGAAGCACTACTGAAGCAAACAAAAATTAACTCAAAGTAAATAAACAAGGAAGCAAATGAGAAGCAGAGGAATGAGACGAAATAACATTAAACTAAATCGAAGAAAAGTGCGAAAGACATTTTTATAAGCATTCAATTTATTTGATAGATTTTTTTCTTGGTTAGATTTGCGGAAATTGATCTTGAAATTGAACCTGCAATTCCGTTCGAGCGTCGTGATGAGGCATGTGCCTATATTGTACAGTGTAAGGCATATGTAACGTATGCCAAAAGTAAATCAATAGCAGGCTAAGAGTTAGATAGAACGGTCGGAGAGACAATCTAATAAAAACTTCAAATTGAATGGTGAACAACGGAAGCAAATACAACAACAACAACAACCACAAGAACGAGAGCAAAAACATCAATAAGTTTAACGCAAACGACGTCAGATTGCGCCTCATTTTCATACAAAATTTTTCTGCTTGAATAAATCCTTTTTATACACAATCAAGAACCCAAAAAATATATATGTAAAATAAAAAATACAGTTACAAAAGGGAATCTCGAAAGACAACATCAGATTCAGCAAGTAGATAAGGAAATGAACACAAGAGCAGACAGGATGTGAATAGGTTGGGCGAAGACAATGCCCTGCGATTTTAGTAGCCATACACAAAAGTAGCCATTAGAAAAGACAGTGACAACGCCAACGAAACATACTCGTATTCTTGTTTTTACGCTTACACACATTTATGACCAATATGTTTTTCTCTTGACCTTTTTCACAGAGCGCCGTCACAGCACAAAATGTTAGCAGCCAAGCAACGGGCAAAGTCAGCACAGCCAGCAACGTGCGCAGCGCCCATGGGACTCCATATATAAACAGAGGAAGAAACTAAAGCCAAAGCCGCAGACGGAAAGCTTCAACAGACGATACCCAAACCGGAAACGCACGATTCACGCCGTAACTATAAAACTTCTACATAGCCCGGAGCCCGGAGCTTCGAAATCGGACACTTGCCGCCGCAAAGGAGAACAAATAAAAACATAAAAACATAAAAACAAAAACAAACCGTTCCTAACTAAAACGTGTAGCAGTACAAAATTAGAGCGCGGCCCTGAGCACCTAAACCCACTCCGCACATGTTTAGCACGTTACTCGATATGGCGCGCTTGCAGCGCAACGGCGTCGCCGACTACAAGCACGTGTTGAGCGTCGACATGGCGGACGACGTCGCTGAGGTTGAAAGTCAGCCGCTGCTATCGACGGCGCCGCTGCAAGTGAATCTCGACATTAGCGGCTTTGTTGCGAAGCTGGCGGTCAATGCAAGCGAGAATTTCACGCGCAACGAGTCGAATGTGTTTCCGTTCGGTGGGAGTGGCATTGATGGCGGCGACGCCGATGACATGCCGCAATACGTGCCCGTGCACGAACGACCGGAAACGTATATTGTAACGGCACTCTTTGCGCTCATCTTCATTGTGGGCGTCTTGGGCAACGGCACTCTGGTTATCATCTTCTTCCGGCATCGTTCAATGCGCAACATACCAAATACGTAAGTTCGTTCATATACCAGCAGACAGTTAAATAGGAGTAAAAATCGTTCGGATTTAGTTAGCACTCAACGCCAACGTTATGGCGTGACCATTGGACCAGACGTAGTTGGGGTCGGTGCCATATTGCGTGATTTCGATTCATATTCACGATTCATGCTTTATAGCTTTATGACATACATATGTTGTGGCACGCCCACAGACTCATTTATGTATATACATTTTTTTATTAAGTTATTAGGCAAGCTGACTTCCGTTGTTATTAGATGATGCGCCTTAAGAAGGAGCATATGCCCTGCCAGAGTATAGAGTATCAGAGTACAGTAGATAGTGATAGTGATGGTTTTAATTTGGTTACGACATAAGAAAATAAGTAAAAATGTAGAGTGAAGTTGAGCAGGTCAAGCAATAAGGACGTCAAATTAAAGCGGAACATAATGAGAAACATAAAGGACTATCAAACAAGGCACTCTGGCACCATTAAGTTCCATTAGACATTTTAAAATGTGTTTATTTGTATAAGACTTTTTATGTTAAATGTTAAAATTTTAGTTACAACTCTAACAGTGGCTAAGTGTGGCTCGCTTTAGTGATGAGACAAATAACTTCTTTCAAACGCACCTACATCTCGACGCTCAGATAGTTCGTCTTTACGCGGCTAACTTGTACGCGTAGTTCACAGCTGACTTGTCAAGCAACGTTAATAAAACGCTTCGGGCTCTCCGTTGGGGACTACGTTGTGTTTATTTATTTATTTTTTTATTTATTTATTTATTTATTTATTTATTTATTTATTAAAGTGTCCAAATTAGTGTGGAACACGAGCAAAAGGGAGTGCATAAACGAACGGAATCAGCGGCAAAACTAATGTGTGGGGGTGTGAATGGATGAATGAGTTACGACATCTGTTTGTGCTTTCATTGGCTAAGGGTGACCCTTTCGGCAAAGTGTCTGGCAATGAAGCCAGACAAGTCGAATGCTATCAGTCCCGATCCCGACCCGATTCACTGGGCTTTCTTGCAGTTTTACATCTCAAGCCAGCTTTGTGAGGCGCTTATGTATGGCAATTGTTTTAAATTACTTTTTATGGACACATTTTATGCTTAAAGTAGTTAATGGTACACAAAAGGGTCGTAATTTAGGTACATAAATAAGAGAATCGACTGAAATTGAATCGCCTCAAAAAATGTCAGTCTGATTAAAGCAAACAAACAAGCAACGTTTTAAAGGTTCTTAGCGCCTTAGGCTCAAGTGTTTTACGACATTTGTTTAGCTGGCGTGAAAAATCTCTAAAGATTGGAGTTCGTTTTACTCACTGTCAACTAAGCGAAATTTTATTTACACTTTGTCTGCCAGAAACACTTCATGTGTTGCTCAATGAACCTCAGCATGCTTGCCTTCAACGCAAATCGCGCCGACATTGACTCCTTTGCGGCCTTGAACCAATTTGACCAAAGTAAATTGAAGCCAACAAAAGAAAAGCCAAATTCAGTTTGGCTTTGTGGCTTTTCTTCTTCTTTTTTTTGGCGTGTTGGGCTTCCAATCATAATTGAATTGATTGCTTGAACTGACGACTGATTCAGAAATCTGTCATTTCGGTCTAGACATAAGAAACTCAAATTGCGCGAGAATTTTTCCTTTTATTTCTTTTCTAACTGATTCATAAAATGTTGCTTAGCTATCAGTACTGCACAATTGCCCCACAATTGCAATCACTGACAGACAAATTGTAATCGCTCATCCGTTTTATTTAACAAGCTAAAAATAATGTAGATATATATAAAATCACTGTTGCGCTTCAGCACTTCTAAACTTTATGTCAATACGAATAAAACATTTGGCTGCATTTGTAGGTAACACAATTTGCAAAAAAAAAAAAAAAAAAAAAACAATATTCAAAGAAGAACTACAAATATAAAACTTACACAGCCCTCATGGTCGTTAAATGTCACGAGTCAAAAGCTGTGCTCTACAATATTTTTATACCTTTCACATTCTATGACTGGTATTATAACTTTATCATGCCGTTTGCAACACAATGAAAGGCTCACAATTAAACGCCATGAACTATATAAATGACTAGCATTGGCCCCGACGCTGCTTGGGATGCGTGGCACCAAAGATATGATCACCACCAACAATGCACTTTAAACTTTTTTATATTTATTTGACAGACTTTCTATTTCGAATTTAACACACATTTCAACGCCAAACTGATAAAATAATATTGAGATTTTCATACTCATAAATGATGTATGGATGTATATATAATGTAATGGATGCATTTTCCGACTATCCCACTAGACTATCGCATTAAACTTCACATACAAATATTCTCCATGATGACATCCATGTATGTACCAATTTTCATGCTGTTCGCTCAAACGGTGTCGGAGTCTATAGGCTACAAACAGACAAATCGACAAACATCCATTTACTCGAGATGAGTCGATTTAACCACGGCCGTGTCTGTGTTTGCGAATTCGTCTGTCAGTTTCTGCGACAGAAATCTGAGGTTTTGCCAGAAATGTTCTTCTTATGGCATCGCATAGCATAGCCATGTCAACGCTTGGGTCAACTTAAAGTGCTTATTAAAAAAACATTTTGCCGTTTGCCTTCTCTGTTGTTATAAGATGTGCATATACCATAAAAAGACTTAGTTAAGTTCTTGGTGCATGAAGAGCATAACAACTTCAATATAGGCGCAGCTAACATTCTTTCTTGTTTATGTAGTCGTAATTTCGTTTCTTATTTGATTCTAACTGATATTTGTTTTGGATGGGGCATTGCTTTATTTGTCAATTCACTCGTTTTTACAACATTTTCGAACAGTTTCAATCTCGTTATTCTGACTTGACTGGAATACAGAAGCAGAAAAAATTGCAAGAATAACGCATGAGCGAGTCAATTTGAAGCCTTTAAAAAATATCTCCTCCCCCTACTATTTTCATTCTTATGAAGTTTGTTGGTTGTGTTACAAACTCGAATAACCGAACTCTTTCGGAATGCTTGCCAACTCAGTAACAGCTGCGCTGGCGGCAAAGTATTGTAGCAATTCAAGATTTTGTTTACAACAAGTTTTGATTGAATTTCACAGCGGCTGCCAACTTATATAGTAGTAAATAAAATAGTTTTATTCCAAGGAGTATGCCCCAAGTAATGAGCGAATTTGTGCCATTGGTTGTCATAGAAATGCGCCACGCATACACAGCCTCGCACCGAGCATTGCCCATACGACATGTGCGCCACCCGCAAACATGCGTTGGCTTTGGTGTCATTTTAATATTTATTTTATAGTCTATAGCCTATAGTCGTTGTTGCTTATCTCTCGATATCCCGAACTCGCTTATGGCACATTTGCATGTGTGTTATATCTTTTCTTTTATCAGGTTTGGTGTAGTTATCCCTTATTGAAGCAAGCCCAACCCACGAGCACATTGCCACAATTCAAACGTGTTGGTTTAATCGAATTTCATGCTTCATTGCCAATTATGGTATATGAAATATTTTTGCTTTGCGTGCAAAAAATGTCAACTTCGGCTGTGTGGAACTTGTAATGCCTTTCACGCCAAAATGTGTCTCTCTCTACTCGTATATTTGGGAAACAAATTAATGCTACTTTAAAACTTAACTTAACTTAACGCCACGCATGGGAATTGATATCTTCAGGAACTATGTGAATGCACCTTAAAGTGTTCAGCTCGATGGATCCACAAACAAAACTGCAGTTTGTGTGTGGGCGATACTCCTTATAGTGGTTGAATCCAGCCGGTAACCAAAATTTAAACTCTTTAGCTACAAAATTGGGCGACTACTTTGAATGAATACACACAGACGCACAGATGGATTTGGCTATATCAGCTCGTCAAACTAATGAGGAATATATAAACTTTAGTGAGTCTCCGATGCCGCCTTACTGTGTTACAAGCTTCTTGACAAAGATATAAAACCAGCACCAGATATTCCAAAAAAGTGAAGAGTATAAAAACTGCTGTGGTTTTGCGGTTGGCGCTAAAAAAATCAGTCGAGGGCGTGAAATTTTCTGAACGGTTTTTGTAAAAGATAATAATAAATAAGTGACTTCGTTATAGCCAATCAAGCGTTTCACTTCTGATTTGTTGAACATTGCGAAAAAAAATGGATTTATTGCATCGCTTTTTGAGATGATCATGTGCTTTTTGCTCCTTTAAAAAGGAGTCCAAGAATCAAATATGTGCGCACGCCAAAAAATGTGTGTGTGTGTGTGAGTTAATGTGTCTCACGTAATTCATAGAGCTGAAATTGAAAAAGGTCATGCACTGGTGTCTGCTTTGAATTTATAAGTTAATAGCTTTTATTTTTGCCTTGCACAACATGTTCTCTTTAAGAGCACGGCTAATCACCTAGAGGTGTCTATTTTTGGTCTATCTGTGGTGTTCCCGTCATGTGTTAATGTTCCTCAGTAAGTTTTCCACAAATAAGTAAAGTTTTTCGTTACCAAAAAAGTAATAACAATAGATTGATTTTGAGGTTTTGCCAAAAGGCACTAGCGTGCTTGTTTTATTTGAAATACTGAAGGTTTACTGTTTTAAAGTTTGTCATGTCTTAGTGTCCACTTTTAATTGAAAAAAGAAATATTAGTTTGAAATTTCTACGACACAGAAAAAGGCTTTTTTTATTATTATTATAATCATTAAGCAGGCGCTACGCTGCCGTCCAAGATTTAAAAAAAAAACATATTTTTTTAGTGTTTAAAGACAAAATTCAGCATGAACGCAATATAGGTATGCTTAACTCACAAAATATATATTACTCCAAATTTACTCCAATATTACGCCTTTCGTACTAATCTTCTTGTTGTTCGACAACTCATGACTTATGTGTTACCTCTGCTTAATACTCGCACAATAATAATTTTCGAGAGTAAATATATATTATCTTACTAGATCTATTGTGTTAATTACATAGTTATCAATATAAATCGCATAAGGAATTTTTTTTTCGTTCCTTTTTTTGCCTATCAACATCAACCATCACACTTTGGTAATAAAATGTATCCCAACTAAAAATTACATTAGCTACTATGTAACTAAAAAAAATTAGCAATTGTCACAGCCGCATTGTCCTAATCCGTTGGCGTCCTCCCTACCCATATCTCAACAAGGCGTCGACTGAAACGGCAACAACCGCTAAGAAGGAATCAATAGCCTTCTCAGTCATTGCCTTTGCAGCGCAACTAGCATCATAATAACAAATGTATTATGTAGTTTACTGCAATAAATGTTATTCTTATTTATCAAAAACAAAATAATAATAATAATTCATAAAAAAAAAAACTCTAACTCATCGCAATACTCGTCGTCCACTTGCAGCTATATACTCTCACTGGCGCTCGCCGATCTACTCGTTATCATCGTCTGTGTGCCGGTTGCCATAATTGTATACACGCAGGAGAGTTGGCCCTTCGGCCGCAATGTATGTCGCATCAGTGAATCCTTCAAGGACATTTCGATTGGCGTATCGGTGTTCACGCTGACAGCGCTCTCGGGCGAGCGTTACTGTGCGATCGTGAATCCGCTGCGGAAATTGCAAGTGAGTGCAAAAAAAAACCAAATAAAATTTATTGCTGACAAAGAAATACAACGGCATAAAAAGACGAAAAACAATTATTCCTTCCAGACCAAGCCACTCACGGTCTTCACGGCGGTTATGATTTGGGTCTGCTCCATACTGCTGGCACTGCCATCGTTTGTTGTATCCGATTTGCAGGAATTTCCGCTTGCGTTCAATGAGAGTGGCATAGTTTGTTCACCCTTTGGTCAAAATCGCACTAATTTGGAAATCTATTCAAAGTGAGTAAGAGTTCTTTTTACGTCTATCTATCTATCTATGGTACATATGGTATATATGTTATATAAAAATATTTATTTAATTGTTTGTTTGTACGTATGGCCTGCCTTTTTTGCTTGAATTAGCGTATAAAATAGTAATATACTTCCACCAGGCTACACGTGCATGAGAATCAGAAGATCGACATGCTGACAGAATAGAAACAGTAGAAAGGGAACGGTTACCGGCTAATCGATCTCGCTGCAGCTGCATTTCAATACGCTTATAGTTTGGATCAAAGTGAAAATATCGGGGGAATGGATACAGGAATGGAATGTGAGCGCCTGATCCATTGATCCATTCGCAGAAGCTTCTCAATTATAATTCCTAGTTTCAGAGGGCATATTTTTCATTTCATTATCGACCAATGCGAATGAATTTATATCGAGATAGTTCTTTCAAATATCAAACGATAATTGCACAATTCTTTTTTCTGGGGCAGCAACGCGCGGGTGTCAGCTAGTATTGCATATTTATTTTATGTCATGTGTTTTTTTTTTTATATATTTATTTATTTATTTTTATTTACTTATTAATTTGTACATTTTATTTTGTTTTATTTTTTTGGTAAAGTTTTTAAATTAAATTTATAATCATTGCCTTCATTCAAGGCTCACTTCAGTTGAGTTATTTGCTGACAGCGCAACTTTCACAATTTGTAGGCATTTAATTGGTCAGTTGGCACATTTAAAATTTGCATTGAACATTCGCACTTCAATCTAAGCAAAACGCCATTGAAACATAATTTTGTCATAGTTTTGCAAAATGCTGTTCCACCATGTGTTGTCGTTCTTTACGTGTACAACTACGACAAGGAGGTCTTCAATCTTTCGCTGGCACACAAATTCGATGCCCTTGCAGCCGCAGCTGTTGTAAAAGAGTCTTAAAAACGCACTATGTACCTCAACTTGTAATCGGCTTCCCTTCACTTTATTGTTGCTTTGCTTCACAGCATTTTAATGTTGTTGCGCGCTGCTCGGAACGCACTGAAATCACAGCTCAACGCGCACTTCAAGTTGTTTGCTCTACTCGCCCACCTCCGACCAACAATCCATTTGTCCATCTATCTGTTCATGCGCTCTGCTGTTGTATACCATTTTAAGTGATTTGATTTTTTTTTTTTTGTAGTTTCAAGTACTGCCAAAATCCAATTCAATTGGCGACTTTCTAATGGCAACCATAAAGATTATGTGGCCACAGCTTTGCCATGGCTCACGTAGCTGTCGTAAGTGATTTGTGTCACAGGAGCTTTTTCAAATATTGTGAATATCCTTTGCATTTATTTTTAATTTCATTTTTTATTTTATTGTTTTATACTTTTTTGAATACCTGACATCCCTCTACCATTTTCAAAAAAATTATTTTGCAACTGTTCCTAATTAATTTGTTTCAAAATTTCGTGATTTCTTGCTGAAAGTTCTTTGTCTGTAATACAATAGCAACAGCTGCTGTGCTAGATTTGTGAACAACTACTTATTAATTTAGGGAAGCACCGTTTTCATTTATAGTGAAAATTCGTAGCAATGCTTTCGGATTATGTTTTACCCTTGCATTCACTACCACCAATATAAGTAAGCAGTCTAAAGAGTAAAGGTCCAATATCAAGATCAAGTGATTGCACTGCTTTATTTATAAACATATCATAACCGTACAAATGACAATTTCAAGACCCTAATGATACTTGCCAATATAGCCATAGGTATAGCGTTTTGTTGTATTTAGTGGAATTCTCATCAGAATTTTGGATGTAAATTAAATAGAAGAACCTAAAATTTTTACAGCATTCTTCTCACACATACCGTTGGCTAGATTACATGTCTCCATACCAGGAGAGATGACAAGTTCGGAATATATTTTGAATACGGTTAGGAAGAATATATTTGGCGATAACTACTTTGCTTTGACAATACTTCATAGTGGCTGAAAACATTACTTTTTTTTCAATTCCTGTTTACTTCTGCACTCTGACTCCAAGAAAAGCGCAGAAGTGTTAAGGTTCAATGGAAGACGTTAAACCGTCTTTTTTTTAGTACAATACCATATTCATTGGATTCCTGTTCTTCAAGCCCTGGCTAATTTTTGTATAGATGAAAAAATGGGAAAAAATTTAGATGTAAAAAAAAAATTTTATTGTCATAACCAATCTTGCCTTTTGTGGTCTTCGAATTTCCAATTTCCATCGTTATCGTGTTCCAATGAAAAATTGTTGACAACTCCAAATGCTCGTAAATACTCGTAGTCATGACTTTATTGCTAGTAATTGCAATCATAGACAACATGTACTACACAATTTCATGTCGCTTTTGTACATCAGCCACAAGCGGCAAGTTTTAAATGCTCTACGCGTAATTAAAGCCTCAATCAACGTCGCAGATAATCACTGCAATAGGTCGTAAGCAACAATAGACGAGTGTGCAACTGAGAACACACAACGCGTTGGCTCGTATTCGTTTCGACGCTGCCTAGAAATCGACACAAATCTATGCAAATATAATCCTCTTAGGCAACGCACCGAATAACGCGGCGCATTCAAAACGGCAGTTGATGTGGCAGCTGACGGAAATGGAGGATGCTAAAGAAATTGTCGATGCAATGATGAAATGGCAGAGAAATTTAATGAAAGACGAGTAAAATACCAAACGCAGCCAAACTTTGTCGATAATTCACAGTTTTATTGCTACAGACGAAATACGTGAAGAATTTATTTAATTTATTGCCTTGTGGGTAAATTCAATTTAGGCGTGCATGACATGCTAAATTATAGAAATCAAACATTTTCTCAATCAATAGCCATTCACTGATTCATTCATTCATTCTTTCATTCATTCATACATATACTTTATCAATCAAACTGAAGCTTAACTCAAACCCAAACCTCACTCGTTGCAGGTACATGATAGTTGCCAAAGCGACGATTTACTATTTGTTGCCACTGTCAATTATTGGCGCGCTTTACATCATGATGGCGAAGCGTTTGCACATCAGCGCCCGCGACATGCCCGGGGAGCAGCTCAGCGTGCAGAGCCGCTCTCAGGCAAGGGCGCGTCGCCATGTGGCACGTATGGTTGTTGCCTTCGTTGTGGGTAAGTCGACAGAGTTCACTTTAACTGATAATTTTGCTACAACGAAGAAACCACTTTTGCTCTTTGCTCTTTTCTCGTTTAGTGTTCTTCGCTTGCTTCTTTCCATATCATTTCTACGAATTGTGGTTTCACTTGAATCCAACGGCCAAAGAAGATTTCGATGATTTCTGGCATACCATCAGAATAATTGGATTTTGCACAAGGTGAGTACTTTCAAATATGTAAAACAGATATTGGGTATATGCCAAAGCAAATAGCATGGTAGCATTTAGAAATACAGTCGCGCTTCCCTATAGCGAACTTCTATACAACGAAGCTCTCCCTATTACGAATTTATTCAAAGTACACACATTTTTCGATATAACACATCATTTCTGTATAACAAATTTTCCATACAATGAAGTAACTTTTGGGCCCGTGTGGGTTCGCTATAAGGAAGTGTGACTGTACGAGTATATTGAGTAGATTTGTAGAGTAATTTCATGGGTGGGTTATGATGCTCTAAATTCGTTATTGAAGACTTAACCTTGCTCGCTAGAAAAGTGTAAAACTTCGTTTAAATTACTATTAATAGGGTGCCTAAATTTGATTCGAATTCTAAGTTCTGAGTTCTTCTAACATTGAAGCGCTGTCGTGATAGAATATCCATGTTAGAAAACCAAGTCAAAACAATCCGAAAACAAACTCTTCATTGTGGTATAAAAGTTTGTAAAATATTAAATTATGTTAATAAAAAACTAGACTGATGATTCTAATGGTATGTTGTATGTGGTTCTTATAAACCCAACAAAGCCTACTTACCTACCATACAGTTGGTAATAAAACAAGAACGACTAGAAACAATAATCTCGACATGACTGAAAATGAAATTCTTTACCCCTGGTATAAATCGTGAGACGGAGTATTACAACTGCGCCCAATCCTACATTGTTTTATCCCCTGACCTGATTTAACTATAAGGCTTTTCTTCTCCGGGATTGTCAACCGATGCTGCACTAAAGCCTTTAGCACAAGTAAGCTTTTAACTATACTCCTAACAGTAGCACCATTGCACAAAAGGCATGCGCAGTTCGGTTAGAATTTGCTGAAATTCTTTCCGAACTGCAAACCTTAATTTAGACTATTAACATCTTCAACTTTTGAAAAGAGAAAATTCGTGTGTTGACTTCCCTTGTTAACTTTCTTAGTAAACATTTCATTTGTATTTGCCTTGTCAAAGCATATTCCTTCTTTGGTGGTTCCACTCAGCTTTTCACGAAAATAAAGAAACAACCGGGAGAACGATTTCTGCGGCAGGTTACTCAACCTAATTGAATTAGTTTTTGCAGTTCGTTAATTTTGTTTATGGCTTTACCCACTTAATTCGCACACGACTTTTGACATGTTAACCAAGCGTAGCTGCCTCGTACTGCATAGAAATGCATTCACTAACCGTAAAGTATGCTTTAAAAAGTGTTTGCTACTCTAAAGTTCAAAGGTGCGAGAATGTGTTGGCAAACAAAGAATTTGGCTTATGTTCACTCAGTGGGACATGTTGGATCTGCTAAGCTTCCAAATTTCTAACATCAAATCGAAAGCGGCAGAAATTAATTCTCAATCTTCTTTGTGCACGACGTCAATATAACGCGAATTCCTTTTATGAGTACATTTAGCTTTGTAATTAAAATTACTATAAAATGCAGCAGAAAATATTAAGTCAGCAATATTTCGGTAGAGCAGACGTGTTTTGACTTTAAACTATCCAGCATAGAATTGTTACTACACATAATATTTAGTTTTCGCATATATGGCAATGTGCCGTGGGAAGTGGTTAACAGAAATCGAATAATTGAAAATATCAGCTTTTCAAAAAGTTCACTTACCAGTTAGCCTATTATAAGTAAGTCTATTGTTGCTAATTATATTCAATTGAGTGAAAAATATGGGTACACATAAACTTCGCGACGATAATCAAAATAGTCTCCTAGAGATAAAGACGAAATTACATAAAACGGAGCGCACATCCAAGATTGACAATACGCCAAACTATTTGCAGAGAAGATGGAACGACTAACTCAAAACTCTGGAGGTGACACTCTGATTCGGAAAGTCGTAAATTTTTCCAATTTCAATATGTGGACTATGTTTTAATAAATTATGGTGATGATATTGGCGCTGAGAATTGCATATTTCATAAGTCCATACTTCAAGAAAAACAAAACAGTAGGTAGAGGATCATGTAGTTCAATTACCTGTATGCAGTTTCAATCTAAACCCTGTTATACGAGTCAACAATATATTATAATAAATTCATTAAGATTTGGAAGTACGCAAGCTACTCCGGTTATGTGTTATGCTTCTCCACATTAAGCAACTGAAACATTTTCTTCTATGCCATTCCAGCTTCCTGAATTCTTGCGTGAATCCCGTCGCATTGTACTGCGTCTCGGGTGTATTCCGCCAGCACTTCAATCGGTATCTTTGCTGCTTGTGCGTAAAGCGGCAGCCGCGCATGCGCCATCATTCCACGGCAACGGGCATGGGTGTGGACCATACCAGCATCATGTCGATGCGTCGGTCAACGTGCGTTGCCGGCGTCAATGTCAACTATAATCGCGCCTCGCTGCACATGAACAACAACCACAGCATTGGCTTGGGCTACGGCAGCGACGCTGCGCGCAGAGCTTCGAACGCTGGCGGCGGAGGCAACTTCCACAGACAAGCTTCAATGCCGTTGCAGCATACAAGCAATAACAATGGACAGGGGCGCGTTCAAAGCGTCGGTGCTAGAGATGCAGCTGGCAGTGGCAACCGATCAATGGTCATCATCAATGCGAAAAGGTGAGGCACAGCTTTAGTGGATATGCAGGCCGATGAGTTGCTGTAAATTGGCATAGGCACTGCGCTTGCATTGGGAGGTTCGGGTGCAAGTGAAAGTGAATGTGTGTCACCCTGTATGAACCGAGCACCGTGTGTGAATGTGTGAGCCAACTAAAGTCATGTCGTAGCCATTCAATGTGAGGTGATGCTATCTGCATCGGCTATGGCACCTGTTATTTTATGAATGTTGGTATATATGCACGTGTGTATGCCTCGCAATTTGAGCCACGCAGCTATGTCTTTTTACTCTGCATATTCCACAAATTATGTGCACTCATTAAGTTTGAACTACACGAAAGTAGTATCGTGATTCTCATACTCAGCGCACGGTCATTGTCACCATTCACTTTGCTGTTGTCAAGCGCTTAACCATGTAAATCTATCCTTAGCCATAAGCCACAAAACACTATCTTTGTATTGGAATATCTGCTGGTGTATTCTGGTGTATCCACTCAAAAAGAAAAGGATGCAATAATTGGAAATATTTATGACCACATAAATTTTGCTGTGCAGTCTTGGAGCACTTCTGCACTTTCATTGTCATTTTAGTGTAAATAGTTTTAGTCGTTTAAGTCAATGAAAACTTTTTTGTAAATACAAGCTCTGTACTAATTGTTCCCTTGTGATAGTTAAGCATACCATTCTTTAAATGTTCAATGTTTAATATTAAATCAAAACCATTGAAAATGTGGTTACAAGTATTCTTTACGAGGCACAAGCGAAAAGCACAACGCGGTTCGAGTACTCAAACGACCGCCTCTGTGAAGAGATGGATAACGATTACTTGATTTGGTAATCACATCGTCAAATTAATTAGGATTTCTACAAAGCAAAGTTAAGTACAATAGAAATAAATAAATAAATAAATTAACAGTTCTCGCGAACTATTTAAAGAAAATAATATTATAAAACTAGCATCAGACACCACCAGAAAGTAATAGTTTAGCTGTAGGAAATAGCTGCTTAGCTTTAATTACGGGTGCAGTTGTTAAAAGGGTTTAATTCACACAGCCCGGTGCCCGGTCACAAAGCATGAAATTTGAGCAACGCTCTTAAAAGTATGCTCTCCTTTTCAACAACCGATTCTCAGCTTACTCTATAGTATACTTTTCAGCTTATCTATCTTCTACTCTCTTACTTCTCAATGCGGTTAAATACTTTTTGTTTTATGCTCATAAAATTCAAAGCCAAAATTAAAATAAACTAACGCTGGTGTTTGAGCTTGTGCCACGCTGAAATAGTCATTAGACATAATTAAGTAATTTATGCTTTATGTTAGTGTATATGAAACAAGTAAATAGACGTAAATAAAATAAATAAATAGAAAAGGGATTGTTTAACGCCAAATCGTGAATAATTTTCTTAAGCTATAGAAATGGATTTTGTATGAGTTCAAAACGTGAACCCTGTTTCGATGTTGTCGCTAACCATTTCACATTATTTTACATGATACTATCAGTATTGCAATGGAATATGGTGGTATTCGGAAAAAAGTGCAAGAGCACCAAAAGTGGTTCGAAAAGAGCAGACTGAAATTGCACTAAATATTCTACGGAGTGACAGGAAAATGCACAAACGTAGTCAATTAACTGATATCGCTTTCTCTGATGAAATTTCATGCACCAGCGTTTATAATGGTTGTCTTGGACAGAGAAATCAAGTTAAAAGGGAATATGTGCCACAAAAGAATTTCGCCAGTAGCCCCTCAGTAGCCGTACTGAGACAGTGGACTTTCAAAAAAGACTCTGCGGAATTAGACAAAGCACACGCCAATCAACAATGGGTGAAAGACAACGCAACGTGATTCATGTCCGACGTACACTTGCATTCAGGAACAAAGAACGCAAATCCGCTTGACCGCTCGGTGTGCGGTATTTTTCAGCTCAAGATCCACAACACAATACAATACAAGAATGTTGATGTGATTATGAAATCCCATCTTCGTGAATGAAGGAAGATTCATCCATTGCCTAGTTTATCGCTCGGCTCAGTGGCATAGTTCTCAACCATATCAAAAATTTAAAATTATTCGAAAAATGTCAATATTTCTAGCATTTTTTCTCCTTGTGGATTTGGTTCCTCCTAAATAATTAGACTGCTATATCTAAATTGGCTATACATACACACAATAATACGAGTATTTTATTTTCGAGCATCGTAAGAAAATCATTATCACCATTACTGAAACGGAAAGTACACTTAGTCTAATCGCCCAATCGAAACTTTTGCGATTTTACACTAAACTAAACTATAAGAAATGCAGCAATCAAAGCCTAACCATTTTATTATAGTTAATATGAAAAGTTCTGCGAAGTATTTTCGCGCCATGGCGAGAGGGCAAAGCACGAGAGAAATTTTCAACTCAAAAAACAAGCCAATACGGGCGACCAGTAAGTAAAAAAGAAAAGCCTACTTAAAAGGGCCGCTCTTTAAATACACCGGAAAATTCAGCATGGACAGCGCAAATCGAAGTAAACAAGAAAATCGTCATATTGTTTGTTACAATTTTGGTCGCGCATTTTAATTGGAAAAACCCCTCGTCATTTAATATAAACCGCTAGTAATTTTGATTGGAAATTTACATAGAAAGTTGATTGAGTGATCGCCGTAAAGTGGCCAAAAACTGTGTGCCGCTTTGTTTAGTCGAGTAAGTGTTGGAACTATTGGGTCGTGTAATATAAAATTTGCAGACGTGAAGGAAAAGTTGTTTGACAGTATAATAATACAAGGAGTTATTTTATGTCGGTTCTATTAAAGCCTCTCACCCAGAGGGCTAGTTTTACAGCGTTGTCGGAAATAAATTTTTTTTCCAAACAAAAAGTTATGCAAACTGCGAAACAACTGCTAGTCCGTGGCACTAAGTCTGGTGAGTATGGGGCATATGCAATTCCTGCAGTTTTTTCATAGAGATTTGTGCAGTGTGAGGTCAGTCGTTATCGTGCTATAAGATAGCAGTCGATCTAGGCTGTTTTTGTTTAAGTTTGATTGGTCCAGTTGGTTGCAGTATACTTGAGCTGTGATAAATGAGTCTGGTTTTTTGTAGTCCTAATGGATCACACCTACATCGGCGCATCAAACAGTTACCATAAGCTTCTTCTTCTTATCCTTTTGGGATGTGTTTTGGTATCGCATTCTTATCCAACCAACGTAAGCGTTGCCATATTCAATCTATTTTTCATCACAAACAATAATTCGATTAAAAACTGGAACCCTAATGCTTTTATTTCTGTTCTTCATTGAGCTCAGGTGGAACCCACTTAACCCACTTTTCCACCTTACCGATTGGAGCCAGTTAAGTTAAAGCAAATCACAAACTTAACTTGTCTAGAGAATGTTGATATTTCACGCGGTCTGCAATGCCGTGGTTCCACATAAGAACTTATACTTAAAAAGGATGCAAATTTTTGAAAAATACTTTCTTTGCAAAATGATCTTTCATAAAAAATGCTCAACTTTTTTAAGAGGTTAGAGTTTTCAACAAAAAACGATGCTCAAAAGCATCAGCTGTTAGAGCTAAAAATACTGCCACCTGCAAATGTCATATTAAGCAACAAAATAATATTTAATAGTCGCCTTTTGGGCGCCGCAGCTCTTTATTTTATTTTTGTTATTTTTTAATTAATATTTATTACAATGAATTTTGTGGGATTATAGAGAAAGTTATTTATGTGAAATTATTTGTAATTTAATTTCGATTGTAATTTGTTTTGTTTGTTACTCTAAGTCGGTTTTCATTATGGCTCACTTAACTTTAATTTTGTATATGAAATGAATTTTTATTGTTTTATAATTTTAAAAGCTTAGCGCCTCCAAAGGTCTCTTCAATTTTTTTAATATCCCAGACTTGTGGTGGCTACGTAAATCGAATAACATATAAAAATTAAAACAAAAATAATAATAAAATAAATAATTAAAATAAAAATTAAAAATTAAAATTAAAAAATATCTAAAAAAATCAGCAACTAAAAACCAATTTTCGAAAATTATTACTATTATTATTTATTTATTTATTTATTTTAATATTATTTTTTTCAACTACACGGATTCCATCTCCGAACAATAAGTTAACTGTCCCAGTATAAGCTCGATGTGGGGAGATTTTTTATTTGCTTTATTTTAATTTCAATATTAAAATTCGAAAAATTTTAGACTTACATTTGTCAAAGTTTTATTTGATTGTTCTTTTTTTATGCAACAACTATCATACTAATAAAATTATCTGATAAAATACTATACTTCTGCATATTTAAACACGCACTAAATGCAGATATAGGTTTTAGGACATTGACACTAGTTTTTTTCATGTTAGATAATCTCAACATTCTCATTACTTAACTACTCAACAACCTCATAATCATTATATCATACATTCGGTGAACTTTCGTCAAGTAAATCAACTTTTGGATAAGAGCCGCGAAATTGGTGGCGAAACGATAATTGGTGCATTGTTTAGCAAATTATTTTCTCTTGTAAAAAGGGGGGAATCCCTTCGGTAGTAGAACTCTGCCAATCAACAGTTTAATATAATAATAATAATATTGATTTCGACTGTCGACATATGAAGAACTCCACACCAAAGTCCCTTACGAACACTCTGCCATCGCTGTATAAATGAAAAACTACAACACCAAGAGATTCAGAAAATTACTAAAATTGCACGTAAATAGGCTGCACTTCAATCACAAAATTATAATGCATCAAGTTAATCCCCAATTTTTATTTGTGTTGGTTTCGTGTTCAGATCCCATTCAATGCCTGTCAGCACTCAATCAATAAACAAAATTTGCACAGCTTTGCAATACAAATGGCACATGATTTATGTAATTATTAATTAGTAAATATGTGAATAACTGTTTTTTTTTGTTTTTGTTGTTGTTGTTGTACGATATCGTCGACAGTTTCGATCTCTGTGAGCAGTTGGAACGAACGAGATACTAAAACCGAGGAGTCTTCGTAATTCATAGCAACTACTAAATGAAGCTCATGAATATTACAAAACGTGTGTTGAATGCCAGTGTTGCAAAGCATCTAAAATAGTAAAATAAATTTCCATGAAATGAAACTTTTTCACTTTGCTCTTATTTCATTAAAATACTTTCGCTCAACAAAGAAAAAGTGGGGTCGGAAAGAAATTCTCGCGCCAAAGCGTCGCTGTCTGACCAAGGCTGGCTGTTGCAAGGTAAGTACCGGGCATACACTTGGGAATAAAGTGGAAAAATTTGCTTTGTGGCTTTTGCGCTCTGACCGCGCTCCGACCGCGGCATTAAATTAAATAATATGGTCAATGGTTATAAAGCCTAACTTCATGTAATTCCATAGGGTTGTGTGCTATGTAGTTCATGCCATTAAAGGCAACCGCCGTCGTCTTTGACTTTGTAACAGCGGCAACAGCGCTTATTCATTTAGTCTGTCTGTCTGTCTGTCTGTCGAACAGACTGTTAGCCATGCTCAGGCACGGCGCTAACGACTATGATAATGGCAATGTACTTCAAATAGTCTGGCGGACGGCAGCAGTGCCCCATGCAATACTGAAGCTTGTCTAAGCGGATTCGTAAGCGACGCCATTAATTGAGCACTTTTATATAAGCAATTGAAGACACATGTGCTCGACTAACTTATGTACATAATATACTTCTGTCCAGTTTTGATCTAAACCGCCGAAATGTTAGCATACATACATTTTATGTTGCCGCCCTAATTCGAAGTCAAGGCGGTTTACCTCAAGTGCCACACCTCACACGAAGAAGACGTATTGGCCTAAAATTTAACACACGACATTTCAGGCTAAGGGCCTAATTAACCTTAAAAATCTCCTAGAACTCAACTAGACAGCAGAAATGTGAGAACACGTTGTTTTAGGTCGTGGGTCGTGCTCTATACGATTATCTTAAAAATTTTAAGGCACTAAAATTACCAGATCTTATAACCTACGTTTAAAGACTGGATGGAAGTTGATATTTCTGGAAAAACATTTACGTTGTCATATATGAGTACATGTGCCATACGAAACATTTGTTTAGTTTCTTGAAGCGTGAAGGGGTTAGCAACTTCGGCATAGTCGAAACAAACAGTTTTTCTTGTTAAATTAATGCTTGCTCTTGTCATATTTTTTCGATGATTGTTTTTGTTAAAGAAAATGAAGCGCCTTGAAGCCTTCTAAGTAATGTTAAAAGTAATAAAATGAGGACAGGTCAAAAAATGCACGGCGAAGTGTATTTTTTATTTATTAAAATTTTTTTTTTTTGTTCCAAATGCATTGAGGAATTATATTGTAGTCAGTGACAATAATGATTTTTGTTGTTGTTATGGCTTATATTACATATATTGGCCGGCGAATATCTCGGAAGTGTCGTGGTCCGCTTGTGCAACCTAATAATCATTGTGTATTCATGCAATTTATTCAAAATAAAAGTATTGCCGTTTTTAGACAAATCTTTTTTTTTTTTTTTTAATTTCTATTTAAAGAAAAGCGGCGAGCCATAATCCTTTAACTTTTCGACACACTGCAATGCCTTACATTTCGCTTTTGTGGCCCTATTGATTTATTGCAATAATAACCACAAAATTTAGCTTCATCAGCGTGATTCAGCTCCACCCTTGTAATTTCTAATATTCGCCGTAAAATTAGCAAAAATTACGAAACACAGAATCGCCATTTTCCGGAAAATATTTCACAGCAAAATTACATTTTACCACGTCATTTATCATTATCAAAATGAAATCAATTGAATGAGGCCGTTTCGACTATAGCGCACGGAAAATTAATTACCAAAAAAGGAAATCATGCTCACCTGGCACTAAACTCTGGACAAAACAAATTAACCGCGCACAAATATTTAAGAGCTAATATGCAAATTAGAATCTCACATGTGAGCACAAAAAAGATTTACCATTTGAATTTTGTGAAATTGCATTTATCTGCTTGGAATAAAAGACTCGGACGAAAGGCACACACACGTCATAGCAAATTGGAAACAGAAGAAAAAAGAAGGTGAAATAAACTATTTTCACAGAGTTGATGACAACTTAACACTCTGAAATTATAGAATTATATAGAAATATAGAAATTATAGAATTCGAATCGAATGAAAGCCACATAAAACGAGAGGCTACACTAGGTTAACTTCTTCAGCCTTGATACAACCTACCCGAAACGCACTTTAACTAGCTTAGCAATATTATGTAATGCCAATCAGCTTGTACTCGTAAACCAGCAGCAACAATAACAACAACGGCCCAGTTCACAGAGTAGTTAAACAAGAGAAAATTGCATTTTATCCAAAAACCCTTTTGTCTAAACAAGGTGAAATCGTATCTACACACTGCAGCACTGCTAACCAGAACACACTTGCGTTTGCACTTCGCTTCCGTTTCCTGCCAATGTCATACAATAATAACTTGTCACTGGTGCTTACAATTTGGCCAGGGGGCAACTGTCAATTTGGCAATCGATTGCGATAAATACGAGTAACAAGACGAGGCTTAGGGTAGTTGCTTATTTAGTCGGACGACAGCTTTTGTTTTCGATATTTGAATGTGCACCGAAAATGTTGCATGCTGTCTGAACGGATAAACAAGCTTAATTAATCTATCTATTTATCTACTTTTCATATCAAATTATGTTTACACGCAACTTTTTAATGGAATTTATTATTGAGAGTACGATTATACAATAGCAAAACAACGAGTTAGTCAAAATTGGGTTAATTCACAAGTTTAATTCAGTCAAATCGTTTAGTAATTATGCAGAGGCTAGAGATGAAGTCTAAATATTGAATACCAGGATCAGTTGCAATCGACCAAACAAATGCACAAAAAACAGCTGCTTTTATTAAAATTCATTTAGAACAATTTAGAGCTGCCTATTTGAGATATTATGTATAGAAAAATAAATAAAGCAAAACAAATTACCGAAATTTCATTGAAGTCGGTTGCGTATATTTTGAGCCAAATGAAAAAAAATGTAAAAAACAAGTGGTGAAAAATTGCATGTAGCTCGACAACCACGCTTCTTATCGGATCCAAATGCGACTATAAACCATATAGAGAGCCACTAAAATACACACAATAAATTTTATCAAAATCGGTACAGACGTTTAGGAATACTTCAGTCACATACACACGCACACAATATTTTTATATATAAAGACTAGCAAAGCCGGCAAACGTTGTTTTGCCCACTCAATGTGATGCACGACTGACTCATGCTTAATGCTCTTTGCCTGTGCGCTTTCACTGTAGTCATAAGAGCTCAAATATCTGCGCTTTCATGCGCTTTTTGCAAGCAACTTAAACACAAAAATTAAGAAGAAGCATTGCAGACAACGACAACAACGAATGTACGTACAAATCGTTTTGTGCTTGTGGTCTTGTAGCTGTTTTAGAAAAAACTTGGGTATATTTATCTTTAAAAACTAAAACAAAAAAGTATGCTCCGATCTTCCTAAGGTAAATATCTACATTTTAAAACAACAAAAACACAAAATTGGTAAACAATTACGGCCAGCAGAGGGAAACACCGATGGATAGGAGAAGATAGATAGGGAAATGATTGTATTAGAAGTTACTATTGCATGTGCTGTAAAACTAAATCTTGGTACACTCGTAAATCATAATTGTATGTCCTTGGCTCTTTCCTCTGAGTAAGTTTTTAGAATAATTATTTTAGCTTTAATTGAACATTAACGGATGTACAAAATTGGTTTGACAAAAGTCAAATAATGGCAGGTGACTTAAAGTCTAAGTATTTTCAATTTAAAATGTGTTTTATGGAAAAAATATCCTATGTCTTTCTTTCCTTAGAGCCTCCTCCTGCAGGTATTTGTACCCAAAGCAGATGCTAGCCTTTTGACATGAGATCAGAATAGTAATTTGATTTGATTTATTTGCCATGATGCACTTTGTCGTATACCATTTCTTGCTCAAGCAGTATTGCTATGACATATCCGAGTATATGGTAAAAATTTTCAAACCTTACAGTGGAAACGGCAGATCTAAAAGGGACGAGTTTTAAGTCAACACATCAACAAATAACTATTATTTCAACTGAACTTGGTCAAAAGATTCCCAGAAGTTCAAGACTTCAAGTCTAAGAAACAAAGCAAATAGTAATGCCAAAAGTTCAAGCACTTTGTTTAGTGTCACAAAATTAATGCCAAAAATATCAAAAGGAAGCCGGAAAGAAGAGGAATAAGAAATTTGAATTCTTTTACTGAGGCATGGCTTTAATTTCAATTTCAACTTCGTGCTTCATGCCATATGAACAACTCGTCAGCGTCGCTCATACACACTACGAGTTTCTTAACATCAATTGGAAAAGGCTAATCCGATAATACGAGTATTTTGAGCAATTAAAATTAATGAAGCTTGCACTCAAAGTGCATCAATTTCGACATCAACACTCAGCAATGCCCTTGCACAAGAACGGGAAATTGCGAGTTAGTTGAGGTACTCGCAGAATGATGATAGACA
Source organism: Cacoxenus indagator (assembly GCA_035041755.1). Taxonomy (NCBI): domain Eukaryota; kingdom Metazoa; phylum Arthropoda; class Insecta; order Diptera; family Drosophilidae; genus Cacoxenus; species Cacoxenus indagator. The sequence goes on from JAWNKX010000665.1 coordinate 2,056,592, forward strand.
AGTGAATTCACTGGACATTAGTATAGTACAAGTATCGAATACAACAAGTAGATGGCTGGGCTAAGGATGGCTATGCAAATGGTTCAGCCAAGCTTCTTACATGAACACATATGCGTACTAAAATTGCTCTGAAATGTGAAACAGCTTGCATTGTTCCTGTGATGTGATGGGCTGAGAACCAGAATGACATTATGTCCTGTAGTGTAGGCCATGCAAAGGAACACGAAATCTTACTAAGAGTATATTTAAAATTCAATAAAAGGGCGACAGTATGTAACAATTAAAGTACGATGCATCTATGTAAAAACTCTATTGAAGACCGAGGCGCTCATAATTTCTAATAAGCTTCGACTCTTCGCATCGCACATACCAAACGTGGGCCGCAGTTAAAACATAAAGATAATGAAAAAATTGTTGACACGTTCTAGTCGACAGGCTTTCTGACTAGCAGACATAACCGGGTCTTTTTACACTCTATACGCAGTGAATAGCAACATAACTTTGTCATGAAGCTTGTAACACAATGAAGGAGACATGGTAGACCCCATGAAATTTATATTTCTCACTAGCTTGATGGAACGAATTTATTTTACTATGTCGAGGTACAGTGCATTAAAAATTTCAGAGCCGTGAAATCCGTTGATGCGAGCCAAAAAGCGCTTATGAAAAATGTGTCGATAATTAAGAACAAATCAAATCAGGCGTACTTTGTAGTTCCTAAGATAAAGATTGATGAATACATAATGATATATTTTATATTTAACGCGATGCTCATAACGTATGAGTGCTATACGAAGCAGTAATATTGTGGTATTTAAATTTTCAGATAACGAGATAATGTTTGGCCAAATACGTCGAGAATGACATAAGTACTCAATCTAAAGATCTTAGCATGCACTATTGGAGAGTTTTTATTATTTAAAAAAAAAACGCTGATACCACACAATTTGACAGAAAAACATTTTATTGATCGCATTCAATTTGTGATATGTCAGTAAAACGCAATGATTTGGAACCTTGCGAAACAGGTCACGATCCAAGAAAAGTAGGCTTAGCCACACCACCGGAAAGCCCACCTGGGAAATTCTAAATTCGGAACTATATTGTCAACAATTCACAAGACTAAATGAAGCGCTGAACGAAAATCGGCTATAATTTATCAACCGAAAGGGCATAGTGGCAAACGCGGCAGAGAAATAACAATGTACCCAGCATATATTTCAGACCTAGCACCATTTGACTACCACTTGTTTCGCTCCTTGTGTAACTATCTTACCTTAACTTTTTATTAGAATGTTTTATTAGAAGCCGCCGAATCTCTGCAAAGCCGGAACAATCGTTTTACTCCAAAGATGAGAAGAATAACAATGGAAAATAAGTTCTGTTGTGCAAACGTGACACTCAATTTCTGAAGTTGCTTTTCGGCTAAACAAACGTCTCTCAGAACTTCAGCAACCCATAAAAAAAGTTGTCAAAAACTCAAGCTCCTAGCATTGCTGATTTAAGTAAATTCCATATAAACCAATTGTTGGCTGTGAAGAGTATTACAACTTCGGCATGGCCAAAATAAATTTCTTTCTTTGTATTACTTTTTTTTTTTGCCGTTTCTTTGTCTACGATTCTTTTCCATTTGCGCCATTGTTGTCCCTACGTGTTATCCTACGCCTTTTGTTGCTAATTAACCTTGGTTAATTGACTAAACGAGCTTCATGCCACTTTCCCGGCAGTGAACACGCATTTGCTGCACAAGATATGGACACATGTATTCCCTTTATTGACCACAAATGTCATGCCTTCGCCACGCAACCTCCGCTCATTTACTGAAGCCAATTTCAGCCCTCATAGCAGTCGACGTCCCCTTGAAAAGCCACTTTTGCTCGTGCGCCTCTCATTCTCAGCTCGACTTTTTACACATATTTTTTCTATTGCCCGACTCGCTGTTATTCATTTTAATTACCTATTTATTGTTGTTTATTGCGAAATTTGTTTAATGTTTTATGATTTCTTTGTGCCCAGCGAGAATGAAAGTCATCTCAATGGCAATGACGGGTGACTGCTAATTCTGGTTTCCTTCTACAACTTTAAATGGTGGGTCTCACAATTTTATCATTCTCATATTTTTTAATTAATAACTAAAATTCGTATTTGGCGTTACTCAATTAATTTCTTCTGCCCAAAATCCACAATTCCATACCGAAAAGCAGCTCAAAGTTGGCCAATTTTTATCCAAGACACATTGCGATGTGCTTCCGTCGCTTCCGGCATTTCGATCCTTTTTGCAACGCATTCATCTTGGCCACTGACTCAAGCACTTTCAATATTAACGAAGCGACTTCTCAATAACGAACTGACAAATGACACAAGTGAAGTTACGCGAAGTTTGACAAAATTAACTCCGCTTTGTGAGTAATGAAAGGAATTTTGTCTTATTTACCAGCAATTCGCTTGACAAAGTGCAACACGTAATTTTGCCTTCCGATCAGGCGCGGGTCAATTCGGCTTGGGTTTGTAACCAAACACAAAAAAATATTTTTTTCGATAATTATAAAATATGTATTTTCTGTAGAGTGTGAGCGCCAACTTATTCAACTTAAAACGCGTCAAGTTAAGTTGCTCAATTGACATAAATGAATTCGAACAATGATTGTAGCAGTACATGAGGATTAACCAGAAGAGCACAAGAAGACAAGGATATAATTAAAAGTTACACTCTCCTCACACCATCGATTTCTCACTAGCGTCAAACATTTGCACTAGTTTCCTTTCCCACCCCACGTCTCTTCGTTGTCATACAATGTCGCAAAAGAACCTCGTTTAAGAGTGCTGAGGATGTTACACAAAAAGGACATCATTAGCAACACAAAGAAAAATTGCGTAGCATCAACAACAAATCCAGCCAGCAACGGGCAACGCCATCATCATTGCGAATTAAGTGTTTTCTTAGGGTCGACAGTTTCAAATTATGACCGTCGTCTAACTTTGGAGAAACTTAACTTTTTCGCCGCCAGGAAAAATAATCAAATGAGCGGCGTTCCCCCACTACAAGACGTCAACGCTTTTCGCCTAATAGGCTTGCGAGGTGTTCAATACGCTGCCTAATACAAATGGAGCTAATTTTAATGGACTTAATTTTATGCTCAGACCTGTTCAGGCTGTATCGGAAAAGGGAAGGGAAGGAACAGCCAGTTGTATTCCATAGATTATAGCGCACAGCACATTTAACCCAAACTGAGTTATGAATGCAATGAGTGAAGCCAACTACGAGGAGTACATTGTGCGCTGTATTTTATTTTATTTCATTTTTATTTATTTATTTCTTTATTTTTTGTAATGAGTGCCTCACTTAGAATCCGCGTATTTTTTTGTATTAATATTTTTTTTGTATTCTTAAACTATAATGAATTTATTCAGAAGAAAGAGATAGTTAATAAGCGTGTAAAATTCCTTCAAACCGGCCAGAATTTTGTAAGAACAATTCATTGATTTTGCACGTTGATAATGCGCCATCGCATAGCCACTTAATTACCAAAGAATTTAAGTGCAAAACGCAACACTACAATCAATCCCACAGTTACGAATCCGTTGTGCAGGATCGACAGTTTTTTTTAATTTTTTTTTTTGGTTTTTTTTTAAATTTATATAATTTATCTTTTAATTATACTGTTATTTTAGGACAACTTCAATTAAATTTAATAGAAAAGAACAAATACCAACAACTTAGCGAAGCGTGCAATGGGAGTCGCGAATTCATTTGTGTGGGTCTGAACCATGTTTTCACTAGAGTATGAAATGGCTTGTTGGCTTTAAATTAATTGAGATTGCAACCCAAATTTAAAAGTTAATTTTCTGAGATAAATGAATGAATAAATTTTTTTTTCCTAGACAATGGAAATCGGCAGTCATTGACAATTTATCAAAATGATCTATTTACTAAAACCCAAAAAGTTTTTAATTTGAGTGCCGGCGAGTGCCTTATTTAAATTATTATACTTCGAAGGACTCAATCAAACAATTAATGAGTTACCAATTCAGCACTCAAATGCCTGGCACTCAGCAGTCCACAAAACACTGCACTACGAGCGCATTATATAAACACACTTCTTGCGATATGACTAACTAATGATTTGCAAATAGCCACGGTAACGGTAAAGCAGGCGAACCAAGCCTTGTTTGATCAGCACTTCAGACACGACGAGTTGGAAAGAAATGCGAAGCAAAACCAGTCGTCAAACACTTAAAATGATCTATTTGATTGAGTATTTGCATAAGGCAAGCAAATTCAAGAAGCCAACTAGCGTGTGGCGACCTACGCACGAAGTGTGAGGACATTTCTGCCCAACTGTGCCAACAAACATTGGATACTTTTTTTGTTGTTGTCAAGGTGAAGGTTCACAGTGTTTTACGATTATTTGCTGCCTGCAGTATGAGTAAGCCAAGAAAAACTGGCATGCAAAGAAACACAAAGGCGGAAAAGTGAATGAGCAAACGAGCGAGCAGGCAAGCGGAAAGAAACAACTGCGCGTGGCAACCGGAAGTTGCGTAAAGCCGACGCCATTCTTCGCGTTTGCCAGCAGCCTGGCTGCCTGAGCAGCACAATGGCGACATTGTCCGCGAGCAATATGCTGGTGGCAGGCTTAACAGAAGTTGTTTTTTATTTTATTTAATTTTTTTTTTTTTTAGAATTTCTGCACTAAAATGTTCTTCCTCTTTCTTTCTTCTTCTGCCCTTTTCTTTTTCATGTTTGCAAAATACGAGTAAGCGAAAAAGATCTAGAGAATCGCGCCGTTGGCAAAAAGAGTTATTATCGTTTTGAATGGTCGTGCAGCGTAAATAACGCAACGGCAGCAAAAGTTACGGCTAGAGCATCTAAAGCGCCTAAAAGCAGACAATCAATTTCGATAAAACTTTCAGATTTTAGCTACTTCGCTCTTTGTTTGTTTAGCTATACCCGCACAAGCCCAGAAGCACAGCAGTGTGTCTGACGTGCTGCCCTCTCAGGGCCTTTCTATGGAGTACGAGTATTTCTGCAGGCCGAGACTCAAATGTATAGGGTTAGGTCGAGTTTAATTAATTTTTGTTGAGTGTTTAGCATTGTTTTCCGTGTTTCTAACCTTATTTTTTTTTTTGTAAAATTTTATTGAAAAATTTCTGAAACTTTGTATGCCCGTCTTGCCTGTCTTGAACCAATGTTCATAAGGATTTGACTGTTAAGACCAGGAGCGTTTTCTTGGCTGGATTGTGATTGGTGGCGTTAACCAGTAACGAAAGTGTAGACCGCTCTGCAACACGTTTTGTTGAGCACTACAAAACGAGTAATAAAGTTGAGTAGGAGAGCAGCTACTCTCACACTTTGTTTAATTGAATACAAGTCCTAATAATCTTCAATCTATTATATCCACTCTAAGGCAGGCCCTACCATTGACTGCTGCCATATACTCGTAATCGATGTATATTTTTCGCGATTATAAGGCAAAGAAGGTCAGATCAAACTGTTCAGTCGATGCAGCCACCGCTGTGGTTGTGGCAATGCTCACTTCATTTAGGAACACATATACGATACAGTTCTGGTATATCTTCAAATATTTGAATGCCCAAAACAGCGTCTATCCAAATTTAATACGTCAAATTTACATCAGCAACTAAAAAGGTTATCTATGAGTTCATGTATGGCAGTTGCCGCTGGTAGTGTTCGGAAGAAGACAAGTTAATTAAAATTTTCAGTTTTCTAGCTCAAAAACTGAAACTACAAGCAGACGGACAACGAAGAAGAAAATACTTAACGAATTAAATTAATTGGCAGTGGTTTTCTCTATGGGCATTAAAATGTAAATTTACGACTTTCTTAAAATTCACCAAAAAATCAGGATGGCTTTAGCTCAGAGTAGAGCTCATATGGTAGCACAATTGACCGTTATTTGCTTGTGTCACACTATATCAGTTCTTCTAATTCCACTAATTCGAGTATCTGGGTAATATTGGGAGTTTCTACATCCTTAAATGAAATCAACTAAAAATAGTTTAATAGGCACAGTGGATGTTCACACTTCTATTTCAAAACTGACTGCAACACTCTGTTAAGCTCTGAGTCACAGTTTCTATGTAACCGGGGGAACAGTGCTCTAGTATATAGGCAAGGCCCGCTATTGATATGAATACTGTTGGCGTTCTAAACATAATTAAGACTTGTGACTCTAAGCCAATCTCCTCTAACTCCAACTGATATCCTTACTCTTGTAGTAGTAGAGTTGAACAAACTGTCTCGAAAAAGAATTGAATCCTTACTCTTGTAGTAGTAGAGTTGAACAAACTGTCTCGAAAAAGAATTGAAATTGAATACGCCATATAATCAAAACCTACTACAACTAACATGAACAATAATTTTAGCCCGAGTACGCCTCAAGCGTACTACAAAAAAGTTCCATACTACAAAACAGCACCATAGATGCTTGTTACATGATCGGCCCTCTTATCTAAAACCAAACAGTACACAGACTCGTCCAAAATTGATTTCGAGATTAGCTAACAATTTTTCAATAACAGTAAGTCAATACGGCCACCTGCCAGCTACCGAGTGAGTAGATCAACAAGCGAGACGAGAATTCACTGCACAAAACAAGACAAGGTCACGCTGAAAAGACAAGGCGCCGCTTCGTGTCTGCCAACATTTTTGCCTTACAGCCAGACTGCAGTATATTGAGCCGCATCGAACTGCAAACTCGAATGAAGTTCTACATTCAAACTTTCGATTTCAATGCCAGCGCCTTGTTTGTTGACCCCAAATCACGTAAGGCTTGTAAGCGTTCCACGACTGCTTCCCATGAAGCAAAACACTGAAAACAAAAACAGTGAATTCCGCATTCGTGACACACGCAAAGCTCACGCGTTTGCATCGCCGACGTGTCACGCCTCGGCACCTGCCCACAGGAGAGTTGTGCGAGTCGCGTTAAAAGCGTTTTCAACTCTTTTGAAACGCTCAAAACGCATTGCTTGCAGTTTTTCGTCACATTTTGTCGCGAAAAATGCAGAAATATTTTCCTTCCCTGCCTGCTTCGACAAATTTAAATTGGCGTTTCTCCTTTGGTTTTTTCGCTGTTCTTCGCGAAAGTTTTTCGTGCCGTCAAGTAAATTTAAATAGTATTAAAAGTTTCTTGCCGTTAACACTGCATGTCTCAGAGGCAAATGCGTCGACGGCGACGGTGATGACAAACCATAAAAAGCCCTCCATTTGGTTGGAGACTTGATGAACCAAACTGTGAAAACTTTGATTGAGTTCGAAGTTTGAAGTGGAAAAGTATGTTCTGCATATTCTTCACATTCTGTAAGTAGTACTAACATTTTGTTATAGAATTTCTAACGCAGTGATGGTGATTCATGATCAGTTCGACCTGACGAGTTTGTATAACAATGTCCGTCTGTTCGTCTGTATATATGCAAAGTTGTTCGTCAGTTTTTGAGCAAGAGAACTGAAATTTTAGCCAAAGTATTTTTTTTTCCGACCACTGGAAAAGGTTACCCCCACACAAACCACAAACTTAATCTTTTATTAGAAAAACGTTCTGATGTGTCTCCAAAAGTCTCTGAATTTTTATTATTATTATTATTATTATTATTATTATTATTATTATTATTATTATTATTATTATTATTATTATTATTATTATTATTATTATTATTATTATTATTATTATTATTATTATTATTATTATTATTATTATTATTATTATTATTATTATTATTATTATTATTATTATTATTATTATTATTATTATTATTATTATTATTATTATTATTATTATTATTATTATTATTATTATTAATTATTATTATTATTATTATTATTATTATTATTATTATTATTATTATTATTATTATTATTATTATTATTATTATTATTATTATTATTATTATTATTATTATTATTATTATTATTATTATTATTATTATTATTATTATTATTATTATTATTATTATTATTATTATTATTATTATTATTATTATTATTATTATTATTATTATTATTATTATTATTATTATTATTATTATTATTATTATTATTATTATTATTATTATTATTATTATTATTATTATTATTATTATTATTATTATTATTATTATTATTATTATTATTATTATTATTATTATTATTATTATTATTATTATTATTATTATTATTATTATTATTATTATTATTATTATTATTATTATTATTATTATTATTATTATTATTATTATTATTATTATTATTATTATTATTATTATTATTATTATTATTATTATTATTATTATTATTATTATTATTATTATTTTGATTATCCAAGAGGTGGTTACATAAATCGAATAGTTTTCGTTTGATGGAGTAAATTAGCTGCTACTACCAGTCCTTTTTGATGGGAGTGCTATGATCCATCACCATGAGTCCTGTCTCCAGTGTGGATTGAACCCCAACCTCTGGGGACGGCAGTTACTAGTAATTTGTATACCATAAGTGAAGTCGCCATCTATTCAGATCAATACCTATTAGGTAAATTACAGTCGGTGTATCAATCAGTGGTCATCCAAACCATTTTTGAACACAAATTCGATGGCAATACATGTGTGGAGAGGAGCTTCTTCTTCACCTGACATACATGCCCTGAAATACTTTTCTTTCAGTCGAGTAAAACTCCTATGAACTTCTAAAAGAACAAATGCATTAAGACTGACAAATCCATATCAATAATTCAAACATGCGAAACACTCCTCCTACATCGAGTATCTGAGCAGTCTAATGAGCCGAACAAACACGTACGCATCAACTTCAGAGTGGAGTAATTAAAAGCATGCACTCCAACTAAAAGTTAATGGTTGGCTAATTATCACCCACAATCGCGTACAACCAAAGTAATTAATTAAGGACGAGTGGCCACTGCCAGCTGCCAACAGTCAGTTGAACAACGAAAGTCATGATTGGCACACACAAGTGGCACGAGAAAGAGAGTCGCCGTAGCAGCCAAAAGGATCGCCGCTGGACGAGACGTCTTCGATTGGCCGCCGCGGACACATTCTGGGAATACAGCGAACGCACCAAGGTCAGCGGCATGTGGCTGCTGCGCAAGAAACGTACATACGGCACAACGAGGTAAGCCGATCTAGCCATGGGATCTGTGATCTGGGAAGAGTGTCTAATAACAATAAAATAACAAAAATCAGATTAATTTGGTCCACGGTGCTGTTGCACTTATTCGGTCTAAGCATCTTTCTGACGCTGCAAATATGGCTTAAATTCTACTCGTACCCCATTTTGAATACCATTTCGAATGATGTCTCCATAACGGACGTGGCCTTTCCGGGCGTCACCATCTGTAGTCCGAAGGTGGTGAATAAGGAGCGCGTAGAGCACTTTATCAAAACACTGTAAGCCTATAGTCATCGAAGCAATACCGATTTTCATTTGGCCGCCTTCCCTTCCAGCAAAATACCAGACGAATACGATGCTGAGGAAGTTGCTGATGGCTTTGAATTTCTTAACGCCTTCACCGATCAGAATTTTGTGGCACCCTCGCATGAGAGCTACCAAGTCACAGATGCTGTGCTGCGACTCAACAATGTCAGTATTTATGAAGCCGCGCTGGCGATAAGTGCCGGTTGTCAGGACTTTGTGAAGCGTTGCTTCTGGGGTAATACGGAGTTCGCATGCAACCAGACCCATGACTACCTGTCCTTCATACCGACAACCGCGTTTCTCGGTCCTTGTTGCTCGTTCAACTATAATCCACGTAACGCGTCCTATGTGCCCTTCTCGTCAAATATTTTCGGCATGAATGGTGGTCTGACTTTCATTGGCACCGAGGGTTCGGAGAGCAACATCTCAACTGGTTTGATTGTGCTCGTCCATCATCCCATGGATTATGTCACGGAATCTGCTGCCTCGGTGACAATAACCGCCAGATCGGAGAGCTTCGTTGAAATCTCACCCACCGTTCAGAGTTCCTCGACCGATGTTTTGGAATTATCCAAACGGAAACGCGACTGTCTGATCTCGCAAGATGTGGAACTGCGCAGTTATCGTCAAGCCGCGTGTGTGCTCTCCTGCCAGACAAAGGAGATCTTCAAGAAGTGCGACTGTCATCCCTATTTGTTGCCCGTTGTCAATGGCAAATATAAAGAGTGCCATCTGAATGATACTTTCTGCTACTTGGAGAATTATGGTGAGATTAAAATTTGTATCATCATTAGAGTTATAATCAATAATGTCGCTTAACTTTACGGTGCTTGAATACTCAGACGTTGGCTTCCTTTAAGCCATGTCCAACTTCTGCGCTGTTCTTTTTTGCTACTTTATGACTGACAAGCCCGTTGACTATCTTGCACAATACAATTTTGCCACTTGGGTCCCATCACACACACCCCACTTGAGGGCAGTATACTGAAGGCAGCTGTTGCAAGCCAACCTCATCCTTAATAAACAACTTTTCATATGGTATGCAAAGGCATGCGCAACCAATGTCGATGTTTTTATACCCTTAATACCATGAGAATAGTATTCTCATTTACAAAGATTCTCGATCAGCTCAACGAGACGATCAGCTATGGCTGCCTTCCCGTCTGACTGTCAGTTTGCATGTTTTTAAGCTGGTACCTCACTCAGTTTTTAAGCTAAGGAGCTGATATTTCGCGCCTACTTCTCTTCTTCGCTCTTCTTCTGTTTTTCACTATCAATGGATATACTAGTACAGATAGATAGATGATATCTATGAGCACAGCACTTTAATGCTTTTGTTGCCTTCTAAGGTAGTTGAAACGCGTTCCATAATAGATTAGATTTTCACTGAATGAGCTTGTCTGATCGCTCAACTCATCACTGTCAGTCATTTAATGAAAACTAGATAATGCCAAGCAACTACAACTACTAAATATAATAATAAAATCCCCGTATCAACTTCTAGATAGTTTCAAGAGCGTGCGCTGCGAGGAGTGCCTACCAAATTGCTACGATGTGACGTACTCAACGCTCTCCTACAAAACCGATTTAATCCTACATGAGCACTCCATGAGCGATGTCTAGTAGGTGGCAAAGTTAGAAGACCTGCATGGATCCCTTAAAATAATGTAACCTTATGCTTACAGCTCAACTGAAATGATTACAAACGACACTTTTGTGGTGCGCGTCTACTTGGCAAAACAAGTCGTTCCGGGCATTCGAAAAGTTACCGTTATGTCGTGGATTGGTTTGTTATGTAAGTATTAGGAGATAACTGCACATATTTTGTTACCAAGGCAATCAACAGAGCGTGGTTAAAGGGAGCAGTCTGAAAACAACGAAAACTCGAGGCAATTTTCAACTTTTTAAGGCTACTCTACTACACTACTCTTCGTGTAAGGCGGCTGATGTCAGAGTGTTACTTTTATGCGGCGCTGAGCTTGAAGCGACTTGTGTTTGCTTGGCCTATGGCAGAGTGTTACTAAGCGCGCGTGACATTCGGCGTAAAAGAGAGACACCAACTAAGCTAGTTTGGAATCGTAAAAGCATTTTCTACGTAATTCTGTACTTCAAAAATACGCATCAGTGTGACACTCCGTGAGAATTCCCATAACAAGGTGCACTGCGAGAGGTTCGTCGCTTTAAGCTCAGCAAAAAATTCAAATTTTACTCAAATATCAGCCTAATAGACTCTAGACTCACAGTTTAGTTGCGTTCATAATTTTGTATATTTTTTTTATTTTTTTTTTTATTTTTATCTACAATAGTTTTCAGGCTCCATCTTTGAAACACTTCAAGCTTAGATTACCCTTTGCAGTGGTTTTCTTTTATTTCGGTATTGTCAATCACTCTCGTTACAATTGTATATCCAGAACATTCGGCTGTAGGAGCAAGTCTAGGCATTGGTTTTAAGCAACTATATGACTAGGAACTAACAGATCTTACATTTGACGTCTTCTGCATTGCAGCTGACTTAGGTGGCGTTTTCAATCTCTGCCTCGGCTTGAGTATGGTCTCAATTGTGGAGTTCCTCTATTACTGGACATATCGCCTTTACACCCACTACAAGCGACGCAGCATGCTAATGCAAACTAAATCCGCTTGGCAATGAACACTCATAAAGTCAGCTATTCTTTTTTTTATTTTACATTAATCACTTACCCATTCAGTGCTATAAATAAATACAAAAAAAAAGAAAGCCGAATTAAACCTACTCGTCCGAATTGTTCTTTTTCTTCTTAAGTTTGCGGTTGGCATTTTTAGCCTTCCGTTTGTTCGCCTTAGATTCTGGTGCGTTTTCAGTTTCATAGATTTTGTTGCCCTCAACGGAAGCTTCTGTGTCGACATTGTTTTCAGCAATTTCCTCATTGTCCGCTTTTTCACTAAAGCCATTGAAATATAAAGGAATATTAATAGAAAAATAGTCAAGCAAAAGTCTACTTATTTACCAAATGGTCTGCATTTTGTCGAACATGTCTTCGTACTCCGTATCAACGGGTGTAGCTTGAGTTTCTTGATGTTTGTATTTCTTGTGCTGCGCCGAGTGCTCAGCTCCTTCGCAGGCGTTTGCTGTGTCGCTCGCATTCTGGTATTCTTCTTTCGATTCGCGTATAAGCACGCGTGTGGCTTTCGACTTGACGTAGCACTGATAGAGCATCACCGTGCTTTCGGCATCATGCACACGCACATAGCGATCCAAGCAGGCGGAAGTGAGATATTTGCCCGAAATATCCAAATGCAGATCGCTGATACCACCGGTAAAGCCCTTGTAAGTGTGCACGAATGTCTTCATGCGGCGTATATCGAAAGCCTGGCAAATAGAAGTGGTATTTATTATCGTTCCAAATCGTAATTTGTAATGTAATCGAACCTTAAGCACACCCGTTGTTGTGCCGGTATAGATGTAATTGCCATGCGCCGCCAATGTCGTGAAACTCATTTGCTCCTCCGTCGCGAAATGCTGCACGGGGCGACGTTGCTTGCGCGTGTCGTAGAATCGCACGTAACCATGACGCGAACATGTTGCTAGCGTGTGCGGTCCATCGATGAAACCGACATCGCTATCCCAGACAGGCACCTCCAGTTGTAGAAAATCGTTTGGCAAATTCTTTGAGCTAAACAATTGTTTGCCATCGGCTGACAAATCAAAAACTTTTAGATTATTCTGACGGCCCTTTCCACCGGTGGCAATCAAATTGGTTGAATGAGTGCACTGACGCAAGTGTGCAATGTCATCGCCGGCTGTGAAGACCACATCCTTCGCGCCTCTATCATTCAAGGCAATACTTTGCACTTGGCCATTAGCGATTCCGGCAACCAGGTTTTCATCATAACGTACCACGCCCATAATGGGTGCAGCCTGAAACTCTACCACACGTTCTAACTGCGATGTGCCTAGCGAGTGCAACTCCACTCGGTTATGTGCGCGTCCAATTAGAATCTCCGTTTGCTCATCGCTGCCAAAAGCCAGCGCTGTGATGCGTGAATCCTTGTCTAGGTGTCTCAGGTCCCGGAGATTCTTTTGCAGGAAGGGATTTTGCTCGTAAGCAGGCACAAGTTCTGTAAAAGTAATTTAAGTGTTTTTATTGTGAGAAATATTCAAAACTTACGAGTGCACTTACGTTTAAAGGAGCCGGTGTGCGTTCCCACATAAATCTCATGATTGGCGTTGTAATTTGGATGTAGGATATTTGCTGTGGTCCACTTCATTGTTGTGTGACTGCCTTAATATTGAAGGTGGAAATATTTCTTAAAGCAATACACAAACTACGCTCAAATGGAAGCAGAATCAAAGCGAGTCTACTCAAATCAAGCAAAACACAACCAACACGTGCAACGCCGCAATGATACAAAGCGCCAGCAGCGAAAACAGTGTTGTACAGAGGGTGCCAGCGAAGCGTAAATAGCACTGATTTAACACATGATCAACAGCTGTTTTAGTCAAGACCGCCGCTAGCATTACTTGCTCGCGTTGAATAATTTCTTAAAATGTCGTTAACAAAGATTTATGATGCGCCAACAATTTTCAAGTGTCTGAATGGCATTATAAATGTCTACAAACCGGCGGGCTTTAAGAACCGATATGTGAGGAATGCCATACTCAGCAATATTTGCAAGGGTAATAAAAACAACAACGAGAAATTGCTGCAGCTAAAAAATGTTTGATTTTCATAGATCTCAATCAACTGGTAGTACGCGAGCCACGCAAACTGAATAAAGCACAACTGCTCGAGTCAGGCGGCGCTACAGATCCCGTGGCACGAAAACTGGCGGAAACCGATCTTGCCGATCATGTGCTGGCCGCAGGTCCACGCTACCTGGCCGAAGATATACGCTGTGGCCTGGTGGCGGGGCTGGGTGTGCACACAAGTGGCGTGTTGCGTATGTATTCAGCGGTAGGCTTGTCTGAAGTTGTTTTTCTATTAAACGGATCAACTATCCATAGTGTTCGGCATTAATGACGGCTTACGTCAGTCGTCGCGCATACAACGTAATCGTCCAATACGCGCCTACCACATAACAGGCCGTTTGGGCATATCCACCGAAAATCACCTGCCCGACTCACGTGCGACCGTAAAGGCCAAATATAATCACGTAAATCCTGAAAGAATTAGTGCGCTTGCCGCCTCCATGCAGGCCTCACATCAGCGCAAAATGTATGAACTTTGCGGCGTCGATATGCAATCTCAGGCGGCCTACGAAATTGCCTGCAAAGGACTCATACGACCTGTGAACAACAGCCAGCCCGTGATTTATGGCATTAAATTGATCGAATTTGATCGGCCGCACTTTACGCTCGAGGTGCACGCGGTTAATGAATCAGAGGATTATCTGGCGACGCTGGTGCATGAAATGGGCATTGAACTGCGCACGGTAGCGCATTGCACGGCATTGCGTTGCATACGCCACGGTCATTTCGATGTACGGCAATCGCTGCTGCGGCACGGCTGGAATTTATCGGGCATCATGAGGAATATTCGTGAGCAGCGCGAAGTACTCAAAGCACATCCATATTTGCTGAAACAGACCCGTATCGACCTGCACAATAGCGGGCAACAGGCGACGGCGGTGACAGCAGCGGTGTGATTTCTTTACCTTAGTTTGAGCGCTCGCCCTAGTGAGACCTAGCAACAGTTGGCCTATGGCCTAGAACTGATATTTCAGCACCAAGTGTTCCGAGATTTCGACAGACAACGGCGAGATGAAAAAAACTAACATTTTACTTCCAGCCTTCAACTTTATTCGAAATAGATAATTTAACTTATTTGAAATTGTCTGTTAAATCTATGGTTGTTCTCGCATTTCATTCTTCCTTCATCGTGGTTAAGGCTAGAATGTAACGCTCAAGTCTGACGAGATCCAGTTGTAATTTATCGCTGAGCTTCTTACCGGCTACAGAGTCCAACTCTTTGTGCAAAATCTCAATGCCACGGTTTAGCAACCCTTTGCCCTCCTCCAGTTCGGGTATCACCGCCAGTCGCTGTGTTTTATCGGCATCCAGTTTACGTTGAACGAGCTCCGATATGCCACGCGATTTCTCATGCAATATAATGGACATGTATATGGATAGCTTCACCGTAAACGGATCCAGTCTCATGCAGATCTCTTCCAATTCTTTGCACAATTGCATTTTGCGCTGTAACTGCTCTTCCGTCAGAAGCGACATTGGCAGTACGCTTGTGCCGCCATAGATCTGAACGAGTGTATGCTTCAAATTGAACATGTGGTAATGGTTCGGATGCAATAGGTGCAGGAGGCGCTCCAACTGTGCTTCGACCTGTTCGTGGTTCGGTTTGCATGCAATCAGCGCGTCCACATCCTCTGTCATATCGCTGAGCAAGCCAGCCACATACTGAGCATTTACGACGACCGGGCAAGTGTTGCACTTCCAGTCAGTGTTGCCGTCCACTGGATCAACTGGCAGCTGCCAACCACTACAGGTTTTGTTAACATCACCGAGGCAACGCAGAGCGCTGAAGTAAGTACCGTACTCGGTTGGATCACGGCAGCGCTCGCACTGGCACCTGAAGTGTTTAGTCAATGCGAGATGCTGTTGGCGCAACTGTGTGCCCCACAATATGTTTGTGTAGGAGATCCTCAAATGATCGCCCTTAGCGATGTCGCAGCCGGCAATGATGGAGATCGCATGCGAACGCTGAGTATCGCTATTGAATTGAAAATAGCAGTTCGGCTGGCAGTGATGCTCCATCATACAGGCCTTGCGATAAAGACCGCTCAGCTCGATGCCCGAGCCCGTTTGCAGGCACATGTAGTTCGTCTCGATGATGCCGCACAGGCGATGCAGCAATGTTGCGTCGTAGGCCTCGAGGTACTTCTCTTGCGACTTTTGCTCGATCTGCTTTAAGCGGTGCAGAAAGTTCCTGCGCATGAACGAGACCACACGGCTCTCGGCATCGTTGTACAGTTCAGTGCCGACGCGACTAGACTCGTGGCTCTCCATTTCGAGCAGCGCAGTCCAGCGTTGCTTATAATGGCGCTGCAGCAGCAGGCAGCGCAGCACGAGCACAACATCCATGCGGTAATAGTCGTGCAAGCCACGCGTATCCGACTTGTGAGCCGGTCCGGGTCCAAGACTGAGCACAGTGCACTCCGGCATGTGCTGCTGGGCATCGCTAATGGCTGAACATTTCTCGCTGCAAACCGGCCAACGGCACCTGCGCGTGATGAAATTGTTGGTTTAGCAATGGGGAGGGTCACAACGAAATTCAACTTACTTTAGACACTGATGCTTGCCCAAGCGGCAAGGCTGATAGCATGCAACACACGGCACAATGATCGAATCTCGTTCCGCTTCCTTGTGATACCACTTCGGTCCAATCACAATCGGATCCTCAACGAATATAACCTGTCTCTGCGAAATTTTACGGGTGGCTACCAAGTAACGTCCCAATCGCTCATCCTTCTCCTCGCGGAAAGGATTGCAGACCTTCTTGTGTGCGCGCCAGTGCTCCTTCTGATGCTCAGCTCCGCAATATTTAACGAGGCGACAGCCCGTGCACAACTTCTTCGCCAATTCGCCACAGATTGGACAGTTATCAAACAACATTCTCAAAAAGTTTTCCAAAAACTCAACACTTTCAAACGCACAACGCTTCAAACTTAGATACCAATCGTTTCTATATTTAGACTTGCTTATTTTATTTATAGCACCACAAATATTCCCTTCGCTGCACGTACTTTCGTTTTAATATAAATAAATATCCGTAGAAATAGAAAATAAATATCCGTTCTCAATAAACTTCTACGCTGGACTTTTCAATCACAAGTCTGCTGTTGCCACTTTCAGTTATGGAAGATTCACACCGGCACATCAAATTCAAAAACTTTTTGTAGAAAAATGTAATGCAGGGCGACTCGAGTGCTAGCGTAGGGTGACTTGGAGAACAAAATTGTGCGTCTTGTAAACGAAAGCCAAAGCCCTGCGATAAAACAATAACTAATGCTGCGGCTACATTATCAATCATGGAGTGTTTTAGTTGTTCACTGTTTATCCGTGATCCAGTGATTATCTCAATTATTAGAGAATGCAAAAAATGCAGGTATTTATTTTGCCGAAATTTGTTTTACACGTGTTAGCAACACTAAAGATAACTATAGCAGACAACTTGACTATTAAGAATGTAGAAATTTGGATTAAATGTGATAAAGTTGTTGCTTCATTTCCGATGTTGTCTGATGAAGAATTTATGCGATCGACAAATCACTATGATGAACCTGAGACAGAAATGAGCACTCAGGAATCCAGCACTTGCTAGACTTTTAGAATATTTCAAACTTTTCGAACATTACAGAACAAGATAAAATGTTAAGGTTAAGAATAAACAAATTAAATTAAATTAAATTTTTAAGTCATTACATAAGAACTTGTTATTTACATAACATTTATGTAAAAACATTTTATCTCAATCAAATGGAAAAATCGATTATCTGGAACGCTTACAGTCTCGGCCATCCTGGATAATCGATGCTCAACTGTAAGCATATTTTAGTGACAACAAGTTTGATCGAGAGAATATTAAAATGATTTCCACATTTCTGCAGGCGCAATGGATTTGGCTCGCGCACAAAGGCATGCATGTTTTTCATTCTGCGTGGCGCTTCATATTGTCAACCACGCGAATAAAAAAGCAGAGAAAAAGTGCGTGCTCACGAAAACTGATTGAAAGTGTGGCCGCAGTACAAGAGGATCGACAGCGCTAATTTTTAATTTTATTTTATGATATAGGCTTAATAATTGGAACCATACCATATGTCTGTTATATTCTACATAGCAACGATTTATAGCCTGAATAGGCTTGGAATTATTTTGTGTGTTAACCGTTTCGTTGGCTGCAGTTGATGCTCGAGTCCGGCTGCGGGATTTTTGCAAATTTCCAGCGGCGCTCGCCCGATTAGTTAGCAAATCAAAGATGTAGCTGTAAGATACGCTAGTAGAATGTAAGAATAAAACAATAACGCCAAATTGATCTTTGCAATTTTTGCCTTTATTTGTGAATTTATCAAACATTTTGCATGCTAAAAATAATTTTACAAATCTCTTCAACAATTATTTATATACATATGTGTAAGCCAGATAAGCGTTTGTTACATACATATGTATGGAATCATATCGTTCCAATCTATATAGGCTAGGTTGTTTGATTAATTAGGATAACTATGCATTGAATATTGGTAAAAAGTTATGAGTTAAAATGTTCTCGTTAGAAAGTATCTTGAGGCGCATCCAAGTCCCGATAATGTGAACGGGGACGGGGACGGTAATTATCATGACCACCGGGTCTGCAAACGACAAAAGATTATAAGCAAACGATTATTTTACTTGGCGCAGTTGTTGAAGTTGAAGGCTGTTTTTTTTTTAATATTTTTTTTTTACTTCTCTCTTTTATTATTTATCGTTACAAATCAATATGGCGAAAAAACAATGACTTTAATTTTGGGTGCAAGAAAATTAAAATTAAAATAAAAAAAACAATAAGGACTAAGTAGTAAAGTTGTAAACAAAAGTACCGTTTAAGCATTTAAGAGTTCAAGTCAAAATGTACGTACGTCTAAACTGATATCGGCGGTTTATTATTCACACAAATTCGAATCTCTCAAAATAAATTTCAATATTGACTATACGTACGGCTGAGTGTTGTTGCTTTTGTTTTCTGCTTTTTTCTTTTCTTTTTTATTTTCTTTCAATTTTAATAATATGTATATGTGTATATATATTTGTTGCTATATAATTTGAAGGTGAGGCCCGTGGAATTGCTTTTAAAACTCGTATTCAATTGTCGCGTGTCTTTCTCTGTTGCCTACTTTGAAGAATTGAAGAGAACAGATAGCCGATCAAGTCAGATCAGATCAGATCAGATCATATCAGAATAGTTACGAACGGAACAATATGATTTTTACAATTAGACAATGTCAAAATTAGTGGGCGCATCCAAATCGTGGTAACCGATAACGCGTCGTTGATGTTCCGTAGGCAATTCCCTGCAAAAAATTCGTGACACAAGAAAATTTGTGACAAATTTCAATGATTCATTGTTTGGTAAAATGGTACATTAAAAGTCAATGAGTGCAAGTTAAAGAGAGAGAATATGGAGTTTTAAACTTGGAAGAAATACTGGAATATTTTTTTTCAAAGGAATTCACACACTTTACACTGTGTCCGTGAACTCACTACAATACTAAGCTTTATGGCTATGGCAAAGTCAAACAGATTTTTTCGGAAATTTAAATTGAATACAGGAATATTTGCTTAGTTCCGGAAAACTTAATTCTGGGATTTGCCGTATAAACCCCAAACCTAAAGTTAGCCTAACGCTGGCAGTAATGACTAGAGATAACCGACGATTTGTGCGGTTTAATAGCTCACCTGCGACCCATGCCGCCGCCAAAGCCGCCACGACCACGTCCGCCCATCAACATCGGCGGTCCAAAGCCGTAGGGTGTGGGTGGAAAAGCTGGTGGATAAATCGGTTGGCGGTAACTAATAAATAAATAATAATAATAATAATTAATGATTAGTGTTGGCCTCTAGCAGCACCCTTCTCACACACAACTCACCCGGCGCCTGTATTGCTTGACTCCGAATTCGTGCGTTTACCGCTGCCCGGGTGCTCTGGCAATTGTGGCCGTTTCGGATCACGTAGGTAGTTATTGAAGTACTCTACCTCTTTCCGCACCTCGTCAACTTTCTCCATGTGCTTGTTGAAAATGTGCTTGCGTATGAACTCCGGGCCCTTGAATTTCTTGCCCGACAGCGGACACAACCACTTATCCTTGGCCAGCTCTTGTGTATTCGCCTGTACGAATTTCTCTACCTCGGCCTCTGTATCTTTGGCGCCCAGATCCGTGACCTCCTCATCAGTCAGCGGCTTTGTATTGGACAAGAACTGTATCAGCTTACTTTCAAATGACTTGATATATTCTTGGATGTCGTGTGCCGAGGCTTTAGCCGGTGGTGGCCCGCGTGCGTGTATAATACCACAACGATTAGGCATTTCGTCCTCGTATGGATACTCGCAGTGATTGTAGTAATCCACCGAATGCACGATGCGCAAATAGAGCACCAACCGATCGAGTACCGAAATCAGCGCTTCGTCGCGTTCGAAGGCATCGCCTTCGCTATCCTTTTGCACACCCGAAATGCCCAGCAGTTCATCCTCCTCGGCGGAGGCCTCCTCGATGAGAAAATCAGTGATATTCTGCAGTACCGGATTATTTGTCTTGAAGCCATACAACGATTGGCCGTTGTTCTTATCTTCGTCTCTTTTGTCGCCAGCGTCGACCGTGTTCCATAACTTGAAGCGTTCATCCAGATTCATGGCTATCTTAGCGCTAAGTTTGATGTCCGATCGCACAATGGTCTTGTGTGCCGTGATGCCATTCGCCGGTCTCACGCGGCGACTCAGATCACGGTTCACGATCGCGCCCATCTCACACTCGCGCAAACGAACGTTGTTTAGGTTCCAGCAAATCTCCTTGATGTTCACATCGCGCTCGAATGTGATCCAGCCACGCCGGAACCAACGACGCTCTACAAGCGGATCGGCGATAGCGACACGCAGAAAACCTTTGTATCGCTGACAGAGCGCTTCGATCTCGGCTTTGGTTATGGCGGGCGCCAGATTGCGCAGAAATATCGACGAGGTGCGGTGCAAAGCGCGAGGTCGCGGCACATCTTTGATGTTATCCAAGTCGATTGTCTCCGTTTTGGTTTCTTCGGTTTTGTCTTCTTCGGATTTGTCCAACTCGCCGTCGTCCTTGCCCTTTCCACCGGCAGCATCGGGCCCTGTTTTCTCCTCTTTCTGTTGCTCTTTAGCGTCGCAACTTTGCTCTGATGCGGCCTCTGCGTCTTTTACAACTTCCTTCTGGTAATCCTTCTGCTCTTGAGCCTTCTTGTCAATTTCGCTCCTAGAGTCTGCGCCATTCTTCTCGCTGTCTTTCTCTGTGACTTCGTGTTTAATTACCGTCTTATTTTGCTCCACTCTTTCACCAACAGCCTCCTCCTCGACGTCTAAATCGTATTTCTTTCTCACTTGCTCATCATCACAATCTTCATCGTCCTCATCGGAGTCACTCGAACTGGAGGTGGACACCGAGTCCGACGCGGATGACACCGATGAATCTGAATTGGCTCGCTTGCGTGCCTTTTTCTTCTTAGCCTTCTTAGACGGCTGCTGCTGTACAGATGCTGGCGATGCCGTACTCGAATTTTCTGTCTTTACAGATGTACTACCGATTTCATCATCCCAACTTTTATCAGCGGATACACCACTATGTACTATTGGTGACGTTGGTGTCGTCTTTGCAGTTGCATGCGCACCATCCTCGTCATCCCAGTTTCTGTCACCACGCTGCACTTTATTCGGTGAAACCACAACTGGAAAAGGCTCACCTTCCTTCTTCTTCTCCACGGATGTAATTATCACATCGTCGTCTTTCTCATTCACCTTCTTGCGTTCCGATTCCGATCTGCGGTCTTTGACAAAACTCACGTCTCTCGGTTTCTCATCCAACACTTTCAGATCTTCATCCGTGCCACCCTCAAGTTTGATGACAACCGTATCTAGCAGACGTATAAGGGCATCCGATTGATTGGAATCAACCTTAACATTACCAACTGTTCCCGCGTCTAGTAATTCTGTGAAGACTTCGGTGCGTTTCTGTGGAATGGAAAGCGCATAGAAAAAAATTAAATAAATCTACTTACGGCTCAGTGGTTGGTAACTTTTTCTAATTAGAAACCAAAGAATCTAAGCATTGAAACTCATCATAAGCTAATAATTCAATAATAAGACACTAAACCCCAGCCTAGAAATACCTGTTCAGGGTTGATTAGTTGGAATCTTTTCGAGATTAACTCCATTCTAGTATCGATTTAATCAGCCTCGGATAAGCTACTGGAACATATTGTGTCGAGTTGCTGACGCCTTTTCCTAAAGCAGATCAATAAAATTTAACAAAACATCGGCTCATCAACAGTGCCATACACGAGCATGTTCGTCGTGTATGGCCAGCTTAATAGATGAACCCTGAACTCGTACTCCTCAACATCACTACTCTAGTCATTTGTTATTATGTTGGATGCCTCTCTCCAAATTACGATAACTGATGACTAGCTGAACTCTCTTCCGCACAACATAAAATTAAATTCCCCTAGTAGCTTTTTGCTGCATTTTCGGAGCGGCAATATTCAGTAAATTGCCAAAATCTAAAATTCGTGGTTGTCTGGTTAAAAAGTACTCACCCTTAGGAAGCCCGTCTGCTCCTCCTTGCGCTTGGCGCTCTCCTCGGGATGGTACTTATGTTTGAACCTGTTTAACAGAGTTAGAAGAGAACAGAGAGCACCATATAGATTAGTCGGTTTTCCATGTAGGATTGCTGGAAGTTTAAGGTTAAATGAATGAATACAATATGCCCCGCTCGTGAGAACACAGCTAGTGATGTCACTGTGACCATCTGTTGCCTGCAGTCTGTCATCCTTCGAGTGCAGGTTTGTCAGTTCATTTAATTTTGCTTTTCACTTCTATATATGTACTTATATTTGTATGCATAGTTTCAGTTAGATTACAAAGTATGGATTTTTAGATAATTCTTTTAAACATTTACCAGGTCTTACCTCTTGCAGACTAAATGCATTTAAGAGTTCTTGTTTACCGTAAGTGATTTTTTGTTTTGGATTTGTTGTTCTGGTTTTTGTATTTGGAGTTAAGTAGTTCGCATAAAATAAAACGCGGTTCTCTAATTCAAAAACAGTCGCTGGCATTGCTCGCCAGGACTAACAAATTTTAACTAAGAGCAGTGTGCATAAGATATGGCATAGTTGGGTGATACGCTACGATATGCGAGGAGCATACACGCACAGCTATCTCATCGATATCGATAATAAGATACAATGACTGTGGCGTGTGTGGCGGGATGTTGGTACGTATGGTTGTTGCCGTATGGATGCTGCCGGCCATACAGACGCCATAGCACGCAAATAGCTGGAGAGAAAAACTTTATAATACATAACAATTACGATTGATACAGATTGATTATTGATTTGTAGTTTCTGATTTAAGTAATGGTAGTAGTAGTCGTAGTCGTAGTAGTACGTTAGTCGAGTCAGAATGTTCTCAGTTCTCAATAATGTTTAAGCAAACCCGGATGCGCGTAGTTGCAGACACGACGAGAAAACTTCGTTTGCTCAGTAATCCAATTGGAAAATTCCAAAAACAAAAAATACATATACTTATATTTATATAAATGATAAAAAGGTACAACAAAATCAGCACAGCAACAAAGTTTAGACATCTCCTCGCCATATGCAGCTCCGTCACCACTTTTAACGCGTCGTTGTGATTAGTGGAAGATTCGTGTGCGATGCACACGTCGAATACACTCACCATTCCTCATCCTTGTGCGCCACAAAGAACTCGTTCAACTGCTGACGTTTGAAGTCTGTTTTGTATTCGGTGTATTTTTGCAAAACATCCGCATCGGTCATTCCATCGTCCATCGTGTCCAGAAATTGTTTCAGCGTCATCATGGCGGGTTGCGTCAGTGTGTCGCCACCGCTACTACCGCCGCCCCCACCACCAATACCGATATCTCTTTCGCGGGGCATTGGTGGGTGCGCTGCGTGCGAGTATGCCGAGTGCAGTGAATGCACATAGTGATCGTTCCAGGCTTGCATAAGGTAGGGGTCATAGCCTTACAAAATATAAACAAAACAGAAAATGTAGTGGATTATGCCATTTACCAGTTAAATCCTATAATTCGACTACACTCAGAGGTTGTTTGAATGTAACTAATCTTCCTAGTTCTAGTTCCTTAGTATATCAAGTAGTATTCTTTGTTCATAGTGTAATCTCTTTCTGAGCGGACAAAAGTAGACTGGTGAACATAAGCTGGTCAAAGCAATACAGTTGCCTTATTCTACTTGGGAAGTGTGCCGATAAGGACGAGTCTGTAAATGAGGTAAATCTGTTCTGCTTATTTTCAGCGCGAAATCTCCCAATCCGCTACAACAAACTTTTCCTGATACATTTGGCCAACTCATGCCCCACGTGGCGTAGAAAGCACCACATCTATCCTGCCTTATGCCTCCGATGTGTTTTCCCACCCAACAAGTTACTCACCGCCAAATCGGCCTCCACGTATATCATCGCCCCAGTCGCCGCGCATCCGTTTTGCAGGTGGCATCTCACGCCCGGGTGAACCGTAACGTGGTCCGCGAAAGTCACGATAATCACTGCGAGGTCGTGCACCACCAGCGCCACCGCTACCACCTACCGGTGCAGTGCCACCACGAAATGGATTGCTGTGTAGGCGTAAAATTAGGTATAATTCTAATTTACGTAGCAATATTTGTTCACACTCACCGTTCCGCCCAATCGTCGCGTGCACCAACGCCACCACCTCCAATTGGACGACGCTCCTCGCGACGCTCTGTGCGGTAGGCGTCGCCAGAGCTGCGTTCGCCGCGAAATTTGTCACGCCGCTTGCGATCGTATTCATCATCCGAATCAGCCATTGCGAGCGTCGACTGGTGTGGGAACGAATGCGCGTTAATCAGATTAATTACAATGCAATTACTACGTCAACATTAACATTAAAATCACAACAACAACTGAGGTAAAGTGAAAGTTCTAGTCGCACGTGAATAACCCAACTTTTGTGTCGTTAATTATTTTTCAACCGAAAACATTTTGCAAATAAATAAAAAAAAACAACAACTAAATGCATATGCAAACACTTTACATATAAGATGTTTCACTTTACTATTAACTTAGATGTATATTTTACCACAAATCGGCTTAAAGACGACATGGTTTCCAAATTTACAAGCTTCGTATTTTTGCTTAATGTGATTAGGAATAGAGCAGGAAGATTCAAAATAACCCAGCACCAAATTTCAAATTAATCCACTCTTCTTGTTACCTTTTTCTTATGTGTTGAACAATTATTTCAAACCGTATTATTTTATAAAAAAATCTCCAATCTTAGCACGCCCGATTTCTAATTGCAGCGAAAACAGCAGCGTTGAGAAGCAAACCGATGTCAATGCGCCAGTGATGTGTTGCCAGAGTTGTGTAAACGTGGGTTAGTGATGAGCACTTGGCGATTAACTCAAAGGGAATTCTACACGATATTAGCGTAATAGGATAAAATGCAATAGAATCCTTAGGGTTTTTAGTTTAACAGAATAACTTGTGCAAAAAGATTCAGCAAATTTAAGTGAATGAATACAACTTAAGTGGATAATACAACTCAGGCTTCCGGCGGTTGCTAAATGGCTGCATAAAAAAACTTACAAGTAACGTTCAGATAGTCTAGCGTCAGCGCCCTAAAAAATCGAAGTGTGCTCTAAAACGTACGTTTCTAAAGGAGATTTCTCGAGAGATGTACATATACGAGATATATACGTATATTATATATACAATGGCAAAAAAGAGACTACGACGATTTCTTCTTATTAATCATAAAAAAGCAGTTCTGGATGCGAATTTTCCAAATATTAATATTTAATATACGAAAAAAGTAATACAGCATTTTTTTTGCAATTTCCGAGAAAAGAGCTTACAAAAGCGAAAAATTCTTTAGCAGAATTGTTGGGATAGAAAGCATATGTTGTAAAGCATATCACTAAGATATCTGGTTCGTGGTTCTGACTACAACTTATTTGAATGCTTGAAAAAGTGTACCAAATTGTTGGAATTTGAAGAACAAAGAATCACTTTGAGACATAATGGATATTTACGCTGTACGCAAACTTTTGTGTAGCACAGTGAGATGTGAAACATTTAAGATCGAGCATATAGCCTTGATAACGCTTATAAAGCTGGGAGAAAAAATCATTATTTGAACATATTTTAAATGTATATATATTTTTAATTCATTACACTTTCATATATATATATATATATCGTAATATATAGAGTTCATTATTTACAGCTTGTATTTAAACCTATATAGAGAGTGTTTTCTATGTATAATTAATTCTTTTTGTTCACGTTTCGGTTTTACATTATTTTCGTTTTGTTTATCTTTTTTTTTAATTTTTAAATTTAATACTTGCTTTTGTTGTTGTTGTTGTAATGAATTTAACAATCAGTTAAAGAAGTTATTTGAGTTTAGCACGAAGTGTATACTTAGACACTTGTCAGTTGTTAATTACTTATTATATATATATTATATATATATATATTTTTTTTTTGTCTTTTTAACTTACAATTAATTTAAGTATTTGTTGTTCATTACTTGAAGTATAAAAGTGTTAATTAAAATATTT
Organism: Cacoxenus indagator; assembly: GCA_035041755.1. Taxonomy (NCBI): domain Eukaryota; kingdom Metazoa; phylum Arthropoda; class Insecta; order Diptera; family Drosophilidae; genus Cacoxenus; species Cacoxenus indagator. The sequence goes on from JAWNKX010000665.1 coordinate 2,083,342, forward strand.
TTTAAAGATGTTTCAACTAAATATTTATACGCTTGCACCTTGCTTATTTGTTTCTCGAACAAAATGTATATATTTTCACATATTAATTAAATTTTTTTATATATATATTTTTTGTTTTATATATATTTTAACGCTAACAATCTCTACTTCTCTCTCATGCGAAATTATTGTTTGTTTTGCTTTATAAATTTTATTTTTCTGTTAATTCAAAGTTTCGCTGTAAATACATTTTTATTTTAAACAGAGCAGAGCCAGTAAAAAAAAATCAAAGCATTAAAAAATATTACATAATAAAAAAAAATCCATGGCAGTGTAGCGAAAAAATAAATAAAATGATTATTTTCCATTACATTTTTCGCATGTTAATTTGGGTTTGATTATTTTCAAATATATATTTTTTTATTTTAAATTTAATTTTATGTGTTAAAAATATTTTTTTCTATTTCATTAATAAGGTTTGCGCTTTTTCTTGTTCACTCATTCACTCATTCTTGTTCAAATGCATTTACGCAGCTTTAGGTTTGAGTAACCGCCTTATTCTTATTTTATTATTTTTAATGTTTTAATTTGTTTAATTTAGTGATGAAATATTACTTTCGCTTTATTGATTTTGTTTTTGTAATGTGCGTTTTTCGCGTTGAACTGTGTCAAATGTTTTATTAATTTATTATTTCTAATTTTTCTGATTGCTACACTTTGCATATGAATTTCTTGTATAATTTATTGTATAACGATTCCGTCTTTGTTTAAGCAAAAAACTGCGTTAATTGTAAACATTTTTTAACATATGATTTCTTTTTCCGTTTATATAAAATTGTTCAATGCAGTGGTTCTATTAAATATGTGTACATTGGCAGTGAAAAACTACAAAACCTAAAAACTATTACGAGAAATGAGAGAGATTATTGACATTTATTTCTGTGACTGATTTAAGTTCGAGATCTTACTTATAATATTATTAAACAATTTGTAAAAGATCTTTTTATTTAGCTGATTGCTTTATTATTATTATTATTATTATTATTTTAATTTAGAAAGTTTGCTGCAAAGCAGGTACCACTGAGGCGGCGTGAGGAGCACAAAATCAATATTGGAAAGTAGTGTTGTGTGTTTAGGAAATACAAATAAATTAAAAATAAATTATATTAAAAAAAAACAGTGAAATTTGCTAAACGATAAACACAAAAAAACGTGAATTTGCATAATTTTTTTATGCTTCTACTGATTTTTTAATTCTCTTGAATTACACCGTATAAGCTAAGCGAAACTTTATGGGGTTTCTGGAGATTCTGACATTTACGTTTAGTGGTTTTTGTTGGAAATCGTACAAATTAAATTCAGCCTTTTCGAATTTCCCCATTGTCGAATTACTTTTTGATAGTCGCTACGTCTGTTGGGGTAGAGCCAGGTCGTTTGAAAAGCAGTACAATATAAGCTGCTTGCAATCACTTAGCTTAGCCCAGCGAGAAAGTTAGAATCCTCTTAGAATGTATGATTCTAACTCCTTTTTTTTTCTACAAAAAAATTAAATTAACTTGAAATTCCCATCCATAACTCATTCGAAAAGTGAATTAGTGCAGTTTCGCCTCTTCGATAAACTTTTATTCGCCAAATAATCCGTTCCCATCTTTCTTCTTGCTTTTTTCAGTGTTGTCAACCCTTATAGATGTTTTAATATTTTTCAACACTTTTTTGGTTTAGAATTGCCTGTGCATAAGTGCGCTTTGCTACTTTAATTTATATGGGACTTATATGTTTTTTTTTTTAGTTAAGAAATAAAAATGTGGTAATTTTTGTATTTGCTTTCATTATTTGCTTTAAGGTATCGCATGTAGGTATCTTTTTTCCTTTTCGTTTGTTTGTTTAATTTATTGTTTGTTACTCTAATTTTTCGTCCGATTCGTGCCATTCGGCTTAAATATTTGCTAATTTCGGTTGCGTTGCGTTTTTATTTGTTGTTTCTTTATTTGTTGTCTTTTTTTTTATACATTGAGGTAGATTTCAAATTCAGGAGCGTATCTACAAAGTTGAACACAAATTAATCAAAGGACTTTGGTTGAAGTTCATTTTTCGAATTGTACATGAGAAATCGGCTTTTGTATTTTTTATTTTCGTTTTCTTTTTTTTTTGTTTTTGTTTTTTTTTTTTTGTTATACAAGTTACACTCAACAGAAGACAGTGCATAATACATAAATGAAATAAACGAATTTCATAGATTTTGCTTTATGGTTAGTCCACATAACGATTTTGCTTTTACGTTATTTTTAAGGTTTCCATGACGGTTTCTAACAAGGTTTTTGTTTTGGATTCTCCGTATTATTTGTATTTCTTAATGATTCAGGTTTTTTAGTTTTCAAACGTTTTGAATTTTTTTGTAATTTTTTTTTTTTTTTTGTTAATTTTTAATTTTTAATATATATAAATATAAACACTTGGGGCGTATATTTGCAGGCTTATGTAATAGGATAGGTTAAGAGTTGTTTCTTTTTAGGTTTGTGATTTATTATTTATATACTTCAAAACTCTGCAACTGTCTTTCAAATTTCATTTTTTACATAATATTTTATGGAGTAATTTAGTTTTTTAAAAGTATAATTTTAAATTTGAAGAGAGGAGAAACTATTTTGTATATATGTATTTAAATTTGCAATTTTTTTTTTGTCTTTCATTTAATTAATTTATTTGAAACGGTTTTTTGTGTCTAACCTTTCGCAAATTAGTTATACCCAAACATTCAGCAGACACCAACGATTCTTTATATATACATATAATTACTTTATACAAAATTAACCTTTTACAGTTCACATTACAAAAAAATTGCCACTTTGCAACGCTGCTTTTTGAAAACGTTTTCATTTCAAGCGCAAAGCAACTTCACAGCCTTTTTGCTTCATATGCACTCATTCCGTTACTTTTTCCCAACTGTCTTCAATTTGTTGTCTTATTCTAAAGCGCATTTCATTATCTTTCATTTACGTTTCATGCTTAGTGTTTCTCTCAAGTCTTTCAAACATACTGTACCGTTACAACTTCTCTAATTTTCAATAAATTCCAAGTCAAACTTTCAAGTGTCTATCTGCTTCATAACTATTATTATTATTTTTTTTTTTGCTACGAAAAGACTTTTGTGGTTTCGCATTCTTAAATTTCGCCTTCAATATTTTTTTAATGCATTTTCAAAAACTATAATATTTTATTTATTTGTTATGAAATAAAAACACCATGGTTTTTCGATTTTTCCATACAACAGATTTTTATATATTTGCTTCTCTGTATTTTTTTTATATATATATATATTTTATTATTTTTTATGTAGTAAAAATCTTTTATGTGTAATGATAGAACTACAAAACAAGTATTACTATTATTTTTTGTTTTTACGCGCGTAAGAAATTAAAACTAAAATGTTTCATTATTTAAACCATTTTTTGTTTCTAATTTAAATATAACTTATTTCATTTATTCACTGTCTTGTCTCGCACGTTGATTATTTTATTTGCAATTTTTTGACTTTTTTATATTCAAAATTTTACTCGGCTTTATACAAAATTAGCTTAAGAAATAACTAGTATTTATAAATAAATTTTTTTAATTAATTTTATGAGAATAGACTATTCAGAAACGAAATACATTAGTCTTAATGTAAAATTTAAAAATTATTAACTAAATTCTGTTAATAATATAATAATAATAATGATGATAATAATAATGACAATAATAATAATAATAATATTATATTAGTAGTAATGAAAAAAATAAACATTAATAATAATTAATATTCATTAATAATTGCACAATTCAAGCTCACTTTAACAATTCATTTGATAAATTAAAGTCGAGAAATTAATTTAAACCAAAAAAACGCTACATTTTAGTTAATTTTTAATAATTAAAAAATTGTTTTAAAAAATTTGCATATTTAAGTTATTTAAAAATAAGGCCATCGATTTAAAAACTAGTTTACTTATTAACTGAAAACTTAAAAAGAAAAAAATTAATAAAAAGTCATTGCCAAAAGTTTTCACTTATTTCGTTTTTTTTTTTGCACTTTGTATAAAAAATATACACATATATATATTTAAATTTACATTAAAAAATTTTGATTTCAATTTTGTTAGTCTAAGAAATAATTTTCAAAAATAAAAAAATTTATTTGTAATTTTTAATAAATAATATTGAAGTCTTTTTGGATTCGTCATTTGATTAAAATTATGATAATAAATTTGTAAGCAAAGAAATAAATTATTTTTAATACAAAAATTTGACGTATAATTTTTTTTTTTTTTTACAATTTTTGAGTAAAACTCCAATCACTTTATGGGCTTTTTCGCACATTTCAAAAACAGTTGTGCCAGAAAATGCTTAAAAATTTAATTGTTATTTTCATACATAAGAAATTCTAAGCAAAGGAGTACGGCCGAAGCATGTTTTTTAAAAATTTTATTTTTTTTTTAACTAAACTTTTTGTGTTTAAAATAGTAGAGGAGGGAATAGGTGAGTCAAAAAACATATTTCTGTATCGCTACTAGCTATACATGTAATTTTTGTTTTATTTGTTATAAAATCAGTCCAAGTTTTTATTTTTTATTTTTAAAGTGTTTGCTTTTTATAGTTTTTATTTAAGCTAAGAATTTGTTCTTGCTTGTCCGCTTTAACTGAAGTCGTGTAAGAATTTCGATATAGTTTAGTATATAAAAAGGAAAAGTAGCGTTAAAATTGTTTATATGTAAATCTTGCTTAATTTTACAATCTACAAGTTTTTCTTATTATTTTTAAAACTATGTTCTTTTAATAGTTATGATTTAAAATATAAACAATCTTTATTCTCTTTTAGGCTTTTTTTTTTTGTTAGCAGTATAATTATTCGTTTATTATTCTTTGTTTTTTTTTTTACTGTACTTGACATGAACTTGCACGCAGCTCAGTATTTCATCAACAAAATGACAGTGTTGTTAAGTTGGTAAAGGCAAATCAAATGATTTCGAAGTACTAACTACATCTGAATTTAGACTGTGACTTTTGTGCTTTCCCTATTTGCTAAAGTTCTTGAAATAGGTACACAAAAAAGTCACCGTCTAAATGCAGACTACGCTAACTTCTCAGGCTTTTCTATTGAATTTCGCAAAACGCTTTGTGCTCAAATTAGCCACACTTCTTATTCATTCAACGCTTCGCTTACAACAACAGCAGACGCCGTTTTGGTTTATCTTTTCTAATGTGAACACTTTTGATTACGAAGTTTTGAAAAAGTTTTCAATTGTAATTTAATACGATTTTACGCTTCATTAATTATTAAAGATGCTACTTGTTTGGATTTATGTTTGATTTTTTTTTTTTCGCTGTTTGAAGGCAAAGCAATTATGCAGTGTTATGGTTGCGTACAAACTTGAAGAGCGTTAGTGAAGAAAAAAGAAAAATCAAAGGTCTTTATGCGAATCGTGTACTGTTGGAATTGACTGTGGAATCGAAGTATAAATTTTTAGAAAAATCTGTTAGATGGCATACATTTTTGAATAAAAAAAAAATGTTTGCTTGCCTTTTTAATCAGAATTGGTGTAACTTCCAAAGTAGCCAAATAGACTCTTGTGTTTTTCATTTGCAATGCGAGAAAGCAAAGCAAATAACGCTGCCAGTTAAAGTGTTAAAAGAAATTGAACTATAAAATTTATAAAATTTTAATATTTTCGAAGTTAAAAATGCAAATTTGACACAAATTCGATTATGCTTAAGTCTGGATTTTAATTCTTTGTAACACTATTACAGAACCACGGAAAACGTCAACAATAAATAAAGGTAAAAATCTGCGCTATGGCAATCAAAACATTGCGCTCATTTTAGATCACCACCTTTTCAATTTCAAGCGAATACATCAATCAAAATCTCTTAAATTTCGCATTTGAAGATTGTTTTGCTTTATGCCGTTCATTTACATACTTGCTACGCTAGTCAACTAACTTTTCAAAATACCACATCTAAACTGGGTATATGTGCGGCTTCTTTAAAATTGTAATTCACTTAAAAATAAAAAAGTTGAGCAAAGGCTAAGATGTTCTCGCCAACGACTCGAAGGCAAACAACTTGAAAAACAATTTCAGTACTTTGCCATTTTCGACTACGAATATTTGTAAACGTCACAGATTTTAGATAAAAAAATATTATTAATCAAACGAAAATAAATAAATCAAAAATAAATAAATAAAAAAAATTAATCAATTAAATTATATATTAAATTAGTATTACACATTCGCTCATTGCTCATACATAAGCGTATACGTAATTTTATTTAATTTATTTTGCCATTTTTTAAAATGTTTTTGAATTAATATATTTTTTTTATTTTTTGGCTATTACCTTTATACCGTGATTATCTACATTAAAAAAAAAACCAAATAAGTTAGTTGAAAATTACGCGTAGCCTCAGGAAATAAACGCTTTTTTTTAATTTTATTTAATTGAAAAATTCATGTGAAAATATGATTTACTCTACCCGCTCATTAAGACCTCTAATTTTCTTTGCTTTCACCGCTCTTCGCTTCGCTTTGCTAGCGAAAAATGATTTTTAAGGCAATATTTGTGGCGTTTGGAATTCTTAGTTTTTGTTGTTTTTTTGTTGTCCGTTAAATGTTATTCTTTGAAATGAGTTTTGCGTTAATGAATACAGAACTGTTCATGTTGATTTTCAGTTGCAAATTGTTGTTTTTTTTTTTTTGTGTATTCCGGCTGCTTAAACTAAAAAAGAAAGTGCTGTTATTTGTTGTAGAGCCACAAAAAAAAATATAAATAAATAAATAAATAAAAATAAGAAAGTTAATTGTTTGTTGTTAACAATAAAAATATTTAAAAAGGAAAACACTAAAGTTCAGCCCTGCACAAACTAGACAAGTTAAAAAACACGAATTGTTAATTAAGAAATGATATTAAAACAGTTAAGCGTTCAACGTGTTTTATAGTTAATGAGTTATTTTACAAGATTACAAGATCTCAGAAAGTCTAAATTGCAATTTTCGGTCTTTCGATTATTTTGATTTCATTTGTTTCTTTTCATTTTTACAAGATTTGCGATTGCGATTTTTCATTGAATAATTATTATTCTTTATTTGTAATTATTGTTTCTTTTTTTTTCCTCTTAAGTATATCAATATATATAATATATTATTTTTTCTGTGCTTATTACTGTTTACTTCGTTAAAGACTAATATTTGCAGAGCTTAAGGACTAAATAACTGCGTTTTGTTTCAAGAATATTTCTTTGCTTTTTATTCAAATTTGCGGCTTTTTATCTTTCTTTTTTATTTGTTATTTTGCTGCATAGATTTTTTGTTTTTTTGTTTTTTTGTTGTTGTTTTTTGTTTGTTTGTTTGTTTGTTTGTTTTTGTTATTATTATTATTATTCTCTTTAACGACCCGCCCTTTTACACTATGCCTAGCTGCCAGACCCCCAACACTGCTAACAGTAAATTCACTCTATGACGGCGCTGCCTAGCATAACGCCGCCCACACACATGCCCATATTCAGTGGCGCCGTCGGCGTCGGCGTCGGCGTCGCCGTCGACGCGTTCGTTGTTGTCTCTCCATGCTGCAACAACGACGTCAGTTGCGTCTGCTATGCCGTCGTCGAGTGCTCCGACTTGACGACAGTGCCGCCAATCAGCTGATCAGCGTGATGCAGCGGCACGCCGAGCAATGCGAATGCGGTTTGTGTATTGCAAATGTTCACATGTGGGCCACCGTTTGCCGCAGCCGCAACCGCAGCTGCAGCCGCTGCCGCGGCGGTGTTTGGGCTCGCCGGCACAGCCGCTGTAATCGAGGTGGATGAGGTTGCCGCCGCAGTGGTGGCATCTAAAGCGCCGCCACCACCACCGCCAATGAACTCATTGCCGATGACGGTCATGTTGTTGGCAATCATATTGCTATGACCGGCCACATTGCTAACCATGGTCGATGAGACGCCACCGACACCGATGTTGCTGCTAGCGACGCAACCGCTCATGCCTGAGAGTTGGCCCACACCAGCCGCCGAGGATGATGACGAAGACATCGCTTGTGGCGATGCTGGCGAGCCCAAGCCCGTGACAACAATGTCGCACATATTGTTGTTGTTGTTGTTGTTGTTACTTTTGTCTCTGCTGCCGCTGCTGCTGATACTGCTGATGCTGCTGCTATGATGTACAGCTGCCGCCGCCGCTGCCTGCGCTGCTGCCGACGTCGATGCCATCGACGCGGTAGTATCACCACCAGCACAAGCGCCAGCACTTGTGCTGGCATGTTGCATGCGCGCCTCCATGTTCATTTTGTCCTCCTGCTGCGCCAGCAGATGCGACTGCACGGGCGGTGGTATCGCATGCACATCCCAGATCTCCTCGAGAAATTTGGGCAACTTACGATTCTTGAGCTTCAGCGAGAAGCACATCTCGGCGTTCTGATTGCCGAGCGTGCGCAGCTCGGTGAGTATGGAGAGCAGCTTGGCATAGAAGACGAGACTCATCGGATCGCCGCAATGGCGATTGAGTATGTAAATGCGTAACGTGTCGATGTAGTAACTCTGTATCGCCTCGACTAGTTGCGCCTCCTCAAGGCCCGGCCGATCGGAGAAGATCACAATGGCAGTGAGTAGCGCGTATTCGACATTATCGACTTTCATCGAATACATTTGACGGCAGAAATGCAGCAGGTCCTCAATGTTATCGGCCACGCCCGCAATTTTGTACGAGTCACGCGTATACGAACGATTATTCGCAAAGAATATCGAATCCGAGTTGTGATCGTAGCGTCGAGCCATACGCAGCATCATTACTTCGGATGAGCAGGCCTGGAGTGATGCAATTATTATTAGTTCAGTAATATTGTGCAGACGCCGTGTGGATTAAAAGAGTTCCACCTACCTTTAGTAACGTGATTTGATCCTCTTGCGGTATTTTTGTAAACGCTGGTAGACCCTTGGCGAACTCCACAATCAGCTGCACTGTCAGTATAGTGATTTCGGTTATGTGCCGGAAACTGACGTCGGTCTGACTCTCATTCTCGTCGGGTTGGCTCTGTAAAATATGAGCGGTGTTGGTTTTGGAAGACTGAAATAAGTTCTGGTTATAGGTGTATATATACCATAATACGTTTGAGATCCTCTTCGGATGGCTGCTCATAGCCATCCTGATACCATATTAGCTTGTATATAACGGCCAACTGATTGTACGTGAGGGGAGGTATATTGCGCGCTTGGCACTTGGCCAAAATATCATCAGGTAGTAACTGAAATGTGAGAGTATGGAGAAAAGCCATTATAAAAAACTACTCGTTTAAGAAAGTAAATTACAATTACAAGCGAAGCAAACATTTCACTGTCCTTACGACTTTTCTTGTCTTTTCGACAAGGAATGTTGGAAGCTCCTTGATAGACAGTCACGGTTGACCTACATTCAAAAAATGCCCTTAGCTAGATTATATATAGCAGATTCCGTGTACGCTGTTCTTGAACTTCGCTAACTCAACACTACTACTCGTCTCAAGATATTTAGATCTCTGGAGCTACTATGTAGGTATAAGAACTGCCTCTACCTATACTCTAATTGGGAGTTCACAGTAGCTCTACACTTTAGCAGTAGTCTAAGGCTAAGGCTGTGGGAAAGACCCCAACTAAACAGTTTAATCTCAACTAGCATCACTTCCGTTGCAAGCATAGGTACTCAACAAGGCTCTTACATCTTGTTGGATATCTAAGACTTGCTTTGGATTCGAAAAACGATTGATTTGTCGACTGACGCCACCAAGTATCATCGTCTCTACAGAAGTTTAAGAGGGTCAGCTAATGGTGGTGACATGATGATTGAACCGCAGGTGGAAAAATGTATTTCGTGGGCTTTACACTCTCAACCACTGCGACGATAGCCATAGCATACTTTCACCAGTGGGCTACCAAGTGTACTACGTCAACTGTATAGTAATTTGAATGCATTCTACTTGTAAAACAACATTCTACGATATAGAAATGTGAAATGTGAACAGATCTCGTGGTTAGGTCGCAGTTGATATTGACACCATATACCAATACTTACCGGACATGTTGGATGTTGCGGTGGTTCGCATGTCATCAGTTCGAGTATCTCCTTCTTGATGTAGTCGGGCGTACCCGGATGCGATGACGGCGACGTTGTCACTTTATCCTTCTCCTTCTGCGCTTTCTTCTCGCGTCGCTTCATCGCACACTGATTCTCTGGCACAACGCACTCCGGCCGCATGCCAACGGCGAGGCATTTTTTCAGTCTACACTCCTGGCACTTGCGTCGCATGTACATATCCATTTCGCAGGCGCGACCGAACTTACACACGTACACCGCATTCTTCGTCACACTCCGCCGGAAGAAGCCCTTGCAGCCTTCGCAGGTCAGCGCATTGTAGTGATAGCCCGAGGCCCGGTCGCCACATACAAGGCACAATTCCTCTTGTAGGCGTGGCGCTGGACCCTTTTTGCTCTTCTTCGCATCGCAACCCTCATTGGCCGAGTAACCGTTAAGGCTGCTCGATGGCGAAAGATCATCGCGACCTGAAAATATACGCAACGGGGAAAAGAGCTCTGGTGAGTACATTTGAATTTATAACGATTTCCTTAGAAGTCTAGTGCGATTTTAGGTTGTTTTTGTTGTTGTTTTAGATATTCTTCTCAGTTTCTGGAGTTCCACATAAATTTGCATCGATCTTGGTATCGTACGTCGTTTTTGAGTATACAAAAAGTCAAAACTTATAAATTCAATCAACGTCCGTCCCAATAAAAAAAAGTCCGTTGTGTTTGCGTTATATATACATATATTACTTATATCAAAGCTTTGATTTTCAGTACGATTTTCTTCATATTCGTTTACCAAGACCAGCATTGTATAGTAATGCGTTCAAGAGACTGCCCATGTCTCTGGCTCTGGCTCATCAGCATCAGAATCAGAATCATCAAGCCACGCGCTCCGCTGTCATTTGTTATTGTAATGTACTTTTATATTTGTCTCGAGATCATTCTCCTCTATATGCAAGTAAGTCTATGCATATATTCTAGCTTAACTTTAGCATTAAGTTTAAATTCATCAGCTTTTCTATGCTTCTCGAACATTCATTGAAACAGTTCCGCATGTTGATACTTCGAATCGGTAATGGATGACGCATTTTTTATGATGTACTCGTAATGAGTACATGAGCTTTGAGTACCTGCTTGCTTGAAAAAGCGCTCATTAATATAACAGAAAGTACATTATCTTTCAACGTCATGAAAAATTACCATACCTGGTCAAACACCTGGTATTTATCATCTCAGAACTTAACGTCAGACGTAATCTATACTCGTATTTTAGTTGGGTTGTATTTATATTCGTACACTTCACTCCACGAAATCTTAATTGGATTTCAATAGGATTAAATATTGGACAGTGTCCCTTCTTTAAGCTCATAGTTTCTGTGGGTTCGGTGAGTTGGAGTCATAGCAATTATACAAGAATAAATTTATATTTGGGCCAAGATGATAAGCGCGAGGAACGCCCGAGATCTTGCGTTTCAAATAGTATTAAACACAGTTGAGAAGATTTCACAAATTGGATAATCAGAGCCATCAGAGCCTGGAGAAAAGCACAAGTTAAGTGACAAGATTCTCAGATAAGATACAGAGAAAGAAATGGGAAAAAAAATACGAAAGAAATATAAATTTTGACTGAGCTTTGAATTAACAACTTTATAGGCGCTATGTATCAAGTTATATAATAAACATAGCTTGGAAAGAGCAGGTAACTTTAATAAGCAGAGATATACAGACGAATATACATAGAATATAGGTAAAAGCATATATATTTGGATTTTTCTCTTTCTCCAAATGTTGGCAGTGACCCCAGAGACCGAATTTCGAAACTCACTAAAGACAGACGTCAGATGGCACTCTCACTACCAAGCGCCAATGTTTGGCCTAAGTAGGACACCAACTTAACCTAACCTCTTAGCCGTAAACAGAACCATATGTTAACATTTAACAGATAACATTTGTTTAACAGAAGCAATGGCAGTGATAGATGATGGTTTATATGAATAAGAGATCTAACAATCAATCAATCGAAGAAATCTCGATGATCGAGTGTGGCAAAATAGGACAATGAAATATTGGTTAAATTAACATCTGCTAGTACAATTTAGTGAGTGGTCGTGAAGGACACTGTAGGCGGCTATAATATAATAGAAGCTGCATGTTGGTGGCAATGGTCATTGCTACCACTTGTTCATGGCGGTATATAGAAGAACGTAATAAACACAGTGGAGTATTGATAAATCTGTTTGATGTTAATGGGGTTGATGTCATTGGTTATTATTTCGAATTAGTTCAGAACTCAAAGAGAGAATACTATATAAATTTTGAACTGATTACAGCACATTCCGCTAACAGATAGAGTGGCGTTAGGGCAAGCTCAGAAAAACATATATAATAGATAATAGAGCCTCGACATTTTGGTAATGCTAAATCTGCTAAACAAATTATCGCTTCCACTTGCCAATTTTTTGGATTGATTTAAACCAATATTTGAAGCCCTAAACCGTGAAGAACCTGACTCGCTGCTCAAAGAACTCCTATGATCACGAAGACCTCTAAGATGTAGTTTTTGTATCCATTTATTTTATGCTAATCCTGCCGAACTTTTTGGTGAAAAGCAAAACTTTCATCGCAAAAGAAAACGTTGGGAAAAAAACAAACTAGCAGCACAAGCACCATGAAAAACAACTCCATTATTTTGGAGAATTTATGTATGAAAACACATTTTTCATTGGCACATGTTTTTCTTTTTTTGCCGTTGCGTCTAATTGCGCATGCCTCACTGTCTGCCACAAAGCCTTCCCACCACACCTTGCACACAAGCACAACGACGGTAAGCAAGTTGCAAACTGAACTTGGTGCTGGTGTTGCAACACTTTCCCTCCTTTAATTTGCCGTTTTGCTTCGTAGCTTGCAACAACAATAGCAACAGCAGCAAAACAACAACAACAAGAAGAAGAAGAAAAACTTTATCTTTCAATTTCACTGCCAACATGCAACTTTTGCTTAGCTCAGCGCAGTTCAGCTTTGACTTACTGACTGGCTTCAGGCGTCGCCAACTGCCCCTGAAAACTAACCCAACCAATCGCTCATATATACACAAACAAATGCACAAATGCACACTCACACATTCATTAGTCCATGTATGCAACCGCATCGAACCAGTTCAACTGCATTCGTGTGGAAACGCAGCCTTGCTCTCGGTCGCACTCGCAAAATTGTCGTCAAACAAAAGGAAAATGTGGAAAATTGCTTACAGCAATTACAGAAAACAAAAAAGCAACAAAAAAAAATAAAAAAAATAAAAAACAATAATAATAACAACAAGAAAAATCATGTGCAACACAACACAAAAATGTGTATGCAGCAAGACTTAAAAGTAAAACTAGCAACCAAACAAGTCGCGACGAGCCAACCTCAACTTGCGGCGACTTGTACTTAAGACAACTTAATCATCATCATTATCATCATCATCATCACTATAGTCGCCTTTGAGAGTTTTTAAAGCTGCACAAGTTTTGTGGCAATGCGAAGTTAACGAAGTTGTGCCTGAGCTAAGTCAGCAGTGAAGACAACGAGAAGTGGTAAAAAAGTTGTTTCATTTCGCTGAAAATTTTCAAACTCAATTGTACGGTTCTTAATGGATTTCATTTTTTTATCAGCTGTAAAATAATTGATTGATTGATTGATTGATATGACTTGGAATGAATCTGTAAGTATAAAATTCCATTGCACTACTTTCGTATATATTAACAGAGCAGAGCCTCTGTGCTATTATCCCCGCGATTGTGCTGTTGTTTTAGGATTTGGTCTTTTCCAAAAAAAAAAAACCAAAAAAAAAAAAAAATTATAAAAATAATAAATAAATACCTAAAGGTGAAGCCATCGGGTTGTCATAATAATTATTATTGCATTAAGAGCCTCATAATAAAAGGATTTTCCTCCTCTAATTCGACTCTCCTACTAACTACTCGGCTCCTTCCTACATTTGCTGGCGAAGTAAGCGTTCTCAGAACAATTACAAACGCTCCCTGCACAATTCATGAAGATCTTGGGTTTCCATTTGTCAAGAGTGACACTGCCAAATATGTTAAAAAACTGCATACACATAAGAACACTCTGGCCATTAACCTCCTTGGCAATAGTCAAACGGTTAGGCGGTTAAAGAGATTCCATGTTTTTAGATTTTAAGTAGATTTAAGATACTTTAACATAGCCGGTATTTCGCTAGTATATAATAGTGTGCCTCAATGGAGATAACCTATTTCTGTTATTTATTTTGAGCATCACAAAATTTGTTTACTGTTGCAAGAACAGATTGCCAATAAAAAAAAAATATATATATATATATATATATATATATATATAAAATAAGCGTTCGTTTCGATGGCGTATTTTGGATTTATTACAAGGATCTCCATTTAACTACCTGTGAGCGAAATTTCCCCATGTATTTCGTTAATATTAAAAGCCTAATATTTTCTTAGTTACGCCCTCATAATTTAGTAGACAACTCTCAAATAAAATACAGTGAAACTTCAATATAACGAATACACATGGCATCAAAAACTGAATTCGTTTTATGAAAAATTCGTTATACAGAAATAATGTGTACTGTAAAGTGCTGCCAATTTGTAATAGGCAGAGCTTCGTTGTTAAGAAGTTCATTTTACGGATGTTCGACTGTATATAATGCAATGTTAAAAACTCTACACTTTCAGAAACTTGCATTATTAAACCGGTTTTGTAATCCATGGGAGTACCACCACTTTCAAATTTTAAGACATACTTTGTAGATTCCTACACTAACCTTTTTGTCGCTCTCTCGAAAGCTTTCTATAAAGTGCTAAAAACTAGGAGAATCCGAAAGCATGTCAACGGCTATAAATTCAATTTTACGAAACAACCCAAGCTAACCTTGTTCCATTTATATACCCTTTTTTAAATATACCTTTGGAGCCGCCACAATAACTTTTGGGTATATAATCTACATTTATAAAAGTATGTTTATTTGTTTGATCGCTATGGAATCCGACACCGTTTGAACGAGCACCATGAAAATTGGAACATAGATGGATGTCATCTTGGTGAATGTTAAGGGCTAAGGTTGATGCTATTTTTAGTCAGTTCTGCTAAAACTGTACAAAGTCGAAACGTTTAAATATTCGAATGAAAATAAAAATCAAAAAAATGAAGAGTACGAAATGCTACCGAAAAAGTCAAACACTGGAAGATCAACGAGAAAATCGCAGCAATAGAAAGAGCGCCGAAGGCAGCAACGCGCCGAGGCTCTGCTAGTAATTAATAATAATTAAAATAATTAAGTTATATATAAGTTATATAAGTATCTTATATGAGAAAGACTCTGTTTCGCTTGCTTGTGTGTTCTTACTCGGGGATTAGTTTATTCATTTTTAGCTACAACAAGAACCTTTGATAAAACTATTGTTGAGCCCTAAAGCGCTATTACTAGTCAGAAACGTTCTGCTGATAACTATTTTATTTAACAAAATTTTTAGAATTGTCGCTGGGATTATAGAAAAGCTGGTCTATAAACAAAGAAAAGCACTAAACTACTGCAAATGGCAGCAACAACATTACATATGTTAATTAACATAATGTAGTTCTGTTAACAGCAACTCGTATTGCAGCTAAAAGCGATTTAGCTAAAATCACTTCGACTTAAAACGCACATGTAAACACCTTTCCAGTGCGCTTTAACGCAGTAAGTGCATTAAGCGTAGGTCGCTTTTTAAACCCGACGCTAATCAAGTCGCTATATACAGTCAGCTGTATGTTTCGTGCAGAGTTGTTGTGTGGTGTAATTATTTTGCTTTATTTAAATTTTTTTAATGGTTTTGCGAATTAAAGACGAATTAAATAGTTATTAAAAGCCAAGAAAAGCCTTATACATTTATATTTTATTTTATACGATGTGTTCTTTTAAAATTACTTATTCTGATTAGTAATTCACATAACATTTTATGCGCTTGGAAACACTGCACTAGAAAAATAAGAACTGAAGAAGAATTGAAGTCTCACATATAAACACTTACAAATAAAGTATTCTAAGGCAATCCGATTTTAGCTAAACCGCTTTAAGATGGGTTTTCCACTGCAACGACTGCTGCGCTGGACAACTACTTTATAGATTTTATTTAAACATTTCAATATGTCTGATCCATGTCTATAAATGTTGTGTATTTCACTGTTTTGCAACTGACTTATATGATGCTTAGAATCCTTCGTCTGCGCAGTGGTGGGTCTTGTGTATATGTGTAACTACCGAAATATAGTACATCACCAATATAAAATGCTTCTTGGTGATTATGCGCATGATTTTTGAACGCCGTCTTTGGATTATGAATGCTTATATTCCACGTTTTAGATGCATCCCATATTTGCATTTCAAACTCTTAGGTCGGTTTAATAATGTCTATGTATATCGATGGTTTGTTTTCCAGAGATAACTAGGACCTTGGCCGCCTATAGTCAATATAGTTGTCTAATCTTCAATTTGATTCGTTCACACTTTTTATTTTCAGTTTAATTTGCTGCCTTAGTATCCTTGTGGGCGCTGAATATTGTAGTATGATGTCATCGGCAATTTTGGCCAACATTGGTATGCCTGCTGTGACCTTGCGGCACTACTGTTTTTATCTCTCTTAACATTCAGCGTTCGTCCGAGAATTTTTTGTGATATAATAGACAACAATTGTACAATGTTTTGGGGCTAATTGATCTTCGATGAAGGTCAAGGTCAAGGTCAAAAGTCCGAGGTGCTATATATGGATACGTTCCGGTGTTAGTATAAGATTACTACTCAAATATTTGTGGTATCACTGTAAATAAGTTGATTAGTCTCTGGTCTAGAATATATAATTTCGTGACTTTGGAATTGCAATTAGATCAGCAACTTTGGGATAGTAGTTTAGTTTATTTATGGCATGGTATTGTACATATATAGTATCGTGGTAAGTTGTTATTTCGGAAACTAGAGACACACTTGCACTATAGAAATTTGTTGCTTGATGGCTGTTAGTAAAATAAATGGTCAAAGATATTTGGTGATATTTTCCTAATTTAAACACATTTTTTCTGCCAGGCAAATTAGTCTTTTATATAATTGGAGCCTTGCCACTTACCAGTTTCTTAATTGAATTCATCCAACAAATTTTCCCACACACGACAAACTTTGCTTGAGACAATATATCAAATTACAGATACGTCATATATCTGTATATATCATTTCCGCTTAGTAAAGCGCGATAAACCCAAAGTCCACGAGGCAAGCGCAACATAATATGAATTAGAAAAAAAAAATGTGCTAAGATAACACATACAACGACGCCAACGTCAAATAGGCGAAATCTTCAATCACAACAACAACTACAACTACAACTCATTGTCCTTCTCAATTTCTTTACCCCGAAGCCGACAGAAACGCCAGGCGGTGGCGCTCGTGCATAGCACGTTTTGCTGATAACGAACATGGAAACTTCACACTTGAAAAGCATTCTGTGAACACCATAAACAGCCAGCAGAAAGAGCGGGAAAGAGAGGGACAGAGAGACGGAGAGAGAGAGGGAGAGAGCGAGTGAGGCTTGCATGTGTCTATGGATAAGGAGTGCGCGTACGTGTGCGCCGTTAAATATCTAATCTATCTAATATGTATGCGAGTCAACAAAGCGCGAGTACTATACATACGTACAATAGACGAGTATTGAAAAAAGAGAACCTAAACAAATAGTCACGTCTTTGTCAAGTGCAATTTTATCATGAGCAAAGAGAAATGCAGACAAATACATACGCGCAAATAGCAAAAGTCCGTAAAGAAAATAGTAGCGAAGAAATGAAAAGGAAAAGCGGAACCCTTGAAAACTGGCAAACTCAAAGTTGCGTTGGGCAAGTATGCACTCAAAGCAAAATTATGCGTTGCGTTTGAGCAACACGCGTTCTGCGGCAGTGTAGGCTGCTGTGGGGTTAGTGGGTGAGGAAAAACTGCCTGATGGACTGATAGTCTCAGAAACGAACAACTCAACTCAACACGACCGCACACAAAAAGCCACTTGACTAAGCCAAGAGGCGATGCCGCCGTCTTGCGTGTGGGACGTTCGTTCAGCGGCACAACGCGACCATATTTAAAAAGCCATAGAAATAATGTTCTGCTTCGTCTTGCTCTTCTTTTTCATTTTCACTTTAATCGCTGATTCTTGTGTAGGCGAGATACTTTAGCACTCATCGCGCGACGTCTGTCACTTTGGCAACTTTCTCAGATTGTCTTGTCTGTCTGCGTGTGGAGTGTGGTGCACTGCATTATTGCATTGTCGGCGTTTAGCCATATTCTCTTTACCAGGCGCCCAGCATGATGAAACAAGCTTTTTATCTACGCTTGTCGCGGTTTCGCAGACAGCGTCATGTTGCTGTGCGTTGTATAGTGACAAGTGCGTCAGTGAAGAAAATATGCATTCAAATGTTCAGTTACAAAAATTAACAAGCAAATTTTCCTTGAATCGATTTCTTTTATGAAGCGTATTCAGAATAAATCTTCTGCTTTTTAATAGTGAGTGATGAACTACTTTCGAGTGATGAACTACAAAAAGATATTTTTTTAAGGAAGATCTAATTCTCTTCAAGGCCGGTTTACTCCTATTTGTTCAAGTCTTTTGGGTATAGATCCTTGAATAATAGAGGCTTGGGACTAGAGATATTTAAATGTAATAACATAAGACAAAAAGATTTTTCTACAAAGGCGATTTAATTTTTTTCTTGATAAGAAGGATGTCCGAAATAGATACATATTAAACAACCACACACAAATAACTAAAATAAATATAAACAAAAAAAGCACAAAAGAAAAATTTTAGAGGCAAAGAATTTTCATTTTCTATGCTGTGCATGAAAGCCAAAAATAAAAAGGAAGCTATACAAGTCACGGCAGAAGAAGAATAAGAGCACAATAACAAAAACAAAATTAAAAATAGAAGTGGCAACAAACATTGGCTTAGATAGTAAATGAGGTTGTGCGAGCGGTGGGGGCACAAACAGCGAGCCAAACTCGAACTTCACTTTGTCTAGGCTAGGCTAATACCTACGTTGCATACGAAGATACACAGACACACAGTCACAAAATTCCACACATACACACACACAGGCATGTATAAAGCTCTTATTGGAGTTCATTGTGTTATTGTGCTTTCGCATGTTGTACCGCGCTCACAACAACACAACTGCACGACTGCACGACTGCACTGTATACTGCCGCATGTTACTGACGACGCCATCATCGCCAATACCCCGATGGGTATTCAATGGTTCTATGTATGCATAGTTGTTCCACATAGCACTACATACCCACATAATCATCTAAATCCATATAAAAGCGTTGGCAACACTCCGCACTTGCCATGACAGAGACCAGCCGACCGAGTGACTGGCAAAGCCACCCAACGAACGAACGAATGAACGACCGACCGACTGATGAAACCGGTGAATTGCTGGCTCTTTAAGCAGAGCGAAAGAGGGAGCGAGAGTCGATTATGCTTTTCTTGTTTTGTAATTGAAGTAGCAGCAAAGAGTGGGAAGCTATGCAGCTAAAATGGTAACACGCGCACAGCCATATTGACACAATGAAAGCGCGGCAAAGACTACGCCACAAACGGCCGTCTCCGATGGATGAGAGAAGCCGGCGAAATAAAATAGACAACGACGACGCCTATGGAGACGATAATTACGATAGGGTCTATGATGATGACTATGACGATGTCGTGTTTTACAACACTCTCTCGGTTGCAGTGAGCGACGAGCTAAACTTATATGTGTGCGTTGCTGACACAGAGAGGGAATGCTTGACTGAACAACTGCAACTGAGCGCAGTTTTTAGTTTTTGTTTTTGGTTTTTCGCTTCTAGGCAGTTGAAGTTTTACATATATATATATATATACATATATATATATTCTTATTAGCATAACACAAAAAAAACTTCATTTCAGCAAGCAAAATGGAGTACACTTTGGAAATTTCTCTCTCACACACACAATGCAGTGCTGCTTTTTTTTTGTAATACTGCTGCTTTTATAGTCTTTTATCTCTTCTTCTTCTTCCTCTTCTTTAGTCTTGTTGTTCTTGTAATGTTGATGTGGGCCTCTGAATTCAAAAGAAAAAAATAACCAACAAAAAAAATCATAATAGCGACAACAACAACAACAACAATAACTGCAAACAGAACTGCAGTTTTTGTTGTTGTCGCCTTTGGCATTGCCACTGAACCCCAAGCGCCGAGCGCACTGCAACTCTGTGAAGCTGCAGCAACCACATCAACCTACTACTTAGCCCATTCTTCTCTAGCACACCGCTGCCTCTTTGTTTCCCACGTCATTGGCAAGCTTTTTATCTGCATTTTCATTTTGTAATGCAAATAGCTGCCCGCGTTCGTATTCGCGTCTGTGTGTGTAGCTTTGTGTCTGGGTATGTCGAGTTGTATATCTCTGAGTTGCTATGTTTGCCTGCATTTTTACTTTGCCATTTAATTTTTTTATTTTTAATTTTTTATTTTTTTTTTGTTCTTGTATCTCACCGTTTTTCACAGTGGTATAGGTAAGTTCTACAACTTCGTTCCTCGTTTTGGCACTACTCGGGTGTTATTGTATGTGTATCTATAACAAAAATAAAAATTAAGCGAACAGCTTTTCTTGATTTGGCTTCTATAGAAAAACTTCTTTTGTTGTTGGTGTTGTTGTTGTTATAGTAGAATTTTTATAGCTGCTTTTTATTATTTTTATTTAGTTGTTCTTCTTCTTCTTCTTCGTCGTCGTCGTCGTTATTGTCGTCTTGCCTTTGTCGTCACGAAATGCATTTTTATAAATTTTTTTAATTTTGTAAATAATTGTCCGTGTGTGTGTGTGTGTGCTTTTTCCCTCATTTGTTTGTTTTCCGTTGCTGCATTTACACAAAAGACGTAAAATAAATAGAGTATCTGTTGTTATAGTTTTTGTTGTTGTTGTCAGTCATTTCATGCAAGTCTTTTCTGCATTTTTTTTTTTAAGCTATTTACATATTTAGTTGTTCTGAATTTCTGACGCTTTCTAGGCGTATTAGGAAGCTTTTTGAGGTTGATTTGGTTTTGTATCTATGCTATCCCACACTTGTTTTAGTGTGAAAGTAATGGATTTATTACTTGGCGATAACAAAAGAAATTATTATACTAAATAACTGTATTTGTTTAGACAAGACGCAACTTAATTGAAGCTTTATGTTTGACAGTTCGAACAGTATTTTTGTACTGTTAGTAATAGAAGAAAGAAATAAAATAATAAATAAATAACAAAAAAAAACCTATGTCGAAGAACAATTGTATCTTTTTGTACTCCTGTCTATTCTTACATAAGTTATCAATTGTTTGTAGTTTGGTTCAAGATTATGGACTGACATCGTACCTCCTCGAAGGTTGAATATAGCACTTTTTATTATATATTTTCATATTTTGTGTGCTAAATAAGCTGCACTTCTAATTTCTAATCTAATATTAGATAGTCCCTATATAAAAGTTCCATTTTATTTTCATGCTATAATAACAATTTCAAGTGCTTGTCCTATATGACAGCTAAAACCGATTTAACTCTAATCGGTTTGACTTACTACACTTATTTTATAAGTGTTCACATGTGCCTCTTCAGAGTTGTTATGCGCATAAAATATGATATGGCCTAACCATTAGCATAAGTTACTTTTAAAAAGGCTTATCTTGATTTTAGATATATAATTCACACAAACATTAAAAAAATTAAAAGAAAGCAAAATAATTATACCACATAGCAACTCTGCACGAAACTTAACAGCTGATTCTTTAAGCGCATCTGAATTGCTGTGTGCGTTAGAGCGCTTTAATCTCGAATCGTTGTAAGTTAAATCGGTTGAAGTTGTCATGTAAACGGGGTATTAGAGTTCTTAAGTCTGATTTAAATGCGAATATCTCTCGAAAATTGTCAATATATTTCATCTAAAAGATTAAGGCAAAATTATGACTCAAATACAGCCAATTGGGAAGCTTATTCTTATATATATTTTTCTTTAATGGGTGCCTACTTTACTGGACTCAAGTTTGTTAATATACAATTAAAATCAGAAAGATTGCTTAGAGACCCTGAGAAACAATCTGTACAAAATGTATTTCATTATTACTTTATAGATTATAGACTTTAACGTTAAAACTGTCAATTAAAATGATTCTCATTACTAAAATGTTTTCCCAGACGTATGGATCTGTAAGACTTTTACTGCTTTAGCTACACAGAACATCTTTTAGTTGTTTTATGTTATTATACGATTTAGTTTTTAACATAACCTACATTAGTTTCCTCTTTCAATTCGACTTAATAAATCACTAAAAAATATATAGAGAAAATGTCATAAGAACTGTCGAAACGAGAGAGAGTTTCAAATGAAGACGAGATGGCAGCGCCGACTAAGAAATTCCACTCGTTAGGCGGAAAAAAATCGAAACAACCGCCAAGAGAAACATTTTCAAACACTGAAAGAGAGGAAAAGTAAGCTGCTATACATACCTAACTGATAATTCAATGGACAGTTGACTACTTGACTGAGCGACTGAGTGAGTGTACGAATGACGTAATAAAAGATGAGCAAAGGCATGCAGCATTAGCTGCCAAAATAATACTTAAAACTATTTGTCAAAGCGTCTAAAAGATGTCAACAAATAATCAGTTAATCACTCAATCACTCAGTCTGCTCATGACAGGATGCGAGTTCATTACCAGTGACGCCTGAGTTATAGTAGGCCATAACGCAACGGCAAAACGGCATCGAAAAACGGAAACAAACCTAAAATTTATTACCAGAAAAAGTATTAACAGACAGAGATATCAGAGCTCGGCACTGATCGCTCAAGCTAACAATTACGGTGAACGTAACCTCAAAAAGAGGTTACAAATTAAATTGAATTATTATTTCTTCCTTTATTTTGGTACATGGCAAAAGTTTGACACATTTCCCAGCACACATCAGAACAACTGAAGCCGACGAAAGCGAACGAAACAAAGTCTACACACATAGCGTTTGTTACCAAGAAACCAACCCTGAAAGGTCCCATAGAAATCGCAAAAAGAAGAAGCAGAAAAACGGAAGAAAAAATAAAACGCAGTCAGCACAGAGCCTATAAGCACTTTGCCTATAATTTATGCTGTCCAACGTCTACCAACATACTCGTATACAACAATTATAGTGACATTATGCATAATATCTGACTTTGGGTATGGGTCGTCGTTTCGGACCCCAACTACCCCTAACGAAAATGTGGGGCTGCAACTGTACCGCGGTTGAATGGCGTGCAATGCGCTTGGCCATCAACGCAGCGCTCTCACTCATTCACTCATTCACTCAATCACTCCGTTACTCATTCGCTCAGTCAGTCAGTCAGGCTGGCAGTGTAGCTCTCTCCGTTTGTGCAACAACCCCATGCGCTTAGTTGTGCGCTGCCCCATTCTTGGGCTTGATGGTAGCGGCTGGGTTGGGGAATGCGGTTGGGGCAAACCATTACTGACTTCATGGCTGAATTTATATTTATGTGTGTGTGTTTGTGTGTGTGTGTGTGTGTGTGTGTAGTGCAAGGCTGCAATTTGTTTTGTACGCGTTTTGCTTCTTCTTCGTTTTTCAACTTGTTAGGCACGTTTTTCACTGTTTTCACTCAACGCCTCTCATTCGCCTAGGTTAGTTTTATGGCCCAAACTTGCTGTGGCGTGGCAGTTAGGAAATAACGGCGTGCACGAGTAGAACATAGCATTGATTTTTTTTCGGTTCGTTGGCATGCACTTGCGCATGTTACATGGACATGCTCTATAGGTCTTTTATATACAGACATAGACATAATCATCGTTGTTGTCATCAACATCAACATCATCATTATCAGGCTTGTTTCGTGTTTGGCTTTTTGCTCTACTCAGCAGGGTTGCAGTTTTGTAGGGGTTTTTAACCTACTTTGTTCATATGCCTCTTGTTGGGTAGGTCGCTATATGACCTTTGTGATTCGTTAAATGCACTTCACAATGCATTTAGCATTGGCGAAAAACTCAATATCCGATAATGTGCACTGTATGTGCATCTCGAAATTACCGAGTGATTGGAAAGAAAAATTATAGGCATTGAAGTACTGGAAAACTGAAAAAAAAAAATTCTGTTAAGCGAGTTCTGACGTTTTTGAGTTTGGAGAACTCAAAAAAAAAGTAGAGAAATCTGAACAAGAATTTTCTATCAATTAAATTAAAAAATATTATATTGTATATCAAGCTGATCAACAATATATATAGTTTATAAAGTCTCCAAAGTATCATAATACAATGTATGTATTCCTAAAACATAAGAAGCCAGTTATCTTTAAGTCTGGTAGAATAAGAGGAACTCCAAAATCCCACAAAGTTAGGTTTGGTTGCTATAGGTTGCATTACATTAAATTAGATGCGTTTAGTTACTCCAGTTTCGGGGCAGATACGAAATATTTATTGTGTTAACAGTTTTTTGAGTCACTAGCCTCTTGTGATGCTGGTTTCTAGAGTCATTACGATTATCTGTACCGTAGAAAATTGTACATCTCTCAACACAGTGAGGTACAACTCTGGTTTCAAGAGTCTTCTTTCCAAAATTCTACAAAGGCTTGATAAGTTGTTTCCCGACCTGACCTGTTCCACGAGTTGGTTTAGCTATGACCGTATACACATCTGAATAGATGCCAAATTTTCTCAGTCTTCTTTCACTGAAAAATATCTGCCTTCAATAAGCTCTCCTTGGTATGTGACAAATTATCTTATCCATAAAGACCTCAACATATCTGTTGTTAGAGACGCAAAAAATAACCAAAAAATGCATAGATAGGTGACATAGTCATACCAATGTTTCAGCCATTAATCTAATTGACAACAGTGAGACTGTCAGCAGACTGTAGAGGTACCATGTTCTGGATGTACCTCATAAAATTTAAGCAGGCTAAAAATGTAAAAAAGTTCATAAAATAGACGGCCTCAATGGAGACCAATTATGTACATACTTCTCCAATTTAAATTACATTATTATAGAATTGGCTTATTGTCTAAAGGCAGCAGCAAAATAATATTACGAAAATATAAATAAGAACTCGGATTTTTTACTTATAACGACGACTCCATTAAATTTTAATAAACCTAGAAGAATATCAAAGGAAGAAATGAAAAAGTTCGCTGTAAAAATTGCCAATAACTTTTGTATAATTTGTTGAGCGTCGCAATGGCGTCGAAACTACGAAACACATAAAAATGGCGACAAAATACCGTTACAGACGACGGAAACGACAACAGCAAAAACAAAAATAAAAACAGCAGAGTCTTCGACAACGATAAAGTCTAAGGACAAGAACGGAAGAGAAAGAAGCAAACAAAACTAAACAAGCAGGACACCCAAAAAGGCTTGGCCGCTGTCAAATGGCCCACGCAATGAATGCCAAAGTTGCATGCGAACAGAATTCGATGGACGAAAGTTGAGAAACAAAATGGCGACGACTTGGCGCAGTTGCATCAGTGAAAGCCCGCCGACAAAAGGCGAAGGCAAAAAAAGGCGAAAAAACTCGCAACGAAGCAAACTAAACCAGGGTAGCCGTCACCACCGCCACCGCAAAAAGGTTAACGAAAGTATGCAAACGATAAAAATCGCAACTATATAAAAAGTTGAGTAGAATCCGTGTAAGGTGAAGAGCAGCAAGCAACGCGACAAGCAGCAGAAGAAGTAGGAAGCAGCGAACTTGGGCAGGAGGGCTGCATTGAAATTGGTTTCCGTTTCCGCGCGCCAAAAAAAAAAAAAAACAAAAACAAAAACAACAACACACCCGTAACTACTGAAATATGGTATAAAAGAAAGAAGAAAAATTGAGCACACATAAAAAATGGGCGTGCATGGTGGGTGGCAATGCTTTCGTTTGTAGCTATTTATAAATTCAACTCGTTTTTTGCTAGAGTTCAAGGAAAATTTTTCACTCTGGCGAACTACGATGACGAGCTAAACGAGCTAAGGCCAACATGGCGACGGCGTCATCGACGTAATCATAACGGTAATGCCGGTTCGCCATTTTACATGCCGTTGCATTCGTGCATGCAGTGTGTGTGTGTGTGTGTGTGGTTGTGTGTGTTTGTACTCTACTTTATTTGTGTGTGTGTGTGTGTTTGTGTGTGTCAACAAATTTCCGCCTTAAAACAACTTGGCAGCAAAAAAAGTTGTGCAGTGCATTGGCTTTGCTTCACATTGACCATGTGCTAGAGAACAACACCGTCCCCACGTTGCGCATGCCGCCGTAGGCAAACCCAGCACAGCAGGCAGGTTCCCGCCTGCCATTAACGGTTTCAGACTGCAACGTTTTCGCTTCGAACTATTTCAACATTTGCACAGCATTAAGTCGTTTGTTTGCTTTGCGAACGGGGCTACTATTTATTGCCGTCGCCTATTTTTCATTTTCATTTAACTAGCGATGTATGAAATGAGTTCTCTCTGCTGCTAGGCACATGTTTGAATTCACTCCAATGTGGGTCCTTTTTACAAACTTCGGTCTTTATTTATGCAGGGGTGGGTTTTATTTTTTAAGCTTAAAAAAGTTTTACACACACAATTTAAATTTTGTAATCTTTTTCAATGTTTTCCTATTTTAATTGATAAGGTGGAATACACTTAACTGTTAGATGGGCAGGCGCATAAGGTTATGTTATATTGTACATACTTATAAGAATATCTTTAAAGGCTTTGGTCATTAGGAACGTATACTTTCATGACACCGTAAAATACGAAATAGAGGTATTAAATGTCATCTCTCTCTAAACTATATTATTATAAAATTAGCTTGTCTAAAGACAGGCCCAGCGTTTTAAATTCAACCACAATCGTCATAATATTGAATTGTACTATGTCACTTAGTAACGACATGCGTGTATGTGAGACTTTATTGTAGTTGTGTAGTTGTGTGACAACTTTTAGCTACTTTTATGCCCACAATACCCAACTAAGTTTATTAAAAAGTATATTGTGACAATCTGCAAATGAAAACCTGTCGGTTAATATATTTTTTGGCAAAATCGCTTATATGGTTTAGGCGCAAAAGGGTGCTAAAGAAAATGTCTTGGTCTTTTTATATACAGTTACAAGTTGACACTACTGGAGATATTAGAGATTTGTTATTAACTGGACAGCGTGCTCACCTGAGCTAAATCGGAGTTACTCATTAATGAGGTCTATACCACATATGAGTCAGTTCCAGATTTAAAAGAAAGATTTGAGCTGATAACAAGACTTTGTTTTAAGTAGTACAAGTACCATATATAATTATTGGTGGAATAGTAAAAATTGTTTGGTGTCATACATTTTTGGTTTTACAAATTTTCGGCTAATAGAGCAATCTTTGTGTAGTGTTTCAAAAGGGCTACAAGCATATCGATTGATTTTGCAAATGCTTTTAGTAAACCTTTTGGGGCTTAGAGTGAACTTGGTACGTTAAAATGTCTATGTATAATCTTCAATAAATAAAGAAATCTTCTGCTTTTAAATTGTTAGGACAACCTTTGAAAGCTTTATTCCTTTTGGTTTTTCGAGTGAGTGCGAATCGGAACACCTTTTGTGTTTGATATGAAATTCAGAAAATTAGGTCTACATTGGTAGATGAAGAGAATCTTTGAGCAGGAGTATGAATGAATATGATTTGAATACTTTAAAGGAAACATGGAATTATATTAAAAAAATATATATATATGGGAAGCGAACGACTTCCATATATGGGACCTGAACGACTTCTTATGCCTTCATGCGCGAGACATGACAATGTTTTATTGTATGTGCGCGTCATGATGTTTGAATGTATGCGAGCATTACGATATGCACCTATTTTGCGATAATCAAGGAAATAAAAATTTATTGCTTGGTTGGCCTTAGATTAGCGGTGAAATAACTGTTTACTAGCCACTCCGACTGTCTCAGGCAAATTCGACTTTTCTTGTATTTTTAAAAAAAATTTTTTTATTATTTTTTTAAAATTTAATACTAGCGTAGCCCGCCAGACGTTTTTCTGAACTTTCCGGTATTAGCGAAGAAAATAAAAATTCCAGAAAAGTACAAAAATCCAGTGTTTCAATTTTCTTTATTGAAGCTATGTATTTTGCTGCATGGGTTAATTCTGATCATTATTTTTCTTTGACAGACTGTCGATTTCGAATTTAACATACTTTTCTTTATTTTTATTCCCCGACTTTGACGGTATACTAACGCACCACAGGATTACGCGACAAGCTATTCTAGAGTTTCGGCGTCTATAGCGGACAGATTCCAATTTTATATATATAGAATTAAGGGAAGTAAAATTCAATTTTTATTTTTAGTTTTTTTGGAATCAGATTCTATAGAATATTTTATATATTCATATTTTACATTACATTTATACATTTCGTTATTAATAGTCTTTGAGTTTCACTGAACTGAATTTGCCACCCTCGACAACAGTAGTTCAGCACCACATGTCCATATTCGGTATGAAATTAAAACTCTGCTCAACAGCACACCCTCACAGCAGTACTTGAGTAAAGTCGCTTGCATGCAAATTCTACAAAATCCTATATCGATTACGACTAGACACGGCAAGTTAAGAAACTCCGCAATGCTTTCAAGAAAGAAAAAAAAAACCATTGTTGGTGAACAGAGAAAACATGAAAAAATAAATAAATAAATAAATAAATGAACAAGGATGCAACACGAGTTTACTTTGCATGCAAATGCATGCAATGCGAACAGTAACGCTTAACAAGTATTACAGTGGCGAAGGGCATGGACGAATGAGCGACTAAACGACAGCACTGAAAAGCGTAGTCTTCAGACGGCTGCGGTAGGGAGCGTGTGAAATTACAGGAAAACAATGAGAAAAGTATAGCATTTAAAAAGGCAAATACATGAAATGAAAAAAAGGAGAACACCACAAAAAGAAGCAGTAACAACAAGCTGGTAACAAGAACAAAACAACAGTAAAGTTTCAACAAATAAGACAATGACATTTCAACAGAACAGCTCAGTTCAGAGCAGAGCAGAGCAGAACATGTTCAATTCGGAGTGGGTAAAAGTATCAAAACTAAGCTGAAACGCGTTGAATGGAGTGGTTGAGTTTGAGTGTTGAACAGCATGCGCGGGTGGCGGCGGGCAGTCACAACGAAAAGCCATATTCAAATAGACAAATATAGCATGAAAAAGTCGAGTGTAAATAATATAAAAACGCCATATTGCGAACGAAATGCAAGCACAATGAAAAGCAAAAGAAGAAAATTTAAAAAAAAAAGAAGCAAAAAAAAAAATAGAAGAACTTAAAAGATGGAAATATGTGTAAAAAAGCGTGTAAAGTAGTATTAAGCAAACATTTTCTTACTGCGAAAATTTGCAAACAAAGGAAAATGCAAAAAATAACAAAAGCAAAAATAATAAATAAGCGAAAAGGCAAAAATAAAAGCAACTTTTTTTTTTTTGTTGTTGTACACAATAAATGCTTTTCGACTTTTACTGTGATATTTTTGCAATAATACAAAAATGACTTCACTGGCATTCTTTTGTTTTTGTAGTTCAGAGTTTTTATGCCCTCTTTTTTCTGTATTTTTTTCTGCTTCTTTTTTTTTCTTCTTTTTTTTTGTAAACAAGCTTCTTTTTGTGCATTTACACAAAAGGCGAAGTGCAGTAGGCGCTGGCTGCTATGAAAGAAATTACTTTGCATTGCTTTGGTCCTACCCCACTAAGCCTGATGTTGCAGCTTAACGCTATACACGCACGCACACAAACACACATGCACACATGCACACATGTGTGTGTGTGTACAGGGTAGCATTACAAGCGTTGCAACGTTGCAAGCATTGCAGTAGGACAGTCGGCGGCATTCACGAATCGGCAAACCTCGACTCTTTTATGAGTGATTAATGTGCGCAGCGAGGCATGTGCCATTGAACAATCCATACGATGGATGCGAGCGATATTGAACGCTTGATGATATTTTATATTGCATATTGAGTGAGTGCAACACATCAGTTTGCATGTACGGCATGTCATGTTGAACATTCTGCATGTGTGTGTGTGTGTGTGTATGTTTGCTTGTTAGTTGTATGTGTCAAGTGTTTACAGGCAACGGAAGTTTTTAATTACGTGTTGTATGCAATAAACATAAAAATTCTCAGATTAAAGTTTTCTATTTTGTGCTTTATTGAAATTTTTCTTTTTACAGCGTATAGTATGTTTTGTTTTTACTCGTATGTGTGAAATTTCGCAGTGTTAATCGAGTTACACAAAATGACCTTTGGTGGTCTCTGTTAGGGTTTTCTGTTAGTGGTTTTTTAACTTAAAGCCAGCTTTCAAATAAATAATACAGTGGAAGCGACAGTTGCACACCTATGCTTAGCAGAAGCTGTGTGCCGTTGGGACTGTATCACAAGGTACAGCTAGTATGTCTGTGTTGACTAATTATATATATGACACAGCAATTAATTTAAACTTGCTCCATTTATTTATATATACATATGCCTTGACTTTGTTGTTTGTCGAAGCAGCGAATTGTATACAAAATGACTCTGAAGTTGTTTAGATGAATTGAATTAAAACGAAATATTGTGACAGTGGATACATAATTTTAAAAATTCACTGTAAACATTTGCCAAACACGCAAAAATACGACAACTCCAACGTGGTTTTTGTGATTTTGAATTGAATTTATAAACAGTGCTTTTAACGGTTAAGCTATAGTTTGTAAGAAAGTGTTATAAATTTAAATTAATTTAACATAAATTTTCAACTTTAACATAACATTGGTTTAGCATAACATTATGCTTAGATTAAGCACACTATCCTGTTAAAAGAAATGAAAAAAAAAATTCGCAGGGTGTCATGCAGCGAGCTTGTTGAAATAAGTTTATCGGCGCTCAATTGAGTGGAGCGCATCAGTATTTCAACTGTTCCGGACTAACCCTACTTTGGATTTACTACTATGTATATTAATAGAAGAAAAATAACTCATTGAAATTTCGTTTAAAATTAATACAAGAATAAAGTGATAAAATATATAATGAAAAATCCCAATGTATCGACTTATGCACGTTTGACTTTTTTCAGTTTGCTAACAGTATAAAGACAATTAAATAAGTTGCGTTCTGGGAATTAATGTATGATTTTTTAAAATAAATCAACAAATTGTTTATTTGCTGCCTATGTCATATGCGGGCAGAATATATCAAATTTATAGAACATGAAGAAAATATCGGAAAGCATGGAAAAGCAAATCATTGAATCACGTGGAATTGTCAAATTATTGAGTACTTGGCATTGAACTGTAATTGAAGTTATAAAAACACAAAATATTACTGCGCCAGAAGCTATCAAAGTACGTCCAAGATCGCTTACCAATAGTTATGTAAAGGTGATAACACCAAAAGAAGCTGCTGCTGCTGGCTTAAATAAACCCGCAAGTGAGTGAGTGAACAGCATGCCGAGCGCTTCGAAGAATTAGCTACACATCAAGTGTTACGCAAAAGAAGCCAGCACTATCTTTAAAAATGTGAACGCATGTCTCAAGTGCTTATCCAGAGAATGAAATCGTTTTTTTCAACAGGACGAAGATCCTAAGCATACCGCTAAAATCGTTAAAAATTTACTTCGTAAACGAAAATTTTAAACGCGCAGTGACCCGCAGAAATCCCTGATCTTAATCCGATTGAGAATTCGTACATATAACCCTCTAACACCAGATAGAAGCGCTATATAATATTCATGCATTAGAAATATAGACTTTTTAGAAGAACGCTTATGCTGGAACTCAGCACGTGTGACATAATCTATATATAGATATATATATATATAACTTTGTTCCTATGTTTGAGTATCACGCTTGACTGAGTGAAACGATTAATATGAAATTTGGAATATATATTCTTCACGGACTGACGAAGGTTTCTGTGTAAGTTTCATTGAAATCTGTTAACAAGAAGTCGGGAAATTCCATCAAATTTTTTTTTTGTATGAAACCAATATTGCTTCATCAGTTTGCCGTTGAGAAGTATATTAAATTCGAAATCGAAAGTATGTCAATGAAAAATAATAAAAAAAAAGTTTAACTCAAAGAGAGAAGACAGTGAGAACAAAAGCACGCGGCGCTGGTATACAACACACCACTCGGAGAGCATGCCAAGAGGGAGCAATTCGCCGCGTAGCCTCTAGTGAAATATAAAAGGATACTATGTAGCATCCAAAATTGAAGTGAGATGAAATAGTTTAAAGAAATATAAAACTATCCTCTGCAATCGATACAATTTATTACAGCTTTGAATAACAACTCAAAATTTATTTTTGAAATCCGTCAAGTCGGTGGTTAATGTTCTAATTTAAAGCTAAATAATTTAAAAAAGGAAAATGTGGCAGTACCCTCTAATAGATGGAAACTTAGATACAAATAAGCATTTTAAGTTGCAGATTGATAACTTTTTGCCAGACTTTTTAGCTGTGGATGAGTGGCCCGCGAAGTTTTAAAGATTTGTGTAATGCTTATCTATTGTATAGGTTGAAAAAATAATGGGTGCATTTATAATGACATCAGTATTGGGAACTATCAGTATTGGGAACTATTAAGCCTGATCATGGTTCCTTTTTTTTAGTTGTTATTAATCATCATCATCAAATAGTCCGAGCGCCTTCCATACACACTTCTCACACGCAAAATCGCCGCAAAAAATTAACGCCCCAGTCAACGACGCCTGAATGAATGCAAGAATGCAAAGTTCCGAGTCGTCGTCTGTCTGCTGTGCTGGTAAACAATTGTTATTTGCATTTTGATTATCAACATTATCAACAACAAAGTATTGCATTGACTAAGTGCCCAGCTCGATGTGATCGCCTGACTCTGGTGACTCTGCTTTGATGGCAGTCTTCTCATTCGCTGCCATTGTCAGCGAAGTTGTCTCGTTCGTTGATATTTATTAAACCGTTATGATTATTGTTATTGTTATTGTTGTTGCTGTTGGTCAGTGATTCTACTGTTGTTGAACATCGCTTTTATTTATATAAAAAAATTTTACAAAATTTGCTTTGTTAATATAAAACTGCATACAACAACAATAAAGCGACCAAGCCGTCGGGTTACTGTGCGTCCTTGAAGCAATTTATGCGAAAAATATGATAAGCGTTGAACGTTGCGAATAAACGAGCGGCTAACACAGTGAAAAGGGCGTGTACACAATGCGTGCGTGTGTGTATGTGAATCCAAAATTATATACAAAGTTTTGCTGTGTCAAAGTTGTAACTTTGAGCACAAAACAAGATTTTATTAATGATTTGTTTTATGTCTTGTGTATGTACACTAAACATACTGTAGTTCAACATTGTGAGCCTTTCATTTACCATATATGAAAACTATACGATTCAGTAATCCTAGAGTCAAAACTGAGTGCCTAGTTTGTATACATATACATACATATACTCGACTCTTTGAGTGATGACAGGTTATAGCACTACATACTCACTGCGTGAAGCAGTGCTGCTGCTGTCCGGGGCAAGTTCAAAAACGTGTTCGAAACGAAAAGTAGAAAAAATAAAAACCCATTTATTTAACATTCAATGTTACACGAAATCCTCAAATAGCAGAAGAACTGCATGATTTTTTCTGATTTGTAAACATTTCATTTGAATTCTTGCCATCCACACACGTCGTTGCACGACACTCTCTGCTACTCGAAGCGGGCACGGGCACGGGCACGGGCACTGTCGATTTGAGGCGTTTGCCTTTCGATTGCATTCAACGCAGAAGGCGAAGGCATTGAACTATTAACAAACTAGCCGATTGTAGTCGTATTTAATTTTCGAAGCAATTTTCAACGATTAACGCTGCAACCACCAATGAATATGTAATTATTTTCAGCGCGTCCCAGTGCAAAAACAAAAAAGATGCAACAAAGTTTCACATTTGGCGTGCACATTTACGAAAACGTGTTTGATTTTCAAAAGAGATTTCACAATTAGATTCAAAACTTAATCGAATTGTACGGAAATCTATTTTAGACATATGTAGTTGTTGTTGTGCTGTGTATGAGCGATGTGCGGCGGCTAATATTCTGGAAACCGCTGAACTTTGGCCATATTTTGGTTCTCGAAATATTCGAATGTATCGCTATTTTCCAATTAGCTGAAGTCGTAATCAGAAATGTGTGCAACGGTCAAGCTGAACGAACCTATAACGTTTTAAGATTTTGCTGCATCGTTCTTTTGCATGCCTTCGTGCGCGTGCCAATCGAGCATGATGAGGTTTTATTGTATGTAAGCGTTACAATGTTTGATTGTATGCGAGCGTTACGCTACGTGTTTCAAATGAATAATAATACCATGCATGACTTGGGGTATTTACAACGCTACAACGCAGAGGGTAACACAATTTGCTACCTTATTTGTTTGCGTGTAACGTAAAGCATAAGGCAGTTAAGTTAAGTTTATAACTTAAATTTTCAGTTGATATTATAAACCGTAAGTCTTAATATTACCAAGTCTCAATAAGATATATTATGGACAACAAATTGCAGTACCTAAACAATTTAATACGATCTCGCTTAATTTCAGCTCGAAATGTCATACGAGTATATATATCTACATATGTAGATGAATATCTTTTTCTGGTTTTGTTTTTCTTTCGATTTCAACTCGATACCGAATCATTTTCGAAAAAAGCGCGCAAAACCAAATGACAACAATTACAAAATTACCAAGTTCCAGGAATTGTAGACTTTTTATGCCAATTTGCTTTTCTGTTTTTCGTTGTTTTTTTTTATTTTAATATTTTTTATTTTATTTTAATTTATTTTATTTTTAGTTTGTTGTTTTCTGACTCGGGTAATTTTATATTGCATGCAGCCGAGCGAGTGAGCTTGTGAGAATGACGATATTGATTACGTTTCAATAATTCTTGTTTTAGTAATTTATATGCGCATGTTTGATGGTTTTGAATATCCCATTATACCCCCCCATTGGGCTGAGGAGGCAACGAAGATATTCGTTTTGTGTGCTGTGCATGCGAGTCTCAAGTGATTTTTGTTTCGGTATTGTATGGCAAAAAATAACCAAGTAATTTTATAATACAAAAAAAAAAATAAATAAATAAAAAAATTGAAATAAAAAAAAAAAAAAAAACATGACAATAAATTTGCATATTTTATCTTATTGAC
Organism: Cacoxenus indagator; assembly: GCA_035041755.1. Taxonomy (NCBI): domain Eukaryota; kingdom Metazoa; phylum Arthropoda; class Insecta; order Diptera; family Drosophilidae; genus Cacoxenus; species Cacoxenus indagator. The sequence goes on from JAWNKX010000665.1 coordinate 2,118,622, forward strand.
TGTTTTTAAGCATGTAGCAGGGCCTCAGCCGTAGGCATCTGAATGTCAAAGTAGCAAATTAAATGTCTGCAATTGTTGGCTTTCCTACTTCCAGATGAAAAATTAAAAGAAAATAATTATTTGATTTGAGCACATTTCAAAGTACAAATGAAAATTTTTGCGTGACAAATACAAAACAAAAAAATAAAGCTAATTAAGCTTATGGCTACTCTTAGCTATCGTAAGTCTTTGCTAAGCAAAGTTGTGTCTCTGCCAGTTAATATAGGAGTACTAGACTAAAGAGCAATTGGAATAAGTCACGAATCAGTTAACTACATTTTGTTATACACTCAAACTTCCCTATAGCGAATCCTTACGGGACCAAAAAAATATGAATTCGTTATAAGGAAAATTCATTATACACTAATGATGTGTACTTGAAATGTTGTGCAATCGAAAAAGCTGTGCACTTGAAATAAATTTGTAAGTTCGTTATGGGAATTTCGTACCATCTCAATTTCGAATTCTAGTTTTTTTCTTTGTGCCGAAATGGGTGACTGAAAAAATCGCTAGTGATTTTGTGTGCCGAAACATTTATTGATAGTACAAAACCTTGTCTATTGTTAGCTATGATTTTTTCGAATAAACTTTACATATGAATGATTCTTTGGCTATATATTCAATTGCTACATAGTCACGTAATTGGTACTAGGGATTGTACTGCTTACAAAATATTACTCAGAGCGATTTTCGATTGCAATGCTCCATTTTAATGTAATTTGCTTTTTGACTTATAGTAAAAAATTCCAACTACTACAGTAGATAATTCCTATAGGGAGCTTATTTATTTTATGTTACTGGGCTGTAAAAAATTAATTATACTAAAATGTGGATATAACGTATGTTTGCGGTATGATCATTAAGCATACTTCAGTTCAATATTGAGATCCACAAGTTTGTAAGCGAGCTATACGACTAAACCTGGGGTTTGTGTATGTGCAACCGCCAATATAGTTATGTAAACAAGTCATAATAAATATTGACTTCAATTGAAATGAACTTAAAATAAACTTAAAAAAAAATTTTAAGAAAAAAATTAAAAACAAATGTGGCACGTTTTGTTTGTTTTTTTTTTTATAAACTATTTACTTCAGTTTATTTTACTCCATTTCATGTCTTTTAAGTATTTCAACGAAAAAGTATGTCAAGGAGCAACTTGACAGTCACACAATAATTTTTTTTTTTTTTTTGTTCAATTTGAGCTGTCAAAAATATTTTTTTATTAATATTGTAAATATTATTATTTAAGTGTTATTACTCTTTAAGTGTGAAAAAAGAAAGAGTTTACGCAGGCGTATGTGTAATGTTTTATTTATTTATTTTTATTTTATTTTATTTATTTATTTATTTTTTTTTTTGTGTACAAACTTTGTTAATTTTTCAGCTTGAAGTTTAAAGATATATTTACCTGCAAATAAAGAGAAAAGTTTTTATTAGTTACACGAATAAAAATTTCATTATAAATATATTATAGCTTTGAATATTATTGGTTGTATTCGAGCGGCTTGTTTTTCGAGTTGGCACAGTCAATCAGTTTAACAATTGACAGCTGCTATTGTTTCAATTGGACTTGGGTATGCACCATCAATAGGCTTAGTACGAAAAGAATATTATTTTAAAAAACTACCTCAAGGCCTTGTTGCTTCAGCTATACATATTGTAATTTATAATTAAATAATAATAATAATAATTTAGAAAATCGAAATGGATGCAGGCACAAAATGTTCAGTTAAAGGTAAGTGTTGTATATAAATATTTATTATTTATATTTAAGTTTATATTAATTAATATGAACTTTAAAACATTTCAAGTGGTTGATAAGTAAGTAATAAAACATACGAACATATGTTAGTTAAATTAGGTGATGCTTTTCAACACTATTTTCTAAGCAACGCAACACTTCCGCGTGTACTTCACAATTCGACGACTATTTTCGCAACTATATTGTCAAATGAAACCAAGTCTGAAGGTGAACTGAAATCTAGAAGTTTCCGTAAATGAGATCTGTGAAGCACTACTTCTAAACATGTTGCCATCTCTCCCTCTCGCTCATTCTTTTCATTACACGGTGTTTGAAGCTTTTTCGGCTTCATGAAAACTCTTGTGTCTTTTGCTTTAGCATTTTGCCACACTATTTTTAAATATGCGTTCATTACTATTAATATTGTAATTATAATTATTTGTTTTTTTTTTTAATTTTATATATTTTTTTTTTGTGGCCTGCTCGAAGCACAACAAACGCACAATAAACGAGTTGAACGCGTTCGTTTTTGCCATTGCTTTGCCACTTTTTGAACCCACTCTTTTTTAGGCCAGGCCGGTGTACAAAACATGCCTTAATTATATTGCCTCAGTTTTACAACAACACGGTGCGAATCGACCAAATGGCGACGACAATTGTGATTAAGGTTTATGAAGTCTTTTGGTCTTCGATTTAATTGTTTTTAATACTCTTTACAGTCATTAAATAGTATTATACGTTTTTCATGGAGTTTTCAATACGATGAGACTAGTTAATATACAATAGCTATGTCCGGACCTAGAGAGCTGAAATGTTGCATGAAATCTTCTTTACTACCATACCACTATGAGAGGTACATATTTAAATTCTTATTATAAAAACCTTTTTATTTGTATACCTATTGAACATTGGACCGATGTGTCATAAAATCCAAACTGTAATTACCCTGGGTACACTATAACCTGGGTAGACCCCATACGAGGTGTTTTTGAAAATGTTATTTGTTCATCTTCTAAGCAGACCCATTTTGTTGGTACACACATTGTACATACGCTAACGTTCTTCGAAATTGTGGATATACTTATTGTTCTGAAGAGAATTATTCTTTCGAAATAGTCGAAGTAAATATTTTTATTAATTTATTAATATTTATTTATTTTACTCAGCGTTTCCGGCTTCCCACAAAGCAGCAGCAAAGCGTAGACAAAAATGCGATCGACAAATGTTGGGCGTGGTTTTATATCTCTCCACTCAATCTCAGTAACCATTATATACAAAAGAACCTATACTCTTTAAACGAAGAGCACCATACTCTTATGCATATCAATACATATCAATCAATCAATAATAACAAAAGAAAATTAAAAAAACAGTAAAACATAAACAACAAGCAAGCGCACGAAATTTTTTATGCTTGGTCTCTTGCATTGCTTTTGCAAAAACTTTTCCTAAAACATATTTTCCTTTAAAAAAATCAAAGAAGTAAGTAGGCCAGTGACTTCTATAGCACAAATGTGTTGTTTAAAAAAATATATATTAAAATCGGTTCAGTATATTTTGCGCAAAAGCGTTACATACAACTCCCATATAACCAATAGATAGTGTAGATATATGTAAGATTAGCCAAGAATGGTGCGAATTTTAATTGTAGCTGAACTAGTAACTTCAGTAGTAAGAATTTATGTGCAAAAATGCTGAAAATATTGGCGGTTTGGGTAGAAGTTAATTAAATCATTTAAGAGTTGGAACAAATTTTATTAAAGAGGAGAGATTGTTACATTTTGATGAGTGATACTTTAAATAAAATCGTCATATGAATTTTGATTGAGCACTTCACAAACTTATTAAGCGGATCAGAATAATATCTACAAATATTTGGAAGTGCAGTTAAATTATCTTAAGCCCTTACTCTATTGTGTAGTACGTTCTTCTTACTTTTTCTAATAATTAATCACACTTTATGCGAATATTTGATCAAAATAATTTAATCTACTTAATAAGCAATTACTGCGCAAAAATAAATAAAAACAATTCACTTCAATTGCAGCAATTAAAAATTTTAAATCATTAAACAAATAAAAACCGCACTTGGCGAAAACTTTCGAACGCATTCATTTGTAAACAACGCTGGCGAAAACAAGAAAATTGGAGAAAAAAATAATACACCATCAACGAAGCGAGGCTTAGCCAACTCCGAAAACAATTGAAAAAACAATTTACCATAAAAATGCAATGAGAATGAAACTAGCGAAAATGGAAATGGAAAATTCACTGGAAAAACAACAACAATAAAAAATAAAAGTGGTAAAATGAGAAAAAAAAAATATATATATATATACGCGTATTATATAAAAACATAAATCAAATTAAAAATGGAAAATGCCAAAGCGGCGAAGGCAGAAAATAAAAGTTGCAATGCCAGTTTTTCCTCTGTTACACACACACAGGCAAAAACAGCGGTATGCGAGTATAAATACACATACTCATACAGTCATAGATACTTGCAATGCTTGCAGCACGGCGCCGTTGCGCTTTTCTCATTAACCGTGGCATAGAAGAAAAAGTTTGGTGCAGCAATAATTTTGTTGGCTTTTTTGTTGTTGTTGTCGTTTTCTTCTATGTTGTTGAATTTTTCTCTCTTCGAAAGCCAAGTTTAAACATGGCAACTTGGCTGTGTGGGGTGCGCTGCTAAGTAGGTTTCACTTGGCAAGTGCATCAGTGCAGTGGGCAAACAGAACACGCCAACATTTCGAACTCTACCAGCGCAACTGGTCTGAGACTAATGCGGCTAAGTTTGTAGCGCGCGTTGGCTTGACTGGACTTGACTAGCTGGTTCGCTAGCTTGGTCGGTCTTGCTTACCTTGATCTTGGCACGCCAGGCATTGTGCTTTGGACACTTCGCTCAACTGAAATCGAAGAAACCGCAGCATCTACATACAACAACTACCACAAATAAGGCATGACTTCAAAGAAGTTGTTGCTTGGGTACGTTGTTTGATCGCCCTATATGTGTATGTGTGTGTATGTGTGTGTGTGTATCTGGGAAATGTATCTGATGCAGAGCGTCTTGTTTTTGTTCGCTTCCTACATAGTCATGATTCTAAGCCAAATGCCAATAGGTTTTGTTGTTATTGTTGCTACTGCCACATTACGGCCTTGAATTTTTCATCAAGTTTCTGATGTTGTTGCCACTTTTGTTACCTTTTTCTGCCTTCTTGTCTTTTAGTCTGAAGTTTTTTTTAGTATTATTATTATTATTATTATTATTATTATTATTATTTTCCATGTGAATACTCTCAGCTTCACGAATTTTGTTGATTTGTATTGAGTTGATAACAGATTTAATGAACTTGTATAAAAGAAGACAAAACTCTTGAAATTAGTAGGGCAGAGCAGCTTAAAGATACTATTTATTTTTATTTGTAGTCATGTGCTCAAAAATGATTTACTGCAAAATCAGACTGTGCCATAAAGAATTATACAATTTTTACATACAAGCGATTGAATTTGAACAATTGGTTTGTATGGAGCTATAAGCACAATAATACTAAAATCTTAAAATGCTTACAGTTCGCATCGATGTTTCAGCTACATATTGCAGAAAGTAGTTGCATATTAGCTTTAGTTTTGCAAAGTCTTTAAAAATACTAGTGTTGCCGCAGCGGTTGAAATTCAACCACAATCGTCATAATATTGAATTGTACTATGTCACTTAGTAACAACATGCTTGTGTATGTAGTTGTACTTTATTGTAGTTGTGCCTGTGACAACTTTGAACTATTACATTTTTACGCCCACAATACCCAACTAAGTTTATTAAAAAGTATATTGTGTTAATCTGCAAATGAAAACCTATCGAATGGTACATTTTCTATCAAAATCGGTTATATGGTTTAGGCGTAAAAGGCTGCTAAAGAAAATGTCTTGGCCTATTTATATATAGATGTTCAATAAGTCCGAAACTCCACGACACACACAACTAATTAGCCCAATGATAAAAGATGGCATTTTCAGCTGCAGCAGTAATTACAGTCAAACTTGCCTATAGCGAAAAATCACTTCGTTATATGGAAAATTCGTTATACAAAAATGATGTGTATGCGAAAAAGCTGTGTACTTGAAATCAATTGATATAGCAGTTCGTTATAGAGAAGTTGGACTGTATATTATTCGAAGTATTAGACAACCTGCTATTCACAAAATCTGCTGTTTTGCCGCTGGACTGACGATCTATCGATGACGCTTCATGAACTCATTCAAATAACTTTAAAATTATATATGTAGAGCTGCCTTTCTGATGTACAAATTCGTTTATTGTATTTTTGTCATATATAGAATGCATACATAACGTTGAATATATTAAATTATTTTACGGTATGAGTGCATGAGCCAGAGTCAGCTAATATATATATGAAAGAATATTTCAGCTATTCATTGTAAAACGGGCTGGGGGGGATACAAAAAATGTCACACCAAAAAAGTTTTCTTGTGCTGGGATTGTCATTTCCCAAACGTGCTCAAGGCTTTAATACATTTGCCCAGATTTTCTATAACTTGTTCGTGCAAGTTACTTCAACAAATCAAGAAATTAATAACTAAAGTCTGTCTTAACGTAGTGTTTTTGTTAAAAATACTAAATTATTCCATTGGTTTATTTATTTTATTTTTTTTTTGGTAAATGCTTTATTTTGAACTTGTAGCGCATCAGAAGTTCACGTCTCTCTTTTTTAATCAATTACGATCTTGACATTTATCAACGATTGCAATTAAAAATGACATTTCAATTTCGCGCGCTTGCATGTCTTCAAAAAATTAATTACAAAAATTAATTAAACAATGTAAGTAGCAATTTTGTATTTAAACACATATTTTTGCCATCACGCCTGTGCCAGACGTATGAGTCAAGTCGCGTAGGCATTTCTTTTGTTGTAGGGCACATCAATCATGTGGGAATGAACACAAATGGTTGGCCGACAGACCGGCCACGCATAAAAAGTCGACATTATTCACTTTTACTCAGCCCAAAAACAGAAAACAGAAAACAAATACAAAAAAAAAAAAAAAATGGAAAGGAAAAATTCAATAATTATATGCGTAGAAACAGGCAGTTCGCCCAAAAAAAAGTACAATTGTCAGCGTGCCGTTTATAGAAATTTCAAAACTTTTACATTTCTTTCTTTTTTTCTTTTTGGCGAAGTTGTATGTACGTTTGTAAGCGAGACCTAGACCTACCTTTTTATTGCAATTCACGCAATGAGTGAATTTTTTTTAAAATTATTTTGCCAAATTATTTATTTTTATTTTTTTGTCTTAAATTCTTTTTATTTAATTAGAAAACTAGTTAATAATTATTTTAAATAAATACAATAAGTATTATATTAAAAAAAAAATTGAAAAAAATTATTTAAGAATTTTTTTGGCATTAAACGAGGATTTTTGCCTTCTCATTGATGAGGCTGATTTAAAATTTTGCATGACGTACGTTTTATACAAACTTTTCAGTTAAAGCTTCGTAAAAAAAATTGTGAAAAATCATTTATTCGATATGCATTTTTCGAAGTGAGGCAAAACTTACGAAAAAAAAATTTTTTTGTTGTTCAAAAATCAACGAACCCTTTTTTTGGCGGCATTTCTTATGCCAGCCGACCTCGCTGTCATCTTATTAAATACAATATTATCTGTAACGTATTCTCGAATCACACTGTTTACTGTGGCATTTTTGAGTTGACTTTGCTTTTAACAAAAAATAAAGAAAATAAACCTTGTTTGCGGAAAATGTTGCACATAAAAATGTTTCCGTAAAAGTATCGCTTGCTTGCTCGGAAGTTGTTAGAATTGTAGGCAAACTCGTGTGTGTGAGATTTTGTAAATTTACACCAAGATTGCCCTTAATTGTGGCCGCAGCGCTGCTTAAATGAAGGTGGCTCTAAGTGTTGTACAATGTCAAATGCTTGAAACTGAGCAGAGCGATAAGCAAGCGAGGGAAGCCTATAAAGTGATTGTCATAAAACAACACTTAGGAGAAGATTTTGTGTGCGCGTTAAGTTAACTAACATTAATGCTTCTTCTTCTACTATACAACAGCAAAATATTTGTTTATACTGTCTGCACTTATTGTATCACTAACCATCGGTTTAAATAACTTTTCTGAACGAAATCATAGAAACCGCAAGTAATTATTCTTACTTCAGCTTTCTAATCTTCCAACACTAATCTATCTATATATATAAAGTTGGAAGTATGTTTGTTTGGCCGCTATAGCCGCCGAAACCGCTGGACCGTTGTTAATGAAATTTTCAGGGAAACTCTAGAATAGCCTGTTGAGTAATCCTGTGTATCGTATGCTGTCAAAGTCGGAGTAAAAAAAAAAATTGTATTATTTGTTTGAAATCAATATTGCTACATCAGTAAGTATGTGAATAAGATCTTCAATGTGAACCATGTTTGAATGGGAGGTTCTTTTTCTAGTAGTCGGATTCGTGTTCCATACGAAAACTGGTACTTCTTGTTTGTCGAGTTGATCAATATAATAATATTATATATAGTTGATTGGGATTTTTTTTTTTTGTTGACAAGGGTCCATATGAAAATTCTCTATCAACAGAATGTCGTTTAATATAGGGTTTTATTCTAAAATCTCACATTCAGCCTTTCACACAACACTATACCAACCAAATGACTCAATTCACTGCACGACATGATTGCATTCATTTGGTAAAAAAAAAAAAAATAAATAAACAAGCTTGATCCACCACACAAATAATGTGACTAATGGGCTCCGCTTTTTTTATATTTATTTATTTTATTTTTTATTTAAGTTCATTTGCCTAAAATCATAAAACAAATATAATAAATGGCCACGCCAAAGTCGACTCAGTGGAATTGCATTCAATGCCGCCTCGTGTTGACTCGATTCGGTTGTACTTGGAATTGGTTTTGGTTCGCTTTTGACTTTAATGCTCTACCGAGTCACCGAAAAGTTTGTCGAATTATCGTCGTCAAAGTCAGACGGCGACAAATGCACTCCAATCATATAGTCCGATATACACATATATGCTGTGCGCGAGGAAGTTGGCGGGGTGAAAGGATAAACGCATTTCAAAACACTCCCAGAACATGAAGCCAAGAGGGACACAACATCAAACAACGACAGAACACATTTTTTAACAAGAAACTCTAAAAGCGTATCCGAAGGAAATTGAATCATTTGATAAACGCAACGCAGCTCACTTTTTTCGGGAAGTCATATGAAACTTTATCAATTTAGCATAAAAAGGCCTTGTCACACACAATGAAGACAGTAAAAAAATTTAAACAAATAAAAATAAAAATAAAAATAAAAACAAGAAAAGAAAAGACAGAAAACGGCAATAAGGAATATGTGGTACTCTATATCCGAGATAAACTTTATGGACCAATAATTTTAGAACGAAACGAGTGTACTCTGAAACTTATGTCAGTGGTCCTAAAAATGAGTTGTACGATTAGGTCAACGGTGCATTATGTTTCTCAGAAATCATACGAGATTTATTTTTTTCTTAATAAATATCGATTGAAGTACAGCTGCACCATACAGTAATATTAGATCTTGGTCCTTATATAAACTATGCTGCCGTTCAATACATCAAGTATTTATAAGAAAAACCAAAAGACCAGGTTCTAATAAGTGTACAAGTGCGTGGTCCAAAGGAAGCTTTGTTCAAAACTTACGTGTTCTACTTCCAAACTCTTGAGAAACTCTTTTGCATTAGCAGAGTTGTCTTAGTTGGACCTACGCATATCATACACTTTGTCGCAATCTTCATGGGGAAGCGAACATTCTATAAAACTCCGCGTAGAGTACAAAAATAAATGCATACAGCAAATGAGCGTTTCTGGTGAAATGCAAATTATGCGTTTAGGTAGGAAACTTTGACCCGACATAAAGTGAGTGGTCTCAGCCGGACTCACATGACATCTTTCACCTTCGCATTCGGCCACTCAAATGCAAATGTCAAATGTAAATTGTTGCCGATTGCTGCGCCCAGCTTGGACGCCAGTTGGAGAGCTTGCGTGGATTGGCATGATCGGTCGTTGTTAAAAAAAAATAAATAAATAAATAAATAAAGAAAAAAAAATTGTTTTAAATAAAAGAAAAATATTAAAAAAAAAAAAACAACGACATACAGAAGGAATTCGTAGCCATATAAATCAAATGTTGCGTTACGCAGTTGACAGTTCTTTCGCTTTGTTTCATTTCCTTTTATAACATTTGGTCTGCCTTTTTATATCTCTACGTCGCTCGCCATTTGACAAATTTCTGTCAGAGCGACAATTTTCATATTAACAAATTCGTCAGAAAACTTCGTATTCAAAATTCGCGTGCTAATTTTTTATATTAATAAATTCGTATGACTTGACCAACAAAATTTTTGTAATGCACATTTTTTTAAAATAAATTTGTTGGCTACATAGATATCTACTCGTATAGAAATTTTAGTTCTGAAATTCTTATTTACTAGCAGGGACGCGGCGCGTTGCTGCCTGTGCGTGCATCTCGCTCTTCGGATGTTACAGCAGCTCTGCACTGTGTCTACTGCTGCGATTTTCTCGTTGATCTTCCAATGTTTGACTTTTTGGGTAGCATTTCGTGTTCTTCACTTCAAACTCAATTCTCAGATGCTGCTTTGTTTTAGTGTTGTATTTGTATCTGTACATTGGAAAATTGAGTTCGTCTTAATATTCTCGAATCAACTTAAGGCTATTCTAGAGGTTCTCTGAAAATTTAATCAAAATCGGTTCAACGGTTTCGGCGTCCATAACGGACAAACACACAAACAAACAAACATACTTCCAATTTTATATATATAGATAGTTTATTATTATAATATTTTTTTTCTTTTTTGATCCGATTTTCGCTGAAATGTTCAGTAATCAGTTAGTGGTACGACTTCGGTAGATGAAAAATACAATCACGGGATGAAAAATATAAATAATAACCTAACCATGGCAACCCAGGCGTGATAATGAGAGATAAATAAATACATGTATAGATAGAAAGGCACTTAAATAAGTAAAGAGATAGATAAACGGGCAGATATAAAATAGATATATATATATATATATATATATATATACATAGACAGATGGGTAGAAATTGAGATAAAAAATTCAAGTATTCCGAAGTTCATCTGTTGTGCCGGTATTGGTATGAGTTATCTCTGTGGATTCCTACTGGTCCTTATTTATTTTATTTTTTTGATTAATTCTTTTCTCTATCCAATAGACTAAGTCAGCTTTTCTTTACGCACAGAGCTATTAAGTTGCACTTCACAATATTTAGTAACAGTTGACTTGACTTCTGAAACAATATTTCTTTGGATAGCTAGGTGTATAGGATAGCTCAATATTCTTTTTAAGTTGCCTCATTGCGAGTACATTCAATGTAATTGATTTGTCTTCAACTACGCCCAAGCAAAAATCTTTGGCCAAGGGTAATGAAATCCTAAAGAATCATAATATAATTTTTAATTAAATTTTTAATATTGGTCCGCTTCCATTCACAGAGGATTTAGTCGCGCTTGTACTTGCATTCATTTAAACAGATGACCGTTTCAAGATAACGTAATCGTTTTACTATGAGACTTGGTTCATACAGTCTGTGTTGGGTTTTCACTTCTTATTACTTCAATTTCTCAGAGTGGGCTTACTAAGTAGATCGAGGCAATCCACTTGCCAATAGGCAGTTCAATCTTTGACATGAGTGACTACCCACAGTTCTACCCACATGCGAATTTTGATTTGCGCATGTCTATTTGAAAAAGTAGGTTAACAAATTTTTGTACTTCCAATGAATCGGGGAATAACAATATCAAGCAAGTGCTAATTATTGAACAAAGCTTTGTTTATACTTGCCGCTCAGTAGGCGACTGAACACCAGCAAATGAGAAAACGCAGCAGTGGATTGCGCTTTGCAATAATTGGAGGCGTCCAGTGTGGTGGCTGTTGTCCAGCTGATTGATTCGTGATACTTCGGATGCTAAATCTAATGATCTGCTACTTGATCGTTCGAATCTGCAGGGCTCGGAACATAGAATTTCGGATGTACATGATAAATGGCGTGATTATATTTTAATAAAAAAAAGAAGTCTTCATGCAGAGACCATGGTCTTCTCTGTACTTCATATTGCTTTGTTACATTATTGTGAAATTATTTTGTAGTCGCACTCAGCCTGCTTTAAGTCAGGATAATGCCCTAGTTAGGTTCTTGTTGACAGATTCGTCGTTCGGTGGCTTTTAAGCTTTCTTCAGAATTGTTTGCTCATAAGGCAGACGGGTTGGATTGAATTGCAAACTGTCGTACTGTGCCGTTTGATTTAGTTCATCATAAGAGAAAAATAAATTAATAAAAAAAACTTCATATCGTCTCCAATGCATACTACATTATGTTACAAGGCTTAAAGGAATTTTCACATTGACAGTTCATCACGAAATAGCTTTAAAGGACTCAAGCCAACATTAATGAATCCACCGCCGACCAATTATGAAGGCAACTTGTTGATTAACATGGAAAAAGGAAAAATTTTGTCAAATAAACACATCCAAATTTAAAATGTCAGACGCTTCCGGTTTTCATGGACTCCGTGCTGCGCACAAATGTCGGGCTCAGATAATAATCGACGACAATCGCACACCTGCTGCTGTTCAATGTTGGGCCAACATAAATAAAAACTTTTTCAATCCTTTAAGCGCTCATTTTAAATTAGATTCCAATTGGCCAAAAGCTTGCTCGCTTACTCGCTCACTTGTCGAATGCTATTTTTGCGGCTTTTCTTTGTGCGTCTCATCATTTAGTCGTGGCTAAAACGGTTGAAGCCATTGTGACGCGGCAGCTGTGTTGATGTGTCCTGGCTTAGTCTTGCTTCTATATAATATATATATATGTATAAAAAAAAGACACACAATTCTTTATGGTTATGCCTTCAAAATGGCATCTGCTGGAACACATTTTTTTTCTCGTCTTATTTTACGCTTATTATGCGGGTTTGCCGTCGCTGACGTCGTCAAGTTAGTCTGAGCCGCCGACCACATTTTGCGATTTTTATCGCTTAAACACGAGTTTAGTTTTGGCATTTGAAATTTAATTGGTTTTTTGTTAAGTGGGGTTGTGAGTGATGATAATGGTCCTCATATTGCCGGCATTCGATGTGCTAAAGTATGGGAAAGAAGGTGAAGTTTAAGGGGGTTTCACATAGACACCTGGTCAAAACGAAAAAAATTCAACGATCGATTTACGATTACCACAACGAAAAACTTTATTCGAATTGTTCATATGAAACTGGACAAATCATTATTGCCAAGGCAGGGGAAAACGTATTAGTACGAGTGTATTAGCTGAGCGCCAAACTGAGGTTACAGTCTAACCTCCCTATAAGAAACTTATATACGACGAAGCACTCCCTATTGCGAATTGATTACAAGTACACAGCTTTTTCGAGTAGACGCCATTTCAAAGTAGACATCGATTCTGTATAACGAATTTGCCATATACCGAAATGTTTAGGGTAGTTTCACCGTAGTTCAGAGAAGTGATGAGAAGAGAAGTACTACTAATTTCCACTCAGCGACTATTCACAGCTATAGTTCTAAGAAAACCATTGGTTTCGCCTCCGTCTAAATTCCTAAAAATACTTGTACTGAGCGAAACAAATAATAAAAATGAAATAAAAAAATAAAAACGATTTCAGTTTATATCCACTTATTCGGGGTTTTCCCGGGGTATTTTATTTTAGTTAAATTTTTTATTTTTTTTCCTTCTATGACAATTAAAATGAGTGAAAAAAAAAATGTTGAAAAACATCTAAAATCAAAGATCGGACCACAAACAGCAACGAAATTACCGATAATTGCGCTGGCGAGAACAACTTCCACTTTGCTGCTATTACACAATCAAACCCAAAAATCTGGGGAAGGGACATGCAAAGCATGACTGAGCGCCTTTGACAGCGAATAGAGACTTACGAGGAAATGAGAATAAAGCGAAAAGAACGACGAAGGTGTAGTATAAGCGAAGTAGAAAAGATACTAAATCTAAATTATATGCGGAAATTAAAGACGAAAACAAACGCACAAGCACGAATGAAGACTGAGGAAAAATGCGAAAGAAATATTTAAAAGATGGAACAGGGTGCTACGTCCGGCGTTAACGCAATTGGTCTTTACGCGTGCGACGTTTGCGCGACAGTTGCGCATGCACAGTTGAAGTGCTCTTGACTTCTGTTTTGACGTGTTAACTTGGCCAATGTTGTCTTTCTTGCACTACGCGTATGTTAGCGAAATGAAAGGGGGAAAGTGGTGGCAAGCCATGGTGCGACAGCCATCATGATGAGGTGTTTGAGACTGATGATGAGCACATTTGCAAAATGTAATTTTTTTTCGTTTACCAATTCTTTTTTACTTATTTTTCTCTTCTTCTTTTTACTTTTCTTATATTTTTGTTATTACTTTTATTTATTTTTTTTTTTTGCAATCGCAGGCATGACGTTCTTTTCGTAATATGGCTGCCAACTACCATCATCGCCACCACCACCACCACCACCATGATTACGACGATCCAGTTGATGGTATGATATGCGTAGCCCATAAACTGAATTAATTAGTTTTTTCTACTCACTCAAGCACACTATCTCCCAAGTTCTTCTTTTATATACCCTTCATACATGCTCTTTTAATGGTTTTCTTCTTTGCTTAGCACTATAAGTTTTATATTTAAATATGACATAAAGTCGGCTTTAATGATGGTTTCTGTTTTCGCTTTAGTGCTAATTTTGTTCACTTTTTCATTGCAAAAAAATAAAATAAATTGAAATGGCAGCTCTTTAATTACGCGTAACAGTTGTTGGTTCTCGGTTGGTGCGTTTAGGCAAATGGGTTAGGTCTAATAGTCGTTGTTCTTTGTATCCACACAGAATGCTACTTAATTTTACGAAAATTAATGGGTTTCCAGAATTTATGCGTAAACATGAAATGGACTGTTTGGTCTTTAATTTTAAGTAGTTTTTTTTTTTAGCAGCATCGCGTGCAAATTGCTTAAAAGCTTTGTTTTGGCAAAGAGACATTGTCAGTACTAAAATGTTAGGAGGAACTAAACATAAACTTTAATGATCATTTTCAGACTAATAATTAGTTAGCTTGTTTGCGTACATCAGAGATCAGAGCGAGCCATTAATTAAGAAATATCGCCTAAATGAACCGATCTTGGAAGTAATATAAAATAGTCCTTCTTAAAAAAAGCACCAATTTAAAATATAAAAAAAAGTGGTAAATAAAAATGTCGTTCGATTTTGCCATTAGGTAATGTTCTACAATTCTAACTGACAGTTAAAAAAAATGCGTTACAAAGTCATCCAAAGATATTTCAATAAATTATTTGAAGCATTAGATTATCAGAAGTAGAAGTTACAAGACTATATCGCACTACATTACTTCAAGATATAATTTTAACAAAAAGCCACACACTCAATAATTTATTAGCGACTTATCCTGGCTTTTACAAGCGCTTCTTGAGTTTCGCTGCAACTTCTAATGCAGGCACATATTTAGTAAATTTTTCACAATATTCAAACCACAAATCACATCACTTGTAGAGCAACTCATACGTACAAATATGTACAAGTAGCATAGCCCGACAAATGCTATGTCCACACCACATTGATCAGAAGTTTTCTTATCACCAAATCCGTTGTTTTTATTTTTGACAGACCTCCGATTTTAAATTTGACATACATTTCAAAGGCAAACTGAAATCCCCTGATTTTCGCGGTATACTAATGGTATACTAAACTTCACAGGATTACTCGACAGACAATTCTATAGTTTCTCTGAAAATTTCATCAAAATCGGTTCAGCGGTTTCGGCGTCTATAACGGACAGACAGCCATATATCCAATTTCATATATATATATAGATATATTTTTATATTGCCGCACTCGTACGTGCACGCCTTTCATAAAGAGAGAGAGAGAGAAAAAATTTACATATCGGGTATGCTCTTCAGGCATCCCACGAAAGAATTTCTGTCTATATTCCTGGTTTTGAGCACATACTCCATAGTATTTATTCCATACATTTTTAAGCAATAATGGCTATACATATTACAGTTCCGCACTGAGACACATGCATGAAGCACATACGCTTTGTATATGGACAATTCGACAAAATCAGCTCGATAAGCGAAAAACTTGTTAAGTAGAGGTGATCACGAATATATATGTATACAATATATTACAAGAGTATTATCTTAATGGCGGCCATCTTCATTGTGTTACAAAGTTCATCACCAAGTTATACTATTCACTGTGAGAAGAGCACAAAAACACCACAAAAACGAACTGTGAAGGAACGCTTGAAATAATAATGAGCGGCTGGTTAATTTTAATTTTCAGTTAAAAAGCAAAACAAAAAATTTTAATTAAAAAAAAATTAAAACAAAAATAAATCACATTGTATTACCTCATTGTTATTTCAATACACAAAAAAATAAATACATTGTTGAACAGCGCCGAAAAAGAACGCGGATTTTGTGTGATTATTATGAATTTTTAGAAAATGCAAAAGGCACGCAAAATTATTTAATTGAATTATATTCTTTTGTAATTTTTGCTTTCGTTTAATAAATTGTTATATTTATTTCGGGCTTGCTGAAGAGTTGGCACCCATCAGAAAAGACTAGAAACTTTGAATCAAATGTAATAATGCAAAGAGAAATAAAATAAAATATAAAAATTATGACAAATATTATGTAATTTTGAAAAATAATAAGTCTTTTTTATGCATGCTACGTTATCTTTACTGATAACTACGGCCGTTCAGTAAAATGTCCTTCAAGAACAAGAGGATAATCAAGAGACAAATAGTTGCCCCAGCTTGGGCAACAGTCAAAAGATCCAAGGCGCTATGCCCCATAACTGTGGCTCTCTGGTTTGTATGCAACACTAACCATCACAGAGACCTGAATATCCCAACTGTGCTAGAGGAGATCAGTCCAAACTGCAGTCGGTATCACCTGAGACTGCAATCTCATCTAAACCGTGCGGGCAAAGCCCTGACTATTGGGGTGACGCGTGGGCTGCTGAAGAAACTGCACCCAAATGATTTTCTAAACAGAAGTTACCCAACTATGTAAATAATTTGTGGTCTATATTTCCAGAAATATTTGTTCTTTTTTTCCCCTTTCCCCCATAAAATCTATAGACAAAACCGTTTATTTTTCTATTCGCCAAATGTTTAGGAATAATAGATGGCTAGGTCTATATGCGTTTCACTGAGTTGTCCTGAATTATAGTGCAAATAATTTTTAAAGTAAGTAAACCAAACCTATATATTTTTTGGTGCCTAGAAAAAAAATTGAGTGGTTATTTGTATATTAGAGTATATCGGAATATATATATGGTTATGGAGCTACTCGAGAGCATTATGTTGCAAGCTATATCATAAAGTTATACTACACTAAACCAAGGAAAGGGTGTAAAAATGTAACAATTACCAGTAAAAGTTCTATGGTGAAAAAAAAAAAATATATATATATATATATAGTCTATATATATGCATAAGCGTTAACATCAACAGCAAATATAACTCATTAAAATCCAAGCGGAGCCAGGTGAGTTGACTCAAATTAACTCGACTCGATTCGTTTCGAACGTGAAGTAATTACAAATGAAAATAGAATCTGGCCAACACAACACAATCAGTGCTGCTGATCATAGTAAAAATGATCATAGTAAAATTCGCCTGTTGTTGTTATGCCATTAGCAAGCTGCCACGCGCTTACCAAAACTTTTTTGCCATTGTTTTCTTTTCGTTTTTAACAATTTCCACTGTTTTGTTAACTTCTTTTTATTACGCATCAAGCACGTAACCTTGAACGCATGGGTCAGTGAACGTTTTGGCAAAACAAAAAAACAAAAAAGAATTAAGTAGAATAAAATAGAAAAAAATTAAGAAATAAGCATGTGCTTTTAACAGCAACAACAATAAAAACATATATATATATAATTTTGTTAAAAAAAACAACACATGTTGCTGTTGGCATAAATTATTTGGCTTGGCCATATGAAAGTTCCAAAAAAAATCTTAAAAACCAAAAGACCTGAATTTGGTCTGTGAAATGCGAGAAACAAAAGAAACTGCTTTTCCACACACTTGATGGTCAGCACCTTTTAGCTATCTATCTATTTTACTATTGAAGTGTTTTTTGTTCCAAAAAAAAAAATAAAAATTAAATAAAAAAAAATAAAACTACTAAATAAAATGTATCTCGAAAGTTGCTCGCTTAAGTCTTTTGTTTTCTGAGTTGATTTTTCTCCTTGCGCCGCACCATGATTAATTTAATTAACATAATGACAGTTTTCAATAAAATGTATATGGAATAAAAAAACTTTGGTTTTGAAATCAGTACTTTTCCACCTTTTTTAGTGTGACTGTTAAATATGGTCACCCTGAAAATGGCAGACAACAACTTCTGTGCCTCGAATAGTTAGATTTTTAACAAGTTCATTACCAAATAGTGTGATTAATTGACCTATAAAATTAACCTTCTACTCTAGGTCTTAGAGCATATAATTAAAGCTCATGATAGCTACGACAGAAAAAATAATAATAATAAAAATTAAACTCTCAAAACCGCTAAAATTTTACAAAGACGATTAAATGTTATCAAATTGGTATTTTTTCTACATTTGTTACATTTTAAGAATTCTCGTGGAACGAGCTACTTAACTTTTGAGTTAGAAAGCACTACATCAGCTCTAACGTGTCACTATGAGTTACTGCCTATGAACTGATCAATCTATCTACTTGCTACACTAAATATATACACGTATAGCCAAGCTAGCCTGGATCCAAACCGCAGAGGAGCAACAATAACAGTAATACTAAATTTAACAGTGTTGAATAAATAACAGACAATGTTAATAATCACATGTTAAGTTTTACATAATCTTATCGTTGGCTGTAATAAAGTTTTGCTTACTCTATCTCCTGAACTCATACCGTACAGTTGATTTTAAATAATCAAAGCAACGTTCAACAAACAGAAAATTTGAATTGAAATATTTAAATATATTAAATATTAAGGAAACCAATGATGACGATACTATACCATATAAGCATTTGAGTTTGGACAAAAACTTGACATCTAAGGGCAAAAATCTACAATCTCCAATTGAAAAGACTAGCTAATCGTTCACTTGTTGTATATATAATCATTAATTTATTAAAAATTATTACAAAATTCAGGTTTTCTTTTACGGAAGTTCTATGTTACAAGGGTTTCAAGTTAATTTATACTGGTTAATAAATAACAATGAAGTAGTTCAGAAGAATACCAATACAAAAATCGTCAAGTCATCAAACTGTGTTATTTTTAAAGCCGACGTCAACGCTCAAATATTTTGCTTAGTAAATCTACACAAATTCTAAAGTAGTCATTTATTAATCGAACTATTCACGTTGTTGTTCGAACTGGTTAAGAGGTTTTCGGATAATACAAACAAGAGTTCAAGCAGCTGATCTAGTCTTAGAATACAAAATTTTACAGCAAAATAAGTTGTCGGTTTTTTATGCTAATTGAGGGGTTATTTCCATATATTTTTGTATATTTTTTATACAGCTCATTTGCAACGTCGTAGGTACTATTCAGAGAAATATTAAATGTTGATTAACGCAAACAATTTGAGTCTTAACTCTTTTGAAATGCGAACAGAAAATTCTGTTAATCTAAATTCTGTAATCTGTTAGCAAAAGTGCTGCTCATACTTTCCGCCTTTTGCAATACTTCATCTTTGCTCATTGAAAATAAAGTTGCTATTAATTGAAGTCAAAGCAAGCAAACCGCACTACTTTTGGCGCCTACAAGGTCTGGTCTGCATGACTTGAAGCTTACCAACAATCACTTGCCGCTATCAAAGTCTTTAGCTGCAGATTCAGTGCGAGCCACATTTACACCGAATTGAGTGGTAGCACTTTAGACGCAGAAAGAAAGTTTCGCTGGCACTCACGTGGGCGTTTAACGATTACGCATAGTTTGGCAAAGCCGAGCAAATTGCGAAAGTTGTAATTGCGTAGCTGATATAATTGCTTCATATCTACTCCTTTTGAAGTAAAAGGCCAGTCTTGCCGACAGCTAAATTCGAGTGAAGGCTACTTTTTTTGAAGACCGCAAAAAACATATTTGTGGTAGATACGTATGACGACCATTGAATTAATGACGATAATTTTTATATTTTATTTTGTACGTTCAAATTTATTTGTTGTGGGTGTTATTGTTGCGCTGAAGGTCTTTTTTTGCAATTTTCTTTTTATATTTTATATTGTCGTATATTTTGACGAGTCGCCTTACTGTAAAAGCACAACATTTTTGGGCGTTGTTTGCTTAGAAAAAATGTTACAAGGTTGCATGAAACATCAACACAAAACAATAATAAATAAATAAAATTGTTTTTTCAAACCCGAAAATCAAGTGATAAATTATGAGTTAATTAACTTTTGAGCTTAGCAAATTGTGGCAATAAAATTCAATTAAATTAGAGAATGTCGAATGAGCTTAGAACTTAGTATTAGGTGGTGTAAAAAAGAAATCCATCAAGACAACTTCCGTCAAGAACCAGTGCGAAACCCTTTACCAAAACATAACTCGAGCGCTACGTTGAAGTCTATGACTACATTATCCTAACTCGATGGCTGTACTCGTTTTTGACAACATTTACTGCTATCATTGCACCAACTTTATTGTGTTTTCTGCTCGCATTGTATGCTCGTATAAATCTTTTTTCGGCTACTGATAACACACTGGCACAGAAACGCGCTCCACAAATCCAGGTTAACTGCTCTGTGTTGGCATTGGGCGATGACTTACAGTTTTTGACCTTGTTGCTCTGATAACATTGCATATTTGTGCTAGACTTCTTTCTAATTTATTGTTTGTTTGTGCGAATCAAAATGTGAATTTCGGCAAAAGGTTTTTGCACCAGAATTGTTTACTTTTGTTTGCAATTTTTTTCCCCCCTTTTTATTTCAGCGATTAGATAAGCTTGAAATGTGTGTGGAAAGGTGGTTCGTAGTCCAAGCAACGTAAATGAAAGTGAAATGAATAGTGGCGAAGCAGAAGCAAATCTGCAAAATAAATATCTCAGAGTTTGTTGACTTTTGATAACGGCACAAATTTGACTTCAATAAAATTGCATTACTTTTATTGCGCGTTAGCAAATGTTGAGTGCACTTTTACGACTCAGTCTGACAGGCTTTAAATAACAGAGGCGCTTTTCAAATGTCTCACAATTTAGAGATAAGCGACAGTGAAAACTCTCCTGAAGGACACACTAACTTCTCTTTTTGTAATTTTTAACAATTTAATTTATTGCCAGACTATGCTAGTTATTTCATGACATTTCAATAAACACGTCTAGCCAAAAAAACAACTCCTCAACATAGAAAGAAGAATAAGATTTAAAAGCATTACTACATTCCAAACTAAGTAGATCCATGAACCACTGTAAATTATTATTTGACTTTACGAACAACAGGAATTGGCAATTCTTGTCGGTGAGCAAACGATGTGTACATTCGCTTTAAAGGTAGAAACAGAGAGTAGTGAATAAATTTTATTGATTAGCACATTGTTGCAGTTTTCAGATAAGTAGAAATTATCATAATGCATACTTTACTAAGAACATCCAGGACGCCGAGGTATCGGGACATTTACTCATTTAGTAGTAGATTCAATTAACAGTGAAGTAAAAGAGTTCGAAAATATTAAAAGTTTCGATATTGCTGGGCTGGACAGACTCGCGTGATTTATGTGGTAATAATGATCTACGAGCTGTTGATCTGTAACGCGCGTCTTTTTCTTTCTACGCTCACCGTAGGGATTGAAACACGACGGCAACTCAGGGACGGCAACCGTAGTACACTTCCACACTAAGCTAACGAGTCGTAGCACATAATTGGGCAGGCAAATGACTTAGCTGTATGTGGGAAGCGAACTGAACGACTTCGTATGCCTTCGTGAGTGAGCCGATGACTATGTTTGATTGTATGCGAGCGTTACGTTATGCAAAGCATGACTTGAAACGGTGTTCCTCTAAGGCCTGGAAAACTAGAGGAACTGGAAACTTCAATCAATAGTTCGTGATGCCAGGTATTTTACTGGGGCACCTATCAAAATATTTGCATTACTTGGTGCTTACATAAACTCGAAATTAATCTATACTTTACTCCGAAGAAGTGTTTTTAGTAATTAGAACGATTTGCTTGGATAAATAACAAAAAACATTAAGCACTATATACCACATAATAAAATTTAATGCACGACAAGAATTTTCACTCATTCGTTGGTGTTAGGTTTAGGACTACGCATATTTAATATATATCTCAATGTAAATTTTTTATTTGTAAATACTTTTTTATGAACTCGTGCATTCAGGTATTAACTGCGCAAACTTTTTTAAGCAAAATTCAAACGCCAAAGGCTCTCATTTTAGACAATTCAAAACCTTGAGCGAGCCTAGGCCAGTTTGGCAAGCCTAATCAAAGCAAGCAAATACGCGAACAATGATTTTGTAGGCTGTAAATTAACCAAACGAAAACAAATGCAGCCACATTCAAAAACTGTAATTAACATTTTAACGGTAAAAAAAAGCAATCACACAAGCTCAAGATATTCAAACTTAAACAAATAAAAGGCACAAAACGAAAAATATATATATGAATATCATGCTGCCCGAAAGGCTTTGGCCTTTACCTTACGTAAAGTATTAATATTATGTAATGGAATATAACTATTTGCAAGTCATTGCGTGTGCTTGGTTGTGTGCGACAAGTCATACAGACACATACTTATTAATTAATGCGAATTTCCGTGGCTTTGTGCGCCAAACCAAACTCAAACCAAGACGGGATGAGATGTCCACGCTCATTTAGCTTGCTTTTTCTTAATTGCCAAATCTTTTGTGTATCAAAAAGTATCTATTTTAATTTCGCATACAATTTATTTCTTATATAATTTTATTATTATTTAATTTAATTTAAAAAAAAAAACACTTTTTTAACGCCAAAGACGCGCCTCGCCTGAGGTTCGCCTTCAATTCAAGTACAACGCAAAGCGCAACATTTTTATAATCAAAAAGCGAAAAAATTGACGAAAACCATTTTCAAGTACAAATTAAAAGTAAACTTGACTTCGTTCGGCACGAAAACGTGCAAATTTTGTGGCCACAATTGAGAACGTAATTTTGTTGTTGTTTTTTGTTTTTTTTTTTTTAACTTGTATTTTTTGCTGTTCGTCAACTTCGATTTTATTTGAGAATTTCTACAACGACTTTTGTTGCCTCTTTTTCAGTTTAATAAAAGTCTTTTTGGAACACAAACAAAGTATGAGCTATAAAAACAGCAACAACAGCAACAAAGGCAAAATATTCAGTGATTTCGCAAAACTTTTCAATTGGTGGTTTGCTTGAAATTTAAAACGCGTCGTCAGGCCTGCGTCGGGTGTGAGTCTTCGTCGCCCCAACCATCGTTACGACTCAGACTCAAATCGATCAACTTCGGTTTTGCGTTTTAATTTTTTTGTTGCTTTTTTATAATTTTGTTTTTTTTTTTATTTTTGTTGCAAAATTTAAATTTTTTGCACGTCGTTTTTCACTTCCACAGTTTTCTGCACATGTTATTGAAATTGTATGCGCTGCTCCACGAATTTTTCCGTTTTATTTTTATTGAGTTTTTTCGAGGAATTCAATAGAAGAGGCCCTTGGTAGTTGTTGCCTGTTATATTTGGTCTAAAATTTAACTATGTAAGGCAGGTTTTCATTACGAATTATTTGGGGGCATAATTTTAGGCCTTGGCAAGGCAGTCGGGTTTTTTTTTTTTTTTCAAAATGTGCCAAATAAGTTGAAATTTTAACTAACAATTTCTGTATGTAGCTGTTGGATTGCAGTGGCGAATGAAAGCTTTCTTGATTTGCTGTGTAACTGACCTGGATTCTATGTTTAGAGGCAGATATCAACAACTAGAAAATCAAAGCATTAGCAGCTTGTTCGATTTACCGATTCTATAGAACAAATATATCCGAGCAACTTATTTGGCTGCCAAACCAAAAACTGAAACGAGTCGAGTCGAGTTGCGTGCATGCGCCTTGACAATTTATTATGTAATAGATACAATTTTTGTATGTAATAGATGTCGATCGAGGTGTCGTTCTTTCCCAAACGAAACTAAAAAAACGTGCAGCAAAGCAAAATATTGTATTACATATGTACATATGTATATTATGTAAAATAAGTACACGGAATTTGTAGATACAACTCAAAATTCTTACTTAGGCATGCAAATTCATTTTGTCGCCTTCAAATTTAACGTAACAATGGAATACAATGTTGCCTACTTAGACAAAAAAAAATTTATTTCAATACTACTATGGGATTTAAAAATGTGCAAGTCCGGGAACTTATTTTACACAAGGTATATACTCAATAGCGAAAGTGGAGGGGGCTGTCTGAACTAGTGACTTCTCTCAGGGCTTACCTTATAAGTGAGAGATCATTTAATTTGGTTTAATTGCTATTTGGAAAGGTTTTAAAGAGAAACATTTTGCTGAGAAAAATTTATTTATATCCAAAGTCCATGAAGTGCCCATTTTCAAAAGTGATTTTTTTTTTCTCCTAATTTATAAATTTTTGACTACATTGCAAAAGAACTATGCAATTATTTGTTTCACACATAGCTGAATATTAAAAGGGTAGACAATGAAATTAGAACAAGAAACCTGCTCATTATCGATTTCATGAAACAAACCCAACGAGAAATTGTTTTACTTAAAAAATTCACTCGCTGGCAGCAGTGAATTGCTTAAGAACGAACAGAATGTTTTACACGGCATTGTGTTTCACAAGTTGACCAAGAAATTCTTTCTATTTTGTCGTGAAGCTATATGTACTGAGAATTCACAGACATGACACGCCAGCCAACAATCAACCTCAATTGGGCAGTCAATCAACTATGAACTGCTTGATTTGTGATCGGGTCGATAGATAATTGTTGTTTGAAGAGGAGAGGTAAAAAAAATGGTTTTAATAAAACTTTAACACGATATACAGGTATAAGCGTAATTGTCAATAGCGCACAGAACAGGTGACATGCCATGTGGCATGACATACGGCAACTATGCCACGTCTACCCAACGACTACTTGACTCTTACCTGGTCTACACTTTCTATGCCTTCAATTCTATGCCATTCAAGTCGTGCTACCACTAAGACAATTATAGTTCACGGACTGTTGCTTCTTGAAGCTGATTTCATTGCCGCCGCCTGCTCCACTGTTTAGTGCTCTCTTAGTCGTTGTTATTATAATAGAGACAGGTATTTTTGCCATTAACATTTCATGCAGCTCCACAGTTCAGAGGTTAGCGAGGTGGCGCTGAGTCGGAACAAAAGTTGAACGAACTGTGTGCCGAGCAATGTTATTGTTGTCCGTATGCGCCTGTCTAAATAATTAACTAAAATTGTTAATAAAATGCTTCCGGCAGGCCTTGAAACAACACAAAAACAAAAGCCAAAAATGTACTAAAAAAGCCGCGTTCAACTTCTGTTAACCCTGAACTTGACTTTCGCCTCGAGCGTTTGAGTGACGCTTTTTCGCACGAGCGCGTGAAAAACTAAATACAAAAACAAAGCAAAAAAACCAACAAAAAAAAAACAGTAGCAACAACAATAGTTGCAAAATACAAAACTAACAACAATAGCAACAACAAAGTAAACATGTTTAAATTAATTTAAGTTACTTACGACTTTTGAAAATCAGAGTTCGTGAACTCTTGGCCAAGTTAGAAGGTTGAGCGCGTCTCGAGCCAAGTTTCAAACGCGCAACACAACAGCAACACAAACAACAAATTAGAAAATTATTTTCATGTACAAATAATAAAAATAAAAATAAATAAATAAATAAACACATATTGCTCATTGCGAGCATTTACAAAGGTTAGTCAAGCAAAATATCATTAGTTGTACACTTCAGTGACTAAGTTGGATAAACAAAAGTGGCTACAACAACGACAGCAACGAATTTCAAATAAAACTAGTTTAGTACGAGCCTAAATCGGTAGACGACATGAATTTTATTTAATTTTTTTTTTTCTAGAATTGACCTTTTGGAAAATTCCCAATGCATGCGATGCATGATGCATGAGGTGGTCAAAGTACCAAGAGCGAAATAAGAGTATAAAGCTTGGAATAACTTTTGAAATAAAAAGTCTGATCGTAAAAGATTGAGTTCGAGTGTTATGTGCTCAAACGTTTTGAAAAGTTTAATTATAACAGCTTGAGATAAGTGAGAGCTTAAAAAAAAGAAGAAAAAACACTTTGAATTCTTGGAACTACCTTAAAAGGCAGACTAGAAGCAAATATTTGATCTGCAAATCTTTGATCTACAAAATGAAATTATTGTAGATTAGAATTGAACTAAAATTGTTTAAATTTTCAACTAAAATCTTGAATATATATATATTTATACTAGCGTAGCCCGCCCATTCCGGTATTAGCAAAGAAAACAAGAATGTAAAAAGCCTACAAAAATCGTTGAAGATATAACGTGTTTTTTTTTATATTATATTATTTTTCTTTGACAGACCTTCGATTTCAGATGTGACATACATTTCAACGGCAAACTGATGCAGCAATATTGATGTCATGCAATAAATCCAATTAATTTTTTTCGCCCGATTTTCGCGGCAAACTAAAGCATTACAGGATTACTCGACATTCTCGCTTTTCTAGAGTTTCCTTGAAAATTTTATTAAAATCAGTCCGGCGGTTTAGTGTCTATAGCAGACAGAAAGACAGACATACCTACAGCAAATTTTATATATATAGATTGGGAACCAGACTTTTTGGCTAAGACCTCTTAAGAAAAATCAGCAACACAATTTATTATTTACTTAAATTGTTAATTGGTTACACGGAATTGGTTTCTCTCTGTCAAATCTATATATTGGAGCTTGCATTAATACTGATCATTTTTTTAATGCAAAAAGACATTTATTGAGAAATATTGGTACAATATGTATTATTTGAAATATTTTCATTATAATAAATTCAATAAGTTTATACCACTAAATGAGAAGCGGCTATTTTAGTGTTGAAGAATGTCAAAACCATCGAATTAGACAGCTGTTTGCCAGCTGTTTACACTGACCATTTGATATCACTGACCAGAATTAATGCAACCCCCTAACATATAAAAATTATTTGGCGGCTAATTATATTTTGGGTGGTGTTCCTTATTTTGAGGGCAAGGCTTGTAATATTGTGGAACCGCTTCGGCAGAGGTTTTTTTTTTCGTCTTAATTGTTGTCCAAAATATTAATTTCACAAGAAGAAGCATAGCACATGTCTGGTTTGTACTTGTCTGTGCTATGCTTTTTCTTCATTTCTTTGTTTGTGTTTGTGAGTTGTTTGCAAAAAGAGTGTGAGCGGATATTTGCAAAGACAGTGACTGCGCTCACTTATGAATGCAGCCCTAGCGCAGTCGGGTCTGGCCGCTGGTAAAATAAGGACTTACTTTTGTAACTATTGCTGAAGGTCTCTTTTATGTAGCAGGAAACTTGTTAGCACCTCACTTAAAATGCACAAATTTTAATTGGATTGGTTACTTAGTTAGTTGGACCTTCATACCTTTGGGTACTAAGGTTAAGTTAGTTTATACAACTAGAATGCGTTAGATGCTGGGAGCCTTCGTATGCAAGAACACTACACCAATTAGGCGTAATATAAATTTGTAACGCATCGATAAACAGCAAGCTAGTTAGACTCAAAACATGGGTTCAACTAAAGGAACATTTATTGTTTTCGACACATTGATGATGATGATCAAATAAATTTCCTCTACACAAATCCCAACACATTAGCTTTGGCTCTTACCCCCAACACAAAACGGACCGCATTACAAAACAATAAGAAAGATAAGAATATCGTGCTAAACATTGACCTAAAAACGTCGAATATGACAAACGCAGTCGGCTGTCAAATGAATCGAATATTATTAAGCACAAATAGATAAAAAGATACGGCCAACATTTGTGCTACAAATAATAAAGTGGCAATGTGAGCTTCATGACAGGTGAAATTTTTTGAAATTATTATGCTGTGATTTGGTGCAGAAAGGGCAGTCAAGGAAAGAAGTAAGTAAATTTGAGGAGTAGTGAAGGAAAACGTTGAATGGCGTACAGCGCTGCCACTACACAGTTAACAGCTGAACTTATTTGAGCTTAGAACAGCAAGAGCGCACTACCGAGAATAAAGCACGTGTGAATAGGCCTTGACTTATCAGATCGGACTAGCTTTGCATTGCCCATTGCCCAGTAAAGCTCGCTACAGATTTAGCGAATTTTGTCGTATTTAGTGGAGTGAAGACTAAAGAAAAGCATAGCCTCGTTCTCGTTCACCTTGCGCTACGACGTCTCCAAAAACATGACGTCGACTGTGGCTGAACGCACGTCGGCCAGCCAACGCATGTAGTATATATGTATGTAGTGGTGTAGTGCCACGTCACGAACGTCTGAAATGTTGATGACATGCTACTGGCGCAGTTGTGTTGTGTTAGGCGGCACAGCACACCACCAACCAGGCTGACGTCGCCGCAGCAGCGAATGATTTAAATTTAAATACAAGCGAATCACTGCCAGAAAGAATTCACGTTTTGCTAAATATGATGCGGGCCAAAGACAGTGCGAAAGAGAAAGGGCATGCGCACATATGCACATAAGAGTGAAAAAGCACATATAAATGAATGAGTGAATACGAGCATAGATAACAATGCTTTTGTTGTATAGTTGTTAATCTTCTAATCAGCATAACCGAGTGAATTATCTGACCTGCTGGTGTGCGCGGTAAACGGTGCTCAAATTTAAGAAAACTAGGCCAACCACAAGCCCGCGCGACAACAACAGCATGAACAGCAACAAGAATAACATGAAATTAAATAATTTTGTCGTAGACGTCCCCATTTTCGAGGGCATCACACACCGGCGACGTCATCATAGTGGAAAACAACGACACAGCTACACACGCACACACAGCCAGAGGCAATAAAGAAAGTGAACGAATTTCTAAATCGCCCATCAGGGGAGGCCCTCCCGCTCATATGAATTCCAAATGGCATCATCAAATGAGCGCAGCGCAGCAATGGGATAGAAAATGTAGAATTAATTCTCTGCTGCGCTTTCGTAATACTTTTAAGCTCTCTCGCTCGCAAAAGGTGTTTTTCAATATGCATTAAAAAAAAAAAACACATACATATATATTTGTACATGTATGCATGTTGTTGTAGTAATTCCAAAAATATTCCATCAACTGAAATTCTGAATTGCGCTCTCCTCATTGAAAAAGCGTGCACGTCGTCCACCAATCTATTCTCTTTCCGTATGTTTGTCTATCTCCCTCACACTCATATTCATAGGGCGCTGTTGTTTAGTCATTGAGCTGAGTGTGCCGCCCGCCCGTTCAGCCGCTGGTAGTGCTGTAGTGCCGAGGCAGTAAGTCATGGCCTATGCCAGTCTTATCACGATAAATAAACATAAACAAAATTGAAATGTTCTTGAATGCGCGCTACACTGAAAACTATGCGGAGTATTAGAAGTCACAATTAATATATAAACACTATTGTAGAGTGTATTAATAAATTAAATGGAAAAACTAATATTCAAAAAGCGAGTATAAAGACTTTGTAGTAAATCTATAACTGTCTACTCAAAGCGGTGCCCGCCACTGCTCGGAAGTGTTGTAGAATGTACATATAAACGGCAAGTGAAAACTTCTTTAGTCGCGTTGAGCGATTTTTGTTAGGGCAAAATGGCTCTTGCAGTAATTTTGCAAAAAAATTAAACCTAAAAACAAAACACATTTTTCTTTAAATAATCAAAAGGGTAAATACGCCACTCCATGCTATGAAACAAAATTTATGTTAAAAAAAAATAAACTACTAAAATCGGTGCGGTATATTTTACGTCAAAGCGTTACATACAAAATTACATTGGGAAGCTACATTCTTGTAAATCTATATGCTGAAAAAGCATAATACCTTGTCAAAAACAAATGAACACTTCTTATCGAAATGTACTTTCTAGCAATATTTAAGTAAATTGGCGCATCGCATGTTCAGCACCTTTAAAGACCGGTTCTATATAATCTCAACTTAGCAAAAATGAAGTTCCAAAAGAGAAAGAAAAAAATTCCCTAAATATATAAACCTCCCAAAATTTCTTCATACAACGTTATAAAGGCCGCATTAGATTATCAGCAAAAAGCGAATATAATTTTATTGTTGTAATGAGAACTACAAATACTACCTTCTGCGCACCTGACTCGCGTCACTACACCTTTCCGAAATGCCCTTATCACTGGGCATATCACAAAAAATCGCGTCCAATTTCAAACCGCGCATAGTTTTTTTTTTTTTATCGGATTGGCCTACTTTTCGCTTTCATTTCAGGTTAATTATTTTTATTTTTTTTATTTTTCATTTTCGACTACAGAAAACTATGGACGTCACTCGGACAGACTTAAAAAGTCATGAGTTCCAATATGGATTGCAGATCTTTGGCTGAATAATTTTCGCCGTTGCAGTTTTTGTGGTTTTGTTCTGTTTTGATGACGCGATAAAAATTTGGTCTGTGAGAGTGTCTCGATATATAATATTTTTTAATGAAGTTTCATAAACGCTTAGAGTCCATGATTTTCTGTTTAGCGTAGTGTAGTGTATAGCTTTAAAAAGAGGTCTGGGTAAACCTAAGCGGTACTCGAAAAGCGAGAAAACTCTATAAGTGAGAGTAATTGTCGGGTCCCGTCATTTTAACCATATAAAAATAATCGCTATTTGTTGCTAAAACCATATTTTATAAATGTTATGAACTCAAAAAACAAATAGATATTATTTAGGAATTTCTTGTAGGCGAATTTCACATATTTTGTTCTATTTAATTTAATATTTTAATAGGTTTTTTTATTAGATTTTAAACTTTTTTTTTTACTTTATTTTTAAAAGACGCATTCTTCAAACCTTCTTATTTTTTTAAATTTTCAGCCCCATATGTTTTCTTGTTTTGTATCAGACTATTGTAGTTCATAAAGAAAATCTCAATTTGAAAGTTACCCAAATAAGCAAGGCTATTAATTTGTCTCACCCTCTTAAATCATGACGAGAGATCAACTGACCCAGACATTGTTTACGAAAAATATGACGTTGCCTGTATCCGAAAACACAAAATCCATTCGCTGCTAACCCACATCATATCATTTACAGCTTACGCGCTTTGTCTGCTCATCTCAATTTCAAAAAAATCATAATTTTCTTTTGTGGGTCAAATGTTTGGCGAGTTTTCCAAAGACCGACCGACGCACATCGACTTTTGCGTAGCCGTGAAAAGCGTTGATAGCGAAGGCAAACGCGAAGGAGAATAAGAAGGCAAACGGGAGACAGACAATGTTAATTGTAGCAATGACTTCGAACGAAAATAAGCAGACATAACAAAACAACACTGGCTGGAGTAATATGAGTAGCGCCAAGACAGCACGCTCCACGCCTCCCCACCCCATTCAGCAGCCCTTTGCTTAGCTTATTCAAGCAATGAACGTCGGCATTAAAACACACACAACGACATCGAAATAATAGCCAACTGTGTGGCAATGCTAAATACAAAAGTAAACGGAAAATTAATTTTCTTGTTATCGTTATCGTTATCGCTCTTGCACTGTTTGCATCTAGATGAAAGACGTTGAAGACGCTTCTGGTTAAGTAGAAGCGAGGAGTGGCGTTTCTGACCTAGACGTAATTGAACAATATTTGCTTACGAAATTTTTATCGAATTGAAAAAAGCATAAATAACAACGAGTTATAGAGAAAGCGGTTGAAGAGGGCAGGCTGAAGACGTACATATCGCACAGCATGAGAGCGCAACAATATTAAAGCATATAATAAAGTAATCGCTCGATTTACGTGTTCAAGATTTGAGTCGCCATAAAATTTTTGCCTTTAAAATTTGATTTAGGAAAAGTGCAAACGGGTAACTCTCAAAACTTGATTTACGTAGTCATCATCGAGGGATGACTGTATTGTAGCAATTGAATTCTCGTTCTCTGCACAGAGTCAACAAAAGAAAGCCTCGAGACGTAAAACATGAGAATTTCTTTGCCACCACAGGCAAACACAAACTTTTGAAAAGTGAGTGTGTGGTAGATGAGGGTATACAGCAGAGCAATGGGGCATGTTTTTTTGTTGTTATATTTAAAAGAAATTTTTTTTTTGTGGTGTTTCGGGTGATGAAAGAAATACGAACAAAACGTCTGCCGCTGATTTTTGACCCACTTTAATATTTAACGAATTCAATTTTTTTAACATTTGTTGGTCTCTTTTTTTAATGTTGCGCTGTGCATCCATTTTTAAGAATACTAATTGAAATCAAATTCACTGGATTTATTTTGTGTTCTTATTTACTTTTAGTTAATGGTATGATAGTTTAGACTTGGCACACAACAGTGATATAAGAAGATATCAAAGTCACAGGCTGTGTTAGCATTAAAGCCAGACTGAAAGCGGCTCATAGTGTTGATGACTGTTAGAACCATCGTGTATTGTGAAATCTTAAATATATTTACGAATTATGGAATAGTGTTAAAAGGTAATTTTTGATAGGAAAAGGAATGCTAATTCATTTGACATTAGTAAGCCGAATTGCATTTAAATAGAATATTTGATCTGAAATGACTAAATATCACCCTTAAATTAATTTAATTAATTAATCAATTAATTGTAACAGACTGCAAAAGCCTATAAAGTCTATAACAATAGCTCTCCATTCTTACTACTTAAATGCTGTAATGTCCTTTTATTTGCTTAGTTTTATATTGCAGTTAACATACCTGAAAATAGAAGAAGAGATGATAAAAATTAGTACATTCATTTCGCATCAGCATCAAATAGAGAATTTTAAGCGGGAATAGGCTTAACAAAAAACAGAAAAAAATACTACACCAAAAATTTGGGTGTTGAGGTTCGTTCTCAAGATTTAAAAAATGGTTCGACTACAAGAAATAATTATAATCATTTTATGACATTGGATGAAAATTCGTATGCGTAGCGTGGCAACCTATAACATAATTTATGAGTGCCACAAGCTGAGCTATTCATATTTTTTAATTTGCCGAACAAGCCAAGTTACCCTCTGTCTAAGAATTTGAGTGATGCGTAGAAGTAGACCAAGTGATTAGAACAGCAGCAACCATATAACTAATTCCGTCGAATTGTGAAATTCATTTTTGTATTATGTCAATCAATCAAGTTCGAAAAAAAAAAATAAAGCACACCACAGTGCATAAAGCTCAGAAAACTAGTTTTCCAAAGAAGTACAACAATTGACTCATCATATTTCATAACGAATTTTAATTAAATATAATACAAATAATTGTTGCTCTGTTTTTTTTTTTTACATTAAAATTTAACATTCCAATTGCGAATACTTGCACTTTTAGCGTGTGCGACGCCAAACGCAGCAACTCGAAACTTCTGCTCAAATTGCACTCACACTCGTGCATTTCTGACAGCTCGTCGCTCGCGCACACATCCACCCACATTCTTCTTCGCGTTGCTATGCTACGTAAGCGACGCCATTGCAATTGTGCGCCCTTTGATTTTATTTTTTATTTCGCGTGTTTGTTTTTATTGTTATCATTATTATTAATTCGTATTTTTAAATAAAACATTATTTTTCGATAGTTGCTAGTTAGCTTTTACCTAGTATTTTGTGTCATTAACCTATTAAAACGTGCATGAAAAGCACACACACACACACACACACACACACAGCGGCAAAGAGAGCATAGCAATTTTCACATGCACTAAAATAAATTACAATTAGCACTGTTGTTGTTGGCTGCGTCGCTTACGTGGATGCTGACATCATTAACGACGTGCTGTGCTTAGAAAGACAAATGCATTTGGCCTCTCGCTCGTACGCACGAACGCGCGTATGACAGTCAATAACAAAAAGACAAGAAGACTGTGCAATGTGAGAGTGCACGAGCGAGAACGAAAGTGTGAATGAGCATTGTAGGCAGTGCGTAGTTTAGCGCTCTTTGTATTTCACTGCGCTTTTGGGTTATGTGTTTCTTTTTGTTTTAAAATTCTTTTTGGGGTTTGGGATTTAAAACATTTCAAAAACTCTTACATTAATAGTAAATAATTTTTCGTTGTTGTTGTGTTTTTAGTGCATTTTTATGCAACAACACCTTGCCCACAAGATTCGGTACTGCGTCCTGGACGCGACTCATTTATACATTCTCAGGCCAAAAGTTGTCTGTTAGTAATTTTCAAAATATTTATTTATTTTAAAACATATTCATCTATTGCCACGGAATCCCAGCGCGGTGCCCCGAGCTGTACAAAAATTCGCAACTCCTTCGAAAATGGTAAGTATTGCTCTGCCGCTTCCTTGGATGTTCGTCAAGCATGCGACAGATTCTGTCATAAGCTCACTAAAATGCTACCGGCACCATATTTCCTAATTCTAAGATCGTTTCTTCACGAGCTGGAGTTCCTGAAGCCAGTATGTTGGGATCAATCTTATACGATTATACGAGTAGACGCTCTACACGGCGGACCTACCAATCTTGAGTCAAGAGAAACTTGCTATAGCAACATATACGAATGATACTAGCCTATTGGTGATTGTTGGGGATCCGGCTGTAGCCTTAGCTCTCTTGCAAGACCAGTTGGGTTTTATTGAGCCCTAGCTAAGGAGATGGAACCGCTGCATCAATAAAGAGAAATCCGAACAGGTCACCTTCTCCCTGAATCACTTGACTTTCGCTGGCGATTTTATCAACGGTGAAGCCATTCCAATTAGCGCCACTTTAAAGTACCTAGGACTGACGCTAGAGAGGCGTCTCTCCTAGCAACATAGATATGCCATTGCGCATCACGAAAGAATGATCAAGTCATACTAACATTGTACATGTGATCTTTAAAGCATCATAAAATTCGCTGGATATCGCCTGACAATAGTAGTAAATAAATACTACAGAGGGAGAAAAAAATGTTATCTTCACACCCAAGAGCGTTTTATTTATTTATTTATTTATTTATTTAGTATGAGCGCTTTTTGTAGCGATTTTGTTTTTTCACTGGCAATAAAATTGTTAACAAAGAAAGAGAAAATATTTTCAACAAACAGCGAAGCCATTCAACTCAAACGATTTTTCTCGCTCAAATATGCTCAAGGAATAAAAAAATAAATGGAATTTCCTCTACTTTTTGTTAATAAGAAGCATTACAAAATGACTCGAGCACAAAAAACTACTATAAGATACTACAACAAATTCTCAAATAAAATGACAAACAATAACACGAAAATCTATGTCAGTAGTGTGAATGCAGAGGCGAGAAAACAAGCAAAAATTGTAGAAAAAACCTGATAAAAAATGTAAATAAAAAGAAAGAATTATTTAAACAAGCTATCAGGCTAAAGCGATAAAACAATAACAACAACAAATTCTATTAATAAACTATTTGATATTGAATAATATAAGACAAATTACTTGCGTTGGGGATGTGGCGAGGATGGGTGTGTTAGGGGATTTGAGGAAAAAATATGTGGCAGCAGAGAGTTGAGGCATTAATTTATGGGTTGCTTGAGACATGTGGCAATGAATAAAAAATTCTGCTTTATTCTTTTATAGAAATGAGGAAAAAAATCATTTTTTATGATTTTTTTTTTAGCTTGAGTAGAATTTCAAACAACTCAAGAGTTTGAATCAATACCCAAAGAACGTTCAATTAACAGAATCCAAAAATAGATAATGATGATATAGTAAATAATTGTTGACACAATTGAAAGTTATATATAAAACAAAGTGTGAAAAAGCGTTTGTTTCCCTCTGCTGAATGTAATTTTCAAACAATTTAGTTTTTTTTCTTCTTGTTCTAAATGATAATTGCGGCACGAAATTTGTGGGCAAAAAAAAAAAAAAATTTAATTCAAAAACATTCAAAAATATTTTAAAAAAATTGAACAAATTACGCGCACGTTAATTTTTATATTTATATTTTTTTTTATTTATATACCTTTTCTTTTAGTTTTACTTTTATTGTAGAGCAACTTCAATTAAATTTACAGGAAAAGAACAATAATTACGATACAAACTATATAGAAAAAAATGTATGAAGAACATTCAAAAACCTTTAAATAATATATATTTTACAAAACCAAAAAACACGCTTCAATAGCAAACTGAATTAAAAACTAAATTAATTTGGGCGCTAGTAAAATTAGTCATTTTCATTTAATCCTGCTGATACTGGTTAGGTCATAGGGGGACTAAGTTGTCAAATTATTGTATTGTCATCGGTGCTTGAATGATGTGCAAAGTTTCAGTTTAATCTGACGTTTTGAAGTGGGTGAAAATCTCGTTCAAAGATTTAATTACAAATTACAAACAAATTACATAAGTATAAAGCATGTAAAATGGAATGAGTGTACACTCAGGCTTATGTATTATATGAGCAAATATTTAAATAATTGTACAACACTGCAGCTGTGTAGCTCTCAATGACGTGCACTTGCTTCAGACGATGACAAGATGACAACAAGTAACCATGTATGTACATATATAATATTTTTAAACAACGATTTTCAACGGAGGTTTCAGAATTTTTGTAAGCTTCTCAAATATTTTCAAGTGAGTTTTTGACTAGGAGCATTTGCGATCCAAAGATTTGAGCTAGATAATCTGATCGAATGAAATATAGATATCATGAATACAAACATATACAAAATAATTTCTTATAAATTTTCGTGACAATCAAAGAAAGAGAGAGAGAGAGCGAGACAAAGAGAAATTCAATTTAAACGAAACCACAAAGTGCTCAATTATTTTTGAGTTACGTGTACACACTCGCAAAATGAAAATGCCGCGCCAAAAAAAAAATAATAATAATAATAGTAATAAGAAAGCAGTGAAATGAAAAACACAAGAAAATGGTGAACCTAGAAAAATAATACAAAATCTCAAACGAAGACGAACGAAGCTTGAAAAACTTGTTGGCAACAGCAAATTACTTTCACCGCAAACAGTTTCATTTGGGAAACCAAGAAAATCCATAAAATTGAAAAACTAATAGAAGCGAAACACAGAGAGAGAGAGAGAGAGACAAACATTGAAGTACATGTAAAAGAGTCTCTGCTACAAAGAAAGTTTAATGGGAAGAAAGTAAAGAGAGAGAGAGAGAAGTCAAAGAAGTCGCAAAAGCATAACAGCAGAATGAGTGAAATTTATTTGTTTATTTATGCTCTCTCTTCCCACTTCGTTTCTTTGTCGTCACGTTTTTCTTTTTTTTTTTTTTTGATTTCTCTACTTGCATTTCTTCTGCTGGTGAATTCTTCAAAAGCGAAACTTGTTTTTCTAGAAAATGAAGAAGACATGATGCGTGCACGAAAGAGAGACAACTAAAAATAAGCACAACTAACAAGTGAGTCAAGGCGGACAGAACGAAAGCGATAGAGGCAGAAGGCAGCCAACGCGTGACTGCAAAGAATCGTGTCACGGCTCGACCCAGCAAAGAAATTGAAACTAGTTGAGCAAGTTTTGGAGGTTTCTTGTTCGACTTCGAACTGCAATTTTGTTTGATTTAGCGATGTTTTATGTTATTATAAAGTAATAAAAATTGTGGCAAAATATAGAGCGCATAGGAGGGTCAAGAGCGCATTGCGTTTTATAGGCAATTGTCGGCTACATAGTAGCTAGGAGAAGAATACATTGAAAAGTATTTTAAAAATTTGTATTTAGTGAGTTGCGCGGTTTCTGTGGCTGCAACGGCAGGCTTATTAAATTTTGTATTTTTGAGGTTGTTTCTTTTTTTTTTGACATTTTAATGTTTCTAATAATTTTGTGCGAATATTCTTTCCAGATTTTAAAAAATGTTAAGCAAAATAATGGTGTCGCTTAGGCAGTTTTTAAAATTAAATATTGGAGAATTTTGAATTAAAATGCTTCTTGAATTTTATTTTCTAAATGTTTTAATTTCGAAATAAGAACGAAATAAAGTCTTGAGAATATTATTTGATATTTGGAAAGCACTTTTTTGTTTGGGTACTACGCACTTTTTTTCAATTCACTGTTGTTTGGAATTTACTAGATTTTACTAAGTTTTTATATTAAAGATTGGACTCAGACAATTTTTTGAAACACAGTTTTCAAGTTAGAATATTACGGGGTCTTTTAGTTTGTTGCTATCCTAAAGCCTACCTAACGCGGAGTCATATTTTTTGACACTTTTGACACTTTAGATCAGCATTTAATTTTAAAATGAATTTCAGGGAAATTTTCTTGTTATAAACCAAGCATATAATTAAACCATTTTATGGAATCCAAATGATTTCATTCTTTTAACATATTTAATTAATATAATTTAACAATTCGTGTTTGTGCTCCACCGCGTAGCTGAATTACGTGGAGTTTACTTTACACACATTATCTAGTATATTATATATATAAATCTAATGTGTAAATTGATATATACATATAGTATATATTTATTACACAACCTTTACTTATCAATTACTTTACCCAAGTACCTTAAAATTGATTAAAAATATACCTTTCTCATTCAGTGGCATTAAACCTCATTTTAACAAGACGTGATGCAAAAACTCAACAACAACAAAAAAGTCACATTAAACTGCTTATCGCAATAATCAAGTATAGAAAATGTCAACGAATCCAAAAACAAAAACAAAACCAAAAAAAAAAAAACTAGCAAAAAAATAAAAACAAAAAATTGCGCAAAGTGAATAAAATTGTATTATCAGTCATTTCGAGTGCGTCGATAACCCAGTAAACGAAATATAGAGCAACATAAAAACAGCGCTGGAAAATAATAAGCGAGCAAAGAAAAAAATTTGCCAATTTTTGGATTTGTCTATATAAGTGAACGAATTGGGTTAAATTAAGCTCAGAATTAAAAAAAAAAAATTTTAAAAAATCTAATTTATTTATTCATTTCCACACAAAACTTTAAGTCTTTGATGCATTTTTTTTTTCAATATCAAAAAATCGAAAAAATTGTATCTGTAAAAAACAAACGAAATATGTAAAATGGCTGAACATATGTGCTGTGGCCCAACATAACAAAAATAAAATGGAAAATCCAATGCTTGTAGCTTGTGTATTTTGAAAAGTCATCTTCTTTGTTTTGAACAATTTTCGACCAACCCAACAACTCTATCCTTCAATACATCTATCATATCTGTCAAGCACATTCCTACATATTACACAAAATATCCACATAAATCATTTTTGGAATCATTGTGCGCATCATCGTTGACTAAAAATCCATCACAAAAATGTTTCGCTATTTGAAGTCAGAATTTCCACAATTATTACTCGTTTGTAAATAAGCAAATAAAAGGGCAATTGTCAAGAAAATTTAAGTGTTGTTATTCGTTGCTTCAAAAGTAGTA
Source organism: Cacoxenus indagator (assembly GCA_035041755.1). Classification (NCBI taxonomy): domain Eukaryota; kingdom Metazoa; phylum Arthropoda; class Insecta; order Diptera; family Drosophilidae; genus Cacoxenus; species Cacoxenus indagator. The sequence goes on from JAWNKX010000665.1 coordinate 2,157,940, forward strand.
ATACAAATATTTATTTATATAGTTTTTTATTTAAATTATTTCAGACTTCTATACAGCACATTCCACAACGCCGTAATTTTACAAGCAAGGCAGTCAGCAGTAAGCGCAAAAAGTCAGCGCTTACTTATGCTGAAATTTTAGTCAAGCAAGCAAGGTTTACGGATTTTTATTTTATCGTTTGTCAAACTGAAATAGAAATTCTTCAATATAGAAACACATTCCAACACCTTCAAAACAAAAGCGAAACCTTTCAAAGCTCGCGTGCTTCTTTTTTCCCACTTTAGACACAGACGACAGCTCTGTAAGTTCGTTGGACCCTCTCCAACGACCCGCGGCCTCTAAAAGCGGGCGTGGCACCTGGCAGCACGCAATATGAAAAATTATAAATAATTAATTAATTAATTTTAAAGAAAAAAAGTTAACACGAAAAAATTTACGTCGAGAAATAAAACTTTTTAAAGACAGACAAAATCAAAGTGGTGGAAAAAATTGAGTGAAAAAATGCACACACACGACATTACGTGACAGGTAATTATTTTAATGAGCTCAGTTCATTCAGCTCAACGGACACATGGCCGAACGAATGGCAAGGTACAGATACTCAAAAGTACAACGACTATCCGGGACTAATTTTAATGCCAAATACTCGTAATCAGAATTATTGTAGACTTTTTATTAGCAACAAATTATATCGAATCGAAATTAAATAAGGAAAAGCGGTAATTTTGATCTATTCGGTATTTTCATATCCTATGCAACAAACGAAAACTGTAGAATGACTATAGTAAGGCGATTCCTCGTCGAGACCAACTGCGAAAATTATAGGGAAATCAACTTAGATATTTTACGTATGATTTTTTTTACGTACCTCGCGCAGATCAATCCAGCTACATTACATTGCTTAAGCTTTACCTGCGTAATTCTAGGGACTTGGTATTAATAGAGATTGGATTTTAAAACTGAAGCAATTAAACCACTTTTGTCTTAAAGAAAATAGGTTCAGGTGAGCTAAGTATGTTCCACAGATTTTCGGTATCATCTGTGGTGCAATTAGAAATCGCTCAGGTATTAGACATAATACCATGAGAATCTTGAACTTAGTATTTTGCAATATTAAAACAACTACATTTCCAGAAAGTATTTTGGCCAAATATTAGCTCGAATTTCAGGATTACAGAATCAAACTTGATATTACTATTATCGCCCAGCAGAGAATGAAAACGTGACTCCATATTAATATACAGATTTGGCGTATGTTACCTACACTTAGTAATCAAATGCGTTCAGTTAATTCCGTTAATGCCAAGGTAAAGTGAAACGGAGAAACAATTCTACGCTTTATACATGAGCCTTGTGTTGCTTTATGTCGCGCTTAATTTTGATACAAACATAAAGTAGTAAAACATAAACAGTTGAAAATATGTTTCACATCAGAGCCTTGGATACGCACACTTACACTTGTTGTTGTATTAAGGCTTGCTGCATGCCCCACTTGTCAACAGCTGAGTACGAACGCAACACAGCTTATCCTTGTTTTTTCGTTTTTCTTTTCTCAAAGGCAGAAACAATGCTGTGTTTCGTTTCTTTTCCTCATTTTACAACTTCTCTAAGCCAAAATGCATTGTCATGAAGTTTGCAACACAAGTGAATGAGTCAGCAGATGCTCGATAGTCTGAAGACTTTTAATATCGATTCACATAATTCCTGAAACTATCAATACATTAACTTTAATGGATTGAATTAAAATCGCCGACACTGGGAAGGCCTAACAAACGCATGAGTCAAAGTCAAAGTTGACGTCTGCTACAAGAACTCGTGTGTTGCGTTGCACTAACTTGATTAATGACAGAGAACAAAAACAAAAACAAAAACGGCAACAAAAACAAAATATCAGTAATTTTGCTAATTAGAACAATCAGCAAAAAGAAGAAATAATAAAAGGGGTTCAAGAAACTAGACGCATTTAAATGATGAGTATGTACATGCGTGTGTTCGTATGCGCATGCAATTCTTTATAGTGCAGCAAACAAATAACCAACAATAATAAAACACTAGCTACAGCTACAAAGTATCAATCAATTGAAATATACAGTGCATGCTCACTCTGTCTGGCAAAGAAGAGCGCTGCAACTATGCTAGTGTACCAAGCAAAAACTAAAAATTAAAATTTTACAACATTGCTTACATGTATATGTGTACATGTGTATATGCGAACGCTATCATGATAATGGAAATTAGCAAGCACATCAGAAAAGAGAGAGAACGGGTTGAGCGTGTGTGAGTGCGCATTGTGGTTCACTTTCAGTGGGGCCGTGAAAACTGATATGCGAAGTGCTCCCACTGCTGCTGCTGCTGCTGCTGTTGTTGATTTAGTTTTGCTTTTTTGTTATTGCTGAAACGATCTGCTTCGTGTGTTTGCGAGTGTCAGTGAGAACACGAGTGGTGCGACATATGCACGGCACAAAATCATTGACCTCAATTTTTTTCTCAATTCATTCGTCATGCGAATACAAACACACAGCATACAAATAGACTTAGACGAGGTGCGGTAGAGAGTGAGGTGAATTTGATTGCAAATTGTTATCGTTGCTGATTCGATTGGTTTATAAATTGCTGTTGTTGTGGTTTAAGTAGTTTATAGTGTTTCTTAGTGGCTGGTGTTGTTGCTCTACCACTCCTCTTAAGTTGTGGTTTTAAAGATCGTTGTCTCTTTGATTGTAAATTGAGTTCTCGTATTAAGAAGAGTGTTGAATTTTGAATAATATTGTCGACCAAATAGATTTCCTTCTCTGTGTTTTACTCTTGGTCCGCTGCAATGCAAATGAGAAAGTTTCCGTTTGGCAAATTTCTGTGCTTTGCAGCTCTCTGAGGGACGATCTAATTTTTACTCATTCTCTTGCACTTCGTGTGTATGCTTCTTTCACCACAACTATATATGTATGCACATATTTACCCAAAGAGTATTAATCCATGAATAATTAATGAATAAGTTCTCTCTGTATTTACCTGTCTTCACTCTCTCTTTAGTTTTTACAGTGCTTTTCCCTTTGCCAACCTCTTCGTTTTCTCATATTTAAATGTGTTTTTCTCGATTTCCATATTGTGATCTTGTTTCTACTCCATTTGCTATTTTCTTGTATCCCATCTCAATGTTTCCTTATATTTTCCTACTAAAATCCCTCTTTTATTGGGTGTCCCCTAAAGTGAGTATCACTTTATAAGCCTATATTTTTTGTGTATCTGATATACATTGTCCTTTATGCCTATCTATAATTCCTCATATTTGCCTAAGTACTTTTTTTTACAAATTATTGGACCTATTTGCATTGCTTGATATCTCGATATACTTTTCTGGGGTATTTGCACCTCTTTGTTCTTACTTTGCCTTCCTTAATATTTATCTCTCACTCTCACTCAATGTATAGCTACTTCTTGAACACCCTTTTCCGTATAGCAACTCACAATATCTTTTTGTGTGCAGCCCTTTATCACTAGTACTGACTCTCAAAAGAACTTTGTATATATCTCTTTGGCAATCCCTACTTTCCATGCTCTCTAACTTGCTCTGTGTTCTTTTATTCTGCTATCTTACTTTGTCTCTCCATATATTGCCTCTTTTTTTTTTAAACTTGCATAATTTACGTACAACTTTATAGAATTTAAGCGCAACTTACACAACAAAAACCACTTAGGCGATAAAAAAGGACGTGAAGCATGCAAATTACGCAATGCCCTTGAAGTCCTTTGCAAGAAAAACAAATAAATAAGCTCAACGAATATAGCCACATTTTTGCATATGCATAATATTAGCATAATGCAAGAAGATCCTTCAAGTTTTCAGTCCTTTAAAAAAAGCCAAGTCCATACACAATCACAAGAGTCACCCTAACGTCTGACCGACGCATTCATCAAAGAATAGCTACATTAACAGAGGGCAGCGACGTCGTGCGTGTGCGTGACAAATGACGAAAACAAAACGAACAACAAAAACAACGAAAAGCAATATAAAAATAAGCCAAAAATGCTGCGGCTGCAGCTAGGGTAAGGTCAGGTCATGCAGCCTGTTGAGCAGGAAGTGAAGCGATGCAATTCGAGCGGTGAAGCGGAGTGAGACGAGAAAAAGAAGTACGAGAGTAAATGCAGTGCGATGCAATGTAAAACGAGTCAAGGCGAAGGCAATGTCGTAAACAAACACACACACACAAACAATTTCATACAAATACATGCACGCATGCTCAAAAAAAGTATAAAGTAAAGGAATGCCAGCCACAGCTCAGTCGATGTCGATGTCGCAGTCGTGTTCTTGTTTTTTGTTGTTGTTGTTGTTATTGTTATTGCACTTAATTTTTCGTCACTTTTGCTCCAGTAACCCAATTCGGGTTCAATTGCAGTCTCTTTCATTTCAACACTCGTTTGACTAATTTCGGTTAAATGCGCTCACGTGCGTTTGTTATTGTTGTTGATGTTATTGTTCACTCAACTCATGCAAAAAAGTGCAGCAACAATAAACAAAGAAGGGCGACAAAAATTCAGCGTCGCCAAAAATTGCAAAATAAGCGAAACACAACAGTGGCGACAGCAACAACAAAATGCACACGATTGACGCAATAGCCGAAGTTAATGCATCTGTAGTCGTAACAGCAGCGGCAGCCGAAGTTGTTGCATCAACCGAAGGTCACACAAAAGTAAGCGACAACGAGCATCGTGTTTCAATGTAGGCCAAGGAGCAAAACCAAACTTTGCACGACGAGTGTTTTCGGCGATTGTTTGTGTGCCTGTGTGTGCGAGTGCATTTTTCGGATAGGGTTAATAAATAAAGCGAATCAGTGGGTGCCATTAAGAGAGCACGTGGAGCGAGTGTCATGCGTTTACTGTGAAAAGGTGAAATTGCAAGAAGATGTAATAACAACAATAACGTTTAAATCATGTGCGCAAGCGAGAACAATGCAGTATAGAGCTGAAATTAATTTGTTAAATGTGTGAACAGTGAAGGGGACAAATGGATGGATTGATTTAGTTGGTTTCCCACAAACTAACATAGAAATATGGTTTATTCGCTTGATTGCTGAATATAAAAATTACTGTTCTCTGGCAATCTAAAATACAAAGGGCAGTGAATCTCAATGAATGAATGGATGGCCACGAGGTACTGTTAAGCAAAATTATTACAAATTTACTAGTTTTAATTTAATGTAAAAAATATGACGACCTTACATCAAAAAATAAGCCATTTAATAATTTACTTCCTAAAACCTAACCTAGGCAGCCCTACTATATATTATAGAATAGTTGTTCCCATGAATGGTCTACGTGAGTATCTTGCCATCTCACTTAGGCCAACCATAGCCGCTTTGTGATTCTTTGAAGCTAAGGAGGCAATGTATTTGGAAAGTAATTACAAGAGAGAATAGAAGTGCACATCAAACACACACCGGTGTTTGCACATTGTTATAGAATAAACCCGACAAAATGTAATGAGTACTTCTTCGAAGTGCACTCACATCTATATACATTTACATATGTTAATATTTAAGATGGGATCTAAAACAGATACTTTGGAAGCACTTCGTTAAGCGACTAGGTATATGAAAATAAGAAGACACATTTTGCCGCTATAAACGGCATTAGCGTAGACTAACCTTTATGATAAAGGGCTGTGGTGATCATAATTCTGATTTGAGAGTCAACTGAATTTATTTCTTTGTGGCTTATTTTACGTTGCCCCATTTTGCGAGCCACTTTCTATTTGAAAGTTTCTGGCAGCACGTATGTGAACTAAATTTGTATGTTGCTTGTCGAAAAAACGGATTTAATCGCGAACAGAAAACCAAAGTATATTGTATTTTATTGTTAAAATTATTAGTTAAATTATTGTAATGCATTTAATTTCTGCCTTACTCTCTCCTAAACTACTGTTCTCGTCCTGTATATCTTGTTTCTGCATAACGATTAGCTGATATTCTGTGCTCACTCGCGTTGCCAAAACTTCTACAAAAAAAAAAAAAAAAAAAAAACAAGACAACAAATTCGTTCATATGCTAACTCTGTGTCAAGGTCAACAGCAGGCTTGCTGACAATTGATTTAACTAGTTTCGTTCCAACCACCCACACATCGAGAGAATTGGCTTGCATTGACCTGACAATGACTCTGATTCTGATTTTGATTGTGATTCGACATCGGTCTCTGACTCGGTTACGGTTTCCGTTTCTCGGTCGGGTATTTAGCCTTGACCGAAAGTGCATAACTCAAAGTGTGTCTATGTGTATGTGTGTGTAAGCGAGTTGCAAATTGTGTATGTGTTTTGTGTAGGCAAATTGCAGCAGCAGCCTGCATCTTTATATACTCGCTTACGTTAAATGCCAAACTTATTGGGGCCGAGGCCAAGTTTGTGTCGAGTTAATGTAGGTCACAACAGCAACAACACGAAAAATGGTATGTTACAGTGACCTTAAAAAAAAGTTACACCAATGCACATACACGCGCAATGGCGCCACGAATTTGCATTAATTTTTTTTTCTTTTTTTTTTTAGTTTTACTGTGACTACACGCGTGTATTGGAGTATATCGAAATGCAGTACAACAAAAAATGGCACTAGTGAAAAAATTGCCAAAATAAATATTTGCATCAATAAACTAAGTGCAGCGCGCATGAATTTTCATTCTTACATTTTTCGTATTTCTCTCGCGGCTTTGTCTTTATTACACGCTTTCGTATTTTTCTTCTTCTTGCCCTTTACAGTTTTGTCCAGGAGCGCACAAAATTTAGAACGCATTGAGGTAGGTTCGAAAATGCACGCGCATACAGCGACAATGCAACGAAGAGGAATAAGTGCCGTTGTGCACAAACCCACACATACAGAGCCCAAAACAAAAATCGAACTGCCACGAGGAGCGCACTACACGAGGAGCGCATTTTACATGAGTTTGAGTGTATTCAAAGAGAGCATGGTCACTGAGAGAATGAGAAGCACAAATGACCGCTCCTGTGAGGTGGTGCTGTAAGCGAATGCGACAATTGAAAATAAAACAACAACAACATTAATGAAGCCAAAATAACTACGAATGGCTGCTATGCAAAATGCAAATGAAAGCATATTAAGTTTGGCTATGCAGAAGTTGTAATACTCTTCACAATGTAAGGGCCTATCACGAAGGGCACAATGCGTCAATGTTAGTTAGCATCTTGAATATGTAGTAAAACGTTTATGCTGAAATTTGAGTCAATAAAAAAAATGTCAATAAAAGAGTGACTCAAAACGTGTCCCAGGTTTGGCAAACTTGCGTCAAATTTTCGAAAGCTTATACAAAAAAATTAATGCGTGCACACACGTAGCTTAAGGCTATACCGAAGAGCGGTAACGAAAAATTATTGATAATAAGAAAAAGCATCAGCTTTATATAAGTGATACTAGATGCATCAAAGCGTAAACATCGATCGAACACTTTTTTGCGTCGTTTTGTCTCTCTCTTGCCGTGATTTAAGTGACCATCATATGTATAGTCTTTGAACGAAGAGCGCAGTACTCTTGTGTGTATTCAATACAATATTAATACCAACAAAGGAAAATTGAAGAAAAAACTGAATCCTTAAAAAACATATTTTCACTTAAAAAATTCATAAAAGTAAGTATGCCAGTGTCTTCTGTAGCGTAAATGTGTTGTTTTAAAAGGAAAATTATTAAAATCGGTTCAGTATATTTTGCGCAAAAGCGTTACATACAACCGACATATAATCAATTATTTATAATAGTATAGATATAAGATCTACTTTATAAAATGACCAAATACATTTTTCTGCAACCTTTTTAAACACATCTAATATCCTGATATAATGTGTGTCTCACTTGAAGATCGATACCTAAACAAACGGGAAGCTTTTTTAATAAAATTTGATTTGTGATTTGTATAAAAGGTGGACCTGCCGTATTTTAAGAATGTAGTATCATTCAGTATTGAAAATAGATTGGAATCAAACTACTCAGTCTATCGAAAGACTTAATTCCTCCTGACAGACCACAATTCGTCAGAAAACTAGATCGAAAAACTCGAAATAAATAAAAAATCATGTAATTGTTGAATTTAAAGTCGAGTAAGACTAAAGACGCTCATTGCTCTAATTCAAGTTCCTACAAAAATCCTTAACATAGGAAAACGTAAGAGAACTAAACTCGAACTATTGAGTCATACAACCCAGGAAAGAATCGTGTTGAGGTTTGAGCAGAATTTATTTCAAGACCATATAAAAATCCCCACGTCAAGTTCATGTTTTAAATGTATAACTTCAAGGCGTTGTATCTGACACAATAATTATCAAGTTCAGGTTTACTAAAAATCAATTTATCAATATAGAACACAGATTCTACTCAACGGTTCTACGTGTCTTACTAGAGTGTCGAAAACTATCTATTGGTGCGTCTTTCACCCAGTTCATCGCGTCGATACTCACCTGATGATATTGAATTCGCCGAATCGCTACGCGGTGTATGCTGTATGCCATTTCCATTTGTATGATGATGTGACAGACTGATGCCAACCCCACCAAGTCCACCGCCTACACTGACCGCATTTTGATGTATGTGCAGTGAGGAGGCGGTCGTCGAACCAATCAGGCCATGCCCGTTTTGCATGTGACCGGCATTGACACCGGCAGCATTCATGCCCATCAGATGAGCACTGCCTAGGCCGCCAAGCGTTGTAGCACCGGGTACACCGCCTGCAACACCACCATAGCCTTGGTGCAGACCGCCGCCAACACCACTGCCACCGCCACCGCTACAGACACCGCCACCGTTGAGCACTGTTTGACCAATGATATTCATACCACTTGCATTTATTGGTATAATGGTGGTCTGTGCGGGAAGTGACGATGTGCAATTGCTACCGGAATTGTTGTTGTTGTTGTTGTTATTGTTGCTACTGCTGTGGTGATGGTGGTTGCCAGCATTCATGGCCATTGTGATGACGCTGTTGTGCAATTGAGCGGTGGTGCCACTAATGCTACCGCCGCCACTGCCATTATACGTTATCGCATCATTGCCACACATCCAGAGATCCTGTTCATAGTCACGTGAATCCAACGATGATGGTGACATATTCACGCCCGACGAGAGCACGAGCCCATTCGAGGACGATGTCACCTCCGATGAGGATTCCTCGAGCATACGCAAAGCGGTAAAGCCGCCGTTATTAGACCAGCGTCTCTTCATCATTTGTTCGGTTTCTAAACTCTGATGTAGTATAGTCCTAACTGACTACGTTCCTTCGTTATTCCAAGCAGCCTTGGTGCTGTTTATCTCTCCTGAGAAGAGAGTTGCTAATTTTTAGTTCGTTTGCTTTTGTCTTTCAATTATTTTTTTCTCACTTGTTTGCGTTCGAAATACATATTTGAAAATTGTTTTAAACCTTTCCTTATTAAAGCACTTTCACTCTTCTCACATTTCGTCTATTCTATTTATGAATTTTTCCAAAGCTGCAAAGAGAAATCATTAGTCAATAACGATGGCACGGAAAATTTAAAATGAAAATCGGATTTTTTTCTTTTTATTTATTTTCTTGTTTTTCTAACTGCCTCAAATATATTTTGCGATCTTTTTATGCTGTAATAAAAAAAAAAATAAAAATAAAAACTTGAAAGGTACCTACACATCCCAACAGCCAGAATTACGTTACGTAAGTTTCAGCTATTGTGGCGTAGTTTTCTTTTTTCTTGGAATCAACACCCAGCCATTATAGCTGTCAGCTGCCTTATAACGTAACCGTTAGTATAAGCACAAGTTAAATATATTGCATCTTTCAAGTAACTTGACACAGATACTTTTACTTGGAATTTACTATTATTTTGGTAGTTTTGTTTACTCACTACTCACATAGCAACCCAACGCTAATACATTATTGTTAGCAAAGAGAGCGCAAACACACCAAACTGTTATCTACCCACGTTGTGTATGAAACGAAAATGAAACAACGCGGTTTTACAACAACGATAGAACCGAAGAGTGTGGCACACCAATCTCTCTATACTCCCATTCTACTGCGCTCACAACAGCAACGGCTGTGTGTGTTGTTATTGTTGTTGTAACACGTTTATTTTTAACAAAATTTTCTAAACTAAAACACTGGCACGATTTTGATGAAAGTTTTGAAGAACACCTATCAATTGGCTTTTTTTTAAATCAAAATATAAATCAGGAAATGGAACACAAAAATGTATTTGCCTTTTAATTATATAAAGGAAAAATTTACTATATGAACGCGTGTAACTACACAGTGCGCTTAGAGGTGACCTTTAGGGAGATTTAGTCTATATTTTTTTTTATATTTATATGTCTTATTTCCATTCAAAAAGTACATTTTTCATAGTCTTCAAGCAGTGAAAATGTTTCTCGAATCTTATTGAGGCTTTTGCTTGTACCCGGCGAGATCTGACTTGTATGGAAATTTCGCGATCCAAAGACTACAGAATCTCATGTCGTCTATATTAAATCAATTTATTACATTAGAACTCAAATTATGCGTGTTAACACAGTATATATAATATAGGCCTTGAAACCTAAAGAGAAACATCCGTCATCGACATAATCATCATCATTGTACTCAACGTCCAAGTCAATTCACTGAGCAGCGTTAATTTAATGCAAATTACAACTGACCCGCCACAGCACTTAATGATTTTGTACAACAATTTTTTATTTACCTAATAGCTGAATAATAATCATATTCTTTATGAGCTATTCAGAAACACATGAAGTCGTCTTTCAAATGGCACCTTTTAAGTTGCGAAGTAAATTATGAAAAATTTATGCAAAATTTAGAAGAAAAAAAATTATTAAAAAAAAAAAAACCAAAAAAAATAAAAAAAAAATAAGAAATGGAAAATCATTTACGCGCAAATTGCCTGTGCGAGTTTGCATTAAGCAAAGCAAATAAATCGCAAATGTCATTATAAATTCGCATGTGTGTGTGTGTGTATCTGTGTGTATATGTGGCAGCTATATGTTTGCAAAAAGTTCAACGGCTTTTCGAATGCATTTCACTTTAATTGCAAATGGATAACCTTGAACATTATACACAAACGACGCAACGAAAAAAGCTACGCGAAAATCGCGTGAAACTCTGGCATGTGAAGGGGCAAGGAGATGGTATGGGTCAATAGACAAAGTACAAAATAGCGAACAGATACAATGAAAATTATAAAAATAACTTGAAACTAAAAAAAGTGCGCTCAAAATAAAGAATTTTGTTGTTGTATTTCTATTTAACAAATCTCTTGGCGAAAAAAAGAAAATTTAAAATCGCATGCGATTTGGCGTTCGAGAGCGGCTAAGCGTATTTGTGTGTTGTTTTTGTTATGCAAAAGCAAATAGCAAAACAAGTTTTTTTTTATTTTAAATTTATACTTAAACAAATAATTAAAAATAACATAGCAACTAATGCTGTTGACCTTTAAGTTGATTGCATGCAATATTTTTGCTCATTAGAATTTAAACGATATTTATTGCATGCGACTCAAATCTTGCTTTCGTGAGCGCGAGAGCAAATTGTGTGGGCTGAAATATAGTTTTTTTTTTTTTAATTCTATTTAGTTGTTTATTTTTTATAGTTAAATTTAATTTTTATTGCCACAAACAGTAGGACCAAAATGCTAAAAGAAAAAAAACAAAGCAAAACGACAACAAAAAATTATCGCATGCAACAAATTGTAGTTATGCCGCAGAAATACAGTAAAAACACAACAAAAGAAAAATGTTAATGTCAAAAACACATGAATATGTCAAAGTTGTGACATGTAAGCGAAAAGCACAACGTTCAGCAAATAGTATCTCAACCATTATGCGTCACGGCCAAGGCAATTCTCATGCGAGCGAAAGTCCAACTTTGTGCACGTGAAATGAAGCAATTTTGTCGAGACCACCCAGTTCGTTCGGGGCACAAAAATCTAAACACTAATGAGCTGGCTCATCATCATCAACAACAGTTCATAGTCCCCACACAGAACAATCTGAGTGTACAGTAGATGATAATATGAGATCACATCAGATCAGATCAGATCAGCAGTGCAATTAAGCAGCAGAATAAATGTGCGAGATTATGACAGTACGTACTCATGCGCTCCTCTGATGATGACAGGTGAATAAAAATCAAGCAATTTGAGAGCCACAAGCCGGTTTGTTCTGATTGCGTGTGTTACGTGTAAGTAAGCGTTATATGGTAAAAATACCAGCAGATCAGCAGAGGTTAAATAAATGTATAGGAAAAAAAAATCTGCTAAATTAAAGTCTATCTTTGTACCAAGCTTGGAAGATTACAAGTGCGTTAAATGAACTAACAAAGTGTGTCAATCTACAAGTATCTAACGAACAGCCAACTCAAGGCAGTCTAGTTATATTATACAATAATACAAAACAGTTGCAAAAAATAAAATAAAATAAAATTATTGGCTTTTTTAACTGCAATTAAGAATGCTGTATGTATTGCGAAGCGTAGCGAACAGTTACTCAAAAACCAAACGATGTTGTTTTCGCTTTTCAGAACAACCCTAACAACCTAGGATGCAGATTACACTTCTCCTAAGCTGACGCGGACGCAGTGTTTTGGCTTAATCCGCCTCAGCAATGGACAACGTATAAGAATGAAGTCATAATCTATATATATATATATATATATATATAAATATATAAAATTGGAAGTATGTTTGTCCGTTATGGACGCAGAAATCGCTGCACCGATTTTGATTAAATTTTCAGGGAACCTCTAGAATAGCCTTTAAATGGTTACTGTGAATAAATCATCGAATTCGCTAAATATTAAGACCAAATAAATGTTCAGCTGCTTCTCAAACTTTACAGATACAAGTAAAACATAAAAAACAAAGTTGCATCTGAAAATTTAATTTGCCGGCAGTGCTGCTTAAACCGTACAATGTCGCAATGTTCAAATATTCGAATGGGAAAAAATAAAACGAAATGCCACACCATTGAAATACTTGATTTTTGCACTTTTATTGCATTTTCTTTTTCTTTGCAAATACCGGAAAGAGCAGAACAACGTCTGTAAACAAAAGACTACGCTAGTAAACGGAATAATATCTATTAGCAACAAACTACAGTTAAACATCCCTATAACGAATCCTGATGGGAACAACAAATTACTTCGTTATATGGAAAATGCGTTATGCGAAAAAGCTGTGTACTTGAAATAAATTCATAATAGATTGAGCTTCGTGATATAGAAGTACGTTTAAAAAATTAACAGTTTTTTCCGTGTGTCCTGTCCTATGTGTAGGTACTCTTCAGGTTATGTGTTCAGTTTTGTTGAGTTCAAATGAATACGGTGCGCTAATGAGAGCAGCTTTTAAGTTGAAGTTCATTGGAATACATACAGTTGCTCCACCTGACTGATTACCCGCTCAAGTGTATTCTTCCCTATAATGCAATTCTCTTTGAATTTTTAGAATTCTTTATAGTTTTCATCTACACAAATTTGAGCTACTCGAATGGCTTTTCCGCATTACACAAATAACTCGTCAACCATTGTCAACTGAGTTTGCGGAAATATTAAGCTGCAAATAAACTGCCAATGGACTTGAATGATAAACAAATTTTTTATTTTATTTTAGTATTCAATATTTGAACAGCAGAGAATAACTTAAAACCGGCAGAGTGCCTCAATAGAGCACTTCATACTTCTACGCTCGTAAACCAATAAAGAAGTAATAATCTACAATTTATTGATTTCCCTGTTTACCATGTTTTTGTTAAATATTTGTGTGTTTACACATTTGTTGCTTTATCGCAGCGCAGCCCGAAATGTTTGGTTAGTGGCCTGCTAGCCACTCTGAGACACTAGAAAGCTACGTCGACGCTGACGATAGGTTCTGCCTAGTGCGTCGATATGCCTATATATGAATACTGTTATCACTAGATCAAATATAAATAAATAGTTGAAACATAATACCATTAATGAGGGCGTAGTTGCATTAGACATGATGAGTCAACTCAAGTCAGGCTCAGTGCGAGACTGGTTTATGTGGCCTGATTTGGTTTAATTGCTGCGCCATCAGAGGCTGTGGAGTTGTCTATTTGCAAGTTAATAAAATTTCTTTTCACTTTAGATGGATTAATGAGTATTTATTAAACTGAAATTAAATCGATTTGGATTAATTGTAAATAATATATTGAAACTGCGTTTATTAATGTAATTGAGTAGAGAAAATTTAACTCAGTTTCCTTTGCAAGGGAAGAAAGAGACAATCAATCAATGTCTACGAAAGATACAGCGGAGAAGCGCGGAAAATTGAAAATTATAGATTTCGAAACGTTGATCTCTGTTGTGGTAACAGACAAGAGACAAGAGACAGGCACATATCGCATGTTGCTAAAATAATAGTAGTGTACTCTGAAACTGAGAATATACCGTTCCCAACTAAGAAGTAAGAATACATATGCTCGGTCTCTTGAGTTTCAGTTTGCTACAGACTCTAACTAAAAAAAAAAAAAAACCTCTTCAGATTTATTAGAAGTTGTGCATGGCTACAACCAATCATAGAATATGCAGCACTGGATCAGTTTTTCGTTCAAACTAACGCAACAAAGAAAGAAATTACGTTGCACAACACTAATTCGAGTAGAATAAAATCTACGAGTAGCATAAAATCCAATCAGCATGAAATCATCTGTGAAATTCCTTCATGTTATTAACTCGTTCTAAAAATAGTAGGTTGACAGACAATTCACATGAGATGAAGACTTCAGCGGGCTCTCTATAATAACTGAATAACATACGTCAAACCATACGTCTCCATGCACACACTCCAAATCATAATCAACTTTGTATGACAATTTGGCGTTAAACCAGTTGATTTAGGTTTTGTCTCTTAACTTTATGCTTCATTTTAGTACACATTCTTCTTCTTAGTCATTTTTATTGTTGTATTTGTCGTCGAAAACAACAACAAAAATAAGAGCGAAAAAAAATTCGCTGTAATTGCCACGCAGAACGATAAAAATGCCTTATAAGTCGAACCGCCATAAACAAGAAAACAAAATTGAATTAAAAAAATAAAAATAAAAAGAATAAAACATTTTCTTATTTTTGTTTCTGTTTTTTATTTAATTTTTCTTGTCGCTTTTGCCTTTTGCTTTTTAGACAAGAAGCAAAAATACGAGTAAACAAGAAAAACTGCAGAGCCGAAGTTGTAATACTTTCACGTACCCGTACAGACTTTTGTCTATGGCTCTGTCTTTGACCACTCAACGAGACTACATTATTCATTAGACATATACAATAGACATATACACTATACAAAAGCGCGCATACTACGAATTTTGGATAGCTACGCGAGTTATAAGATGCAGCCATGATACGATCTTGAAATCGGTAGAATTTTTGTATATGGATCGGATATGTGTTCAAATTTTAGGCCACTGTTTTAAGACAATAAAAAAAAATAATAATAATAGATATCATAATGCATAATGGTTTGCATGGTGTTACCTCTCCTAGTCTAAGAAAAAATGGTACTAAGGTACCATGCATAGCATTCGTATATTAGACATATAGGGGCTACGCGAACTCCTACACTGTTACTATTCACTGCATGAAGTGTATAAAAAATCAACAACAACAACAACAACAACAACAAAATTAAAGCAAAACCGTCAGAACAACCTGTTTGATGCCGTACCGAGACTGGTTTCCGCGCTTGCGCAGCGGCAAGTTAACAACCCAGCCGCCGAACACACTCCACCGCCCAACAAGCCAATACAACTGTGGTTGAATTCTGTGTGCTTAGACTAGTTAACTGATTTTGGAATTGTTGTTTTTCTTACCTTTTTCCTCTCGCTCAGTTTACCCAACTCAGTTTTTGTACACGAGCACAGTGAGAGAGAGAGAGAGAGAGAGAGTAGAGCGACAAAGTGTGTGTGAGACATAGAGAGTGAGCACAACAGCATGTGTTGTTAACAACACAGTTTGCCGGCCGCTCGGTGAAGGGCAGTGTTGGCAAATCTGGGCAGTGCGCTGACGGGTGCGCGCAGCGAAGGTTCACGTCAACTTGCTGCCGCCGAAAAGACCAAAAACCTGTTTTCGATTGACTCGCATTAATAATCATTCTGAAGACACAATTCGCTCTGTTTTTTTTTGGTTTGATTTTGCTTTTGTTGTCTACATTGTTGTTGTTGTTGTTGTTATTATTTTTATTTGTGCCTTTTAACACTTTTTGTTTTTGCTGTGTGGCATTTTTCCTGCGACGCAATTTCGCTCGAAATAAGCTTGAAATTATTGCGCCTGCCGCGGTCGTTCTCTGTTTACAAGTTCATGTGTCCAATGTGTGAATGTCATTTTTTTGTTTAAGATTTGAAATGAGATGTGCATGTTGTTGTTGTTGTTGTTGAGCAAGATAATGAAGATGAATCACCTTCGAAGTCAATGCGTATTGCAGTGTTGGTAAATGCCAACACATTTTAAAAAGCATGATATATGTAACTTTTGGCAAATGAAATGATGAAAAAAATATTTTTTTTTCTAAATTAATTTTTAATCAACTTAAGAACTTAGCATTATGAAAGCAACAATGATAATTACGTTGAATGGCTACAACTACACTGGAAATTACACTAGCTTTCATAAATAGAAAAACGGATAGAGTCGACTACAGCTGGGGTCATTGGATTCGAGTGGCTTAATAAATTTTTAAATTGAACTCATAGCTTCATAGCTTCAATAATATTCAAATATGCTTAAGGTAGAACTTCAGGCTTGAGTTTAGAATATACTGTAGAGCCAAACAATTTATATGAGCACGTATTTTGATTGAAATGGTAGTTTGACTTAGAGTAATTTACCTTGGAACCATCATATCAATTTGGGACTGTGATTTGGGACTTCACACACACTAATGAAGTTATATTATAAAAATCTTAACTAATTAAGTTCTCAACAGATTCAATAAGTTCAAAAGTTACAAATGTTTAACAACGCTTGATTTCGACTGCAGAATGACAAGCACAGACAAGACAGTCTCTGTTGTCTAGAAATTTAGACTTCAACAAAAGTTAGCATTACTTGCAATAGTGCGAAGAAGAGTCTATAAATACTTTAATTCACATGGAAGAAATTGTTATTACTGTAGTAGGCTTAGCGGAACGTACAACCCCGGTAACCGTATAGCGCTGTAAAGGCGTGCACGTCAGTTTGCGTTAAGTGGCTGCCACTTTTTGACCATAAAATCATCTTTCCATCTGCAACAGTTTTGCTTCTAGATACCAACCCCAGTATCCACGTTTCTTCAGACTTGGAAGAAAGAAATTAAAAGTGATTTAATTTATTTTAACTTCTTAGTTGCTTATCTTAATGGCCCGCAACGCAATTACTTCAAAACTTCATATAAGTAATAAGAGACTGTGTTGCCGAACGTATCAAGTGGATGCAAAAGAAAAATAAAAAAATAATAACAAACAACAATTAAATGCGTCCACATCAGAAACTAGACACTACGGATATTTTTGTATATATTTACAAGTTTATGGTTTGTACGTGTATGTGTGTGCGCAACTATAATACGAAAATAGCACAACCGTATGTACAGTTGACCTTAATTTCATGCTGTTAGTCTTAATTCATATCCTTCACTAAGTAAACTCAAACAAAGCACTGCACGACACTACACAACAATAGAACGCGCACCGGCAACACCACATGATTTCCATTTGCCACTAAAAGGTTTTCACTCCCGTTGTGCCTTCATTGTCATCGCCACATCCTGGTCACATCCTACGTGCTATGGAAGCATGTAATGGGTCGTGTGCGCGCGTTATTTTCCTTATGGCCAACATATGCGGCTTATTCCCATATTCCCATATATGTGTACACTGAACCAAAAATAGCATTAAAGAAAAGCGAAAAATGTTAACTTCGGATATGCCGAAGTTTGAGTACTCCTCATAAATTCGCCTAAAAAAAGTTCAGACTTTGTTCCTGCATGTACACAAAACCATCTACACGGAATGAAAGAACTTTTTGATCGGAAAATGCAATAAATTAAAAAAAACTTCGTTTAAAATCGTAGCTCTCTAGCTCAATACCTGAGGAATTAGTTTGCATACATACAGACTAAATGACATGGTTAAATCAACTCGTGACTTTATGATGCCTCCGAGCTATCCTTCATTATGTGACAAACTTACAAAAAAAAATTAAAATACCACTCACAGAATTGAGATAATAATAGATAATTGTCACTTGTAGCAGTTTAATTTACTTTTATAAAATTGGCAGTATGTCTGTCTGTCCGCTATAGACGCCGAAACCGCTGTAACGATTTTGATGAAATTTTCAGGGAAGCGCTAGAATAGCCTGTCGAGTAGTCCTGTGAATTTTGGTGGGTTAGTGTACAGCTAAAGTCAGGAAAAATAAATAAATTGTATTATTTGCATGAAATCCATATTGTCTTATCAGTTTGCCGTTGAAATGTATGTCAAATTCGAAATCGAAAGTCTGTCAAATGAAAATATTGAAAAAATAAAAGTTTAGCTCAAATCGAAAGTTTTTTTTCTTGTTGTTGTTCTTTTTCTTTTTTTTCAACGCAACAGAAAGGGTTTGGTGATAAGAAAACTGATGATCAATGTGGTTCATGCGTTGATACGCAAAGGAAAATTCAAAGAAGACGCAGTTCATATTCTAATAGCTTCAATAAAGCAAATTTCTTGCTTACACATCATTGAACTACTTGATTTTTGTCCTTTTATTGAATTTTTATCTACTTTGCTAATATCGGAAAAGACAGAACAATGAAGCGGCGTAAAGTTAGAAGTTTCATTATATTGTAATACGATTGCGTTATTCAGGCTTGCCCCAACAGTTTTCAATATATTTTGTGTTACAGGAGTTTATAAACACATGGGAATGGACAGCTCTTCGTATAGGCTTACTGAACCCAGAAATTTTCTATGCTTTTTCGGAATGACTTATAACAAGCAAACTTCTTTTTTCTTTTTTTTCTGAAATTATAAGAAATAGAAATTATAAGAAAGAAATTCTCAGCAAAAGACAAATTAGAAAACGCAGCTATTAAACAATCTATGTAAAAATATCTTTTAGCAACAAACCTCATTGGATTGAAGACTCACTTCGTTGGTCTGTTCAGCATTACTTTTACACAGACTAGGTTTTAGAACTGTTATATACTAAGCCTGTTGAACTAATTGAATTCGTAACAGATCCGATTTATCGGGTACAGTATTTAATTATAAATTTACTAAAAATGCATTTTAATGTAACTCAATGAACTGCTCTTTTAAATACGTTGTAGAGTTCTTTAATACTAACTGCCTGTTGTCGTTCATATATCTGAGTAAAATTGTTCTATCCTAAGTGAGCTATGCTACACTCCAGAACATCGGAAATTCAAATACTTAGTTTTAATGCTGATTTAAGGCTGACTTTGTTATAATACAATTTGAACTTTATAATTTTATTTTTGAACTTCACTTCACTTCGACAATTCACTTGCCAAAGCTTAAACAAATAAAAGGTTTGACCGCGTTTCGTTGGTTTCTTTTTCTTTCGTGTTTTCTTTCATTTTGTTTAGGCACTTTGGCCCACGGCCTATTCCAATACGCATATGCGAATTGCCGAAAGTAAGCGTATGTATGAGGCAGCGAGAATGAAACATAAGCTCAGCGTGCATTCAAGACCAGTTGGGCACAACTTTTATTCGCATTTCGCTACGGTGCAACTTCGAAGTTGCAAACACAAAAGAGTTTACTAGTATTTTCTTGAAATGCATATTAAAAGATACAACATTAAGTTGACATATAGTTTCACGATTTTTTATATATTTTTTTAAATTTATTTATTTATTTTTTTAATTTTTTATTATTGCCACTTCAATGATGGCATGACAATGACGACAATGTTAATAATGAATATGATGATGATGTTGATATTGATGATGATGATGATGAAGCTCAGCTCAAACGTAAATCTGTGGCTTTTAGCACATTTTTAAGGTCGTGATTTTGTATTTTTTTTTTTTTGTTTGTTTTGAGACGTATCTTTTCTTTACTGATATTTGATGGCTTGTAAGCCGCTTTTATTTTTGTAGTTGATTGGTTATAATTTCTGGAGATTGTAAAAGTGTTGAAAGCGACTGCTTGTGCGCTAAAGAAAGAGAATGTAAGTGGGTCAATACGGTTTAAGGAAGTTACTTCAGTGAAAAGGCCGTCCTGTTTGTGCGTATAGAGCAATGTTAAAGGATTGTCACAAGCAATGTTTAAGTCGTGTGGAAGAAGTTTAAAAATCAACTAACTATGGCATGCAAACGCTGGAATATAAGTTTGTTCGAAAATAATAATTTCATACGGTAAAGATAATTTATAAATTGTAGCTGTGATATTGTTCCTATGAATAAAGTGTATACGCATAACATTTTATATAGTATCATTAAGTGGAACCCTTTGTTGACGCGTTTGCGCTGAGTTTGAGTGACTCAATTTGTCAGAGCTCATAAAAGTCACGACAACTGATCTCTAGATAAGATACACGAACTTTTAAGACTTTACACTTTTAAATTCGACTCTCTCAAATATTATATACATCTTCGAGGTATTCAATCGTGTAAACAAAGCCTGTCGTACTATCTTTTAACGTTGACTTCATACCCGTTTTTTTTTTTGTTTTGTTTTTGTTGAAATTTTTCCGAAAATGCTTTTTTTTCCAGTCATAAAAGTCGACGTAAATCGCACTTTGCACGCATTTAACACAGATTTAAATGCAAAACCAACAACAGCAACACAAGTAAAGAAAGAGAAAAGAACACAACAAATTAAGTATTTTAAGAATTTATAATAATTAATCTTGCGATACCCAAAAACCACAACCCTCACACAAAACAGGTACACATCTACCGCCAATAGGTGTGTGGCGACGAAACCTCTCAGAGAGGCGACTACGCGTCAGGTACTTTGTCATTTTTAAAGCTTTTCGGAATGCTTTTGTTGTGGGTTTTTTTTTTTGAGACAAAAAATGGATGCTAATGACCTCAGCCGACAGCGCCAGTTAAAATTATTTGGTAGCGTTTGAAGATACATTTTCAGTATGACTAATTTTAAGCATTTCTAATATTTTCTGCAGTTTGTTTGCAATGTTGTTTTGCTATTAGATTCACTTAGATTTGGCGCTGTACCAAAGACCAACAATGCCAAACCATTGAGTAACTAATAAACGCATGACATTAGAGTTTTAACTTGCTTGCTCTGCTTGCTGTGTTGCTTATTTTCACTCTGTTATTAACAAACTGCTACTTGCCAACAGCAACAAAGTTTGAAATTTTACACATGAACAATGGTTCGTCAACAGCGCCACACACGATGCACATGCATCCAAACAGGAGCGTACTGCACGAGCATGTTCGTCGTCTATGGACCGCTTCAGTCTGCTATGTAATACTACTCATAGTACAGAATTTGGTTGTTTATTCTTTATTTAAATGTTGAATTGTGTGTAAAACTGATTGCGTTGTTTTGGCAAGTTTAATTAAACAAAATTTACAGACAGTCATAACAGCTTTTTTCAAATGACTTTGTAACTTTGTAAGTATAAGCATGAAGAGCTTGTGCAATGCATACGAAATTAATAGAAATGTTACATACTCTTTATTTATTTTTCTATGTAATTTAATTTAATTTTTGAGTGTACTTAATGCAGCTTCAATAGGCTGTGCTGCATGAATAATAAGAAGCAAGCTAAGCACAGTGCTAATTAATTTAACAAATCTTTTGTGTAAATTGCTAAGCTAATTAATATTTAAACTATTGATTGAATGACATACATATTCATAGAAACTTTATAAGCATCATTTTCGAGAGATGTCATTCAACTAAAACGAAGCAACTGTGGCTTATTAACATAATTTTAAGCGAGAAGAAACAAAAAAAAACATGATTTCTTCAAAAGATAAACTGTATTTTTGGCAAGACATTTAACATTAAAATTTAAAAAAAAAATATATATATATTATATATGAAGAAGTCAAAACGACAACCGGAAAAGGAAATGATTCAAAACGCATTTTGTTTTGCAAATGAGCCGCAAACGTGGCTTCTTGGCTGGTATTTTTTTTTTTTTTTACTTTATCTTATTTATTTTTCATTTATTTATTTATTTATTTCTCTTTTTAGTACTGTTTGAATTTTTTGTTTTATTTTATTTTATTATTTTATTATTTTATTATTTTTTTTTATTTTTTATTTCAGAGCAAGTTTGACGTTTGTATTTTCGAAAACAACACCAACAACATTTTGTCACTTTTATTTGAGCCTGTATTATTTTGTGCATACAAAAATGTTGTAGTTTTTGTTTAATTTAAGCAAAAATTGTACGCATTCGCAGTCCACTTTGTATAGTGGATAAATCTGTAAATCTGTTTTTGACTCAAACATCTTTGGTTTCAGTGGGTTAAAATTTTGCTTAGCGTAACGCTCAAACATCGTCATCGGCGCATGCACGAAAGGCATACAAAGTCATTTCGGTCGCTACTCACATACAAAATCATTTGGCTGCCTGAATGTGTGCGTCGATTCGGTAACTTGGTGGCGTCTCAATCAAAAATAAAAACAAAATATAATGCGCGCGTTTCACATCAGAAGCTCGGCATTGCTAAACCCACTCACATATATTTTTGTCGCCATTTCAATCTGAATATGTTCAATTTCCCTCTCCAAACGCAAATCAATTACTTCAATTAAATACTTTCCATAGTTACTTAATTATTTTATTAAAAGAAAGTATTAAAGTATGAGTAGCGCCAAAATTCTTATTGTTCCTGGATTATTGCATGACGCTCAACTCAAATTCATCACCTACATTAATTCATCAGCCATCTACAAATTTTGCCAAAAGAAAAAGACAATTTTCAGCTAGCAACTCACTCAAAAGCAAAACAAAAAAAGAGCAAAGCATATGCTCAACTCGAGTCGCTGTACAATCGTACATTGTGTGCAATGTATCTCAATCTGAGAAATGTATCTCAACTGACTGTGCTGTGTTGCCAACGCGCACTGGGTCACTGATGGGTTCAGCAGCAACAACCCTTAAAGCAAACGTGCGCGGTCGAAATAGACAAAGCAAAGGTATCCCGCTGCCATCAGATGTCCGATGTCTGAGCGCAACTGACAAGCAGCAAAAACAGTACAAAATAAATTCTACAAAAGACAAAAAAAAAAAAAAAGAAAAAAATTAATCTGCAATAACAGCAGCCATCGCAGTCGGCACAACGCCATAACAGGTTCATGCCACATTGAGAGAATGTTGAAGCTGCGCGCTTGTGTGTCTGACCGTTTGTTGCTACGACTGCCTGACTGACTGGTTGGCTGGCTGATGACTGCTACCGCCCTTGCTAGCGACGCAATGCAACAAATACACAAAGTGTGCGAGAACTTTCCGGTATTTGTATTGTTGTATCTACCTGTGTGCGTGTATTTGTTGTGCGTATCTCTACATATCGAGATAAGCGCTGTGGCATGCAACAGATACACAGGCACTGCGCAATTCTTTGTTCACGCATTCAACTAGCATTTCTAGACAGCGGCTAACACACTTTTTGCTGCGCAATGAAAGACTAACATCAAAAGTGCTAATAATGGGCACATTGGCAGCTTAAAAGACAAACAATGTTTGTAGATACTTTTTGTTATAGTTATTATTTAAATAAAATTTTTTTTTTCTGCTGTCAGCCAAGTACACTAGCAACATTAGCAATTTTGCTAAACTGCATTTTACGGCCCACAAGCACTTCAGCTACTTTTGTATCTCAACGTTGCATGAAGCAGTAAACTTTCGCATTATTATGTGTGACACTCATGTGTTGCCACCAGTACATACTTGTAGGCCATAAAACAAAAGTAGTGAAAAGAAAATTCCAAGACAAACGAAACCAAATCAAGTTCACTCATTGAGACCGAGTTAGGCCAGAGCGACGCGAAGCGAAGTTGTCTAGCTACTGAAGCCGTCGTTATTCGCATGCAGCACACAACAATAAACAATTTGAAGCATAAAATTACTAGTTTCGCCATAATTTAGCATTTTTACTTCGCCATGATTTTGCTTCGTTTTCATCAATGGCGGCGCTGCGTTTCATTTTCTGCGCTTTCATCAGCATTTTTCCTCTCGCACATTCAATTTTCCATTATTTTCTCGTATCGTTTCGATTTCAATTTAATTTAATTTAATTATTATATGAGAAAATGGCAAGAAAATAAGACAATTTTCCGATTACGTTGATTGCAATTGTTCAAGTGCTCTCAGTCAGCATCGGATCGAGAAATCGACTTAATTTAAAGCACTTTTTTTTAAAGCTTTCCTTTCACATTAATAAAATTAATGTTGGTGAAATTTAGTGCTATTACGAAACTTCTAAGAGTGAATCATTTCAAGGTTAAAAAAAAATATACATGAGTGTGCTTAGCACTCACGAGCTTCTGATGTGAAACGTGCGTCTTTTTTTCGCTCTCCCGCCTAACCTGGGAATTAAACCTCGACTACTGGAACGGCAACCGTAGTACGCTACCCACTAAGCTATCGAGTCGACGCACACCTTTGGGCACACAAATTATTATGGGAATGTATGTGGGAAGCAAACCGAATGATTTCGTATGACGATGTTTGATTGTATGCGAGCGTTACGCTATGCAAAATTTTACCCAACTGAAACATCAAAAATATCACTACTTAAGGACTTTACTATAAGAACATTTTTAAAAACTCTGAATTTGAAGTATTAATACGAGTATGTAGATCTATGTATAAATAGACCGAGAAATTTGCTTTAGCATCATTTCACGCCTAAACTATATTACCGATTTTATTGAAAAATATACCATTCGCAAGGTTTTCATTTGTAGATGTGCAGTTATATAATTTGGACGTTAAGTTAAAAGTTTTCACAAACACAACTATAAGAAAAACTCAGGCACACAATGTCACATGTGAGAGCGAAAGAAATATGTAAAGTGCATGAATTCTTATAGACGTTGCATTCATACTCTTTGATAAGATGTTCTCTGTGCGTTTTGGTTTCACTGTTTCCTTGATCTGTGTTCTATTCAGCTATTATGATATCTAAACTGTTTTGTATTGTCGCCATAGTAGTTGAATTTCAACCGCTGGGCAAACCTTACAATACAAACCAATACAAGAATAATGTAAGAAAAGAGTCTTACATATTTTCTGTAACTCAAGTGTTATATTTTTTAGACCCATAAAATTCGCACTAACGAAATTTTCTGTCTACTGTGGCAGTGGTTAGAGCGTACACTTGTCAGTAAAAAATTAAAGGTTTTCAAGCCAGACGCGATACACCTATCATCTCTAATTATCAGAAAAAGTCATTTGCAGACCATAACGATATAGAAAGCAACATCTTCTTTGAACTGTATTGACTCCCAAATGAATTATCAGTTCGGCTGAGTTTTTTTAGCAGCAAGGAGCACAGCTTTTACGAGAGGGAAATTTTTAAGCTCATTGAACGAAACTTGACATATTTGTTCTAAAACAGACAACGCAATACTTATTAAATGAAATTTAAAACTGAGTTACAAATATTGGACTTTTTTTAGTTAAGAAAAAAATAAATATTGCGTTCAACAAAATTTGAGAAGGTTTATATTCGTTAAGAAACATTTTAAAGATATTCGTTCTACTGCCTTTCAAATAACTCGCCAACTTACAAGCACCTAATCAAAGGCCACTTATAAGTACTGTATATATAAGTAATGTATATATTATGGAATGATTCAATGGAATTTCTACTAACCATTTAATTAGGCAATCAAGCAGTCTGCAGCCAAGGGCAACAAATTCCACTTGACTTAATTGAGCTAAGCGTATTTTTTTTCAGTCTGCAAGCTAAGAGATGTTTTTGAAGCTTCTAAGAAAATCTACCATATCATAGGTCAAAAAGTGAGCGGATAATATGTTTTTTAAGTCAAAGGCAATATTTTTATAAGCCTTTTTTTGTTTGATAATTATAAAAGTAAACCAAAAATATAAAAAAATTATAAGATTCGCTTAAATTGGCCGCCTGTCAGAGTTGTCATGACAATAATCAATGTAAAATATTACCAATTTATTCGCACATGTCGATGCGGCGTGGCCGAGAGTTAGGTCAGACGGGGGTCACTTCATCATTCGTATATACGAGTATTTGATTTTGTTGTCTGATGTTTATCACTTTCGAGTGCTGTTTATGGTATCTTCGTCCTCATGCCGCGTGACCTAATAGCGTTGCCAATGAAAATATATACATATATACATACACAAAAAAAAAAACAAAAAAACTGTTTTCTCTACTTTTCTCGCTCATTATATTTATTACAATTTATTTCTTTTTTTTTTAACAACAGAACAACTCATAAAAACTTTGTATGAAAATAACTGCTTGCTCATAATCAAATCGCATATATTCATTCT
The DNA here is from genome assembly GCA_035041755.1 of Cacoxenus indagator. Taxonomy (NCBI): domain Eukaryota; kingdom Metazoa; phylum Arthropoda; class Insecta; order Diptera; family Drosophilidae; genus Cacoxenus; species Cacoxenus indagator. The sequence continues at coordinate 2,184,404 of JAWNKX010000665.1, forward strand.
TTAGCGCTTGTAGTATTGCTCAGTCCCCACACTCATTTTAATTCCGAAACAGATTATAGTTACGTGTACATCGCGTTTTACAGTAATTTGCACGATGCTATGGCAACACTGCCGCGTGGTTAAGTGAGCGTGTATTCTGAGCTGACTAACGACGTTTTTGTTTGGTAGACTATTCACTGATTTGTTCCTTAATACATATACCGCGAATGTTGCGGAACTAGAATGTCGAGAGGAAATTGGCAAAATGTGGTAAAATTGAGTTAGACTCGAAAAGGGATAGTATGAGCACCAATTCAGTAGGTAAAGGAAGCCAAATAAAATGGTGCAGTAAGGCAACGCTGTGGAATGAAGTGCTAAACAAATCAATAACCCACACATTGGAACTTATAAAATTAAATTTTTTTGTTTTTTTTAAAAATATTTTTCTCATGTTTTATTTATTGGTTTTTTTTAAATTTAATATTTTTTTAAATTTTGTATTTTTTAATTATATATTTTTTTATTTATTATTTTTTATTTTATAAATTTTAGTTATTTATTTTAGTTATTTTAGTTATTATATTTGTAATTTATTTATTTATTTTATTTGTTTATTTTATTTATTTATTTTATTTATTTTATTTATTTATTGTATTTATATATTTTATTAATATTATTTATTTTGTTTATTTATCTTATTTCTTTATTTTATTTATTTGTTTTATTTACTTATTTTATATAATCTAATTATTTATTTTATTTATTTATTTTATTTATTTATTTTACTTATTTTTTTTATTTTTATTTATTTATTTTTTACAGACTAACCAGCTTACTTAACTTATTTTCACGCAATAATATTCTTCCACTTATTTGAATACATCTAAAATATCTTTTTTTTCAGAGGGATGAAATCGATTTGTAAAGTTTCGACGTCTACAAAATTTTCTGAGGCTATTTTTGCTGTTAGGTTCAATCACCTCCACACGAAGCATTATTATTATTTATTTTATACAAAAGGTTTTAACGTCGAGAACACCTACGACGCACGTACGCATAGCGTATCACAAAACACCTGGGAATGAAGCCTAAAAGTAGGCAGCAAGCAATACACAACTCGATGTTGCCTGCTAATAACGCCTAACTTTGACCGTGAATGAGAAAATGCGCCACTAAAATTGGACGAGAAGTCTTACAGAGAAGTTGGAAAGCAGCACCTATCCAATCAATAATCACAACTCAAGGAGTACACAAAGTGGAGAAACTGCGCAGAAATTCAAATTTAATGTACAATCGAGTATAAACGCCTTTGCTCAAGGAGTGAGCGAGTAAGTTTAATTAGGGAAGGCACTTAGCCATAAGAAATGCGAAAATCAATAAAAGTACCAACACCAAAAAAAAAAAAAAAAACAAGAATACAACTGACATAGCCACTCAAGAAAATAATTAACCCAAAAACAAAAAGGAAAATATAATCTAATGGAGGGATGTTTAATAGGGAGAAAATAGAATAAAATAAAAGAAAAGAAAATAAAATAAAATAAAAGAAAATAAAAGCTTGACGCGTCTGTGTTTAATCAAATGAAAATGAATATGAAAGGAAAACCCAGACGGCACTAGTGAAATCATGGCAAGCCACACCAACAAAGGCAGAAGAAAGAAAAAAAAAAACCAAGGCTGGCAGCCACCCGCAAAACTACGCCTCCTTGCCGAATGCTTTTGTATGTCACTGTAATGAACTCCTTGTTGGCGGCTAAGCTGATATATATACTTTCTATATAGGTACTAACATTTACATATGTACATATAAAATGAATAATAAAAAGAAAAGCAAAAAGAAACAACGCAGACAGCAGGAGTAATGTCCTGCTGTTATTGACGAAAAGTAGACGAAAGGCGCAAACTTACACAAAGCAAAATCGGGCAACATTTTTAGTGCGTATGACCGACCAATGGCAACTTCTCTATGCAACTTGTGGCATGGTGATGCTGAAGGAGACAACTACTTGGGGCGGCAAATGAGTTCACTTTCAGCACAATTTAGTTTGACAAGACTGACTTTGAATTTGTACGACCAAGAAAAGTTTTCGCTTGTATAAACTTGACAACTCTGGCCATTAAGAGGTTTCATCTTTTATTTTTAGGTGCATTTTTCTTCTTCATTTTTTAATTTATTTATATATGTATTGAGTTTTTTATGTTGCACTTAATGGATTAAGTCGCAATGCTAACTTGCCATATCCTATCATACTATACCAACTGGCCTTGTCTAACCCAAGAAAATGTATCACAGTGTATCAAAAACGGCTGCAGTAGTGCTATGAAGTTATACGAGAGCTCATGGTTTCGTTTGCAAGTAAGGCCCGGAATTATTAAAACCTGTCTCCTATCCTATTGGAATATTATATTATACTACTAGCGGCCCGCACCGACTTCGCTAGTAAGCATATCACAGAAACGAAGAAACCAGACAAAACGTTTTTGTGCTATGCTTCTTCTTACGAAATTAATATTTTGGACAAAAATCAAAACGAAAAAAAAAATCGCTTCCGAAGCGTTTTCTCAAAATTTTTTTGCACACAAACCTTGCTCTCAAAATAAAGAACACAACGTAAAAAAATTAACCAAATAAGTTCAGCCATGCTCACGTGATGAGTCTTCATACAATTGTGGGAAAATTTTTTATATATATAGATATAACTCGAATTAAAAAAAAACGGGTTTGAATAGAGAAGCTTGTTTATGATGGGGTACAAATTTAAAGTAAACTTTTAACAGTTTAGGTATAGTGCCAGACGAAAATGGGACAACTGTTTATGGCATGAATTTCATAAATTTTTGAAAAGTTAGGTTCTGAAACATTGAATAGACCAACTATTTACTTATTGGCTTCTGTATTTGGTCAATACAGAAGGATATTCGTAATCGATGATTGATGTATCTGATGTTGATGTATACTCATCTTACAACACTTATGACTTGTATTTAAATTGATGGAGAAAATATAAGCGGAATATTTTCTGTCATCATATTGTATATAGAAAGAAGACTGACTGTTGTAAGAAACTTGATTCCAACACAATCATAAGAATCTATATTTCCATCATAAGTCGAGTAAGTGTTCTTCTAGAGTTTAAAAATTACGCTTATTACTGTGTTCCAGTAAAACTAAAAATGTCTTTAAGGCCTCTACCACTTTCCGACTACTTGTCAAGCTCTTATTGGATAAACTATGCTGGATTTTTTATTAAAAGATTAGTGTATCTTATTGCATTTATCGGAGATTTTCTCTAATGTTTCAGAAATATTTATTTCGTCATCATCAAAGTTAGCGTTTTTCTGGTTGTATATACTCGCATATACTTGGAAACTGTTGCCGTGATTCCCAAACCAATCAATTAATTTCGTTTAATTAATTTTCTTCATTTTAAAATTTCCAATCTACTTTAAAGAGCCTAAGTATAACAATCGCAAAATGTATTCTCTTTTGGCATATGAAGAAATAAATCCGATTTCTTTTTTCTAACCTATGCTATCTATAAAAACTTACCAATAGTATCTAGATACGCCAAAATTTCAGCTAATCCACAATAGTCGTATGTGTTATGGTAATCCATTAATCAATTAATCAACCGTTACATGCACAATTCATATATATTTAATTTCCACAAACTTGAACAATTTCTTCTTTTTTATCTATATATTTCTCAAAAATTTGCACTACACAATTTTGGGGGCACACAAAACCTTTCGTTTTCCTTCTTATCTTCTTTCACACTTAACAATTTTAGGCTTAATTTTTATTTTTATTAATTTCGAAACCACTCGATTTTTCTCTTTTTTAAGTTATTTTTTCACAAGAACCAAACAAATTGAAATCGGCAAAAATGCGGACTCAGAGAACACAAAATGAATATTTTTTTTTCCTTTTGTTATTATTGTTTTATGTGACTACAATGTCAGTATTTGAGAAATGTGCATAGTGTGCATAACGGCACTTTGGTGGGACCGCGTGCACATAAATTTCGTCAGTCCGCAGCAGTTGCTCATGCGTTTATATACCAATGTATTGACGAATGCACATAGCACAGTATAAAATTCACAATCGCAATCACATGCAGTTCGTCTGTTTCTTTTTTTGCTGCTTTACTTCATTTCTTTGTTGGTGTTATTGTTTTAGTTTTGTTTATTTATCTCTCTCTTCACCCTTATTTGTACACGAACCGGGCGATCAGTGTGGCATGCCTTTCATAAAACGACAGACGTACACAGACCTTGAGATAGATACATGAAGAAGAAGCTACATATATCATATAAGCATCACCAATTGGCAGACGTTGTTGTCGTCGTCACCCGCTTGCTCTGCTGTACGACTTTTCAGTTGCACTGACTGACACCCGCTCACTCATTCCAAGGAGCTCCTCTACAGGATATTTTCTTTTTGCCTTATCTTTCTTATTATTATTATATTCTTATTTCACACAGCGCAGACGGCTATAAAAATCGTCTTCTTTGCCGTCGTCTTTATTGGCTAGCTACACACAACGCAGAGTACAAACGTGAGCAGAACAAACGCAACGTCAATGTGGTGTGTTCGTGTGTGTGTGTTGTGTGGTGAACCTAATGCCAAACGCTGCTGCTGCGACGATATGTATCAAACAAAAACTATGCACGAAGGCTGTGATGTGCTTGCTGCGTTGCTCCTACGTTTTTTTCTTGTAGCGTGGTAGAATAGTAGGCGGTAATGTGTCTTTGCTTTTATTATTGTTGTAGTAGTGGTGGCTAGTTTTATTTATTTATTTTTGTGTTTTTGTTGTTCACCACGTTCTAGTTTGCGTTCTACTGCTGCTGTTTATTTGGCGGCTGATAACACGACGCGTCAGAAGTGACTTTTTGTTGTTTTTATAATTGTTGTTGTGTACTATTCAATGTTTATATTTTTATTTCTATATTTTGTAGTTGTATATTTTTGTATGTTCCTATTTCACACACGTTTTGTTTTTGAATTTTAGTTGTTGTTCTTCTACAATGCGCGGCGTCATTTTTTTTCGTTTTTCAGTTAGAAGCGAATAAACGTAGTGATAGATAAAAAAATGTATCTTCTTTCGAATTTCGCACGAGTTATTTTTTATTTAATTTAACGTATTTTATTTTAACTCAAGACGTGCAAAAATAAGCTGCAGATACTTTTAATTCCTATGTACTTAGTATGACTGTTGTATTTAAAATATCGTTAAAAGATACTTCAGCTTGATAACTTTTAACAATTACAGCTTTGACATATTTTTTGTTATTTATTTATATATATTTTTTTTTTTTTATTGCAATGTCTTCTTCTTTTTTAATTTTTATAATTGAAACAATTTCTTGTAGTGCGGCTTTTATACACTTTTCTGCTAGTCAGAAAATATCTTTGAGATACTTTTCGGAAATGTTGTTTCTTAACAATTTTAGCACTCTTTTCTTTAACATGAATTTTATCAAACTTTTTTATTCTTCTAAAATAGACAACTTTACTTTTCAACTCCGCTTTTTCGATTATTTTATTAAATTTTACTTTTGATAACTTTATTCTTTTATTAAAAATCAGCTACTTTGCATTTGCACTTTCTTGTCGAATTTGTTGTTGTCGTTGTTGGTTTTGTTTATAATAAAAGCAAGAATTGCACATTTTATGTTGTGATACTTTTTTGTGTAATCAGAACTTGCGCGTTTTCTTTTCTTCGTTTTCGTCGTTGTTACTAACAATAATCTTTTTCTTCTGCAACGGTTTGCGTGACGGTGCCACGCTTTTGATACCCGTCGTGTTTGCCGATACCGTTAACAAAGACCGACGACTTTGGCGTTCAAACAAATACTCGTCGTACGTTGTCGTCAATTCACCAGAATTACGCTCGGCGTTGTTGTAAACATGAGCAGGGCACACGTTTTAACATTGAATGCGGTCAAGTTTATACGCATAGCGCCAATGCATAAAGAAAAACATGTAAGTACCTATAAATGTTCAAGTTGTTGTATGTTCTTTATAAAATATATGCAACTTAAACGAAAACAACGCTAACATGTAGCGGTTAAAAGTTATTCACCAGAGGCGTACGCAGAAGAGAGACAGGGATCGAACAAGCCGGTTGACTTGAGAGTCACAGAAAATCATACACAGCAATGGGCGAACAAGTGAAGCGAGTGTGAGAGCATGAGTTTTGCCATTTGTTCTCTGTAGCTTTGGAGCCAGAGTGAACTAATTCATGTGTCATACTCATTGGTGGTGGCGTACACAAACGAACAGTTTCCTCAAATCCACCATACTACACCAAACACACCACCAACGCGATAAACATTTACAACGCAAGTGTGTTAGTGCGGTGACAGCACAGTGAAGGCAGCGACAGCGACAGGCAAATATATATAGTCTCTGCTTGATGGCGACAGATGACGACGGCGACGTCGTCGTCTTTTCAGCTTTCTGCTCTGCTGCTGCGCCCCACATACTCCCACAGAACACAGCTATGTATGAACAACACAACAAAAAATAAAGCTTGGCAGAGTACGTTCTTCTTTGAACTTCGTGATTAAACCACACACAAACAAAAACAAGAGCGCAGTCTCTCGCTAATACACTCTGATGGTAGTTGTAATTGTAGTCGACGTCGTTGTCACCGGTTCATGAATGAAATGCCGATGCAATCCGTATTGGTTAAGCCGAGTGCCTACTGCCGAGTAGCTTTCGTGTACGAGTATACTATCTCACACAGCACCCTCTTGCGATTTTTTTGGCTCAGTGAATTGTGTATTGTTGTTGCTTTCGTTGACTTTCAATGCCCAAGTGCAAAAGACTTGCGCTTATTTGTTGTTGCTGCTCGTTTTGGATGCCGCTCTCACTTGTGCAGCGCACTGTGATTTGATTTGTGCAAAAGTCGCATGAAATTTATAGAATTAAATATATTAGACTGATTAAGAAAGATAATTAATTTATTTTTAGAGTTTGGGGTGCTAATAAAACATTTACCTATCTCATCGCATTTATTTGACCAACAAAATCTCAAATTTTTGTGTCTCTGGTTCTGTGTACTAACCATAGATTGTCAGATTGACATTATACATTATCAACCTTTTCTCGTTCGTCAGCTATTGATCGAAGTTATGCGTGTCAACAAACGCACAAAAATAAAAATAAATAACTTTATAAGAAATTAAAATTGAACATGCCAAGTATGTGCGTCCACATTCAAAGTAATAGGAATTTTTGTGCAAATGTAATAAAGATATAATATTTCATAGATTTGGTACACTTAAGACTTCTGCCAACGTCGCCTACGTCGCCCTTACCCAAGTGCAAAAGTAGGCAAGTTCAAGTGTAGAATGCTGCTCAAGTGTAATCATTTGTATGGGTCTGTCGGCGCATGGTTGTATGCAGTTCGAAAGAGCGGAGAGAGCGTGAGTGGAGAGCGCAAACACAGGTACAAAAAGCCGGTAACGTGAAATCAACTCTCACTTTTGTACTCTCACTCGCTCGCGCCTCTCATTCGCTCTGTTTTTTGCCGCTCTGTCTTGCAGTCAAAATACGATAAAGTAGTTTACAAGTGTATTGGGAGTCACACGTATACCGTAGTAGGTAAACATGCATATAAACATATATACAAAAATGTTAGCCACCACATTAAACCACAAAGTTCAAGATGAAATGCTCGCACACACAGGCACAAACGCAAACGCAAACGCAGAGAGACAAATTGACAACAATGACAGCTGAGCGTGCAGCATGCAGACAGCAGGCGTCAAGGCAAACCGTCTGCGTGTGTATGTGCCTAAGCATGTATTTGTGGATGCGTTCTAAACAAATACAAACACAGCTGGCGCAGCAGCTTTCTTTCGTTTTCTATGCGGCGAGGGGGTGTCATGTAGTTCGGTTCGGTTTGGTGTGGTTTGTTGGAGCACAACGTCGTTTCGTTCAGTAGTACAGTATGGTAGTGGTGCAGTCGCACGCGCACGCAGGTACATACATACATTTGTAGATACAAAAAAGCTTTGGGTGTTTGTGTGTTGTGTACTGCGCGCCACTCGGTCGCCTGCATTAATATGTACGCCTTGTCGGGGTAGTATCAACCAGCATAGGCCAGAGACCAGCATGAATGTGGTCTCAATGTATCTGCGTGTCTTGTATCTATGTATCTATGATTAAATGCAACGAAAAAAAAAACATTGGCAAAATGAGAAAGAAAATACAAAACAAAAAAAAAAAACTACGAAAGCGTCGTCATAGAAAAAACATTATGCGAAGACACACAAATCTACTGAACGAGAGAGAAAACTGAGTAATCAGGAATCGCGTTGTCCGTGGAAGGGGCAGGGTGGCAAAAACTTGTGTAAATCGCCTTCACTTGTTTTGTGTAAAACTTGTTTTTGCACAGAGACGAGCGGACATGTCGACGGACATGGCCAGGCGGAGGGACAACTGACAGCATTTGCAACGCTACAGCCTGCGAGCGATGATTTGGAATATAAGAACAACAACAATTCTAATAAGATTTTGTCTTTTTTATTGTTTTTTTTAATATATATATTTTTTTTTTATTTGGGCGCTGTCTCGGCGGCTGGAACTTGCCTCACTGACTGAGTGTCAATGCAAAGGTTGTTGCTGTTGTTTGTTTTCGATTGTGGCTATAGGAGGCAGCGTAGGACGGTCGAAGTGTGTTTCTGCTGTCAGGTTTAATGTCGTCGTTTATAGTTGTTGTTGTTGTTGTTGTTGTTCACTTTTATCGGTTTTACTTATTTACATTATTTATTTATTATTATCTTTGTGTAAATGTATATGTTGACATTCAGTTAGATGTAATTTGATGTCCCTGAAAAGACGCTGTAGCCAACCTTCCTCTCGAGACTGCTGTTGGGCCAGCCCTGAAATATCCCACAGAACACTGCCTGGCTCGATAACGCTAAGTTTAATAGCTCAACTTTTATGTACGTTTTTAGCAAGACACACTGGGCATATGAGAGCCGCATAATTGACGCAACAATATTTGGACTTCAACTTATATTCCGATTCAAGATAACGTCCACATAACCAGCTTTCTCATCATTTGAGGAACGGTGGTCTTCATGAAGGCATCTCCACATGTATAAACTAAGAGATTTCTTTGGAATTCAACTTTTTGGCTTGTATTACAATACACACTATGCAATGACGACTCCGCAGCATTACTCCGAATCACTCCGAATTACTCCGAATTAATACAAATGAAACAACTAACGAAAATCAGTTACACCTCGGAGATTTTAGTGCGAACTTCAACCCAGCACAGTGTGGGGTCCACGTATCAGTATGTAAACCAAACATTTTAGATAAGACAAGGAGCGGCAAATATCCTTAAAGTTTACAGCGCGTTAACTCCGAATTACTCCGAATCACTCACGAATTACTGCGAATTATAACAAATGAACCAACTAACGAAAATCATTTACAGTGTGTAAATCAAATATTTTGGATAAGGAGGATAAGGACAAGAAGTCGCAAATATTCTTACACTTAAAGCTTACAAAGCGTTAACTTACTTCCTCTGGCATATTAATTTTATGAAAACTGTGTTCATTTCTTAGTTCTGATATTAAACAATTGTTAAACTTTAAATTTGCTTAATTGCTACTTCAATAATCGCACACAACCGTACAAGTAGATGTGTACTCATATAAATTGTATCTGTTATCTTGGGCATGCATTTCCTTCCCTATCCCCTAACGCCGCAACCAACGAAAATTGTTGCTTTTTTTTGTTATTATTTATTTATTTATTTACTTCTTTACTTATTTATTTATGGCTATTGACATTTCAATTGGACTTTATCAGTAGAATTCAAGCATTGCAATGCCGCAAATGCGTTTGCTTCGTGCTCGACGCCACAAGTACAAAGCGCACCCCAACTTAAAAATCACTTTGTAAACTGAGTTATAGATTGCCATGTATAAAATGAAGGTTATGCATTTATATGAATGACTAAGTGTGATTTAATGACTACTAGTATATAATACAAGTGAAATGTGACGAATGACTTAAAAAGTACGGCCAAAATATCCAAATAAATTCGATGCTGAAACCCTGAGCAATTATAATACTTAATCTATCTTATATAATACACGTATATTCGTGTACTAAAATCAAGTAAGCTGTTAAGTACTAAGCCGGAACGGTTAAGCAATTAGACCGTATTTCAGCTCATGTGTCTATGATTGGTAGATCATACATGATAAAGCCCTCAGCAGATCACGAATGACATTTGAATTCTCGCGTAAAACATTTCTTTGGCTACACATGTTTACCCTTAGACTACTGTATTTATAGATTTACGATTTAAAGAGCTTAGCAAACAGCACACGAATATAACAGAACTTGGTAGCTACTGAGAATAACAAACGTGAATAAATTTTATTCCCAGGCGAAATGAAGCCCAACTCATGAGCAGTGGATTTTCGACTGGCGTCACATTTTATGGTTTTAGATATGTGCTAATTTAAGCAGCTTTATAGAATGACTTACATTTGCTTGAGGTACTGACAAAGTAATAAGTTGACTCACCTGTAAAGAAGAAGAATTTTTATTAAATGTTAGTTTGAAACTCATTCAATTCAGAATAAAAAATTTTTGAAATAATATAATTTACACAAGGGTTTGGGTCTTGCAACACACTAAATCGATTTTTATTGTTTGGAATGCACCTAAGATATGATCACCATCAATAACGCACTATACTTTCAATTTGTGTTAAACTTTTTTTTATAATTTTTTTTTTTTTTTGACAGACTTTCGATTTTAAATTTGACATACATATCAACAGCAAACTGTTAAAGCAAATATTGAATTCATATAACAAAATTTTATGAAATATCTCGACTTTCCCGGCCGACTAGAGCATCAAACTTCACATATAAACATGCTCCATAATGACATAATGACATATGTGGCAATTTTCATGGGGTTCGGTCAAACGGTGTCCGAGTCTTTAGGCTAAAAAGATAAATAATTTTCACGCTACTCAAAGTTTACACGTTTTTCGCTAATTGTATCGACTCATTTTTGTGTCACTCAATGCAAAAAAAAAATAAAATAAAATAAAAAAAATTAGAAAACATCTTTAATGATTTTCACGCTTTGCGTTCCGCATGCAAACGAGATTATTGACTTGAAATCAACTAAAGTCGAGTCGTCCATGGTCTGAAACCGGAAAAGTTTTGTTTGCGAATGTGTCAAACCGATACACGTTTATCGCATATATTGTATCTATGTCTAACTATCGCTCTCTTTCTCCCTCTTTTTCTCACATACTCGCTCACTCCCATTAGAGCCTATCTGTAAATCGCGGTACAGAACATAACTACATACTATATCAATCACTGTGGTGGCTTGTCAATCAGCTGCTGCTGCATAATCGAAAAATTTTGTTGTATCTCGCTTGTTGAGTGCTATTGGAAATACACAAAAAGCAATACAAATAAAAACTGGCGCGACGTCAAAGCCAACAATGATTGGCTTTCCTAGTATGCGGTTGGAAATTAAATTAAAATCAGGTGAATTATAGAATGGACGCATTCATAGCAACGACATAAATTTTATGCAGTGATTTTTAAACAATTAATAAATTGCCCGTCTGAACTACATACACTAAACCAACGCACTGCTAAAGTGAACTCTGATGACCGCTACAAGCATCAGGAAGTAGGCCGTTAATTCAATTATATCCAAACCCAACTAACTATACGACCTAAATTCAATAAATCACACTATTCACCTACGTTATCGTCACCTCAAAATGAACTATCGATCATGTACATACTCGTATATATTTCTTTAAGCATGAACTAGGGTATGGCAGTGACATATGACTTTTGTCCTATAAGATACTATTTGAAGTGCAATGCTTCAATTATAGTTTCCATTTAGGCGCCTGTCAAAAAAAATGATCACCGATCAACACAGGAAACGCACATGCCGCCGTAAAATCGTTGCAACGACTCTGTTTCAATACACTAAATTTATTTCAACATCATTCTATAAAATCAAAAATTTTCCAATAAATTTGGGCGAGTACTCTGCTATGCTTATCCGAAAGCGTGGGACTGCCTAAAGTGTATGAGTTAGTAGTATTTAGATATTTTGAATGACACAAGTTAAGACTTAAATAAATTTGATACTCTATAAACAATTTCTTTGTTGTAATTTGAAGCTAATTGGAGCTACTCAGAGTCAAATCACGGAAAAGGATCAGTCGAAAAAGCTCAAACTTTTTGTTCATCATATGATCAACAAGTATATTTAAACCAGAGAAATATTTGAACAGTAGTCAAACTGGCAATATAACAATAGCCCGTTTTCACGTTGGCGTTCTTATTTTAAAACGTCATAAAAACGACAAATTTGCATTAGCCTTGTCGTTATCGAAATCGATCGTAAATATTTGGTATTCTCTAATTTATAACGACAATAGAAACGACTAAGAAACATTTATATTCTGTCGTGGGCCTTTGAGTTGGCGTTATTGAAACGAGTGCCATGTAAATGAAATTAAATATTAAATAACAGCATTGCGGCAATTCGAAACTTTGGTTTCAGATATGCAATAAAATCCTGCAAAATTTATGCGAAAGGACATAAAATCGTTAAATTTTGATGTTTATTGGAATTAATTAGCAGCAAAAATAAATCGGCTTGGATCTCTAGTCCGTAACGATTGGCACAAAATAAGTACCTAATAAATGATGAATAAATAAATGATAAAACTAAATTAGCAAAAAAAAAATTCAAGACATGGAAGGACTTGAAATTGAAAGTAAAAAAGTAGCTGGTAAATAACAAATCTTAAGCCAAAGCAACAGGAGGATGCGCCCCCATAAGCAGAATCCACCGTCACCGTTGGTATCAAATTTCATGCAATTTGAGAAGCAAATAAATCTAATAGTTATATAATTCGAAAAAGAAATTGTTTAGCTGACTATTGTCGAAGAAGAGGCGCCTAATATAAATAGTGAAAGTGACAATAACTAAATAACCAACAAGGGTCCGGTGCTCAAGGAAAAGGGCAATCGCATGGAGTCCATTAATTCGTATTTAAAAGACATTTCTGGTTACCAAAGAAAGAGCTTGGAAATTGAAAGATTTTCATTTGTCTTTTGTTGTAGTTTACGACAACTTGTCGTCGTCATCTCGATGTATTTCGGGTATACGAATTTAGTAGCGAAGCGACACTAAAACGAGGACCACAAAGAAACGACTTTCAAAATAAGAACGACAACGGGAATACGGGCAAATAGTTCCTGAAAATGTTTTGGAAACATACGATTCAGTAAGCGTAGGACTTGTGTGTATGATTCTGGTAAATCAAATATATAGATTTTTAACCCGTGAATATCTGTAAGCTAAACCATGCACTACTTCAATGGTGCTGAAAATCAATGCGTCTTAAAACATTTGAACCAATTTCATTTTTACAGATGAAAAAATATTTTTTACATCTAAATTTTTATCTGTGGCTTATAAGGGAGTTATCAACGTTATACATGTATAAAATTTACTTATTTGTCAAAAATGTGTAACGGCGTGAAGAAGACTTTGGGCACCACATAAATAGTATGTGTATCTGTATCCACATAAATTTTATGTTCTCTGAAAGTTGTTTATCGAATTCTTTGAAACGTCGTGGATAAATAGACGTTTCTAAATATATAAATTAATTATTAATAAATTCCTCAGCTGATAAGTACTTTTCACATGAATATTTTTCAACACTAGCTTGAGTAACGACAACAGTTCTTACTAAGGAAGTAAGCTGAGTGTGGTGCGCGGGTGTTCGAAAAATTTTACTCAAAATCGCAACAACAAAATTCTTAAGAAAAAAAGTGTTAGGAATATTTTTTCTGTAGCTTCATATTTTATGTTTTTTGTTTCGATCATTAAGTGTTGTGTACTGAGGCTCACGCGTTGCCTTCGCCTACCATTTACCTTTAAACAGACTGCGATACAGCAATGCGTGGCCCGGCTACAGCTAGTATGTACATATATATAGTTGTATATATAGGTCTACATATAAATGCTTGCAACGCCCTACCCACACACTAAAAACCATTCCCTTTTCATATGCAATCAACGGCATTCAGCCCACTGTCAGTTGTAAAGACTACAGTCTCTACCCGACACAACGCAACAGGCATGCCAAGTCGTGTCGGGTTTATGAATTATTATTTAACATGACGAAATAATGTCACGCAAGACGCCATAAAATAATAAATAAAATAAATATACAACAGAAAATGACACGGGAATAAATGAATGAATGAATGTAAGTGATTAAACGAGTGAATCAGTGAGAAATAATGCGTTCGATATAAATACTTAATTTAAATACTAAAAGCTTAGACACTGAATAATGTGCAATATAATAAAATATTAATTAAATATGAAAATCGCATTGCCTTCAAAGTAAGCGAAACTGGCCGTTCAAACACTAGCATAACAAGCCTGACATAAGAAGTGATCGGTCCATCTACACCGTTAAACAAAAAATTTAAAAGGAATCAGGAGCTAAGAACAAAAAAAAAATATCACCGTTTGGGTATGCATTGGTCAGGCTCATTCATCTGCAATACATCAGCTCCGAGAGTTACTTGGTAGGCAAATTTTTTTTTTTTTTGCTCTTGTTCTGCTTGTTCTAACATCACATTCCCAAATATTACGTTCCACATAAGAACCATTTCAAATATATAGTGCATTAATAGAAGTAATACAATAGCACTGAATTGTCTTTTGAGTGAAAGATACGATTCACTCTGCTGCTACAAATGAATTACGATACGAGTTTGTACTTGCAATTTGCTAGTCTCTTTAGCTGCCAAAATTAGATTAGAGAACAATAAAATAAAATAAAATGAAATAAACAAATGTGAACCCAAATGCACTCGTACCTGTCAGACATTCTAATGCGTTTGTCATAAATAATGAATCACATTATTTTGTTGGTTTATTCTGGCATTCTGAGACGCCCAGCTACCCGCAAAACTTTTGGTTCAATGTCCGATATGCGACAAGTGTGCGGTTTGAATGCGGCCTGCGTAGGCACGTGAATGACTCGTAATTAAATCATCAAGCATTAAGTAAAAACGCAAAAATAAATAAACAAATAAAGGAACTGCTTTGTTGTTTAAAGGCAAAATCATTCAATCAATGAAATCTAACAAAATTGCTGACAACAACTAACACAAAGTGTTGTTAAAGTTTTCTGAACGAGTGCGCTGCTTTCATTCAGCTTTACCTTCAGACATGCCAATTATGATGTGGATTAACAGCAGACGCGTAAAATATGCTTAATATTGTAATTATTTAGTTAATAATAATTTACTTTAATTGGATATATGCGGTGACGACTGCAGACATTCAAGTCTGCGACAAAATGGTCGCATTTCATTTTGGGCGTAGTTTGGGTCAGTTTGTAGAGTCTGAACTAAAATGTGATTTATTGCGCTGAAAATTATACGTTATATTAGAGGGACGTAGACTAATGTTTTACACATTAAATACAAATAAATACATTTTTAACAAGATTTTATTTCTATCAATGAGATAATCAACAACAACTTGAAAAAAAAAATGAAACGGTTTTTGAGCAAAAATTCTTGCGATGAAAATGTTGAGTTGATAATTAAAATTTTCAAATTTTTCTCACTTCGAAAATATTGTAGCGAACGCCATAAATGAAAACCGTTGGTTGGACAATGTTGAGTGAATGTGATTCCTTCAACTACAAATCATTAATTTAGTTCAATTAAAGCAATGTCTCACAGTAAAGTTGTGCCTTAGCAGTTTGTCAATACTTCAGCTCTTCGAATTGCATGAATTCTGGTAATTTTCTTATTGTAAAAAGGCATTTATTAAGACAAATTAGTACAATATGTATTATTCTACAATATCTTACAACTGTTTTGCCAACATGGCAATATCGCGTCGAAAGCGTGAAGGTGGGTTGGTAGTGCTCTAATGTCAAAACGATCTATTTACACTGATACTTTTAATCACAAATGTTAATAATATATTGACATGCGTACGAACCGTCAATATATTTGTCTTTTTGGTCTCTCTGAACAACATAAAAAATTACAGCCAAGTGCGAGTTGGCCGCGCGCCGGAGTGGCTTCCGCATTTTGAAAATGTTATCTTTTTTTTTTTTTTAAATCTGATCCAAGTTTGTTTGTGGTAACTAAAATAATTTAATTAATAATAGTTCAATTTTAAATTTTGCAGAGATACCACTGACCGTTCTTTGCAAGAGTACCCTAGCATGCATTGTCAGTATTGGTTTAACGCATGTCGTACGTAAATGTATGTAACGTACGTTAATCATATCCACTCATTTCGTTTTGACCTACACAACGCTCACTTAATGAGTGACGACTAAAAATTGTACACTTTTTGTATGATTTACCACGTTATCTTCTTCAGACCATAGTCTACTTCTAGGTCTAACCGAAGTCTATAAATACAAAACTATTTTCTGTATTTTTTATTTTTTTTTGTTTTTTTTTTCAAAAAAAAAAATTTGTCTATTTTCCTCTATTTTCTTGAATAACTTTAAAACTATTTGTTTTAAAATTATAAAAAAAAATATATTTCAGTTCCTGGCAACAAGCCTTTTCATTTAATATATCACACAACTTAATCGGACAGACAGACACACGAGTGATCCTCGGAACCGCCCGAAAACCTGGGATTTGAAAAAAATTGATGCATCGATTTTGGGACGGGATTTTTAAGCTCTACTGGGGATTAAGTGAAAATATTTATAATAAGTGCTTTACAAGTAAACAGTCAATTAATTGAATCTTATCGGAATCAATGCCAAAGAAATTAAATACAATATACATAAGTAAAAACTCAATGCTCTGTGTTTTTCATTTTGCACACAGCAAACAATAGTCCTACAGTTATTGAGAAGTAAAATACATCAACGATCTGGAATCGTCATCAACGCATTGCACTGCATGTTTAAACCAGAAAATGATTATAACTTAGCAGTAAGTGCCTACCTTATAATGTCGTTGACCCCTACACAATAACAACCGACTAAAAATTTTGGAAACTAGGAAATGTTGCGTTCCTCACATGCATAGTCTCGCCAATAAATACTTGACTGTTATTAGTACTTGTATTACGTCTGAGCGTATGTTCTCTATAGTTGGTTGTATATTAAACCAGCAAAAAGCTAGATTAGCTCCAGACATGTTGTTTAAGCTGTTGTTAAGGCAGAGCATCTTTGTATTGAACTTGAGTTCCCGGCATTTTTGTTCTCATATTATTATTTACTATTTCTTTTAAAAAATTTAATTCCCTTTATAATTTATTATTTTGCTATATAACACATGAATTTATTTTGTCTATATATATTTAAATGGAAGTATGTTTGTGTGTTTGTCCGTTATGGACGACGAAACCGCTGAACAGATTTTGTTGAAATTTTCAGTAAACCTCTAGAATAGCCTTTAGATGGTTTGGTGCAATCGTTGAATTCGCTAAATATTAAGATAAACTCAATTTTCAGATGTACAGTTACAAATAAAACACAACAAACAAAGCAGCAGCTGAGATTTGAGTTTGCTGGCGGTGCTGCTCAAACTGTACAAAGTTGAAATGTTCAAATATTCGAATGAAAAAAAACTGACTTTTGTATTTGAGTGAAAATCGATTGTGTTTTACAAAAATGTATTTAACAAAAATCGATTTTGGAGCCTTGCCGGCAGAAAATGTTGTTCTTTCTTGAATTACAATGCATTTGTAGAGTCCACTTCCTCAACTCACCCATTTCAATGAATTCACTGATTCTAAAACACTGAAACTCCTGAAATTGCGTTAATCGAAAGTCTGTGGTTCGCACGAGCGAAAAAATAGATAAATAAAAAAAATAATCAAATTTTGAATAATAAATTTGCAAAAATAAATTCAAATGCACATAAAATTTCGTTGGAATAATAAATTTGTTTATTTAAAACAAAGTTTCATACAAATAACAAATTTGCATATTGGACTGAAAAAGTTCAGTGTTCGAAGTAGCGATTTGAGTGTTGAAATGCCAATAAATCGGTGTGCCTGCATGAAAAGTCTACAACAGAAAGCACTGCTATTCGCATAAATTTAATTATTGCATATAAATTTCTGTAAATACAATTTATTTATTTCTCTGTAAAATCAACAAACCATCAAAACAGTTTTTCTAACAAAAACAAGATAAAACTTTAACTTCGACTATGCCGAAAATGTAATTTTCTTCACAAGACGCAGGCAGCAGTGTTTTTCGATCATAGTAGGCTAAGTTCGCTTAGTTATAGAAAAGTGAAATTATTTTTCTGAATTTCACATAAATGTAACAAGAGCAACAGCAGTGAACGTAATTGTGAGATTGTGAGAGTATTGCGTGCTTGCAAGAAGAAGAAAACATTCAAGCTCGTCACAATGCTGATGTACACGTTTAACAAAATGTTCGATGCGTTGAATATTTTCATCTCGCTGTGTCTGGCCTTTGCAACATGGGCGATGCTCTGCTACTTCGAAATAATTGAGGATAACAAATCTTGCAATTTTGGTAAGTCCCATTTTCAAATAGGCGCTGACTAGAATGTCAAGTTAGCTAGGCAAAAAAAAAAATATATATATATAGGCAAGCAGATTAATTAAAATATTCAAACAACACCTGGAACACCTGGTCAAAATTAAGCAGCAGAGTTTAGAGTAGCTATTTTCTTGTTGTTAGCTTGCACAAACCAAACTGAAAAAATGAATTATTCGACAGAGGGAGGTCTGGAATTGGATGCTTCGTGCTTGCACGCAAAATACGATAGGGGTTTCGTATTCTATTTCAATTTCTTTTGGATATTCACTTGTATCTACGCTCTCACTAAAATCACCGAACTAACTGAGCGTTACATTGTCGGACGTAGGAAATCGAAGATCGCCAGTGAAGCGTTCAGTTCAATGAATACAGAGTGGGAACGAACCCTAGAGGTCTACGAAAAGGACAAGCAATGTCTGGCACAGCAAATGGATGACTTGCGTAAGAAGAACCAATATCTTGAGAAATTTCTCGAACAACTGGAAAAATCCAACTTGGGCCTGTTAGGTGAAAATTGTCACAACGCAATGGACAATGAAGTCGATTTGGATGCACTGAATGATTCCGAATTGTATAAATCGCAGCAGGACAATGCATCAAAGATTTATATAACAAATCGTTACTTTCAATTGACTCGCCAGGTCTTTGTAAATGAAGGCAACGTCAATCTCGAATTAGGCAAATCAGTCGGTGCTGAGGACATGTTAGGTGATCCGGGACAGATATGGCTTAAATATTTGCAAATGCGTAAAAACTGTATTGGACCCAAGGCCCTTGAAATGCTCTCCATGGATGATGCAGACAAAGCGGAGGTGCTTGTTGTGTCCACCGAACAGTTGCACAATTTGCAAGGTAAACGTGAATAGTTCATTGTAATAGTGTTGCCTCTAATCCATTTTCTTAATACCATTTAAGGCATTCCGTACCAGTAGACTTCCTTCAGCAACTTTTCGTCCACAGTTCCTTATATTTTGGGATTTGGAATCTTGAACCTTAGTTTGGCCTTTTTTATTTACATACATTGTCAGCACGTTGTTGAGCCACGTGCTCATCTAAACAAAAAGAAATTGATTCTGGGTACTTCACGCAAAAAACTTTTGGCACAACTATTTTTCTCGTAATGCACAATATAAAAAAATAAAAATAAAAACAACATACGTACAATCTTAAAGAATGTAACTTTTTCAATATTTTGCGAAATGTTCGTAAATGATTTGTAAACTTTTTTGTAATACATGACATCAATGGTCCAAGTCCAAACCGCCGCTGACTACGAGGAAGTTTGAGCTGGAGCGAGGATTGTGAGCTGCTACCATCTGAACTCTATTATCAACAACGAACAAGTGAAAAATTCAAAAATTGTGGAAACTCAGCTGGAAGCTTCTAATGCATCCAACCTAAAGTCCAGAGCTAGCACCATGCGAATCGCTTCATACAGAATAATTCTGTATTAATCCATTGGTGGCGTTACAATTGATTTTGCGCCGATTTCTTGATAAGAAACTCCAGACTTTTGCTTACTTTGTTATATGAAACAAAAAATTTTTTTCAACTCAAAATTCGATAATATTTTCAAAACTCGATATTAGAACTAGTGCTAAGAATATGTTGCTAATTGAAGCATAAAGAACTGATTTATTTTCTTAATTCTACTATGCAGAAATAAGTATTATTTCTAGTAATCCCAAGATGTAAAACATATCAATAATAAACCTCTAAATTTAGTTAAAAATACTTATTTAAAAAAAAAAAACTTAGTTTGGCGTATGCGCTATGTATGTATGTATAGATGTTTACTCACTACTTTTCGTCACTGGATGAACTTTTTTTATGTTCAAACATTACTACTGTGATATATGATAACTTTGCCGACTTATATATTTATTTCCGAAATTAGTCAGGCATCCTCGGTAGTATAGTGGTTAGTATCCCCGCCTGTCACGCGGGAGACCGGGGTTCAATTCCCCGCCGGGGAGTCGAGGTTTTTTGATACCCTGCTGTTTTTTTTTTTCTAAATAACTTATTTTATTATTTTATTTGTTTAATATTATTTTTTTTAATTTTCTTAATTATTTTTTATTTTTTTTATTTTATTTATTTTATATTTTATTTTATTTATTTTTTTAATTTTAAATTTTTTTATTTTAAATTTTTTTTTAAAATGTTTTATTTTTTTATTTCTTTAATTTTTATTTATTTTTTTAATTTTTATTTATTTTTTTATTTTTTTTATTAATTTTTTATTTATATTTTTAATTTTTATTTTTTTAATTTTTATTTTTTTAATTTTTATTTTTTAATTTTTGTTTTGTTTATTATTTTATTGCTTTTTTATTAGGGTTCCGTACACTTCAATAAAGACGGAACCAGTATAGGATCACTCGGATTTCTGTCTGTCCCACTTTTACAGCCAATTTGTTCGGAATCTACTGGACCGATAAGGTTGTGTGATAAATGAAATGAAAGGGCGTGTTATAGAGGTATTAAATATATTTTCCTTGCAATTTTAGAATAAATAATTCCAAAGTTATTTAAGAAAAACGATACAAATTGACCATTCAGCTGCCATGCTGTTGAGGTACAATCCTAACAATCCTAGCAATTTAAAAAAAAATAACATCTATAAATAAATATAATATAAATTGCGTGCGACAACCATCGGTTATAGACTGACTTTCGCTGGTTTCTTGATTGTCGTTATAAGCGATTTCGACTGTATTTTTTATGTTCAATCATATGATAGATAATATCATAATTTTAAGGAGTTATAACTTTATTTTCCAAGATCGCCGAGCGTCCTCGGTAGTATAGTGGTTAGTATCCCCGCCTGTCACGCGGGAGACCGGGGTTCAATTCCCCGCCGGGGAGTCGAGGATATTTTGATACTTTGCTGTTCTTTTTTATTTTCTATATAACTTATTTTATTTGTTTAATATTAATATATTTTTTTATTTTTTTTATATTTTTTTTATTTTTTTTATATTTTTTATTTTATAAAAAATTATAATTATAAAATATAAGAAAAATAAAAAATATGTTAACGTTTTAATATGCTTAACGCACTATAAACAAATGAAAACCAACATTCTTTGTTTGAGCACACAATGATTAACTTTTACAATATTAATTTACTTATGTTTAAGTGACGCTGACTATACATATAGAAGTTCAACACTGAAAATCGTGTATCTGTACAGCTCGACACAACAAAAGTGCTAAAATTATGCCACTAATTGTATGGATGTGACACTCTTAACAGACGGTTCCAACCGCTTCCAATAAATGTACTGCGTATGGCAAAAGTAAATTGCCGTGTAATGCACTGGGCATTAAAACACACGCAGGTGCGGTGCCCAAGATCCAAAGCCATTGAATCACCCGCCACGCCGCTGTTGTATGTTCTGTTGAAAACTTCTTGGTGCGCCATCATTTGATGAATGATAGAAGCACTCATCGTTTTCTATGGCGCAAACATTTTTTTCTATGTTATATTCTGTACACAGAATGTGAAGAGCAACCTTGACTAGCTCAGTAACCAATAACCCAAATAGCTACATATTTTATATTTCAATTATTCGTCGTTTTAACAGACTTTGAAGTGAAAGAACCGAACGGTCCTGTGGCGCAATGGATAACGCGTCTGACTACGGATCAGAAGATTCCAGGTTCGACTCCTGGCAGGATCGATTCGAAATGGTGTTTAATTTTTTAAAGAAAAAAATGCAGCGGAAATTCACCAATTTTTTTTCAGTTCAAATATCTAAAAAATTATGCTATCGCTTTTGTAAGCTTTCTTTTTTATAATATATATACATTGTTTAAACGATTCAAATGAAAAAAAGAAAAACTTCAAGATTAAAGTCAACAAAAACTCAGAGCAATAAAAAAAAGGTCAGTGGCAGTTATCGTTGCAATTTTATAATCAGACCGCGGCTCAAGGTTATCGACGGGCGACGTTGTGACTATCTATGTATGTATATGTGTATGTATGTATGTATGTATGTATGTATGTATGTATGTATGTATGTATGTATGTATGTATGTATGTATGTATGTAAGTATATATATGCTTCTTTTTATACTCTCTCTCTAACTTGCTATCTCTTTCTGTCTTGTTGACATTCATACACTGCCACAGCCGACCCACCTAAAGTGGCTGCTGCTGCCCTCTTCGTTGGACGTCATCAGCAGCCCAGCAGCAGCAGCCCAGCAGCAGCAGCCCAGCCGCATTTGTCCGATGCCATGTTTCACTTTCTATTAGAGTGTTTGAGTGCATCTGTATATGGGTTTCTGTAGCCATGTGTCGTTGTGTGCTTGCATTCTGACGTTCACTGAGTACAACTGCTCTTTTCTTGTTTGAAATGAGTCCAAGTGTATTTGTATTATTTGCGTTAGGGTCACTTGCGCTTTTCAAGTGTTTCACATTTGAGGTTTTGGCATTCTGTATTTATCCCATTTGACTTGATTGTCTGACTTAATTTAGATTTATCGACATTTCAATGAATTCTTTATTTTTTTTATTTTCATAACGCTTCGCTTTCTCTTTCACTCGTTGACTCTACGATCTTGCTCGCACCGCCACACATTTATGACTCGTTTTACACAAAATTCTGTTTGCGTTATTGGTTTCATTGCATTTTATTTTTATTTATTTATTTATTTTTTATTTATTTGCTTTTTGATTTGTAAAATTTTGATTAAAGTAAACGCGATTTTCTGTTGGGCATATCATGCAATCCAATTTTTTTTTTCAAATACAACGGTTGCCACAGATAAAAAAAAAAAAGAAAAGACCCAATCATTTTCAAAAGAAAAGGATTTTGCTCGGTGACCGACGTTTAACGTCGAAAAACATAATCATCACTCAAACAAACGCCTATTTGAAGATACTTCCTAAATATTACTTTTTGTACGGTTTGACATAGCTGTGGTCAGGCTACAGCACACGTGACGCATGGTCTAGATATCACACAATCACTCGTGCAGACATGAACTACTTACGTCAACAATTATTTATTTATTTTTATTTTTCGTATATATGTATTATTTTCTATTATCAATTTAATTGATTTAAAAACTTATAAACAAAAAATTACATAAAGTTCATAAAAAATTAGTTCATAGTAATGAATCACTCATTCAGTGATTCAGAGGCTCTTAGGCTTAAGCAGCACCTAAAAGCTACTCCACCAACGCTATTGGGAATCTAAACTGAGTCTTAATTGGGTACAAACGTATTACCTGAACGTAGCGCGAAAGCTTTTTTAAATAGGATAATCTAAATTTGTATAACCAAATTAATTCATTAATAAATGTATCTATATATAAATAGGCCAAGACATTTGCTTTACCACCCTTTTACGCCTAAGCCATATAACCGATTTTGTTAAAAAGTGTACTATTTGATATGTTTTAATTTGCAGATTGTCACAATATACTTTTTAATAAACTTAGTTAGGTGTGAGTGGGAGTAAAAATAAATGAAAGTTGGCAGATACACACACGCTTTGCATGACACACGCTTCCATTTGGTTAGATTAGCTTAACGTATTTGGTGACTAAGTGACATAGTACAATTCAATATTATTACGATTGTGGTTGATTTTCAAGCGCTGGGCGAACACTAGTTTTATTAAATGCATACTGAAATATGCCCTAAGTATACTGATTTGTTATAGCATGTTATTATTTGTTTCAAGAACATTTCTTTAGTCATCAAATGTGTTTTTTTTTAGCTCATAAAGGCCAAAAACGCGCCATGTCCGTCAGACCGCCTTTCTGTCGTTCTGTGTGTATGCAAACTAATATCGTGGACTCGGAGCAACAGAACTACAATTTTATATGAAATTTTTTCACCAACTAACACTACAAAAAAAAAAAAATTTGAAGTACTTAGCTATGCAAATTATTACAGCTTAACGTTCTTTTTTTTCTTCTACTTTTTAGGCTTTCTAATAATTTTCTTCAGGCAGAATTTTGTGAGATAATAATTTCAAATCAAATTAAAAATCTGCCGCTGCAGGATATGTTTCCCCTTTTATTATACTCCTCAACCGTTAGAAAAACGAAAACCAAAATTTTCCAAGTCTTTATTTTTTTTCAGCTTAAAACCTTCAAATATATTCACTTTGCCATGGAAGTTCGACTGGATCGTGGCGACCAACCACACCAGTCTAGACTAATAAAGTAAAGTAAAATAAAGTAAAGTAAAATGTTTACTAAGCAGTTAAAATTCTTACGCATTCTTACTCCCTATTAGGTGAAACAGACTCCTTGCATAAGCAATTTGTTTACAAAGGATGCTCAAGGCAATTCGATTTTCTTCAACCACAGCGTTGTGGCCATGTTGATGTTACGAGTAACAATGGCGTAGACTACGAACGTAAGGTCATTGTAAATATGTACATAACCTTTTGTTACCTACATATTGATTGTGGTGGGCATGATAATATGATGAAAACCCGCATTGGGAAGACCATACGCCGCATTGTCATACGTGTCATATGAGTGATGAAAATACCAAACTACGCACTACAATTATGCCATTAACCCAAATTCACTAATCTATATAACCTTAACAGATATTTTGTTACCTTAGCCTAAATAAATGTACTCATAATAAATAAATTTAAAGTTATAAAAAAAAAATAAATAAATAAATAAATAAGAGTCGGTTATGCAATCTTCACCCCAATATAATATGCATCACACAAAAAAGAAATACGTGGCAGAATCTTAACACGCACGAAAAGAAGAACTAAGCACGTTGCTTCGTTTTTGTTCACTCACACATGACCAAACAAGCACTAATAACTTAAGAGAGCGCAAACAAATAAAATTGATCTCTACCCACGTTGTGTTTGAAACGAAGATGGAACAACAACAATAACAAGGCGTCACAAAATCGATAGAACAGAAGAGAGAGAGAGAGAGAGAGACTCACACAAATCTCTCTATTCTTCTTCAATTTTACTGCGCTCACAACATCAGCGGTTGTGTGTTGTTATTGTTGTTGTAACGCGGTTATCGTTAACACCTTTTCTAAACTAAAGTACTGGCTCGATAAAAATGCGCTTGTGAACATTAAGCGTAGAATCGTATTTGTTATTATTATTTTTTTTTAAATCAAAATCGGTTCAGTGGTTTAAGCAGAAAAGAAAAGATAGACAAGCTATACCTCATTAAGTCCTGAAACCGCATCAAGTCAGTATCACTCCTAAACTTTACTGCAATGATTTCAAAATAAAAAGACTTCGACTATTTTTAAAATCGAATTACTAAGCCAGCCAACTTATTTTTCCCTGATACAACACATATATTGCTTAAGCTGATCAAGTGTCGTGAACTGTAAAGACTCCCCGACGGGAGACTCAGAGGCGGAGTAACCATTATAGATGAGCTTCGCAAATTCAAAAGCACAAAAATATTCGTTCCGAAAAGAGAAATTAATAGTTAAAAAATGTATGTCTTAGAAGGACGTAGAGCTGAAATTTTTTCAGGTGTGTGTGCAGAGTATTTTCTCATTATTTATTAATATTATTATTGTATTTTATTTGTACTTTTAACATTACATATAGTAAAAGCGATAACAAAATACAAATATCTAGGAGTAACATTGACCACGAATATATCGTTTGTTACCCATATCAAAAACAAGAGGGTAGAGTCAAAGGTAGCAATAAACTCGACCTGGAAATCATTTCTTGGCAAAAAGAATATCACACTGACTGCAAAAATGAAATCTTTTTAATCCTGCATGCAGGTCCATCCAAACTTATGGAGCCCAAGTGTGCTGTTATTCATACTACAAGAAGTAAACACATTACAAAGATACTTCGTTAAGCGGCTACTAGAATTGCCAGAATGCACACCTAACTACATAAATGAATTGCCATAGAAACAGGAATCGAAGACGCCTACGTATACACGATAAACTTACACCTAAAATACATAACAAGAACTTTATATGACTACAACTGCAATAGATTGCCACATATTCTAACAAAAGGAACACAACTTTGGCATACACAACTACTGGATTATATGCAAAATTTTAGTATACACTTAACAAACGGATTGACTCGGAAGGCATGGTCTAATAACTGTGTGAAGCTGTTAGTGGCAATAAAACATCAGCAGGTACAACATTATTTAAGTCAGGCAATAAGCAGTGAAAGACGTGTATACAAAGGTTTAGACTTAAAGAAAGTAGTGACATATAGTAACAACGTTCAAACGCAAAGCACAATATCGTGGATAATGATGGTGCGAGTTCATCTCCTGTGGTTAAATGGGCGTTCACACCAGATGAGCAGAACGAGATTATGTACATTATGCAATATGAAAGAGGAAGAATATATACGCCACTTTCTTGGCAGATGTCCAGTACTTAGAGAATTCAGTTGTAGATACTTGAGGAAATCTCAACTAACAGAGAATGAAATTATAGACGGGGCGATGCTAATTGGGCAAATCTAGTAAATTGTGTAAAACTAGCTATAAAATACAGAAGAATTATGACAGACGAATTTAATAATTAAGTAAAATTGTATGTAATAATTTAAGTTATTTATGTATTAAACTCGGAGAAAACACAAACGTTGAACGATACGCTATCTCACTAAAACGGGGCAGGTTGGTGTAGTAAATGGGTTAACAAAGGAGTTCTAACTAACGGAATTCACTAACAGATATATATATAATTTTGGTTTTTATTCGGTGTTTATAAGCATATGTCTAGAACGGCAGCAAGAAACTATGCCAATTAACTAATGTTCTTTAAATTGTCTTATATATTGGTCTTTTAGTCCTACTACGTAATGTATATATGTCACAGTGTTAAAATAAATAACCACTACTACTACCACCACACTATAGTAAAAGCGCAATAAGAGAACCTACTAATGTACAGTTTTCCGCTAACTGTAAAATCTTTCATACTTTTTGTGTTCAGAGATCTCGTCATCGACACCGTAACATACAAAAAACCCAAGAATCAACTCAAGTTCATTCACAGCAAAACAAAGAATACTGTCTGCAATCTGAAACTACATTTTCTACGTTACGCCTAGCAAAAAAAAGATAACTAGAATACAACAGAATTCTAAATTATACAAACAAAAAAAACAAAAAAAAAAATGAGAAAATTCATTTATCTGTTCATTCGAAAGTTCGCCAGTTGTGTGCGCAATTGGGGTCAGGGTCAGGTGTTCTTGATATAGTAGTACACACTAATTGAAACGAGTCGGTTCGACAGTTCGTAAAGTGTGTCATGAAAGCCAAATTTGGGTTGCGCAAAGTTCAGATACAATCGCTCACGCACACAGACACACAAATACATTTGCATGTGGATACAAAGAATGAGCGAAAGTATGTGGGTGTGGGCGGCGCTCACCACCATTTGATTTCGGCATGTAAGTGCACAAAAAAACAACCAAAACAAATATTGCGCTGCGCTGACAGACGAACACAAAACCGAAATTCCAAATAGTTTTTTATGTGCTCGTACCCGGCGCGTTGCTGACACAAAAGAAATAATTGTGGAATTATCGTTCGAAAATTGAAAGAGTTCTCTTGATTACAATGTCGCTCTGGAATGGAAAAGATGTGATTCGAAACTCTGAATTATAATTGAGAATCAACTGCAAAAAGAGGTTAGTCATCTGAAATAAATGATACATGTTCGTGATCAGCTCGACAGATTCTAGATTTTTTAGGGCCATTCATGAGAACTTTATTATGAGCAACAAAAAATCTTGAAACAGATTGATTCATGCCAACGAATTCTAAATATAGTGTGATGTTTCAATAAGCTTCGAACAACAAAATAAGTACATGGAGAAATAGCATTTTCTAGCTGCACTTTTGATCCGCAAAAGGAGGTTTAAATAAGTTACTTATCTATATCTGTATGTTTGTGTGTTTATCCGTTATGGACGCCGAAACCGCTGGATCGATTTTGATGAAATTTTCAGATAATCTCTGTAATAGCCTTAAGAGAATTACTGCGAGAATTTTGGTGCGAAAAAATCATTGAATTCGCTAAATATTAGGACCAGCTCAACTTTCAGATGCTTCTCAAACTGTACAGATACAACTAAAACACAAAAAACAAAGCAGCATCTGAGAATTGAGTTTGCCGGCAGTGCTGCTCAAACTGTACAAAGTCGAAATGTTCAAATCAAATCAAATCAAAAAATCAAGAAAGTGTAAAATACGAAGAGGAAAAAACTAGTAAAAATTTAGAAGGCGTATTAATCGATCAATTAAATGAAAAAAAAAAACTGCAAAATAATGCCACCAAAAAAAATCATCATTTGCAAAAAAAAAAAGCCGTAGCAACGCGATAAAGTAGAAATGGAGCACTTGGAACAGAAGAAGGACTAGAATCTCAAGTTGAACAAAGCCGAAATAGAGAACGCGAAGGCAGCAACGCGCCTGGGTCCCTGCTAGTATATACATATAGCTGAATTGACAGTGAGGAATTTTGTTAATTTTCCACACCTAGTTGGATGAAGTTAAGTTAATTAGCAACACAAGGACTAACTATATACGCTCAAAGTACATGCTTCTACAACTTTAGATGCCAAGGTGATGAAATCAATTATTCTTATGGTTACACAATTAGAAATCATAAAAAGATTATATTTCTAGATGCCTTATGGCGGCAACTTGTGTAGGAACGTTTTGCAATATTGGATAAACCGAAGTTTTTGAAGTATAATAATTACAAAAATACACCAAACTTCACAGGATTACTCGACAGGCTATTCTAGAGTTTCTCTGAAAATTTCATTAAAATCGGTTCAGCGGTTTCGGCGTCTATAGCGGACAGACATACATACAAACATACTTACACTTTTAAGTGTAATAGATAAATAGATTATACGCTGTTTTGTTTGCTGACCTATAGAACTGAGGTTGGAAGTCTTTTAAAGCGCTTGTTCATAGAAACACTGAGTTTCGCAGTGCTTACTCAAACTTAGAAATATGATTTGTATTGGATGTAAGGAATTCTACACATGTAACTCAAGCAATGCATAGATCGATGATCATTGCAGGCTCTCTTTTTGCGAACCTTGAAATTTTTTTCAATGCCCTCATTTGATACTTGATTGAGAGCTCTAGCATAAATCACAGCATAAATGCCTAGTACTAATAAGGGCCAAATATTGTAGTTTCACATAGGATAGTTCAACATGCATTTGAAACAAGCCTTAGAGCATATTTAGAGGCAAAATATAGAAATATACCCTACGACTACCCCGAAGTTGTAATACGCTACATGATAAAAACACTTCACAAACAATTACAGATACTTGCCTATACTACCGATATACTACTATATCTGTGTGTAAAACTCATTCATCCCTATCAGTAGTTTTTAAAGAGCACACACTAACACCTGACAAAGCTAACTATTCCTATTCATAGATGCGCGTCATTGTCGGGAGCGTTGCCATTCATATACACCGCACAATAAATAAACCACAGCGCACACAACTGGAAAAAAGCGTCGTCGGCTCGTTTTTCGCTCATTTAGGAGTGAGAGGTAGACGAAGAACCCCGTCGTCAGAGACACCCTGACCAACGCAATAGCTGCGGCATTGAGTTACCCCTTTCCAAAAGCAATTCATTATTTGTAGTTGCTTTTATTTTTATTTATTTATTTATTTATTTTTGTTTTTTTTCTGAAGAACTATTTTTATGGCAAAATTCGAATTTGCGGTTCAGTTGTTGTAGTTTTTTTTGTTTATATAAAATGTTTTGTTTGTGCGATAAGAAAACGCAGATACGCACTTTACGCACAATAAAACACACACATTCAATATATAAATAGCAAGAACACAACAACATCAACAACAACAACAACAAAACCAGTGCGTGGGGTTTTCTTCGCATGACTCATACGAACGAACGAACGATGCTCGAACGCCGCGCTGTCTGGTTGACAAATTCGCGTTTACCGTTAAGCAATTCCATGTCAAGGTCACGCTGCGCATAAATATGGCTCTTCAATGGTAATCATCATAAACTTGAACTCTTTGTGGGATTTTTAATCTTCGCTTTTTCGTTGTTGTTGTTGTTGTTGTTGGCATTATTTGCAATTTCAAAGATTAATGATAATGATGCCTCCAAATATGTCAGGTTTTTCTTTTGTTTTTGGCTATTCATTTAATTGTAGATATTAATTAAAATTAATTTATAAAAGATACATATACTTAGATTGAGAAATATTTAAATTGAACATATCAGAATGAACTCAGTACAAAATTTGGTGGTTCCGATTGTGTAGTAATGTTTTGTGCAGTATATGGAGAGGCTAGTACTGTGATGACCCGTTTGTGCCATGCACGAGTAAATAGCTGAAAATAGCGCCTCAACCAATTAGCATATTTGTTCGAAGACTATCCACAGTTGGACACTGACACAGTAAGTATTAGGTGTGCAAATAAGTTTTGAGGTATTTACCAAAGTTGTCATTACTAAGGTTAAATCGCATCGAACGATCTGGCCACTCCATTCATGTTAAGTTGTCATCCTCACCCGCGAAAAATCTTTCTTTGTGCTCTAACCGTGTCCAGCTTTGTGCCAACAAAACGCGATTTGCGGGTAGCGATTGCTGTATGAAGCATATGGGTAATATACTCCATCAATAAAAACATGTAGTTATGGGTGCCGGCGTCTTAAAAGTGTCGATTTTAATACAAGCGACAAAGAACGCGAAGGGAGGCCAGTAATGTTTAAAGACGCTGAGTTGGTGACGTTATTGGATCAAAATTCATGCCAAACTCGAAAAGGAGCAAACTGAAACCTTGCTCAACAAGCAATTACAAATCGTCTCATAACCATGGGCATGGTGTAAAAACTAGGCAATTGCGTTCCGTATGAACTCAAGCCAAGTACACGGGAA
Source organism: Cacoxenus indagator (assembly GCA_035041755.1). Lineage (NCBI taxonomy): Eukaryota > Metazoa > Arthropoda > Insecta > Diptera > Drosophilidae > Cacoxenus > Cacoxenus indagator. The sequence goes on from JAWNKX010000665.1 coordinate 2,215,931, forward strand.
TCTGTATGCTGCCTGAAAGATGGAATGAATAAAATGCATTGTACGATTTCCTCGGAATAAAGCTTTAAAGTCACTAAACAAAAAAATCATGTGTGCAGTTCACGCATGATAGAAGTGAAGCTTCTTAAAAAACAGTAGCGCGTGCCCTTCCTTTGTTGTTGTTTTCATTACATACACTACTAACGACTTTGTTTTCATTTCACAACTTCGGCACAACGCTCCAATGCTACACGAAGAACGATAATGCGATGACGCGATGACACTATGACGCGTCATAATGATGAACATCATTTACAAAAAGAGAACACAACGAAGAGCGCAATACTTTTGTGCGTGCTCAAGAGAGAGTAACGTTTGTACATTTTCAAGCAACTCACAAATACAAACACAAAATTTTTATGTCTGCGGTGTATCGCTTCTCTGTTACTCTTACATTATTTTTATTTAATTTCATCTATGTCGTAGAACGCTGCGTCCCGGCGTCGAAGTATTGCAACCCTCTGAACTTATTTGTACACCTAGTAATAGTTATTTTCGACCGCACTCTAAGGCCTATTGATATATGAGAGATAATACCTATCTCTCGTGCTTGCAAAATTCTTGTCCGTGATATCAAATGGTCAAAATGTTCTCAATGAATGCTTTTTCAGAATAAAAAGAAATGAGCAGAATTTATGCAAGCATCTAATATTTAGACAGACTAAAATATAAAGAGAATAAGAAGTAGAAATTAATATTCCTAATTCATAGTGCAGTTCGAGTCTGGGAGCTACTGCGTCGAGAGAATTTCTGGATTCTTTTCAAATATCTGCATTTTATATTTGGATCTAGGGAACAATCTGTTTAAATTTCATACACCATACAGACATATCAGTGTTCTCTATGCTAGTGTCATTTACCCGGGGTGCACTTTTGTGACCTATTCAATCAATAAGTCTCTTTAAATATACTATACTAAGCTCCTAAAATATATCCCACTTAACTATGGATAAATCGAAATGTGTATTTATTTGTGTCACCAAACAGCCAATCAAATCAACATCAGCACAACTAGTTTAAGCACACTGACCTATTTGTTTAGCATAGATAAAAATGAGTTTATTCAGTTTGCCTAATCTATGTGGGTCGCCAACACAAAAGCACACGAGCGAAGTGTGTACGACACGGGCACAGCGTATGCGCGATTGTTTTATTAGGCCATACTTTCACTCGCATTCGTGATCTATTTTTAGAATAACTTAATATAATACAAAAATAGAATAAAAATAATTTACAAGGACCCGTTAACTGCCCGGCTAGCTCAGTCGGTAGAGCATGAGACTCTTAATCTCAGGGTCGTGGGTTCGAGCCCCACGTTGGGCGCGATACAGATTTTTTTATTTCTTTATACCCCTCCCTCTGCAGAATTTTTGTTGGTGATTTTCAATGCAAACAATCGCCACGCCATGCATGCGCCAACTTAAAAAACGAGAGATGCGAGAAAACAGCGAAAGCAAAATATATACAGATATATATGTATGTATATAACCGAAAATATCGCTCTTAACAACAATGAACTTAAGACGCAATAAATTCTGATAGTACCACCTTAAATTGTTGAAAAGCACACTCTCATAAATGCACACACACCGATGTACTAAAACAAATAATTTGAAAGCAAGGGAAAACACAACCAAAACAAATGAAAACAAAAAAGTTTCCAGACAAAAATTTTGAAAGAAGTTTGCGTGTGTTCAACAGAAGTGAAATATAAATTTATTTATGCATGTACATATGTAGATCTAACAATAAGTTACTGTATATGTGTGGCTGCATTACTTGCTTTAGATGAAATTCATTTTCTACAGTTGAATTCATTAAAATTATTCATGAAGCGCGAGAACAAATTTTAATATTAAAATAAAATTGAAAATAGAGAAGCACCAAAATAAAGAAGAACAAGAAATTATACTTCAATTTCTTTTATTAATTAGTTGGTACACAAAAATTAATTACCCTAAATTCGGTATATTGATTCTAATAAGAGATAGCGTACATTTTGATACGCGTTGATATCATAGCCAGTCATATACGCCAAGACAAGGTGAATGCATCATTACTGTTAGTAATCGAAAAGTCACATTGCCATAGAGTGAATATGCCTCTAGTCTAGGCTCCAGGCAACAGTAGTTCTGTAGAAAATGTGGTAACATCCAAGGAGCGGACAGTATGAAATATTGAAGCACTACTACTTCAAATTTTTCACTGAGACTGCTCCCTATGATAGGCAGTAAAACGGTGCATTATTTGGCTTAACTAACTGATGCAAAAAGCGTTTGTTTCCCTCTGCTGCGCGTAATTTTCAACAAATTTAGTTGGCTTTCTTTTTTAATGTAGATAATTACGGTACAAAATCGCGATAGGCCAAAAAAAGAGAAAGTTGAAAAACATAAAAAAAAATTTTAATAAGGAATAAATTAACGCTCGCGCACATCATAGTTCAAAATTTGATTCTTTGATTTTTGAATTTTTTATTCTGTTTATAAATCAGTACTCGCTTTGAATGATATTAATTATCATTTATGTAAATTATTGAATTTAATAATTCAGTGAAATATTTCGAATCTCATTGCATTGGAATTTGTTATAAGTAGCTTGTAAGCGGATAGTTTACTTAACTTTTTTAAATGCTTTATATAAGCTTCAGCTGTATGTTTGTAATTTTTAACCAACTCTTTGAGCGATATTTTCACACACTTCAAAATGTTTGCAAACCTATCAAGAACTGATGACAATACAATATTTTGACAACTTTGTTCCTCTGACCTAACCAGGATAATCAGGATTAAATGCAAATAACTAATTTTATTAGAGCCTAAACTAATTTAGTTTTTGTAGTTCTTTTATTTTATATTCCCTCCAAAAAAATTAATATTCAATTATCTTGCACACTAGATCATTAAATTATTATCAGACTCCAACCCTTTGAGTATTGCTCAAGCAATATGAATTTATTACCATTACACCATTACCAAAATATAAATTTTATTGTACCTGAATACCTAACGACAATTAATAATTTATTGGAGTCCAAACGATGTAAAACCTTTGACATTTACTTTTGAGCCACATAAGCACTGTGACATGCAAGACGTGTACTCACAAAGTGCCCTAAAACAATGAAATAAATTTCTACTTGTATCTATTTATATAGGCCCACTTATTGCAATTTCTTTTCGGTTAGTCATATAGCTGGTTGGTCAAGTACTTTCATTTAATCAAAAAGAAGTTCCATGCCAAAGTACCAGTTGGAAACAATGAGAGTAATAAATAGCAGTGTTGTCTGTCTTTTTGTAGCCTATTGACTATGAAAATCGGTACACATATGGATGTTATCATGAAGAATGCTTGTGTGTGTAGTTTGATGCGATAGACTACCGGGAAAATCGGCAAATTGCATCCAATTTTATTTTTTTGTATTAAATTATATGAGTGTATAAAAATCTCAATATTACTTCAACAGTTTGCCGTTGATATGTATGTCAAATTTGAAATCGAAAGTGTGTCAATGAAGCATAATAATAATAAAAAAAAGTTTAACTCAAATCGAAACTTTAGTGCGTTTTTGGTGGTGATCATATCTTTGGTGCATTCAAAACGATAAAATCAATTTAGCGTTTTCCAAATTACGAGCAGCATAGGGGCCCTTGCTAGTGCTTTATATTAAATTAAATCACATTATCCACATAGCTGACTCTCTCCAGGATTCTCATTCTAAGTACAACTGTATAGAGCGAAGTGACCTTGTACACATTCAACGAAATACTTTTTTTGATATTCCCTAAGGGAGTTTTGCAGTTTATGTTGACCATAAAGATACGCCTCGGTAGACTTAGCCTCTAATCTTTAAATTAAATGACTCTTCAACTAGATGACATCAACTCGACGGTATAAAACATTAAAACCAGAGCGAACATTTCAAAATATTGTTTACAGTATATATATGCAATAATATACGATTCGCAAGCGAATGTGCTGTTGAAATTTCAGACGTGGGTGTACAAAACAAAAACAACGACAACAACAACAATAAAAACGACTACATTAATTACTTTTTGTCATTGTATCTGAACAGCAAAAAAAGATATTTATATATATATATATATATATCTACGTAGTAACTGAAAGGCATTTCAACGCCGTCGTTTATAAATATATACATATACATACAATCGTTCATATACATATGCACTTATATCTATACATATATCAATATGGCAAATAATGTTTGTAGCCGCATATATGACTAATCGTGTATACACTATACTCGTAGAAGAAAATGCACATTTTTATTTCACTCTCACTCTTAATGAACTCGCTGTCGGCAACAACACGAAGACTAGTCCGGGCCGTATAACAAATCCCGAAAAGATAAGCAATTGTCGACAAAACGACAACTACGAATAGGGATTGTATATATTATATATATGTATATGCGTGTGTGTATATTTGCCAATTGTACAATATATAGCCCATATAGTAGATGCTACACTCAGAGTGCAATGAATTCATGACTAGAACGTACAAATGGCAACAACAAAATTGGCACCGGCTATAAACAAACAAGCAAAACAAAATAAGAATATTATTTAAAATAAAGAAGTAAAAAAAAAAAAATGTGCCAATAAAAATTAAGTAAAACATCATCAACAAAATAGATGCAAATAATTCTTAACAAGGCATGCGCGGGAATTACACTTGTGGACTCAATCTTATCGCTGAATTTCAAGAAAATTTTGTTTGCACAAAGAACCTTTTTTCTGTACGATTTTGAGGGCCTTTTTTTTAATATTCTGTTTAATGTATATTTGTGTTATTGAATTCAAAGTGGTGGGCGGGCATATTGTAGAAGATCGAAAATTCGATAAAGCCCAACAATAGAGAGAGCACTGACACCGCAACGGCATATATTTATGAGTACACACAGGCGTACGTATTTGTTGTATTGATTGGGCCGTGGAGTGCAATGACTTATTGACGGTGTTTAGAACCACATTCGTTAATAAAAGCAAACAGATTTTACGATGAATAAATGAGGGTGCACTCAACCGAAATAAAGAAAATATTCGCAAAAAAAATTAATTGAGATACACAACAACGATTTTTGGTAAAATCAAAAGCATGCAGCGACATAAAGGAATTGTACTCAGTGGAAAATAAACAAAGTTGATCGATCACTCGAAAATGTATTATAAATAAATGATGCAAAAGCTGCCAAAGTATTTGCGAGGCAGCATTCTATGAAGTTCTTGTGTGACTATATGATCACCAATTGGAAAAACCTTCATTTACATGATAAGTTCCTACGATGCTTATAGACATATTCACATTTTTGACTCTGCTGCCAAAATGCATCGAGACCCAAAATGCATCGAACATTTAACTAAGCAATTTCTGTACCTTGTCACATACAAGCTACGCCTCAAAAGGCTACACACGTTGGACCTTGCCTTCATATGATGAGTGATCCCTTACTAACTTCTTTTAAGTAGGTTTTCATTTGTAATCCTAAATTCTGAACTCAAAAAAAAAAAAAAACAAAAAAAAAGAACAAACAATTCGACTGGACACATGCATTTCTGTGAAGGTTTCGTTCTCTACCTGCGCCATACACGACGAATATGCTCTTGGGATTCGCTCGTGTTTGAGGTTGAGGGTATGTGCGTCGTGTATGGCCAGCTTTACTGGAAAGTTTAACTCTCAAATTTTCTATATTTTCTATCCAATCTGTGAATTGCATCAGAATTCGTAGTTCCTCAAATGTCTGCTGCTAAAAAAGAGTGATGACATAAACTAAGATTTCCGTAAGAAATTCAGATCTAAGAAGGTCTAAAGGTCTTCGAGGAGAAATAGTATTTCAAATGATGCATCAATTCAAATCTACAAAATCTTGATTATCGAATTCTAACATAGTCAGTCATTATATGCCAAAGCAATCTCAAAAGTCGAACATATGTGACAGCAAAAATATTGTTGCTCGTTATTCTTAGCGTAAGCTTTTCGAAAGCATTTCATTTATTGTTATTGTGGTTCAGCGCAAAAGTATCTGCTAAGTAGAAATTTCATCAATTTCGTGTATCGGCATATGTGCAAATGTACTATGTGTATCTGTGTATATCTGTGTGTGTTTTATTTGCACATTTTTGCCAAGTTGACACTTGCGCCGCCATTTTTTCTTTTATGACGTGTTATATACGACCGACTGACCGATCGTCTGTCTGACTGACTGACTGATTGATAGTCTAACTGTCTGTCTGTTTGTCGCTATGACAGCTGCATGAATTTATTTCGCAACACACACAGCAACACATGCACATCGTCATCACAGTTGACGTCGTTGTCGTTGTGGTTGTCGTCGTCACGGCACAACGGCGATCATAAAAATAAAAATGTATATAATACTTTTTGTGTTAATGGGTCTCTGACCTGATTTAATAATAAAATAATGGAAAGAAATGTATGTGGCTCAAAATGAATACAACGAAACGAAACAATAAATAAATAAATTAAAGTGTTTAAAGTTGCAATCAGCGACTTTGGCGCGCACCTTTCAATCACTTCGCCGCTCCGACTTTCCGGTTGGCTTTTACTTTGTCTTGGACAATTTAATAAAAAGTGCGCTGAATTTTCGCATGCAACGTTTGAAAAATATATTTGTCGCGTATATTGCTTTGATGAAAGGAAGTGACAGAGCGACCAGTTCGAAGCTACGTGTATATAAATAGATTTAAAAAAAAATTATTAAATCTGTACAGAAATGATTAGCAATAAAAATAAACGCTCGAATTCGGTTGATAGCATTTCAGTAGTGTGTTAGCAACAACCTATACTTCACAATGCTGACAATACATTTAGCAAATCTTGAGCTTGCGTTTTAATGCCACTAAAAGAATGCATTTAAACCTGGCATTTTTCTAGTGTTTCAGTCTTAAATTTCCCTTGCTTGTCTATTTCTGAAGCAGCGTTGCATTAGTCTAGCTGTTTTGCTTGACCAGTGCAAAATGAGAGGTACATTCGCAGAACTAGAAATTCGATTTGTTACTGTTTACGGTCTATTAAAAGTAAAGCTTAAAACTTTCGATACCCAAGATCATCAAGTTAGTGTTCAATTACGTTCTTCACAATTATTAAGAGATACTTTGGTACTGTTAACGGCAGTGATCGATCTGTTAATTAGCAGCAACTGTTAAATAACAGGAATACAAAAAATTAGACCGAAGTTAAAGTATTTTCTTGTTATATGTTACCAAACATGTTAAGTCAAACTAAATTGGAATACTTATGGCGTTGGATGAAGATTCTCTTAAGTACAACAAATGAAAAACAAAATAATAATTCTTCCCAAGAAATGTGAACGGAAAACTATTTTTTCATCAATTATGAATTCGTAAACAAATTTACTTTAAAAATTAACCATTGATTTTAAAACTGAGAAATTCCGGTTGAGGTTAATTGTCTTAATTCAGAAATTGTTGAAAAGTTTTCAAAACAAACATTTTCGAACCCAAGCTAGTTATAAAACACTATTTAATTATATACAAGTAAGCATTTCATTTCGTTATATTCGAAAATGTTTTGTTTAGAGCGTCTAACATTTAAGTAACATCATTTGAACTAGTGGCGGCCACATCCAGACACTTATGCACTCAGCATCCGTTCAACTAAAACTGAAACTAAATCGACACTCGTGTAGAAACAAAAATTATGTGAGATTCAAAACAGAAAGTAACAACGTTGGCTACGATGTAATACTCTAATTTAATAGTTAGTACTACAATGAATTGTGCATGGTATGAAAGCTTCCGCTTGGATAGACAATTTCTATAAAACCAAAATTTCTTATTGCTGCTCTGAACACCTTAACCCCACTCTTGAGACAAGACAACGTAAAGACAAGTTTAAAAATTATATGAACGAAGTTCAACAAAATTCCGACCATAATGGGGATGATCGTCAGTACCCAGTTAAGGTAGTTTTTCATTTTTATTTTTTTTTTGACAATTATATTTTCACATTTAAATTACAAGCAACATTGCAATAATCACACCCCGTGACATATGCCCAATCATTATAACATACATATATATATTTTTTGGTTTTTTTTTTATACTTTTCTTGTCATCTCTGTGCGCTTATCATCGAAAAAAGGCGTGCAAAGTAGAAAAAAAGGCACACACAAAGTAAGTAAGTACATAAATAAATGAATACACGAATTATCGCTGCAAAATGTACACAAAGTGACACACACAAACAGTTCCAACTGTGCTGACCTTGAATGCGGTTGAAACGCTTTTGTTTTCGGAAATTATCACATATATACATGAAGGCAGCGTAAAAAATGAATGCGACAAAGAAAGTATTTTAGCGCAAAAACAGTTGAAATGAAATGCACTCAAATTGTTACAATAATAATAATATTCAACGTCGGCGCTCAAATGTATCTCAAACCGGTCGATGTACGATAAACTTTGAGCATTCTAAAGTTAAAGGTCGTTGGATTTATTCAAGGTGAATATAAATAATAATTCTATCAAACAACAACAACAACAACAACAACAACAACAACAACGCAATAAAATCATGCGCAATTAATTAACGATGAAAAAAATACAATCGGTGGAAAGAAATTAAATTGAGCAGGCGTGAAGAGCACAAGCACAACGCTGCAGCGAGTTGGGTTGGTTTCGCTCACTGAACGCTTGAAGCGTTGGGAATTTGATGGGCATCTTTTTTCTAATGCAGTTTAACCATTTTTTTTTTTGTTGTATTTTTTTTCGCACAAATATTTCTTGCAACTGTAGCACTTTTTCAAGCAGTAAATACCATTCGAACAAACACATTTATAGTCGAATAAATATTTGTCGGCTAAAGAATTTCTTTCTTTCACAAAAAAGAAATTTTAGACAATAATAATAATTTTTATTCGCGCGTTATACAGTTGAATGATCGCAATATTACACATTATACAAATCTAGGTTGCGTTATTTAATTACCTACTTCCGTCTGACCGCTTCCTCAATGGAGGATTGGGTTTAAGGCACAGGGTACATTAAAGTACTCAGTGCTCCTCATTCGAATAATGGTTTTTTTTGAGCGACAACATTGTTTTCAGAGCAAGCATCGCTCATTCGACTGTATACTTGAGAAAATCAGTTTGTAAAATTTGCAACTTTGTAATCAAAAGTAATTATTATTTAAGATTCTCAATAACAATATTAAGGACTCGAGAGCTCATGCAGAGACTTTGTCCAAATGAAGCCACTCATATATAAAATACATTTGTTTATTTAATGTAGTTATTTTAAGACTTTATTATTCAAAATAAACAATAAACACCGAGTAATTATTATTTCTCATTTTTATTTTTATAAAAAATAATAATTATTTTTGATTTTTATTTTTATTAATAATTTTTAAAAATTATTTTTGATTTTATTTTATAAGTTGTTGTTCACATTATTTTTTCTTTTCATGTTACATACAATTAGGTAAGGCTGCCACTGAAGGTAGTAGGAAACTAGTTAATAATTATTTTAAATAAATAAGTGTATTATATATTAAAAAAAAAAAGATTTTATTTTATTTTAAAAATCAAAATGACTATTATTTTTAGTAATAAAAATAAAAATCAAATATAAGAGTTATAGTAATTTTTATAGAAACAAATTGAAAATATTAATTAATGCGATATTTGGATAGCTCATTTGGCAAACAAACATTATAAAATAAATCTTAAAAAATGCTTTTTCAGTTCAATGCTTTTTCAATCGAACCCATAACTGTTATTTTCGGTACCTACTTTCAAGCAACAATATTTTAAGGAACAAGCATGGTTGAAATAAATGACAAGGATCAAAGAAAAAACTTGTATACTTCGAATGTAGGAAATCAATTTTAGCTTGTCATTTTGTTCAAACATTAATTTTTTATTAGAATATTATTTTTTCGATTTATACTTACTAGATGTCCACGGTTCTCTTTTTTTTTTGAGTTTTGAGTTTTTATGTTTATTGTTCACAGTTTTTATTGTAATGCTATTTGACGCACAATTTTCTTCGTTGTTTATCGTTTCCATTTATTTCATATTCATTGTGCTGTGTCAAATTTTGATCCCGTTGGGAGGAACATAGACACAAAGTATCCGTACAGCGGAATCTATACTAATATTATAAACAGCAAATATTTGTTTGGATGTTAGGGCTAATCTTCGAAAGTAGCCAACCGATTTAAAAAAATCAAACACCAGTAGAATGCTACGTTGTCAGTGAGTGTCATGGGCTGTATCTATATTTGACTTTATTAAAGGAAAATATGTTTAGAATTAGGTTTTTGCAAAACCACTGCAAGAGCAAGCACAAAAAGTTTCGTATATTCTTTTGCTGTTTCGTCTTCATTTCTGTGTTTATGTTTGTGAGTTGTTTGCGAAAAAGAGTGGTGTGAGCGGAAAGTGCTCACTTATCAAAAACTATTACATCTTCCTTAGTCCTTAGTTACTTTAAGTATTATGTTTAACGCAGCAGAGAGTATTTAATATATAATTATACTTTCATACCAATAAAAGAATCCCGTGGGATAATTTTCTATGTTGGACCATACCAGCTGAGCGAATTCGCGAGCGGAATCTAGTGTTATATATAAAAATAATTAAATTGGATTTATTAGATTATTAAATTATACTTCAAGGCTAAGTTTAAGAAGGCAATTCAAGAAGGCATAGCTTTCTTTTACTCTGGCACCCTATCTATCAAATCTTCTTGAATACTCTAGGCCGTCACAATTCTATTATTTTCTGTGCATTAAATTTGATTCTTCTTTTATCGACACTTTCAATTAGTTTAATTAAATAATATTAATGTAAATTTTTTTTTTAAAGTATTTAATTTTATTTATTAATTTTTTTACTTATTTATTTATTTTTATTTTTATATTTTTTTTTTTTTGTACTAAACGTTCTAACAACAAAAATTGCTACTTCACAGATTTGTGCAATTTCATTTACCCTTGTAAAAGTGTACTTTTGCAACTGGCCTATATCAACAAATACACCCTAAATTGTGTAGGGCATACTCTAGACTCGATTTAATTTCGTTAGACTTTGAAACTCAAATTATCGCATTATAATTTCTTTCATTACCGAGCAAGACTTTTCTTCTTCCTTTTTGTTTTTTTTTTTAAATTTTTGCCTGCAATTAATTTATAAATCATTGTGACTTTATAAAATAAAAAATAATGCATTACGAGTACTCGTATTTCCGGTTTAATTTACAATTATACGAACAGCATTTATTCACTGATTTGAATAATCAACTTAGAAGTCATTAATTTTGCATTTGAACTTTGCCAAAGTGTAGGGGATTGTGGTGTTAGAAGTGTGAATCATAACATTCTCGTGTCAATGACAGCTTAAATAAAAAGTGTGTTGAATTGCTAATCTAACCAAGAGTTCAAGAGCGGCATGGTATCAGAATAATGGAGCTTTCAAGGAAAATTCGTAGTTATATTCTATTGCCACGTGTCTTATGCGCTAGCAGATTACTTACCTTATTTACGAGTTTATTTCTTAATGGTTAGCTAAGCCATTTCACCTCATTAAAATCACGTTTCGGTATTATGTGACGAAGATTGTGTGACAGATTTGTAATGTACACTTCTGCGCAATAGCTAAATAAATGCAATAGTCTAGGCATCTAGATACGAGCTGAATCGTAGAGTAACACAGCAACGATTATCGAACGATTTTAAATAGAAAGTGTAGTTGACTAGAGTTAGGCAGTGTAATGTTGGGCAGTGCAGTAGCTGCTTTCCATAGATAAGATGGATGGAGTTATGTAAATGAGTAAAACTTTGACTTTGCGTTACTAAAGCTTCCACGTTTGTGTCGAGAGAGAGAGAGAGAGAGAGAGAGAGAGAGAGAGCACTCTCTGAGTACGTTGTGTATTTGAAGATAGAGATAGAAATAGAGATTGTGTATACCTAAATAAAACATTCCTTATTGAAAACACTTAACGGAAGTCCACAACAAAATCTCATATTCAAAGCATGGTAAGTTGGCCATTTGAAATGTGAAGTTATCAATGCTTAAAAGAAGTCTCCAGTCTATCTACTGGTCACTAGTTCTTGCCAAACAAACAACTGACCAATTGAGTCGTTTTCAAGACAAAGAACTCATAAACAGTTGAAAGACAAAAGAAAAAACGCAGAAACTTCACATGAATTCACATGAATTTCAAGGACAAGTCTCGTCATTGCATATACATATGCTATATGTATCTGCATGGACAACAAATTAATTTTGCGGCCTCTTATTTAATAACAACGCTTTCGTTTTTCTCGATATTTCGTTGCTCGTTTCATTTTTTATTTTCATTATTATTATTATTATTTTTTTTTTATAATCGTTCTGCGCATATAATTTTGAACTCGATCAACTCAGTTGTGTGTGCTAATGGCATTTGGCCTATTTACGCTTCCAAGTATTTGGCAAACGTCTGCATTCTCGAACACATAAAATAAAAATTTCTGAGTCCTTCCGCCGGTCGCCGGTCGCCGTTCGCCGTTGACACAGTACGAGTGTAAATAATATCAGCACACCAAATGCTTGTGTATTATTTTATATTAACCCCATGTTTCTTTCTTTTCGTTGTATGTACTCAAATTTCATTTATTCGTAGTCTCTCAATTTCTGAGAATATGTGCTTCAAGTCGAATCGCATCGTGTGCATTTGTAGTTAATTGGGTTAGAGGCGCAGTAGGTTAACAGGGTGATTTGTCTGGGGCTGGTTCATACTTAAAAGGTGGTTGTTACGCGCAAACAATTCGACTGTGAAGCCTGTAAATGTGTTTCGAAGGTCAGTGATGAGCAGCGCATATAATTTGTGATTCTATATGGCGTATACTAAATTAAATAGTGTTTCAAAGCTTCATAATGTTGATGTGGAAGAGTTATAATCGGATTTGAAATAGTGCGATTTGTATAGTATCTTTTAAAAAATATGTCTACATAAAAATGTTATTTATGTTCAAATGGCAAATCGCTGAAAGTAAAAATAATTTTTATGCAAATAAATAAATAATTAATCCATATATATAAAATTGGATGTATGTCTGTTTGTCGGTCTATAAACGACGATGAAATTTTCAGGGAAACTCTAGAATAGCATGTCGAGTAATCCTGTAAAGTTTGGCGAGTTAGTATACCGTGAAAGTCGTGGGAAAAAAATTATTTGAATATTAGTATGAAATCAATATTGCTTCATCAGTTTGTTGTTGAAAAGTATGTCAAATTTGAAATCTAAAGTCTGTCAATGAAAATTAATAAAAAATAAGTTTAATTCAAATCGAAAGTTTAATGCGCATTTTTTTTTTATTCTTCAATGCAACGGAACGCGTTTGGTGCTAAGAAAACTGATGATCAATGTGGTGCATGGGACGATACTCAAAGGAAAATTCAAAGGTATAAAAGTTCTCATCCCTAATAGCTTCAATAAAGCAAATTTCTTGCTGGCACACCATTGAAATAATTAATTGTTGTACTTTTATTGAATTTTCATTTTCTTTGCTAATACCGTAAGTACTTTTTACAGGTCTCCTTTTACTCCTTACAACAATTCATTATATAGAAGTAGAGAAGTCGCCTACCTGCAATACGAACCCCACCCGTGTATAACAGCTGAGATCTCAATACAGCCAAGCATGTTGGAATACTCAATATATATTACATTAAATTGACGATGAAAATTTGCATTATTATTCGCATGGCACACCCTGTTTGCTGATAATATTTGCCATATTTAATAAGAGCAAGTATGTATAATTTTAGCCTGTCTCCCATGTTCCCGTAAATATCAATACAATACATTTTCAAGATCAAGGTCAAGCCTGATGCATGCACGCGTACAATAAACAAAGAAGAGAGTCGACTGGCGTCAAGATGCGGGGTATTTGAGTGAAAATAGAGACAGGCATCAGCGCTATATACAAGAATTGAAGCAAAATGAGTTGCACGTCTCCTGCGCTTGGCTTTATTTTATATAAATTATTTTTAATTTTTTGTTGTTTTTTTTTTTCGTTTTCAAGTCGCAGAAACTTGCAGTTTCATTGTCAAACAACCCCTGCATAACATTAACAGACACACACGGCGAAAGCATTTGACACAGAGAAGACAAGACGTGCCATCGTCAGTGGACAAGCTTTGTCGTATAATGCTTTAGGGGTAGAGCCATGAAGAAGACCATAACCAGGCAAAGTTTTTTTTTTATTTATTTTTATATTTTTTTATATTAAAAAAAAAAAAAAATTTTTTTTTTTTGGGCACATAATTTTTTGCCAAGGGTCTGTCGACAAGTGTCGAGAAGCGCAGCTGCGGTCGTCGCTGTTGTTGTCGTTGTCTGCGGCAGAGACCTTGAATGGTAACAATGGCGAGGGACTGCGCGACTCAGATTTGGTCTTCGTCAAAGGCTTTTTCTAAGGTAAATCAGGAAATGCAAGCGTTCGCAAACCTACAGAAACCAGTTTAACACATAAGCTTGGACTTTAGTTTGCTCTTATTTAATACTTTTTTTTTTTTAATTTATTTTCTGTGCAGGCTTTATATAAAGCAACGCTGTTTTTTTTTTTCTCTGGTATCGCGTTTCAGGCGCATATTGGGCTCACATGATGTTTAACAAAAATAAACAGAAATAAAATGAAAAAGAAAAAGAAAGAAAAAAGAATTAAGTTTGAAACCTTGAAAATATTTTTGCGTTCTATTCCTTTTGCTTCTTCTCGGTGTACTCATTGCATGTTCTGCCTTGATTACATTCGGATTGTTCTTCCGCCACTTCTGTCTAGACAGACACGCCTAATTGTAGAGATCGCCATCGTCATCAACTTGCACACATCATCTTCAAAGCACTCTACTTTGCCTGCGATCAGATCTTCTCGAGAAATGCCTGCAGGCCAGGCCAAGCAGACCGAAATCGAACGATTTTGCCTATATTTTCATCGAATTTCGAACGAATGATTTTGTGATATTATCTTTCGCACAAAATTTGCATTCTACATGCTAATTTGAATTTTTCAGATTTGAGATTGAAATTTGAGGTTTGATTTTTGGCCTCGCTCTTCTTTTTATAATAAACAGTTAAGAATGGAGTTGTCAAAAAAAATATTTAAAAAAAGATACAAAAAATTTACCTTTCAGTTTTGATGTAGTCAGAGTTTGGTCAGAAAGAACTTACCTGCAAAGAATATACGAGCAAATGTAAAAAAAATTACTTGAAATATATATATATATATTCTATATATATATAATGGAAAAGGGGATTTATTTTGAATGAAGATGTAAATGAAAAATGAAAACGTCTTTAGTCGCATTGAACGATTTCTGTTAGCGCAAAATCTTATGAGTTTCTTTCTTCTGTGTTCACTCGCTCGCTTCACTCTCTGCTACTCCTTTTCTGTTGGTAATTTGACTTTTCCTTCCGTCAATTCTTATTTGATTTGCCACCAAATACTGACTACGCTCTCCCTCAGTCTCATTGATTCTACGATCATGTTATTGCCAAATTTGGAATACACTAAATTAATTTCATGGAGACTTTTTTTTTTATTTTCCTTTGACAGATACTTTCAACGGCAAACTGAGGAAGCAATATTGATTTCATGCAAAATATGGTTGGAATTTCCAGACTTTCGCGGTATACCAAGGCACCAAAACTTAGCCAGAAACATTCTTCATGATGACATGTACCAAACGGTAAAAAGGTGTTAGAGTCTATAGGCCGCAGAGAAACAGACTAACAAAAAAAAACATAGATTATTATATATCTCTAGATATATATATATATATACATATTGTGATTATTAAAAATAAAAAAAATATAAAAAAATTGTAAGCGAGACGTGGTGGTAGCGACCTGATCACAACCATCCATTGAAGCACGCGACACCAGGCCTAGGCCTGTTAACGGTTGGGGTATCCGAGGATTCACAACCAGTTGAGGGGTATTCCTGTCGAAGGAAGCGGGCACTGCGACCAGAGTATATCTTTTGTACCCTATACCCTGGTTAAGACAATAGAGCCTCTGCATTTTTGATAAAGGCTAAAAGGTGCTTTGTCGAAGAGTTCCTGATCAGAACAGGTGACACAGAGTCTTGTTCCAGGAAGTCTAGACGAAGTTTGGTCAACGACGAACACTCACAAGGGAGGTGAAGACTAGTTCGTGCGTCTTCTAAACAGAGCCTACACTCTGGGCAGAATGACAAACCTAGTTTGTGCAGATGATAATTTAGGCGCTGGTGACCGGTTGAGTAGCTCACAATCAGTCTTTGGTCCGATCTACAAAGGGCTAAATATGGTGGGGTGACTCCGAGAGTTGATTTGTTATTATTATATTGCTAAATATAATATTAGTGGTCTTGTTCCTTAGGGCAAACGATATTAGTCATTTATAGACCTAGCGTCAAACATATTTAAATTCGCTTTCAATCGATCCCCTCGAATTCAGTTTGAGGACATACAATCTAGATGGCACAGTGAGCGGTTAACTGTGCTATTAACTCAGTAGTAAGGGCTTCTAAGCAGGCTAATTGTATAAACCTAGAAATCTTCTATTCGCTCTATCGTGAAGTAATATCTTTTATCTTCCAAATTTGTATCTTCTAAATATTACATTACAGACTTTTGAAAATTACGAACACGGCTTCAAAGATGCCATATAACTTATATGATTGAAAATATGAAATACAAAAAAAGGTGAAAAACTACAAAATACTACAAAATACAAAATACTTTACCTCGCTTCAGTGGACGTCATTCAAATATTTTTTTACTACATTCTATAGATTCTGTGTTAAAACAATTGGCAACCTCTCTTATTAAGTCCCAGTGCCGCTCACTATTGAGATGTTTTAGTGTCAAATCGGAATAAATTATATCTAAACGTAAATATGTGCATAGATGTTTTGATTAGCTTTTATAGATAGA
Organism: Cacoxenus indagator; assembly: GCA_035041755.1. Classification (NCBI taxonomy): domain Eukaryota; kingdom Metazoa; phylum Arthropoda; class Insecta; order Diptera; family Drosophilidae; genus Cacoxenus; species Cacoxenus indagator. Next base: position 2,232,936 of record JAWNKX010000665.1, read on the forward strand.
CTCTGACACACCTAGCGAATTCTAGATCAAATGACATACTCTTATGGCATGAGGGGCACAAGTTGTATATACGTTTTGGTATAAATAGTTAAGCCCCAACACAAAACCAACTGTCAGCGCAGCATTATTTGGGGTATAGTAAATCGTTTTCCAGAAAAATCTGTCGTATAGCCAACATTAAATCGCGCAACAACAAAAGTCATCAAAAATAATATCATAATAAAAAAAAAAGAGGAGACTACCGAAGAAGCACACATCAATTACTAAAATGTTGAATGAAGCAGTAAATGTGAGCAGACACCTGAGCAAATGAGATACGATATATAGTATAGCAACAACAAAAATCAATGCCAGACAGCCAAGCAGACTGTCTTTCTGAAAAGAATAACAACAACCAACAAGGGAGACATAATTTGAGTAAGATTGTATATCCACAATACGCATACGCCCGAGTGCGTGGCAGTTACATACGGCGAAAGGAGAAAGCTATCAGGCTACAAAATAATCAAGCAAGCAGGCGAGACAGACGAGAGAGACAAACGAGACGAGAAAGCGAACGCTGCACGCACGTATTCAGACCAAAACCAACAGACAAGACAACAGCACACCAAAAGGCCACCTAACAAAACTTGAGAGGGTAGTCGAAGGATGGCAAAAAAACATGAACGCATTTTTGGGTCGTTGTATTTGATAGCCTTTCTTTTTATTTATTTATTTATTTATTTCTTTTTTTTTGATTCATTTTTCGGTAGCCTTTGCACCGCACCGCATCGCCAGACAGTCCTAAAACTCGGCTATGTCGGCCTGTGGGACGATCGATTATTTTTAACGCCAGCAGTTTATACGCACTTTTGTTGACGCCCTCTTAGTTTGTGTGTGTGTGTGTGTGTGTGTGTGTGTGTGTGTGTCAATGTGTGTGCCACACCCAAAAAGGAAGAAAAAATGGAAAGAAAAAAAAAGGAGTTGTAGAATTTTCATTATCAAGGCTATGGGAGATTTTCCTTTAGGAACTTGTGTGTTTGTGTCGCAGTAGACCTGCTGTCAGGCGCCAGACACACTTTGACTTTATAGGCGTCAATAGCCTTTTACGCGTCGGCTACTCTCGTCGCATGTTCTGAATGGCCCGAATGAGTGGCTGCGGCTTTTCGGCACGTTTTTGCACCTAAAGGTTTATTGTTCCTTAGCTAGACATACAACGCACACAACGCAAACAATCAAACAAATAACAACGAAAAACCGCCCTAAAATTCGAAGCGTTTTAGTTGGATTTTCCCCAACAATCTTATTGGACAACGTAATGGCGCATTGCTGGCAACATGAAGCAAGGAGAAGAAACTACCCAACGGCGTTGAAGCTCCGGTTGCTATTTTCATGCTCGAGCCTAATGCTGCTGTAGAATGTTTTGCAGCCACATTTGGAGCGCTCTTTGACTCACACTCAATTTATCTGGTTTGGTGACCTTCAACTTTAAACGTTAGTGCCTTAGTGGGTAGTCGACCCACTCGCACAGCACACATTTTCTCTGTCTTACTTTCGAATTTGTTAGCTGCCATTTTGGTTATGGAAAAGTCTGCTCTTCGTGTCGCTCAGCAAATGCTGAAAAATCGTTTTTGTGTGGTTGGCACACGGCGTTGGTATCTTCTTTGTGGTTGCCATTTGCACTCGTGACCTTTATTATTTGCTCAGGTCTTGGTTGCCTGCCTACAAAAGGTCAAAATAAACAAAATATTTTTGCCTGCTGTCGTGTGTGGAATATTTTTAAATGTTTATTAAAAAGGAAAAATAAATTTAAAAATATTTTTTGACGTGTCAATTAATAGTCACCCTTTCGAGGGTAAGAAGTTGGAAAAAAAATAGAGTGCAATATTTAATTACTTGAACTAAAAAGTGGAATGCTATTCATTAGCAAAACTACATCTTTAACTTTGGCTTTCAGTAGGAAGAACTCATTTTAGTTAGAACACGAAATTTACTTGGTATTCCAAGGTATATGAATTAATTAATATTAAATTAATAGAAAGGCAGCAGCTCACTAAAAGGTGTTGTAACTTTTCTATTAACAGGAGTTAACATCAGTGACGAAGACCAGTCACAATGCGTTTCTTTTCTCAAACAACCTAATGTAATCTTTCGCATAAACTGGGCACATTGCTTGGCCATCATCATCTTCAACTTTCGGCGAGTAGATCCAAAGTTTTTTCTTACCTTTAAACATTTTTATTTTTTTTTTTATTATTACTAGCTTTACCAGCAGCATTGTCTGTGCAGTGGTTAGTGTTAAATAACAGAAGAACCTATATCAAGATGGTAAACAAGAAGGGCGTACGTTACTTACAAGTCATTTCACAAAATAGAACAGACTGTGCCAGACTTAGTTTGAAACAATTCCGAAAGCTGTTCATACACGACGCGTTTGAAATTATACATAGAAGTCGGCGTCATACGCGACGAAAATGCTCTCAGACACCAGCGAATTGCACGAACATGTTCGTCGCGTATGAACAGCTTAAGATTCTATAGAATTGAATGAGAAAAATTTTATAAATATACGTAAATTTGAATCTATTCGATCCAAATAAAGAAAAAACTCAGAAGTATTCGCACGGAACATAAAGTAAAATTTATAAATATTACGTGACGTTAGCGACGACATTGAAAGCGCAGCATAAATTGAGTTAAAAATCTGGCGGCACTCTTCGCTGTCCAAAAGCATAAAAGGACCTGCCGTCCGTCGTTATAATTTTAATGATCAACAAAATCAACGACGTATTGTATTTAAAAACATTTTTTTTTTCTCTTTATTTTCCCAAATGAAGCGTATATTGTCTATTACAAAATATAAATCGACTATTGTACAGATTAATATTTGAGACAAGTGGGTGAATTTTAACTTTACAATCAGTTTGTAAAGTGGTGTTGTGACTGGATATTAATAATACATGAATTTTAACAATAAATAAATTTATGTTTTTATGAGCACTTAGGAGTATTGTGTCATCGGCGAAAGTTGCAATCATCGAGGAATTATGAGTGGTATGGTATGGTATGTCTGCTGTGTATAGGTTATATAATAATGGTCCTAGCACACTTCCCTGTGTAACTTCCGAATTTATTGCTCTAAGGCTTCAGTATTCGTCTGAGTATTTTACTAAAAAGTATGTACCTGTGATATATGATGTTAATAGATGTGCTATGTTTTGAGGGTATACATTGTTAAGTTTCCATTTGAGTCCTTTATGGCAAACCTTGTCAAAAGCTTTTTTATCGACAATGTCGTTTAGAATTTCGTGCGTAGCTCTGCGTACTTGTTGTATTTTTTGTTGATAACCTGAAAGCCTGCCGACATTTATTGGCGACCACAGGTTATAGTGTGAAGAATGAAAAAAGAAATTCAGTCTATAATAATCCGACTCCTTATGGAAAGAAACCTTGACACTCCCCGGCGGGGAATTGAACCCCGGTCTCCCGCGTGACAGGCGGGGATACTAACCACTATACTACCGAGGACCGATAATTTTCCTCGTACAAAATATTTTATCAGCAGCACTTTGTACTAAAAAGTCACACTTGAGCGCCATCTAGCGGTAAACATTGAAATGTGGAGACTAATGGCTTTACTATTTCACGTCAGATGCCATCTTCGTAGGTGTACATGCACAGCCCATGTGTGAAATACAAACATAACCAAACACTCTATAACTGGGGATATAGCTCAGTGGTAGAGCATTCGACTGCAGATCGAGAGGTCCCCGGTTCAAACCCGGGTGTCCCCTTATTTTTCTTATTTTTACCTAAATCTAAAATAGAGCATTTTTTTTGCACTCACCTGTTTTACCATTCGGACTGTAAGGGTCGTAACTACCCGCTGACATTGGCGACGCATAACCATTCGAAATATTTGCGCTATAACTGTGATTCTGCGAGCCCGGCGATGGACTTAACGGCGGTGCCGAACTGGGCACACTGCCGGGACTAGGCGTCGACAACCAATCCTCTGGCCTAAAAGAGACGAATTAAAAGAAGAGAAGCATTTGCATAACCGGCAGAGAAAATAACTTACGCATCCAAACGCGCACGCTTCATAGGCACAAATACGAGGTGACCATTGGAACTGCTCAAACCCGCTCCCGCCGACACCGCTGCTGATGCTGATGCCGCTGCTGCTGCTGCAGCCGCTGATGTTGAAGCAGCCGCTGTCGCCACCGTACCTGTGGCGGTATTAACAACCAAATTTATAGTTGCGTTATTTGCGGTAACCTTTGAAGCGTTGTTGCTGCCGCTCGTACTCGCATTAATGGGCGTGCCAATGAGCAAATTGTGGCAGCTATTACTGTTGCTATTGCTATTGCTGTTGCTGCTGACAAGATTATTAATGCTAACGCTGCTGCTATTAGCAGTGCTGTTGCCCGATGTTAGCGCCTGAGCTGCTGCTGCTGACGTCTTTGTCAACGCAAGCACTTCATGGCTCAAAGGCTCTGCTTTAATATTGGCAGCTGTGAAGAGCTTCAGTTTGTCATCGCCGCTGCCGCTGCCACCGCTGCCAGCGCCATTTATATTGGCCAATTGCAAAGTCAAAGTATTACTTTTGTTTGCTGAGGCAGGCGAAACGGATGTGGAAGCCGTGGCAGCAGCAGCGGCGGCGGCGGCAGCGGCAACAGCTAATTGTTGTTGCAATAGCAAATGACTGGGTATTATATGTTGCTGTTGTTGGCCTGGTTGTTCTTGTTGCTGCGTTTCTTGACTTGTTGATTGTTGTAGGGCTTGTTGTTGGTGTTGGTGTTGTTGTTGTTTCTGCTGCTGCTGCTGATTCTGCTGCTGTTGCACATTCAGTCGATACATCATGGATGAGAGGTTCATTATTGCTTATTAACATCAGCCATCAAACATTTATCGTTACTTGATTTGTCTTTGTATTGATGTTGTTGTTGTTGTGTATGATATTGCCAAAGCAACATTTTGCCGAGCATGTTTTCCTTATCATTTAAATGTTGCTAGGCCGCTTTTCAACTATTTGTCATTGCCTTTATTTTTTTTTTTTACTCTATATTCGTTTTCTGGTTTTCGCCAGCATCTATTGCCAGTTGTAAATTGTTTCACATTTTTTCAATATTTCTGCTCAGCTTTTCCTGATATTGCTGGCGTTTCTATTCTTGTTGTCGTCGTTGTTGTTTATGTTGTTGTCGGCCTCGTTTACGTTATTGCTCTGTTATGCTTTTTGCTGACGGCTACTGCAAATAGTGGGAAAAAAGCAGAAATATTTGAAATATCTGCATCGGAATGAGGTCAATGTTTTTATCTTTTGTGCCATACAAAAAAAAAAGGCGAAAGCCAATTTGAAAGGGTTGGATTTCCAATCAAAATTATTACCGTACTTGTAGTAAATTCGCTTCACACTCCGCACCAACAAATTCATAAATGATATTACATTATTAGTGTGTCTCATGTTTTGGGAATGGTTACTATACATACTGCAATTCACCACTGAGTGTCATATATGGTGCTCTACGTTCCAGTAATCCAGTAATGGTCTCGAAATGTTCTGGTTTGTTGTGAATTAACTTTAAGTCAAAATTTTAGTTGGTGGCTTCGAAAATTAATGTGTATTCAGTGGTAGTAGCGTCAGTCTACACTGTAAAGCTTTTTGGGAAGTGGTTCAATAATCAGTGTGAGTGTTACCATATGTGTATCATGAAATGTGGCCTACTTTGATGACAAAATATATATTATTCTCAACCTTTTAAAACTCAGATGAGATATATCAGCCCGAAACGTCAAACAAGTTTTTCTAATAATAACTAAGCTTGAACTGAGCATTCAGTAACTTTTTTGTGGTTTTAAATATATTTCAAGCATTGGACAATAAGGAAATATATCTATCATGTAAGTTTGATTTACCAGATATCTATTTATAAACTATATATATAGTTTACGATTGGCACATTAGATTAGACCATCGAATGGATAGCAAGTTGCATTTTCTAGCACTAGAAGTGATTTATTAGACAAATATTGTCTTTTAAGTAGCGCCTTGAAATGCGTGAGTCGCACTACAGAGTCTGTAATATAAATCAATTCGCTGGCCGGATTACCGCGTTGTCCGAATTAATGAGTGTCCGCATTATTGAGCATATTACTGTATATATAAATTATTATATATAATAAGCTTGTTATGGTTTACAAGAATAAAATCGTGTTAGAAAAATGTAAATGGTGTGTTTTTAAAGAGTCTCCATTAGATTGGAGGGATTCTACAACAATAGGGATTTGATCAAACTAAACTAACAACTATGGAAGGCTTTCAATTGCATTTCAGAAGTCAAGCTAATTGTTTGATAATTCGCTGAACAACTTCAAAGTTGCTGAGTAATTTGTTGTCAAATGACGCTACGAACTGCAAAGTTTTTAAGGTTTTAGATAATATTTATATCATTTACGTGATAGCTTAAACGGCTTTAACTCATTCGAGTTTGAGTTAGAACGCATATGCAAACACCTCTTCAAAGTGCTTTAAAGCACAAAGCAATTTAACGGACGCTATTCACATCGCTTAAAGAATCAGCTGTGTGCAGGGTTGTTATGTGGTGTAATTATTTTGCTTTATTTAATTTTTTTAGTAGTTTTGTGAATTATATGCCGAAAAATCAAGATAAGCCTTATACATTTTTAAAAGTAACTGATGGCTAAGCCATAATACATCATATGCGCTTGACAACTCTGCAAAGTTTGTATAAGAAGAAGAATAACGCATTGAAGACGCACATGAAACATTTAAAAATAAGTGTAGTAAGTTAAACCAATCTTAGTGAAATCGGTTTTAGCTTTCATGTAAACGAGATGGTGAGCACACCATTAACTGTGTCAACAACATAAACTGGCGCCTCATATAGCTACCACTAGACTAAAATTTTACCTGCAAATTTATGTTCAAAAATTCATAAGATTGTACATAAATTTGACATAGGCCAACCAAGTTCAAGCGCGAGTAATGGCCTCCGTGGCGCAATTGGTTAGCGCGTTCGGCTGTTAACCGAAAGGTTGGTGGTTCAAGCCCACCCGGGGGCGTTTAACGACTGCCCTGCCTTTTTTTTCATGTTTTGTTCCTCGTTTATTTTAAATAAACAGAAGAAAAATGTCTATGCAAACATGCAAGAAAACATTAACAATTTTAATGAAAAATTCAAATGTATAAAAATCAGTTAGATTAAACTGAAATTAAAATAAAAAGCCGCTATATGCAGCAGTGAGCATTTATGTCCAACAAGGCAGCGTGGCCGAGCGGTCTAAGGCGCTGGTTTTAGGCACCAGTCCGAAAGGGCGTGGGTTCGAATCCCACCGCTGTCAACTTGCGCGGAAAAGTGCTTCTTTTTTATTAAGTTGAATTTCTTCCTAAAATTTATATTCCGTTGTCTTGTCTATTCCATCTTTAATTATTGTCTCCCAACTGATTACTTTACGAAATCATGGAAAGTTTGGTAAAATTATTGCAATTCCTAAACATAAAATGGCATCATTATAGTATATTAGTATTAGACCCTACGAGGGTCTTCTTCACAACGAAAACGAAAATAATACATTAACCAAATGCAAATCTAAACATTAATACTACTGACGTCCATTGGATATCTAGGATTACACTTAGATAATTAATTGTACTGATCGGATAAACTCTGGATAAAATTAAGAAAACTATTTGCATACTTTATCTGCACACAAACCGAAAATCTCAACTGTCATTGCACAATATGCCAAACACAAATCTATATTTAATCAAACGACAGAAGTGTTGACTATGCAAATCAGCTGAGAGAATTAGCAATTTAGAGTTTGCCGCCAATATATCACAATATTATTCCTTTCACCAAATCGTACTTCACAAGTGCAGCACTTGCACTAAGGAATTATAGAAACTTTAAATTTAAAATACAGAAACACCGTGTTCAACCATCTCATTTCTGAAATGGATCAAAGCGATTCACATGAGATGTGTTCGATGCGTGTATCTATGGTTTGGAAAAATACGCAAGTCGAAACGATTAAAAAGGTTTTCAGGCATGCAGGTTTCCAAAATTTGCAATGACAAATAATCCTTTGGCATCAACTGACACAACTCATGAACAATTCGACAATTATTTCCACAATGTACAGAACGACTTTGACGATAGTATCGACGAAGTTTTAGTTGCCGTTTTAGCTGATATCTCAAATTCAACCGCAGGATCGGACAAGAACTCTTCTGACGAATGTTCAGAAATATCTAATGCCGAGAAATTAACCAAGCTCATCAAAATATAAAAGGCCTAATTGAATATAGCTGCTAGCATCTTCCGGACTCACTGACCATTTAATAGACATTAAAAGTAATATTAAAAGAAAATTATTGAAAGATTAGATTAAAGATTTCTTTAATTAAATCATAAGTACACCTTCATATGTATATAATCTTTATCAGAGTTTTCACAGAAAACTCTTTCTCCTCAATTCCACCCGAACAGCGATTTTAGGTGATACCGAAAAACTCCTTCGGTAGAATTCAAAACCTCCACAGTTTTGTTGGTATAATTGGTTATTTTCACTCATAAGAACAGCTTTTTAAATAAAACCAATGATACGAATGGATAGATTATTCTTTTTCAAAGTAATCTGCATCAATTTTTTTTAAACAAATAATTTGTTTATTTAATTAATTTACCATTTTACAAACCGTCTTTAGTAGGCAAACCCAATCGAGCATAGAGATGCAAACTCGTTTTAAATTGCATGCGACATTTTTCGAAGATTTGGTTTTAACGAATAGATCAATAAATTGTGTTGTATATTAAAGTAATAAAATTAATATTAACGTTATGTTGAAAATGTCAATTAATTGCGTATTTTCTGTGCATTTAATGTAAAAGTTAATTCAGAACTTGTGTCAAGTGCATGTTGTGCATGTTGCCAAATGCAAAAATCGGCATATGAATGCGATGAGAAGAGAAGAGAAAGAAATTTATTAGCAGAAATGCGGGATTTTAAAATGTAAGAACACTTTTGGTGTTCTTAAAAATATTTATAGATAAATGCAGAGGAAAACACTGAACAGCGCAACAAGACAACATTTTCGAAAAAAATCATTGTTTATGTAAGCAAATGAACATTGAAAAGTGACAGTCACAGAATACCATTGAACTAATGCACACAGTAGTTGTCGCGTTTGTTGTTAAATTTGGCGCGAGGAACATTTCAAAATATTTTCTTTTACAATTTTAAAAGTACATTTGTAATAATTTCATTTCTTAATTGTTCTTCAATGGCCGATACATTTTCACCAGTTTTTTTTTTTGTCAATAATATTAATAATAATATGAATAATACATTTAAGAAGAATTGCTGTATGTGCTGACAACCCTATTAAGTCAAGCAAAACATTCAGTTGAAGCGGTTTGGGTATTGAATAAAAATGTTTCGAATAAACATAAACTCTCGAAGTTCTGTTACATCTACAGGTTTGCCGAAAGTTTTAAAAACTCCCGAAGGCGAAAACTTTTCGGTGACACCCCTGTATAATATTTTACATTTTACATTATTAATAAAACACAACCACAAATAATTTTAAAATGCAACTAAAAGGCACCCTCTTATAAGCTGACCACCTGCATAAGTTGACCAAAAAATCCGGCACCGAAGTTGGTCAACATATACCGGTTGACTGTGCATAGAAAACTTTAAACAAGCTGCCGACGACCAAAGAAGACTCCAAAAATTTTCGATCTGTCATATATAGGCAGCGTGGCCGAGCGGTCTAAGGCGCTGGTTTTAGGCACCAGTCCGAAAGGGCGTGGGTTCGAATCCCACCGCTGTCAATACGACTGAGATATGGCAGTCGTTTTTTATTTATTCATTTATATTTTGTTACGGTTAACGCGCCTCTGCTTTGCATCGCCTTTTAAAAGACTTAGTACCCCAAACACCTACCCTAGGTATTGCATTGCATGCATTTATCGACATTCTTTATATACGTTGGTATTCAACATTACGGACAGCCCCCATAACCGGACAGGTACAATAGCCGAACAAAATTTTGTCGACACAACATTTTCATTAATTTTATCAGACAAAAATAATTACTATGGTCAGACGCGGACACTACAATTCATAAAATTGTCATGAAAGTAGCTCTCATCAACAGATCAAACGAGGAGTTTTGTTAAAAAAATGTGGCTAAGACATAGACAAAATGGCATTTGATTGGTTCTCTAAGGCTAGAAGTCAAAATATGACCCGATTATAAATGTAAAGGCAGGGGACCTAGCAGTTGAATACCGTGTAACTACAAGCAGAGTTGACAAAGTTTTTTTAACAATGAGCGAATGGTATGGCAGCCTATAATATATGTACAAACAAATATTTATTTAGTTTGCTTAGTGGTATGTAGCGAACTCGGCTATCCATCGAGAACTGAAGATCAAACCACCTCTCAAAGAAGAAATTGTCTAGAGCAAAAACAGATATATAGGTTGATGGAGCATGTCAATCACCTATATCGCCTGATAATAAAGGCTATAGACAACAACAACAACAAAATTAGGAAACTAGTAATGATATACTTGTTTTTTGCAGATTAAAACCAATTGTATCAACCGGTCCTGTGGCGCAATGGATAACGCGTCTGACTACGGATCAGAAGATTCCAGGTTCGACTCCTGGCAGGATCGCTATGAGTTCCAGAGTTCTTTTTAAAAGTACATTTTAAAAAAAATTTTGGCACTTTCCTTTCATAGGCATATTTTCCTATAAAAGATATGGATAACGGGTGAGATTATGGATCAGAAGATTCTAGGTTAGCCACCTGACAGAATCACATGAAATCGATCTTGCGATATACGGGATACGACTTATTATTATTGAAATAATACAACAAATAACTTTTAGAATATACAAAAAAATAATAATAGTAATAATACATAAAAAAAATATAAAATAAGCCAACAATTTTTTTAAAGAAAACTTCTGCGCCCCCGGGTGGACTCGAACCACCAACCTTTCGGTTAACAGCCGAACGCGCTAACCGATTGCGCCACGGAGGCCGTCATAAACACAATCGAGCACTACTTGAGTTCTCATTACATTATAGTCCAGGGAATAGATTTTCGCAGTGGACAAATCAGCGGGAAAGCTGGAATTCTGCATGAACCTTCTTTTTGCGGTTGTGAATAAAATCTCAAAAATCCCCAACGATGCATGTGGGTACTTAATCACACGGAAGTGGTCAGTTGGTCGTAGTTAACGACTATGAGTAGACGAAATAACCCCCACCTAAATTTGTATAATTACATTTTAATGCTTTTAGCAGACAAGCAGAATGTCGATGCCGGAAATCTAACTACATATGGTATAAGATATATGTTTTTGAGAAACTGGATTTATGTTTTTCTTAATATCACGACCTTAAAATGCGTAAATTTACACAATCATGTTCAGTTTGCCTCCGTGGCGCAATCGGTTAGCGCGTTCGGCTGTTAACCGAAAGGTTGGTGGTTCGAGTCCACCCGGGGGCGCAAAACATCCTTTTTGTTGTCCTGCCTCAACTGTAGATTTTTAGAACCATTCATTTTTAAAGCTCTTTTATAGTTGTCACTGAAAATTACTCTCAAATATATTGCAGAAGCTGAGCATCATAGCTTAACATCAAATTTTATATTATGCCATTTTTATCAGTAAGAATTGGGAGACATCTATAGCTATTATTTGAGAAAAGGCATACGAATTTAGTTTCAAGAACAAATGATAATGACGATATTTTGTCATTATCTAAAAAAAATATTTAACTATGTAGACCAATCCAGAAATTTAAAATACAAAAAAAAAAAATTTTTAAATAAAATAAAATTTAAGCATTACAAATTTTATGTCTGATTCCGTGCAATTCGGGTAAGTTCGTTTCGGGAAAATCGATAAAAACTATCATTCGCTTAAGAGTGTGACGGAAAGAGCGCGGTTGGTGCCTTGTTCGTAGACGACGCGAATTTTATACGCCAACGGAAACGATTTAATGTGCGCCCCAGACACAGGCGAAAACTACAACTACAACAACAACAACGCCAACAAACCGACTGACTACAAATTGAATTCATTCATTCATTCATTCATTTCTCGATTCTCGTAGTTTGTCACAATTTTTACTTTCAATATTATTACCGGTATGTCCCTTCCACTTCGCAGTCATATTATATGCGCATATAAATTGCAACGCCATCTGGCCGCCTTAATGCACAGCAGTTTTTGTTTCCCTCTGTCTTTCTCATTCTAACCTACTGCTATTCTGTCTCGCTCTTTGGTTGCTACTAATTGGCATTGCAGATGAGTTTTGAATTCTCTCAGTTCGTCGGTTCAATTTAGTTTTGAGTTCAATTCATAGCGGAAATTCAGTCTAATTGAGTAGAACAGTGGATGGACTTATTTTTAGTCCATCAAAGAGTTCCTCAGCACAATGTTGTTGCGTCTATTTTGTGAGTCTGCTCCATTGATAGTGAACTCTTTAAAAGCAGACTTTGTACCATTAAGAGTTGAAGTTCGAAGGCACTCATCATAGTGAAAGTTATTAGACTATAAAAAAAAAAAAACTATGGATAGTGGCAAACAAGTGAAAACATCCGAAAAGGCAGACAGTTATATAGCAGAGGTTATACGAGCATTTCGATACATTATTCCTCAAACTATTGCTAATATTCTTCTTTCTCTGATGATAATTATTGATAGCTGATGCACAAAAAAGTTAACAAACACTTCTGTCAGAGTGACACGCTTCCAGAAGCCATTGAATAACGTCACAATGACGTGTAATGCAAGCAACTCGGTTTGGGTACTATCCCTACTTTATGTCAAAGGGTAATGTACTTTTTTTTCTAAAAGTTTTAATCAAAAGCTAGTTGAAAAATATAATTTTTTTTACAATTCCTCCCTGATTGGTATCAAATCAACAAATAAGAACACTATCAATATAATATTCGTACTGACTTTAGTATCAGATGATAAAATTTTAACGATTTGCTGAGAGGCCGTTGATGCAGCGTTCAACAACACCAAAAGGAAAAATGTCTGAAGTACTGCAATTATTATCTTTTTTAACTGACGAAATTATCTATTTACTACACAAAAAGGCAGACTTTTGAAAGGAATAATACAGCTAGACTGTCTATGTAAATTAACCGTATTTTAGTAGGCAACCTAATACCAGTGGCTATAATACCGAAGTCTAAACTTAACGAACTAAAGCTAACCCGACATAGAATGATATTTGCATTATAAATCAAAAAGGCCGCCCAACATGCCCAAGGATACACACATTAACTATGACTTAATTAAATAAGCCTACTCTAACCAAAACTCTGGAGGTTCTTGCATTAATTCCGCTCATTTTTGTATTTTTTCCATCATTTTCTAGAACCGTTTCACACCTTTTTGGCAACACGGCAATACCGCATCGAAAGATTGATGATGCTTTGGCAGCGATCCAATCATCGATCCATTTTCGTACATTCTCCGCCTTTCGAAACCGTGTAACAATCAAGCCATGCTGCTTGGATCTAAACAAGTGATAATCAGAAGGCGCTGTATCTGTGTGTAGATGGGCTTCGGCAGCAGGTTTCTTCAGGTTATAAGTTGTTGGATATTTCTCACTTCGTGATGAAATAATTTATTGTTAGTTCCGATTTCGTCATCATATAGAGCAGTTATTGCGGTTAACATTAACATATTGAAGATGCCTGGACATTTGATGTCATTCAACAGGGTTTATTATAACCATCAAATTGGAAAAAGTGTCTAAGAGTTAGCTGAGATGTTCACTTTGACTAGGCAAACGGTTTGCAATATGATTAAGATAGTAAATAAGTAGAACAGACTGGAACTTAATTCATATCATGGCATGGACGTTTAGTAACAAAAGTAGCCAACAATTCACACATTTTGACAAGATCCCTTGCTACTGAATTCCAGGAACAGTCTGGTGTTAGCATTTCCCATCAAACGGTACAACAAGCTCTAAAAAGCAACCAGTACACTAAGCGAGTTGCCGTGAAAAACGCTTCACCTTCGCTTCAATGCATCTAGACAAGCCGGAAAGTTACTGAGATGACGTCATATTCTGTGACGAAACGAAATTTATGATGTACTATAATGACGGACCCAAAAAAGTGTGACCAGTAGAAGTGTAGAATGTCGTAGCGACGGTAAAATTTGGAAAACTATCATGCATGGTGTGGGGGTGCATATCCAGTAAAGGGGTTGGCGAATTAGCTTTTGTAGAGAATACAATGGATGCCCAAGTATCAGTATTTGAATATTTTAAATTACCAATTAGAGAAATAGTGCAAACAAATTTGGATTCATTCTGGATAACAAACCGAAATGCAAATTTTACTAAGACATGGATCCCAAAAATAAAGCGCAACACCGGAAAAGTGTTTGATACGCCAGCTCAGATGTCCTGACCTTTACCCAATTGAAAATTTGTATGCATATTTAAAGCAAGAAGTGGTAAAAAGGCAACCAACAATGCGAGCAGCCTTAAAAATGCGATATTGAAGGAATGGGCTCAAATACCACGGGATTACAACTTGGTTCAACTAGTTCATTTTATGAAAAGACTTTTGAAAGTCGTGGTAGACGCCAAAGGAACATATACCAAATATTAAATTAGTTTTCACTTTTCCTTCCAAATTCTGTTTTGTCAAAACATATTCTTTACACTCGAAAATAACAGTGCTTTTGGTATCTGCTTCCTCTCTCTCTATTTCTTCCTTTGCTACTTCTAAAACTTTGCTACTTTTTGATAGAAATTAAGTTAATAAATCATAATCAGTTAGAAACATTTTTAAAAAAACCATATTAGTATATTTTGCTTCGACTTAAAGTTAAAAAATAGTACTTTTTTATGGTGTCAAAACAATATGTTGACATACTGTAGCTGTTTGCCAGCCATTAACATTGATACTTAGAATTTTGAGCATTAGATATCACTGACCAGAATTCATACAAGCTCCTAATATAAAGAATTTATCAACATAACAAAGGTACATATGTATGTATTACATTCATTGACGAGCGAAAGAAGGACGGTTGCTTTGTGAAATTTTCGCTCAAACGCCCGATCTCAATCCCATAGAAAATCTACGAAAAGTTGTAAATCGGAAGGTACTACATGGAAACTCACCTTACACTGGGCGAATTGGAATAGAAAACATTTCTGTTGAATACCCTGCAGCTAATTAAGCTAGTTTAATACGCGATGTTTTCAGAAACTTACCACTAACAATTTCAAAATTACGCTTTTTTTTTGCAGTTAAAAAATAAAGTATTTCGATGTATTTCATCGACGTTTTGCTTTGTATTATTTCTTATTCGCTTTATTTTCTCACTTTAAATAAATCACAAACACATACTATTTGCAACTGCAACCAGAAACATAGCAAAATCCAATAAGAAAACAAACCGCATAAAATTTAACGATTTATTTATGCTTCTGCAATTGGAAAATGTAAAAGTGTGCGAACGAATCGGCGCGCGTGAGTGAATGAGTGAGTGAGCGAGTGACAGAAAGCACCGGAATGCACGCGAAACGCGAGAAACACAAAACTTGCGTTGCAGCATAAGTTGTTGTTGTTTTTTTTTTATTTTTTTTTTTAATAGCAATTGTGAGAGGTTGATGCTAAGACCCAATTTACACGGGCAGCAGAAACGAACAAATGCAATTAGAGTGGGAGCGTAAATAGGAGAGTAAGAGAGCGCGTTAATTTTCATGCAACAACAGGCATTTTTAAATTGCTTTTTAATTTTACTTTTTATTTACATACATATGTATGTATTTTTATTTAACACTTTTTGTTTAGTTTTGCACCATTTTTGTTGTTCAATATATCTATGCATATGTATGTATGTATGTATGTATCTTCTTGTACATACATAACTCTATGAAAGCGATCGCATCAAATACGTGTGGTCTAGTGTGTGTGGCGCCCAGTCTCTCACACTTGAATGGCTTTGTTTTTGTTTGTGTTTAAATTCTTTTAAATAAATAGTTTCTTGCCTCATAAATAACACACTTTTTACATAGCCCTCGCAAAAAGGAAACGAAAACACACGCGGCCGCAGCAAGAAAAATAAACGTGCTTACTCTCGCACTCACACTCTCACACAAATTCAAAATCATCAGACGCTTTGCTCTCTCTTATATTTCAAATTGCTCTCTGTTTCTTTTACTTTTGTGATTTTGCGTTTAATGCTTTGCAGGTTTTGTTATATTTATTTGTTTTGCTCATCATTCATTCGTTTCTGTGCTTCATATTCTTCTTTTTGAGTGTGTTTTTGAATTGCATTCAATTCGCATTTAAGTTCACTTCGCATAGAAAAACGCACAACACAACACACTTAACTGACTACATACACATATGTGTGTACATCCATATAAGCCTAGTAAAAGAGTGAGTGGATGAACGTGTGATACAAACAATAATGACACAACATACACTCGGAGCCCTGTACGCGTACGAAGAAAAAGTAAAAGAAGTATAAGAAAAAGAGGCTGCAAAAAACTATTGCACTTTTGCCCATAGCCAAGAAAACGACGCCGCCCGTTGCCTCCAACAAAAGTAGTATTGCACAAAAACAACTAGCAGTTAATATTATAAAAAGGGACATATGCAGCGATTTGCGTGCATGAATGTGCGGTTCAGTGTGTGAAAAACAACATTCATTCATTCTTCCGAAACGTTTGCAAAAATTTAAAAAAAATTTCACTCACACCTTTTGATAAATGTGTTAAAGTTTACTAAAATTTGTTATTGGATTATTTAGTTTAATGTTTTAGAAGAAGAATACGCGTTGCGAGGCGCAACTAACGCCGACCGAACCGAACCGCATGAGAGACTCAAAATAACTCAAATCCAACTCACTCTTTGCATAGCTTTTGCTTTTGCCTATGCTGCTACTTTGCTGCTGATGACGGCGTTGTCGGCCGCTGTGACTGCAGCTGCTGATGTGACTTCTTCACCAGTTACATTTGACTTTTGGCGTTGCTCACTTGTTCGCCGCTCTTTTGTACACGTATACGATGTCTCTCTCTCTCTCTCCCTCTCTTTCATAAATTTTCGATTTTTATCGTGGGTGTGAGTTCTTGTTATTGCGCTAGTCAGCTGAGCGTTGCATCCAACTGCATGTGCTGCTGCTCTCGCTCTAGCAGCATTCTTAACGAGGGATTTGCGCTTGCGTTGCTTTGTTTTGCTTAACGTTTTGTTTTTCTCTCTTAATAGTGTTTCAAAAATTATCTCGTTTTTCGCGTATTGAGCAACTTTCCCGAAAATTCAGCTTTTGGTTTTAGCAACAATAACTTTGGTAAGCGAATACAAAACTCGTGCGGAACTCTTCGAAACTGGTTTTTAAGTCTGTCGTCTTTCTGTTTTTATTTCATTTTCGTCTTTCTTTTAAGATAGCTTTTCGTGTTTTGCGGTTTTAAAGCTCGTTCGTTACTTCTTCGTTGTCTTCGTCTTATGCTGCAGCTTGCTTTTGGCTTTTGACTTTGTAACACAGTTGTCTGCCGTTGTTGTTATTTTTGCTGCTGTTCTTGCTGCCGTTGTTTTTATTGTTTTTGTTGTTTAGTCGTGTGACTTTTGATTTTGTTTTGGTTTTCCTTTGCTTTTCTTGGACCCTCTTCGCCCTTGCTTTGACAAGCAAAGAATCTTTCATCTCTTTATATATCTAATTTTGTGTGATTTTTTCCTTCTGGGTTTCACAAAAAAGTGTTTACAGAGGTCAATAGTGATCTTCAAATAGAACGCATAGAAATGTAAATGAAGTAGAGGGCGAACACAAAAATAAAAATTATTATTCTTTCTAACCGAGAGAAGTGCTAGCTTCGCATATGCGAAGCCGGGGTTCGAGTCCCGGCGCATTCAATTGGTTTCTACCTTTAATAGTTTCACTTTTTCGTTTGTTATAGTCCAGCGCTGTCGCTTACAATCCCTTTAAAATATTTTTTGGCAATGAAGCCTCTTTATACTTCAATTATTAACAAGTTGTTAATAACAACACATTCAGATTCAAAGCTTCACACATGATCTCAAACGCACCATATTCATTGTCCACGATCACCCACACAACTACCACCCATCAAAACAATTCAACACATTCATTATTACAAATAAAAATGTTAAATCGAAGAGCAGACGATGCACGATTTCTGAAGAGCAACACAAACGCAAATGAACGAACAGCAGCAACGTCAGCGGCAACGTATAACGAAAGCTGCCCGACAATATTGCCCCACATGTTGTTGGTTGTAAACACAAGGGGGATGCAGCCGACAGACACTGAGCACTAGAGTCAGAGACAACAAGTTGAATGACATAAAACATCAACTGACCTTCAACTCTGAGAGTGAACCTTAGAAAAATGAATAATTTTTCACACGACTGCAAGGTATACAAAAAGAGAAGTGAGCGAAGAGTGCAGAAAACAAGCAATGCCGACGTTTGAGTCGGCTCCAAATGATTGCATTCGTCCGCCAGTGCCATTTCCCATGCAAGTGTGACAGAGATGACACACAACACAGAAGAGTACAGGAGAAACGGCAAAGAGCGAATAAGCAAATACAAAACATATAGGAAAAACAATGCAGCATGAAAGCAAAATCATGTTGAACGTATGAGAGTACATATGATTGAGTTGCTGGGCAGGGAAACGTGCAAACTAAAGAGCACATGTATATACATACATACTTATTTTATTTTTATTTATTTATGTCAGACAGAAGAGAGCGATTCGTTGTGCATTAAGAGAGTAATAGAAGCCGCAGTGTGGAGGGAAAAACTGTTTGTGTGGCGTACAAAATTAGCACACAAAATTGCAATGTTGTTGTTGTTTTTTTAAATATTTTTTTTTTATTGCAAGTGAAACGCAAGCGCATTGAGCCGTAACGTAAGCAAGGCAATGATTTTTTTTTTAAAATTAATTCTTTTCAGCCGCCACATTCAATACTTGTATGAAAACGAATGTTTGATATGAAGGTAACACACAACATAACAATGTCTAAAGATGGGCAAGGGATGTCTTAGGTTGAGCGGAATAGGTTTAAGGTGTGGAGTTGTTGTTTTCATGTTATTATTATTGTACGGAAGCTGCAATTGTAACGAGGCATTTGACATAAAATACATGCTCTTTTTCCGCTCTCTGTCTGGGACACTCTCTTTGAATGAGAGCTTGCACTTGGCTTCGCTATCTCATAAAGGAGCGACTCGTTCACTTGCTTATTGATGTTAGAGCTGCATCCGATAAACTAACCATTCCATTTCTCCTTTCGTTGCCTTCTTTTCCAACTGATTTCTGATCTTTATTCATTTATTTACTTTATTTGAATTTTTTTTTTTTTTTTTGGTGGACGGTTTAGGTATGCAAACAACATTCCGCAACCGTCCTCGTCGTCCTCGTTGGCGACGGTCTTTATGGTATTTGCCTTCAAGCGCATTCATTTTCAATTGCCGATGTTGACAGTGTACGGAATACATGGCTGAGGCGCATTGAGTAGCTCCTCAGTTCAATTGAACTCACACCTGAGAAATTTACATTTTGCGCAAGTTTGCGCTTTGCTCCATTTCACTGCGCTATCCGTGAATAGCATTATGGGTCAACTGTTTTTGAGTGCAAATAAGTGGGAAATTGACACGAAGGTCTCCACAAAAATTAGAAAAATAAAAACGAACAAATAGTTTGCTAATACCGTTAATTAAATCCCTGAAAGTTGGATTTCATCGGATTTTGTTAGCAGTTTTATTATTATTATTATTATTATGATTATTATTATTATTATTATTATTATTATTATTATTATTATTATTATTATTATTATTATTATTATATTATTATTATATTATTATTAATTATTATTAAATATTATTATTATTATATTGTTATTAATTATTATTAAATATTATAATTTATTAATATTATTATTATTATTATTATTATTATTATTATTATTATTATTATTATTATTATTATTATTATTATTATTATTATTATTATTATTAATGTTATTATTAATATTAATATTAATATTATTATTATTATTATTATTATTATTATTATTATTATTATTATTATTATTATTATTAAAATAAGGTTTATAATCACTCACTTTATCATCTATAATAAACTTTTAGCGCACAAACTGATTCTGTTATTAATTTGGAGTATTCCTATTCCAGCAGGAGTTCCGTATCCGATGGTTCGCCAGAGAATGTTTCACGACATCGCTTTTGGCCCGAATATGCAATTATCATGGGAACCATGGGTCAGGTGAAATTCTATAGGATACAGACGTCAGCAACGATGCACCATTACAACGTACGTACACACGTGAGTGCGCATTTCTCAAGTTGACAATATGCTTACCAACACTTGACAGAAAAGTTGTAAAAATAATAATAAAGTATATCGATTTTTACACACTCAAATAAAACGCTGAACTCTAAAAAAGCGTGCTCTAAGGCCTTGAGAAAAGCCGCTATGTCTGACAGGTGGAAGACCTCATCAGCATCCTGAGGCATTGCCATTTTTTTTACTATTATTCAACGCCAACACTATTGCTATCGCATTCTAACATGGAGACGAGCACTTTCTATTTGTGTACAACTTTTGGGGTCATCGCGTGCGCGTCGTTGATTCCGTCACTGTTCGTCGTCCTGCAATGCTGGTCATTGTCACCGTTGCGTGCAATTGCTCCGGCCAATGTTCGTAAGTGTATTTGCACTTAGTTAAACAAGAATTCGCTTTTAGCGTCGAAAGTACACACCGCACGTCCATTCGTTGCATGTGCATTTAACATCGGGTCAAGGATGTCAGTGCTTGCCATCGGCATCATCATGCTAGACGCCATGCATCGACCGATTGTGGTGGGAGCTGTTCTTGTACGCTTTCATTCAACACAATCACGAACTCTTTTTTTAAGTTGTCGTTTAGTTGGCATTTGTTGGCAGTTAGCCTGATGCCAAATGTCGGCAAATATGTTGCGTTTTGTTGGGTGAAAAGTTACTTCTTTGAAGAAGGTTGTGACATAGAAGCTTTTCTGCTACGAAAATAAAGTTTGACACTGACAGAGCGTGGTTTACTTCGAAGAAATTTAATTAATTAAACTGATAACGGTTTGTTAGTTCAGTTTGTAAAGCAAAGGACACAACATAAATAAGTGAAGTGATTAAGTGAATTTCTATGGTTACACATCCATGAAGTCCAAGGGATGCAGCATTTTTTTAGAGTTTATGTCTTGAATCCTAAGATGAGGGTTGGTAAAAACTTGGCTATTTATAAGAGCTACCTTTTCTAGTTACATAAGAAGAGCGCTTCTTCCATTACAACTTTTCAATAGAATAGCTTTCACAATGATCTACTGCATCCCGTTCAGTAGTGCAAGTAAAATTAGTACAGTAGTAAGCAGGCAACGCAGTATGCATGGTAGCCAAAGGTAGGAATGGATGAACGTACTATTGGCTAACCTAACGGTGTACTTAATGTTTGATAGGCAGATGTCTCAAGCTAAACACCAGCCAACACAATTGCTGTGAAGAAGAAAGTTGTGTGTTGTTGACTTCTTCTATCACATTACTCATAGTTCGCTAGATTAACTATATAAAAGGCATTTGCTGTTTATTTTATTCGTCAACATCGTCTAAAGCTGACCTTACACGAGGATGGTTTCTTTTTGGAATTGCTTGTTACATGCTCTGAGGCAAATTACGCATGAAGAATTTACAGAAAATTATTTATCTGCATGCATTCTTCAGGAAAACAATACATTTGAACATGTCAGTGCCAATGCTACCTTGCCTATTATAAAGCACTCAAAATTCTGCAGGGTGTGCCACCCTGGAAGTGCTGATTGGAAGGAGTAAGCGTAGAAAGTTGAAATCCATAAAATACTCAGACGATACACGCGCCAACAACAGACGACGATTGAGACGAGCCGTGCCCAGACTTTATGAGAATTTAAGCACAAAACTCACTTTAAATTTTGAATTTTATTGTTTCCTCGGTCTTCGTCCTTTCAGCCTGGTTGGAGGTGATGTCGTGCCATTGATTTATTTA
Organism: Cacoxenus indagator; assembly: GCA_035041755.1. NCBI lineage: Eukaryota > Metazoa > Arthropoda > Insecta > Diptera > Drosophilidae > Cacoxenus > Cacoxenus indagator. The sequence continues at coordinate 2,255,046 of JAWNKX010000665.1, forward strand.
ATTTTTTCTTTCTTTTTTAGAGCATTAAAAGGTCAAACTAATAAAATGGGAGTGAGCTGATTGGCATAACTACATTAGCTGATTGGCGACTACCTTAAATTTGCTGTTCTAAATCCGCTTTTGGGTTTATTAGTTACGCGATTTTCAGCGCCCATTCCATTTATGGGTTCGCTTGAGTGTTGAACATCTGCTTTGGCTTTTTAATCACACATTGATATTTAAACTGGTTTCTGGACTTACCAATTTGTTGTTTCACTCAAATGGTCATGACTGTAAGTAAGAAGAAGAAAAGTTGAAATGTTTTATAAGGTCTCAAAGAATTATGAGGTATTAAAAGACGAAGAAGGAGAAGAAGAGTAAGAGAAGGAAAGAAGAAATTATCTCCTGAATAAAACTGTCTTATTATCATCCATAAGATGACATGATGATTTATATGAATACAATCAATGAAAGCTGTATATTTTACAATTAGGCTAATTCTTAGGTATTTGAGTTTTGTATAGTCCCAACAAGAAAAAAAGTTTTAGAAAGTGTGGCAACCAAGAACTTTGTTGGGACTACCATAGCTTGGGAATCATTATGCTCAGAGCTCAGAGCAAGCCACACCCATTCGTTTATGAACGCATCTTCTTAGCGAACAGACGCCATATTAAATCCCATCTCAAGTTCGAACCCAGCAGGTTCAATTTCGGAGCGGTAGGAATCCTTCAACTATAATAATTCAAATATAATTACTTATAGTCTTATTTTGCTACTACCATCAGGCGATATCCCTAAGTCATTACCCGCTGGAAACAATCCGGACCGACTCTCAGTCAGCGTCCACCCAACTCAAGGTATTTATTGTTCTCCAGATATCTGAACAGCAGTTCACTACCTTCTCCACCCAACCTTGGACTCCAGGCTTGTCACCGCAAGAGGCAAGGAACTTCACAAGAGCATAATAAACTTTTCCAGTGAAGTTTTTGTTCTCGACGCCTCAAAGTCACTGAATGCTGTTGACTTGCTGGCTACAATGGCATATTCAACAGATCTGGCCAACGCTGAGTCAGCCTACCACTGTTCAGAGCACACACCACTGTATGTAAGACTTGGTTTAACTCCAGACAGCTAAGTTTGTCCTTTAGCTAACGTTGGCGACAAATAAAATCAAGAAACGAATATGATAAGGATGAGCCAATTAATGCAACCAGTGCATGCTGAGCACTTTAACGATGGTGATAAACGTGGATCTATCAAACAAATCTGGCTTGAATATAGCACATAGACACGCTCCAACTCGCGGCCCACGAAATCAGTGGTTGCGCAGGGCGAAGAAGAAAGCGGAAGCCATTGCAGACGATTTGGATAGTTGCTTCATGCCATTCATACTGGTTGACCCTGCAGAGACAAGAGAAACAGCAGAAGCCCTATCGACGTGCATACTGGAAGAGAGTCCAACCAAACACATTGGAAGTGAGCAACGATCGCCATGACACCTAAACCTCTAAATCTATATCGTTCAGCACACAGTAACTGCGAAAGAATTATTCTCCGCAGTCTTCTTGGACGTCAATCAAGCCTTCGATAGGGTCTGGATCGATGTACTGCTGTAGAAAATCAAAGAGCTCCTGCCTGGCAAGCAGTTTCAACTCATGCGAATTTTTCCGCAAGGACGAACCTTCTTCGTGGCGGTAAGAGACAATTAATCCACCAACAGGCGCGTGTCCCTCAATAGAGTATCTTAGCTCCGGTCCTCTACTCGCTATACACGTCCCATATACTAACAACCAGAGACGATCGTTTATCGCTTACGCGGACGATACGGCCATCATCTTCAACTCCGGCTGACTGAACGAAACGTCGAAGAAATTGTCCAGCTACTTGGACAGATAGACTGGAAAATAGCCATCAACGCTGCCAAATCGGCACCAGGCACCTTCACGTTAAGGCGAGGCGTCTGTCCAGTTTTGACTTACAACTCAAGCATCATTCCGCATTCCGTTATTTCGGTCTGATCCTAGACAAAAGTCTTACATGGCATCCACACACAAATGTAGTTACAGCGCCTAAGCCAACAGCTTAGGAAACTGATCTGGCTTCTTCGCCCTTCGAACAGGCTTTCCGTTCAATTATCTGTAAGTGTTGGCACCTATTTGGCATTACGCCATACAAATTTGGTGTACCACTGCCGTCGCCTACAACATCAGAACAGTGTAGGCACTCAGAAGATTCCCGGGCGTCCCTTGGTACGTTCGCAACACCTCTCGGTTATAGAGGTGATTAGCTTCACATTCGTCGCTATCACATAAGACTTGTCAGGCACCTCAACCCGCTGGCGTGCTCGATCATCAGCATGACAATACGGCGTACATTGAAAATGCAACACTCCCACGACCTTATGTTAATTAGAAAAATGTGTCATAGAGTTTATTGTGTTTAATGTTTATAGCTAATTGCCAATAAACAAAAAAAAATAAATAAATAAAAGAAATATATGTAGTACAAAGCTTTTACCATTTTTTAAGGCCCACTGTAAATAATGTGGGCTCCAATGGGTCCTGTGGCGCAATGGATAACGCGTCTGACTACGGATCAGAAGATTCCAGGTTCGACTCCTGGCAGGATCGCTAAGTAAGTAATTTCTCCATTGCATTACTTTTTTATGTTGTGTGTTAATTTTTTATTATAACTTTTGTATTATAGTAATAAAGATTGACACGGCATTCACATAAATTAGTGATCCGCTCGACGGAATGAGTTTTTTTTTTTTTCTTGATAAAAGTTCTATACAAGATTCATTTGAAGATGCTTGAAAATTTCAAGTTTTGTAAGCTTTACATTCCCCACGTCGCCTCCGTGGCGCAATCGGTTAGCGCGTTCGGCTGTTAACCGAAAGGTTGGTGGTTCGAGTCCACCCGGGGGCGTGATTGTGAATCCTTATTTTTGGCGACGAATCTCTAAAAGAATATCCTTTCAATAGAATATATATCAATCTTACAAAAAAATTAAAAAAAGCGTTTGTGATGATATCAGTAGTTCAAGTTGGTCTTGAAGTGTAGAGTTCTGGCATGAATGCATTGATGATTGGCTTTGCTAATAGCATAAGTGAGTACCATTGAATTTTGTCGTACTCACTGTCGGCATCCAGACACAAAAACAATGAATACTCATTCTTTTTAGTTAGCAGTGTTAATCGACACTCACTGCGAAATGAATGAAGAATTAAGGTGCAAAGAAAACGAGAACAGATAACGAAAAAATCATATTAATTCATGGTACTCATCACATTCAAATAGTTTTTGTTGTTGTTGTGTTTGTTTAGTCTCATTTATTTAGTATTTTCAAGTGCTAGAAATTGAATAACCGAAAAACTGTGCACACTATCCACATTATATGCAATAGCATTAATTAAGTTCTGTAATTTTAATAAACGCATATAATAAAGTTTGCATACAATTTAGGTTTATTTCAATTTCTCTTAGCATTACGTTTTTGCTATTTTATTTGTTTACATCTCTAAAACCTTAACTTTATGAATTATATTAAATTTCTTAGTAGTGAAGCTAGTTTAACATATACTCTATACAAATCTAAGATTAATTTATTAAATAATCGAATCCATTTTAAGTTTACTTATTAATAATAACGATAATAAACTGAACAAATACAATCAAATTTGAATTACGCTTTGATTTTTTTCAAATAAAATAAATACACTGTGTGTGAGTGAGTACATAAAACAAACTGCCAACTACATGCATTCATTCAAATTCATTCAAATGAAATGAATGACAAACTCATTCAATTGGGCATGAGTACCAGAAAAGCCCTTTTTGAATGCATTCATGCAGACCATCAGTCTGGAGCATGGATGGGTATCGATTAATCGAAATAAGCGATGTTTTGTTGAAATAATCGGTGTTTTTTTCATCGATGTCATCAGGGTTCGATTAATCGAATAAACGAAGGTTTTATGACAATTACTAATAAAATTTTTGTTTTGTTTTTTTTTTTAGTAATGAGGAATGAGTCCTTATAAATCAGGTAAACCAATTGTGACCATATAAATTCTTGTCTAACTAGTAAAAAATAATAATCGATGTCACTAATCGATGTTTTGTTGGTCTAATGGGTCATCCCTAGTTCCCTAGTCTGGAGAGATTAAAAAAAAATATATAAATATTCAAGCGTCTTCTAAAAGTATTCAAATTATTTTTCGAATTGGATATCTCAGTTCTTCTTGAGAATATCATTTGGCCGACGGACTATCATGACCGAATAACAAGTGCAAATACTATAGATCTATGCGACTTTCTTTGATAGTTCATTTCAATACTCATTGATAGACACATTAAACTCTAATTTGTAGTTCCCACTTAATTCGCTGTTGTTAGTTAGGCCTATTTGCCTACAATTGAACCTTCTGCCATATTTAATTAAATCGAGTACAGTCATTATCACTGGAAACAAACGAGAACTGAATATATGACCTAAGTACAGAGAAATCGTGAAAAACGATAACTTCGGCTATGGCGCAGTTTTATTACTATTATCATTATTAGAAGCTCAAAAACGGCAGGCCTAGTTTGCATACATACGAATGGGCAGAGTGACTGGCATATGCATGTCTAAATCAACACGTCGAGCTGATCAACAGTACACATACGGGTAGGTATATTGTTAATGGCGTCTCCGATGTCTTTTTCACTTTGCTACAAATTATGACAAAGTAATAAGACTACATAATACACGAGCCACGATCTGAAGACTGTAAAAATAATAAACTATACAATGAACATAAAAAAAAAATGTAAAGAATTTACGCATCGTTGCACAGCAGCGAGGTTGGCCAGTCACTCACTCAGTAAGTCAGTTCATTCATTGGTTTATGCATTACTAAAATAAGCCCTTGATAGACATCAAACGTGCGTATAGGGTCTGAGAGAAAAGACCGAGATCGATTTTTTAGAACTATAAGTCATACAGATGTTAGATGAGTTGAGGAACACTTATATTTATAGGTAACTTGATGTGGAATGCAAATTTCGCTGAATTTTGTGTAACTGATTCGAAGCCAACTAAAAGTCGTGTTTTTTGGGTGAAGGTCCGACATCTTCAAGCTAACTGTCTACATTACAATTACACAATATTTATTAAATAAATAGTACAGCAATCTTCGGATATTCCAACGTCAAGGGTTACCAAAATATAAAGAGAAGTTCAAAGTAAGAAAGTCCTAATTAGCAATTGTAATTATTTAGTTGCGTTGATTCCAGTTCCATACTAAGAGTTCTGGAAACATTTTTGGAGTACAATTTATTTTGTAATAACATATTGTAACCCTATTGGTCTCTTATAAAAAACCTAAGAACCAATCTATTTGATGCTACAAACATAGAATTCGTGCATTTGCTGTACGCGCAAACTACTACGTCAATATTTTATTTGCTCTATCTCTACTTCCATCTTCGACATCATTTAATGGTACCGTCTACATAATTATGTAATAATAATAGGTCAGCCAAAGAAGCTACGAAAGTTATAATAATGTTGGGAGCAGAGCTTTTCAGGAAAGATCCTCGCTCAAATTTATATGACTTTTCAGAGGACTAGAAAGAAATAGAACCTCAAAGACCTAGAATGTGGCATTACCATTAACGAAGTCGCCAATGCCATTAATCTAGTGAATATACAATGCTACTACTACTACTACTAAATAAGAGATCTTTAAATATATATACATATGTATGATTATTATAAAGTACTCTGAACACACTCACTGGCCTTCAAGTGGAAATCACAGTAAAAATGCCGCAAAAAGTTCTAACAAATTCAGAACATTTGAAATTGTCCAATAGCAACAACTAAAACAGCGATAGTCACTGAAACTAGTTAATATTTCTGTGAACTGGTTTGGCAATCCAAGATACAGACTACCTAAAATAACACCGGCAACAACAACAACAACGCAATCATCAACCACGCGTGGCATAAGCACAACAACCGGAAATCATACGGGTCGGTGCGGCAATGGCCAAGTTCAATTTTTAGAGATAAACAACATTAAAATGAATATGTTTTCATACAAATGTTGATTCACAAAGGCTACAATTTTTTATTCATTCAGTTTTAAAGCTTTGTTTTCTTATAAATGTACTTAACAAATATTTACAACACTTAGGGCTAGCTTATTAACTATTAGCTTAAAACTAATTTTTTATAATATTCACAGGGGATATAGCTCAGTGGTTGATTCACAAAATCGTTACTCATTATTTTATATAATTGAATGACTACAGTACGCTGATGATGTAAAATCAACAAAGGCTTTTATTCGCTCAAATTAATCATTTCCCATTGTAGATGCAACGGGGATATAGCTCAGTGGTAGAGCATTCGACTGCAGATCGAGAGGTCCCCGGTTCAAACCCGGGTGTCCCCTTAGATTATTTTTTTTTTCCACTCACCACATATTCTGTACGAAAGTCAGTAGTTGTGATAACAAAGATAACACGCTCAAGCACAAACTTTGTGTACAGGCACAGCCAGCTAGCTAACAATAAATGCAGTTAAAGCAAACCAATGAGTGCAGAATTTTGAACGAGGAAATATTTAGTGTTTTGCCATGTTAATTTAGAAAACTTTTTTGAAAGTTTTAATGCTTCACGTAGTCTTGCTAGTGTTTCATTCGTTTATCATTGGTTGCAACACAATTCTTCTGCAGTACAATTAGCTCCAAAACAGAATAATCTCCGAAAACACCGAACCGATTTCTAACCGGAGTGTGTATGGTTTTGCTTATAGCTTGACAAATATGTTAGTTTAAGAGCTGCTAGGTAATGCTGTTGTCGCGATATAGATCAAGATCCATTTTCCCACACTGAACCGATTTTAATAACACCTAACACTTCTTCGTAATGTGCATCGTAATTATGCTTCGTATTTAATGAGCATGTATTGTTGCCACGCATACCGTTGGTACATACCTTCAGACGCAACAATTCAGTACAAGAACTTGCAGTGTCCTATTGGTTTGGCCTTTGCAATGACCATAAAAAAGGAGCAAGCGAAAACATTGGCCATAAGTCGGTTGATTTTAGAATTTGCTTGTTTCTCGTACGGGCAACAGAGCGACAACTGCCTACCGGGCCCACAGGTATCTATATATTAATACGGAGAATTTTTTGATGATTTTTTGTGCCCCTTTTTAGCTTACTTAACGTCAATATATTTTAATGAAAATTAAATTATTGGAAAGGTATTGTTCTCCTGATGTGCGTTATGTAATTTTATGTTAATATACTGATGTTGTTGCAGGAGAAAACAGCTGAGAAAATTTAACGTTAATTACAACAACACCAAATAGTGAAAAACTGCTTGCTCTGCGTCGAACTGCGTTATCATTATCACTTGTGATTGAGCCAACGACTTTAATCGGGTTCTTCGGAAAGCGCAAATACACATAATGGCAGATTGTGTATTGCATGCATTCACGTGAGTTACATACTCGGACGGACGGACAGCCAAAGCGCTGACCAATTTCCTGAACAAGCTGCAGCAACGAACGCAGTCAAAAAGGCCCCGTTCGGTGCACACTACTTGCTTGCACACATCGTTCGTTCACAGTCGGCGTACTTCGTCGTGTCACTTCGGCTGCTGGCGAGTATAAATAGGCAAGCTCGAGCCGCTGTCAGGGCTTCTTAGCTTTGGTCGTTTAACGGCACAAAAACCTAATAAAGAGGAAGATTGCCAAATGTATTTTTCTCCCGACGTGGTACATAACTCGTGCAACTCAAACTCTATTGTGTAGACGGCAGGAGCCGAAGTCCTGGGAACCAAATCTGTTTCACATATTTACTTACACTACTATTCGTTGCAAAGTTCAATTACAATTAACACTGATTTTGAAACCTTTAGAGTTTTTTTTTTTAAGTGAAACTTCTTAGATCCAGTTCGTTACATGAGACAGCAGAAAGATATTGGAAATATAAGAGAAACGAAGAAAGAAAGCAAATGTGCCTTGCAAGAGGTATTACTTATTAACAGGACGTACGTTACCGATACTTAGGGAACCACATGCGGAAAGTCATTTCTGAAAATGCATAATCAAGAACATTTGTATATATCTATAGAGATATTTTGTTTAACACCCTCTTACGCCTAAACCATATAACCGATTTAGATAAAAAATATATCATTCGACAGGTTTTCATTTGCAGACTGTCACAATATGCCGTTTTAATAATAAATAAAATTTGTCACACGTACAACTACAATAAAGTCTCACACACAGTGACATAGCACCATTTAACCGCTGGGCGAACACTAGTATTCTATACACTAGTAATCTATATTAAAATGAAATCAAACAAAGCCAACAATTCAAAGTGCATAACATTTACAATTTACAACACATCAGAGTCAATATACTCAGACCCGCATGAGATGGCTTAAGCGATCGCACAACAGACTCGACGAACACTCGCCTATCTATTGGATGGATGCATCGCGACAGTTGAATTAGCATCATGGACGGCGTTAACAACAATGTTCGTAGCAATAATTTCGTATTTAAATGATATGCAGCTTACAACACTGGAACTATTGATTATCGATGCTATTGTCGTCAATCAGTGCAATAAATAAGCGGCAGCACGTTTTAGCAATGCAAATTGTTAAATGCATCAGAAAGAACAGCAACAAAATAAAAGAATGCAACAAAACTTCATAGAAAACTAATACAAAATAAAAAGAAAAAACTCTAGATTGTCATTCCAATCAAGCGCATTGAGGCGTATGACTGAACTTAACCTTAAAAAGTAAGCTGTTATTAAAGAGGAAAACAAACACCAAGCGGGTTGTGCGTTTGCAAGCCAGGCCTTTAAACCAGTTCATCAATAAAACGAATAGTTGCTTAAATATTTGAATATGAAATTGTACTTGGTGCGGTTGATGAACTCAAAATAGAAATGCGAATGACCGATTTAGAGCCGACTATGATTTAGATCACCAGAAAAAAAAAAATAACAGCCAAATAAAATTAACTTTATATGTAATAAGTATATAATATTGACATACTTTTCAACGGCAAACTGATGAAGCAATATTGATTTCATACAAATAATACAAATAATGTATTTTTTCACGAATTTCGCAGTATACTTACGCACCAAACTTCACAGAATTATTCGACAGGCTGTTCTAGAGTTTCCCTGAAAATTTCATCAAAGTCGGTTCAGCGGTTTCGGCGTCTATAGCGGACAGACATACATACAAACATAAGAGTATGCAAAGCTTCATCAGTTTGCCGTTGATATGTACTCATATGTCAAATTCTAAACCAAAAGTCTGATAAAGAAAATTAATTAAAAAAAGAGTTTAACTCAAATCGTGAGGTTAGTTTATTATTGTTGTTGATCATATCTTCGGTGCATTCAAATGGTGTGGGAAAAATGCCAACGGTGAAGAATTAAAAGCAAAATGAGACTAACAAGCAATATAGTCAGCGTTTGAAGACAAATCGAATAAAAAAACGGATTCAATTAAATTCAACGTATCTCAACGCCATACGATTTAACAGTCAATTACAACGCAGATATTTTGGTCGATCTGTGAAAAACGAGCACCGCCGATTATTAGATTATATGCCGTTCAAATATTAGGTAGACATGCTAGTCGATATAGGGAGAGGGAGGAGATATATTTTACTATAGAAAATAATAATAATCTTACCAACAGCTGCACCTTTGCTCGCAGAATCAAAAAAATCAGGTATGTCCCATATAACTATGTACTGGTCACAAATGTCTCATAATTTTCTCATTTTGTTTATCATTTATTTCAGTTCCACAGTATCTACTCGCTATGGATATTTTCGATCTATTTGGAATCGGTTGCAATTCTGCCACAACTCTTCTTGGCCAGCAAACTGGCAAAACTGGAACTAGCGTTACATGGTGGAGTCGCACTACGATCTGATTGCGGTATTCGCGGGCATCGTGCAAACCATCCTTTATTGGGATTTCTTCTATTTGCACATTACCAAAGTGCTCAAAGGCAAACAACTTCAATTACTGGCATAAAAAGGCGCGGTGTAAGTCTCTACTGGCTGTTGATGGAGCCACCTGGTGCGGCACTCCGACTGCCGCGGACTGGGAGTGTAAAAGAACATTGACTGCGCAATAACTATCAACCAGCATAGACACAAACATACTAAACACAAGCAAAACGGAAATACATACAACATATTGGTAAGTTCAAAAGATAACTTTATCCTCTTTAACGGACTAAGGAATTTTGTTTACCATTTCACTTCCACACAATCAAGGCGGGGTTATTTAACTACCTACTTCCGCCTGACCTCTTCCTCAATGGAGGATTGGGTTTAAGGCACAGGGTGCCTTACATAAGAAAATAAAGCTCTAAACACCGGACGCCTTTTGTTTAATATTTATTATCGTTTCTGATGTTTGTTTTGTTCCCTGAAAATGTACTAATTTTATTAATAAACGACATTTGCATTTGTATAGCAAATCACACGTCAGATATACGTTCATGTATATATACGTGTATAAAAAGAAATAAAAAAGACACCCCTAACGTCGATCCTGCCAGGAGTCGAACCTGGAATCTTCTGATCCGTAGTCAGACGCGTTATCCATTGCGCCACAGGACCGTTACTAATCGCTTAGTAATAATTAATTTCCCATTATCTCATTTTATTAAAAAAATTATATTAATTGTATTATTATACAGCATAACCTGCCTAGTCCGGACACATATAGTTTCGACCACTGTGCGGATTACTGAATTGTCCACAAAGGTGTTACACACAATTTGTATAGGCATTACTCTTAATTGATATTCATTTAATTATTACAAACATATTCATTTAAAAAGTAATGATCGAATAAAATAACATTTAGTTCTTAAAATACGAGGTTATTGGTTGTTGAACATAATTTTCTTTTCGTAAATTTGCAGCTCTATTTTTTAATTAATTTAAAAATAATATTTGAGCTTAAGAGGCGTTTGTCTGTTTAGGCCACAAAAAGTTATATTGCTTCATCGGTTACTACAGCAGTTTCTTCAAAACTAGTATCAGAATCTAAGTTATCTTCAATATTTTGAGTTAGCCTAACTGACTGAATTATATCCTCATCAGAATAATCATATGCGTACTCATTTTCGCCACGTGCCCAAAGCAATAAATTCATCCATATAAATTTCATCACAAGGATTAATATTGCTTATTGTAGAATATATACTGCTCATATCCAAACATTTCGCATGCTTCTCTCTTAACTGAACAAGTGATATATAATCTACTTTGTCGCATTCCTCTTATGAGGAAACCTTAGAGAGCAACTTTGACCAACTTTTTATTATTAATATCAAAAATAGTCGATTTTGATAGATTAAATATTTCACCCACTTCTCGAATCGACTTTCCACTCTCAATTGTGCGCAATAGTTTGCATTTTTGCGCCAGCGTCAAGGTTTTGTGTTGTCGTTTATTTTATGATGCCATCATATATTCATAACTATACAAAATGCTTCACCAACCTATATCTCATCCAAGTTAACACTCCTTCAGGAACTTCGGCATTCTTACTTATTCATTCATTCATTCATTGATTCTTGTTGGTGGTATTCGACTAACGTGAAAATAACATTCAAAAACAGCAAAATTGACATGATTTTATTTCTTTTTGTCTCCCGGAATTAAATTTAAGAGAGTAAAATGCGGAGAGAGAGAGAATAAAGCCAAACTTTGTGTAGAGGTAGATTTATAAACTGTCCGAAACATTCAACTGTTCGGACTAGCGAATGTCCGGACTAGGCAGGTTATACTGTATGTATATATATACAACTGTGTAGTATATAAATATGTATATTATAGACTCAATGTGTGTTCTAACCTATTAAGCTGAAAGCCTCGCTAGCCAATACTTTAAGTTAGTCTAAGTTTTGTAAACTTAAATTAAAGAAGAAAAAAAAAAGTTCAATATATCCGTATATATTTAAAGTATCTTCCCGAAATCAATTCTCATAAATCACTACTGTGCTAACAATATGATACATTAATATTAGGGATTGTATTAGTCAAGAATAGTTCGCGAAAGGAATGTTAATTTCGATGTGTATATAAAATAATATCGGAATCGATATAGCCGTGCAGTTATGTATGAAATAATAAGATTTTTCGAAAAAAAAAAAATGTATTCGCCCAACGTGGGGCTCGAACCCACGACCCTGAGATTAAGAGTCTCATGCTCTACCGACTGAGCTAGCCGGGCGAGCGAATCTCGATATTCCGAGATTTGTTGATCGGATTCTATAAGTAATTCTATATTCTAATTTTAATCCTTAGACACTGAAAGATACATCTCGATGTTATTAGAAAGTGAGAAGCAGATTTTTTTTTTTAAGTGAAACTTCTTTAGCGAGTTGTAAGTTCAAAAAAAGTGTTACGGAATTCAGGTTGTCGGCGCCTGAGAGACGTAGAGGGGTTAAGCATTGGCTTGTGCGTCTGAAGCGTAGTATAGTGAGTGTGAAAAAGATTGGAATGAATGGACTTTGCTTGTGTCGTTGCTGCTTTGTTGCTCTTGTTGTTGTTGCTCCTGTTTAATTTTCTTTGGTATGATATAAAAAAAGGTTAAATAGGATTATTAATTATATGTAATATGCTTTCAAAACTAATGAGATGCGCGTGTTTTGCGGGGAAGGTCGTGTTGCTTGTGTTAGCTACATATCGCAACGTTTGAATTACAAAATAATGAATTAAATTAATAATAGATATTTTTATATATATATTATATATTAGATATATATTATAGAACACAACTATGGTAATTTTTTTAAAACTTGATTCCTACGTACGTGAGTGCTTTAGTTGAGTTGTACATTCACAGCATTGTTGTTAAACCTAGAAAAATATAATCAAGGTTTATGGTTTATTAATTTTCTAAAATCGTACGTGATTTTTTTTATTCAATTATTCTCAATTGGCATATCGATAATTTCCAAAGTTTCCAACTTTCCGTTGATAAACATATTCTCATTTTGACGCTAGATAAGTTGGTAGTTTCAGGGTCATACCAAATACTATCCTAATCAATTTACGATATTTTAGTGCTAATTTTAATTTGAATACCGTTTAACCAAAGATGGAACATTGGTTAACAAGATAGTCCTAACCTATTTTAAACCACCATTGTCACCATTCTCATTAATTGAAAAATGTGCTAAAAAACCGAGATACTCTAATTACAATTTTGTGCGATACTAGTCGTTGCTAGCATTTTGTGTAGAATGAGTATGTAAACGGCAACTGAAAAATTCTTTAGTCTCGTTGAGCTATTTCTAAAAGGGCATAATCTAATGAGTTCGCATCACCGACATGTTATTTTTCATTTCTTTTGCATCAAATTTCACTCGGTCATTCTCAACACTATTTTAGAGTTTAACTTTTTTAATATTGTCCCATAAATGCTCAATGGGATTCAGGTCTGGAAAGCACGACGGCCATCTAAGAACGCTGACTGAATTTTGTTCTACGAATTGTTTAGTTAGACGCGCTGTATGCTTTGGGTGAAATCCTCGCTGAAAAGTACAATAGAACTGGCATATTTTGTTCCGCCCATGGTAGCAAGAATTCACGCAATATATCGACGTATTTCTCCTTGGTGACAATTCCTTCTATGCGGTGTATTGGACCAATCCCATTCCAAGAGAAACATCCCCCGTCGTGCTTGACGACAGTTGACACATACCTCGGATTAAACTCTGCACGTTTTGGACGTCTTACATATTTTCTAACATCTGGATCAAGGCGGTGCTCACTTGGTCTGGAGTGAGTACTTCCATCTATTGAGCGATCAATCAACATGAGTCTTACCAAATTGTACGCGGCATTTTCTTTGCTTTAATGTCACCAATGACTTCTTATGTGAAATTCGTCCATGGAGTCCAACCTCAAGCAAACGACGAGCGACAATTCGTATTTTGTACATCGTGTTGACCAATTATTTCGTACTGAATATCCGCAACATTCTTACGAGGATCAAATTTTGCTTTGCGCACAATTTGGTGATCCATGCGTACAGAAGTCTTACGCGGTCTTTTTTGCGTGAAACATTTTCTAATGTGTTATACTTTGGGGAAAGGTCAAGTGCATCAAATACCATCTTTTTGGAGCAATTTAGCTGAGTTGCAATCGCTTGATAAGTCATGCTGGTCCTTCGAAGCTCTACAATTGACTTGCACAGCGCCGGCGTACAGTTTTTGTCGCTACCCATAATTAAAGGAGTTCTATGCTAATTCGGTTAAACAGTGTTCTTACAAGGAAAAACAATAAAAACTCACTTAAATGATTTTTATATATGCAAAAAATTCAAAAATTGTACAATAAATCGAATTTGTTTCCAATTAGTTGGCACAGTCAAATCTGAGGTTTGAGCAGAAAATCGCTCGTTAAATTTATTTAATTCAAGAAATTGAGCAAATTTCGTTATTTTTTTAAGATTATATGTCCATTATTTATTTTACGTATAATTTTAGTAAGTCTGCATGGAGAATTATACCAGAAAAATCATGAATAGCGCGACCAATAGCTTTGCTTCCAATTAGTTGTCAACAGCTGTAGCTATAGATAAGAAGATGAGTCAAAATAATTAAAGTGACTATGAAATCAATGCTATTTCAGAATGCGGTTGTCTGTAGTCTGTAAATCCAGTTTTGGTACGCAACTTCAATTCGCTGCGCAAATAAAATGAAAAGTCTTCTTATTAGGCATTTTTCCAGACACTCCACTCTGAAATACTTTCAACCACTTCGACGATTTTCACTGCCTCGTTAAACTTGAACACATCGAAAACGAGTTGTTGGCAACAATGGTTAAGACAAAAAGTGAGAAGAATAGCATAAAATAGCGCAACTATAAAAAATGCCACCCGAACGAGTTAAGGGAACCAATGGAAAACACACACACGACATGCCATATAAGGTTTATATGTCTGCCAGCAATGGCGTTATTGGCATGTATGATACAAAGAACGACTCAAGACATTGTAAGACGTACACAGAATGTAATAGAGATAGACGCAGCAGAGCCCTAGTCGACAAGAAGACAGACTATAGACTCTAAACAATTGACTTTCCCTACTACACTTGAATAAAATTCAGTAGAAAAATAATTCAGTACATACAAAAAGATAAATGTTGGCCCATGAGGGGATCGAACCCGCGACCTTCGCGTTATTAGCACGACGCTCTAACCAACTGAGCTAATGGGCCGATGTGAATTATCCGTAATGCCACCGATTCTACGGATGCTAACTGAATAAATAATAAAATAAATAACTTAACTTCCATATGTTTAGCCAAGGACATCAAAAGAAGATAGTGCTGTGCAACGACTGAACTGGTATGCAGACATATGGTATAGCAATATATCGCCTTTTAAGTGAAAATAAAGATGGATAGATATGTACATAGAGATGTATAGCTAGTTAGACAGATATATTATGTTAAATACATAGATAAGTAGGGAGAAACAACGAGTTATCATGCAGCTATTTGCAGCCGTTGCCACAATTATGTTATCTGCAGTACTATACAGATAAGTAGACAGATACATGTTTCGCTTTAGATACTTTTAATAGATATAGCCTTATTACGTTACAAACCATAAACGAACCTTTTTAATTTTTGATTTTATGGCAATATGTATATAGTTTATATACAGTGTAATATCAATAATACGGAGACGTAAAAACCAGTCAATCCGAAATGTACGGATTACCAAAATCAAAATTAAATCGAAAAGAAAAAAATCTTAAGCTTTTTAATTGAGTTGAGAATAATTTTAATAATTCAATTGTTCTTGTATGTAACGTCTCTCACTCTAGCAAGTCTTAAAAAGTCGTCGGCAGCAAGCTTCGCTTATTTAATGGGGCGTAACATTGCGAGAGGCAGTTCCAGCATCGGAACTCCATTCTGTTAAGTAGCATTGTGCTTGTTTTATAAATACAAGAGGTAGACCACGTAAAAGTATCGCACTAAGTCTTTTCTAAAAGTCTAAAAGAAATTAGTCCGTGTTTCCTATTCATATCTGTCGGTACACAACTTTGGTTATAGGTTTTCGATTACCTGCTCGATCTCCCTATATATCAACTATCTTTGTTTATCTACTGTTCCTCATACACTGAGCCCTTTCAGGTATCTCATGTGAGCCTATCCCAATTGGCCTGGCATTGTGGTGCGTGTCTCACATGCACAACTATCTGCGTCCATTGTTTTCACACATCGAAAGAGAGCCGAACTAAGAACTAACCCCAACAGCCACTGCCAATAATTCAAATTATTGTATGAACCATAATTTTCAGACAGACTTTGCTGTGTTGTTGTTCTTGTTGTTTGTGTTTGCGCCGCATCCACTCATGTTTTAAGAGTTACTGAAGCAAGTGCAAGCGTGTCAGTCAGTCAGTCACTTAATTTAGTCTTAATTTTAAGCTCCCCTCCTCCTACACTCTCAAACCCCAATCGAATGTACTCTTTGTTAACTTTGCTGGCTTTGTTTTTAAGGCTTATCCTTTGCATTCTTTCACTCTTCAATTTAATGTTTACGTTTTCTTCCATGGGAGTTCAATGTATACTTTCATACAGCAAAGTACGGCCAAGCCCATTCACTGCCGTTCTGTCTTCGGAAAGGTTCAACGAAGTATGGCAGCTCTTTCGAGTGGGTTTGTGTATTTCATATTGATTGTAGTCAATTGTAGTTTAATACCTCATCTACTTTACAGGGTTGGTAAGGTTGAGACGGCTTACGCCAGTATACCACCTCCCCAACCATAGGCTCTTTGTCATCCTTGAATTGCCTCGGGAATAAAGAAATGCGTGCCCGGCTAGCTCAGTCGGTAGAGCATGAGACTCTTAATCTCAGGGTCGTGGGTTCGAGCCCCACGTTGGGCGAAAATATGTTTTTTTTTTGTGTTATTTTTTAATATTTTATTTAAAAATTAATTATTGGAGATGAAACCGTTAGCATCCCAAATCAAAGGTAAACCCTTTTTTACCGAAAAAAAATTAAGAGATAAATGTTGGCCCATGAGGGGATCGAACCCGCGACCTTCGCGTTATTAGCACGACGCTCTAACCAACTGAGCTAATGGGCCACGTGAATATCTGTTGTCAGAAGTAATCTTTCTTCTCATTGCATAAAGAAAAAATTAAAGAGAATTTCTTTCTTAAAACGAATGAGCTTAAACGAATTTTTGAGATAATTTCAATGGAATATCAGAAATTATTAATGCTGCGCACCAAGGTATACACACCCGGTCTGGTAAATGGACTACCAAGATGATGTGAGAGAAACTCGAACTCTTCTGTCCTCGCCGATGCATTGGACCACCTGACTTTAAAATAAGCACAATTTTATATAAGTGTCGAAAAAGCCAATTAGTGAGGTGAGATTTCGCGCATAATGTTTGTTTTTTGTTCCTTAGTACTATATAACTAGTGGGTTTGGGTGA
Source organism: Cacoxenus indagator (assembly GCA_035041755.1). Classification (NCBI taxonomy): domain Eukaryota; kingdom Metazoa; phylum Arthropoda; class Insecta; order Diptera; family Drosophilidae; genus Cacoxenus; species Cacoxenus indagator. Next base: position 2,272,562 of record JAWNKX010000665.1, read on the forward strand.
ATTTGTTTTTAATTTCTATTTCTAACTAGCAAATCCGGCCTCGCTCTGCTGTGGCTCAGTCTAGTTTAATGAAATACATTTCATTTCTCATCATCATCATCATCATCATCATCATCATCATCATCATCATCATCATCATCATCATCATCATCATCATCATCATCATCATCATCATCATCATCATCATCATTTCTAATATATATGATTATTTATTTTTTTATGCTTTGTCTGATTCGATTGTTTGCTGTAGACCTTTCCTTATCCGAACTTTCAAAGATTTAAATTAAGCGTCGGATATTTTTATTGATATATTATTATGTTTTTTATTGAAAATTACACTTGACTAGGGATGAGTATCGATTAATCGAAATAATCGATGTTTTGTTGAAATAATCGGTGTTTTTAATCGATATTATATGGGTTCGATTAGTCGAATAATCTATGGTTTTATGACGATTATTCTGCACCGAGAAAATACAATTTTTGTTTTTTTGGAGTTTTACAGATTCAGAAGCTTCTACATATATTCTCGTACATATTTTTCGCACGGTTTTAAAGTTAACGATTAATCGATGTTTTAGCAAGAATTAATTGACACATCGATCAACTAGTAAAAAATTATAATCGATGTCAATAATTGATGTTTTCTTGGTAGATAACCATGCCTACACTTAACCAGAACGAAAAAAAAATTATAATATAATATAATAATAATAATATATATAAAAGAAAAAAAGGGAAAAAAATAAATAAATAAATAAAAATTAAAACTAAACACAACGAAGAAATCCGTGTTACTTGGACTCAACGCTGTGAACTTGAGCCCCGTTGTGTTATTGGACTTGGCATCATACAAACAATAATCAACACCGCGGATACCATATAATCAGGTCACGGCACAAATTCTGTTGTAGATTCAAGCTGGACAAACATCCTCTTTAACAAAAAGAGATAATGCTGTATCCAGAGATTAACACATAAGCCCCTAACACAGCCTTAAGATCGTATTATTACTTGATTTTCTAGCCCCAATATAATAATATATGCCCATGTATAATCTCAAAGGCTTTTTGGAAAAAATGTTTATGTGTACCTGTCGAGCTGAAATTATTATTTATTTTACCCACCCTTTGAGAAACGACACAGAACGATAAGTTGGAGTGTATACCACCAACCACAATGCAACAATGTTTATCATGATTTGAAGATTTTTTTGAAGAAAATTACGTTGCACATGCACTAAACCAATACTGAAATTTCAAATATTATAGTTTGGATTACTTATGGGAGAGATAGGCATACTTCGGCTAAAACTGAAGGCAAGTAACTCACAAGCAAATAGAACGAAAATTACGTTTTACAAAAACTGGAATAAGTCAAGTAACGTAAAGCAGACAAGCTAAATGAAAAGAAATCAACAGAAGAATGTAGTAGAGCAGGCTCAAAAATAAATTAAGTGGTGTAGGTTATGTAAAGATTCATTCTCGACAATGTGCGAAGCAGCAGTGAAACCAACAGCATACACTTACTCACTCACTAACTCACTGAGCGAGTATTGTGCGGTAGGCAAAGTCCAAGTCATTGAAGCCCATTGCAGGCAGACACAACAAAGTACACACAAAGTGAAAGAGTGCAATACATATGCAGTTGCATGTACAGATGCAGACACATAGACACGATTGTAACCCCATAAAGATTATGTGGAGCTGGCATACAACGATAGTGACTGCCTGCACAACGACGACATGCTGCGAAAGAGAATGACAGTCGACAGACGAACAAAGAGCACAGAGCAAAGGAGGAAGAGAGAACAGAATACCAAGAAGAGAATGAAATGAGGTGGTCGGCCGGATTGGAGTTCGAGTTATAAATAGAAGCAAACATTTCTGCCGCCGTTGATGATGTCAAGAGCAACGCTGCAATGAAAATGAAATAAGAAATGCACACCACTTCAATAACGATGATGATGATGATGATGATGATGAAACATATGGCAGAGAAATCAACCTTTATGCATGGATAGTTAGACACGCAGAAAATAGTAGGGACTGAAAGAATTTAAAAAGCAGTTAGATTCGCTTTCAATAAAGAAATCGAAAGCTTTAAGTAAAGAAAGCAATTGAGTACTGACTATTCCTATATATACTATAGTAAGCAGAACTAGCAGTACCAGCAATTTATGATCCGATCTATTACCTGAATCATTTTTAATTATAGTGACAGAAATATGTTGACTGCCCAATGTCAGACCATTATTATATACAAATAGTATACTAAATTTTTTTATAGGTTTCACTACGATCAAGGTAATTCAGTGAAAATACCTGGCCATGAGTCTTGGCTGAAGTTGTGGATAATCTGCAAATATCAAATTCACCCTAACCACTTGACATGATCTGCCGTTTTTATCAATGGTGAGGCCATTCCAGCAAGTGCCACTGTGAAGTACCTAGGACTGACACTGGACAGGCGTCTCACTTGGCAGCCTCATATCAAGACCAAGCGAAAGCAGTTGTACTTGAAACTTCGAAGTATGTGTTGGCTCCTTAGTTCAAACTTGATGCGAAACTAGCTTTTACAGTATGGTCATACGATATACAACTTCGGTACTGCATCCAATTCAAACGTCGAAATTCTTCAGAGGTTTCAGTCCAAGCTACTGCGGAGGGTTGTAGCTGCACAGTGATATGTGCGGAACTCTGTTATCCATCGAGACTTAAAAATTTCAACAATCAAAGAAGAACTCGTCAAGCAACAGATAACTTATTAGATTGGAGCACCATGTCAACTCGCTAGCAATTAAACTCCTGGACAACAACTGGCAAACGCGAGGTCTACCTAGATCTCTCATTCCTGATCAGTACTTCTAAGTTATTCTTGTTCACGTGATTTTTACTCATTATAATTTCCATCGGATATCGCCTAACGATAGTACCACATAAAGGTATAGACTAAAAAATGCTCTTCTCTTAATATCATAATAATATTTTATGCTTTGCGAAAATGTTGTACAATTCAAATTAAAAAAAAGCAAAATAAAAAAAAATAAATTACCAAATTATCTCCCCGACGGGGAATTGAACCCCGGTCTCCCGCGTGACAGGCGGGGATACTAACCACTATACTATCGAGGAACTTGTTTGAAAATTGACAAATAATCTGTGAAAACATTTGCTGACAAAAAATCGAATTAAAAAAAAAATTCAAACTACTTCAATAGTTTGAGGATGATGGTTGCGTAGTTTTAGCGTTGAAATCACCCTTATTTATAGTTAGGTCGTGATGCAGTAAATAATAGTTAGTGGCGTGTCATAAAAGCAGTTCGATTCGCTTTCGATACAGAAAGTGAACAGTTTAAGTAGTAGAACAAGAACCGTAGGAAAAATTTAAAAATACTATCACACATGAAATTCCGGCCTGGGTCAGTCAGGCTCTTGGCAAAAGCTGCTATATCCAATCTCTATTTCATGCAGAAAATGAAGAACTTTTCACTTCGACAGATCACCTTGGTACTTTCGGAATGTTGTAATTTCCCGGGATGTCAGCATCGTCTCGTTCCGTGAGTAGATCCACCGTCATACAAACCGGAAAATGAGCGGCTAAGCGGCTAGTCTCTCATATCAACAGGCTTAACATCCGCTCGGACTACAAATAGTTCTAGGAGGAGCCTGTAGTGCCTTCACCGTGATGACCGATGGCTACATAGGACTTTTTCTCTCTCAATTAGACACCAAATCGTTTGCCGTTTTATAGTTTTCGTCAAATAAATTTGTTGATGTTTTTTGTTAAGGGCAAAAAAAAAAACACATAAATGCTATTACTCCCCGACGGGGAATTGAACCCCGGTCTCCCGCGTGACAGGCGGGGATACTAACCACTATACTATCGAGGACGCTGTGCAACGGTTGACATATAGTGTAATATTAAGAATATGATGTTGGAAAAAAAATATGGTCAATGTGACATAAATATCGCCACATTTCTTCAATCTCCCATATGGTCTAGTGGCTAGGATATCTGGCTTTCACCCAGAAGGCCCGGGTTCGATTCCCGGTATGGGAAAGATTTTTTTTTTCTTCTCGTCACCCGAAAGACTTCAATCGTTGATTTTTTCCTATGTTAAATACATAATATATATATTTTCCTATTTCTGTTCATTGGCTTTTTAACCAATATACATTCTTTACAATTTATATATAAGTATACATATCTATACTATTATATAAAAGTGATTGTATGAAATTTGTATGAATAATTTTTGCACTATTGAAGGAAGACATGGCTTATTTAATTTTTTGATTTGGTATATAAAAATATGTTTTTTTCTAGGAATAAGTTTTTGCAAAATCCCTACAAAAAATTTTTTTTTTCCGTTCGGTGCTTACGTTCAAAGAGTATACTCATCGCACCACATAGAGCATGAAATATATTGTGTAAAATTCGATGCTTGTCTGTTTATTTGTCTGTTTATCTGGCGCCTATAGACTCCAACATCGTTTGACCAAACACCATGAAAATTGGTACAATTGGTACATGTCAACATGGAGAATGTTTATAGCTAAGTTTGTTGCATTAGTATACTGCGAAAGTCGGGAAATGCCACCCTTTTTTATATGAAATCAATATTGCTATTGCTACATCAGTTTACCATTGAAAAGTATGTCAAATTCGAAGTCGAAAATCTGTCGAAGGAAAATAATAATAAGAAAAAGTTTAATTCAAATCGATAAAACCAATTTATAGTGTTCCAAATTTGGTGCCAGTTAGGCAAGGCAACAAGACAGTCAAGGCAATGTACAGTCAATAAGACTGAGGAACAGTGTAGATTTTATGCCTAATAAAAATTGCTCAACGCGACGATAGACGTTTCCAGTTTCCATGTACATTTTCATTCTGCACAAATCCCGAGCTGCACTTTTCGCACCACAAACAAGAAAGGGCACAACAACGTTTGCCGGGGCCACTAGTAAAAAAGAAAAAATTAGAAACGATATTTAAAGCAAATTATGATATTCCCGTACCGGGAATTGAACCCGGGCCTTCCGGGTGAGAGCCGGATATCCTAACCACTAGACAATACGGGATTTGTTAAATGCCTCGTCTAACATTATAAGTAAAGGGCCAAATATACGCTTCAAATATTTGAACAAATCGTTGTTGTAATTTGATGCGTAGCCCACATACTCAACGAACTACGTTTGTTAAATTTCAATTTTATTTATTTCTTATTATTTTATTTATCTTATCGACGCAGAAAAACACGTTTTTCATATTCTCCGAATATTTTGACGAATAAAATAATAAATTATTCTGCACTGAAAGACTGAAATAAGAGCATTCTTTCATATCTATGCATATTTAACTTTTTATAACAATGTCTCCATACAGAGAACTAAGCGCGTGCCGCGTTCAAGCAAATCAAATGCAGCTCATAGATCAGACCCGTTTTTACAACATCCTAACACACAAAACCAGAACAACCAGTTGAGATATTCAGCGCAAGTCTGAACAGAAATTGAAATTATGCTACTCAGTCAGCGGCCGTTTTACACTTTACATCTCGTCTGAGGTGCGTAGTTGATGCAGCAGGCATCTAAATGGCACCTAAAACCAGAGATGGATGCTTTCTTTCAACAATGAGCGCATATTACAAAATTATGTATTGCGTTCAAACAACGGGCTTGTCCCTGTTTTGTCAGAAACACAACTCTGCATAGTGACTTGAAAGACTCCACTTCAGCCTTCTTCCGCGACGGGGCATGCGGCGCCTCTCGCGTATAAGGTGACAACATTAAAAACCTAGCGATAATCTTACGTAGACAATGACAATGACATTATGAGCACAGATTGATGCTTAATAATAAAGACGGTCTTATTCATTGGTTTATATTCTGCCTCCTTTGGGGTAACTTATTTTTCGCGACGCTGTTGTTTACAAAATGTATTCGGTCGCGGCAAAAGAAAATCTTAATATATCTAAAAAGTCAATTTTTTTTTTTTAGGCAGTTACCTGCCTAAAAAGGCTTTTAAGTCTCTCATTCCCATTGTCATCGTTAGAGACTTAATTGTATTAGTGTAAACTTTTTTTTTATCTGTAACTATTTAAATTTGTAACTATGCAAACTAACACACAAAACCTACCTACACACCTAATTAAATCATTAGTTTTTTCTTGCATGTGAATATAAGCAGTCAGTGAATATATGTATGGATATGCATGTACATACCAAACAGTGGATCAGTACCAACTTCAGCAGCTCAACGACGGTAATAGCAATTGGAAGTTTACACAAGTTGAAAAATTCACACACAGAAACAAACACACGAAAAGCAAAGCAACAACAACAATTATAACAACAAAAGCAGTCGACAGCGGCGGCAACATTTTGCATTCCTTTTCATTGACTACTTTTCTTCAGTGACTTCTTTTGCACTTTTGTTTTTGGTAATTTCACAATTTGCTTTGTTACGCATATTCACAATATTTACACATACAGTCGGCTTTTTCTGCTATTTTTACTTCGCCCAATTATTGCTTTTTCTTTTATGCACGCACATTAAATAGGCAGTGAAGTAGGCACAGCAACATTGGTGAAATAACGTTCCTCGAGAAAACAGGCGGACGCGAAGTGCCAAGCAATTTGGCGTATTTTATTTTGTTTTAGCAAACAATCATTTCGAAAAATTGTACCGGCATATTATTATGCTATTGTTGCTTCACGCGCTTACTTTGTTTTTTTTTTTTGTTTTAGTAATTTTTGATTGTCGCCAATGGAGCATTTTTATACGCACAAACAACGAAAGAATAGCGCACAAAAGTCTATGCGCTTTCGCTTTCACTGCCAAAGGCTGACAGAAGACTGTAACGATTCGAAAACAGCAAACGAAGTGCAAGCGAAGCCAACACGCAGCAATGGCCCTGAATGATCCGGTAAAGCATACCATGAAGACAGCGCTGCGCAGAAAGTGTTTAAATTCATTGTGTAAAGAAAGGTTTCATATTTCAAAACACAAATACGAATACAAATATTCTGTTTAAGTAGAATTAACCAACTGAAAAGTTTAATTTGCTCTATGTTTTGAATAAATCAGTTTATACTTCGTATTAAGTCATATGTATTAACCATTGACTGTGTTACAGTGTATGTGCTTGTGGTTGCCAAGCATTTCGATATTGAACTGTCTTATGTATAAGATAGTTGTAAACTTCATTGCTTCTATTAACGTAATGTTAGCTAACATTCAATAACAGCGTTCCTAGGATAACTTTCCATATTGCACTAACGTAAGCTAAAATCGTACACTTGCAAACATAAAACAACAGAGGGTAGGAAAAGAATTACATGAACTATAAAATTTTAGTGAATAATATGTAACTTTAAGTCATTAAGTCTTTTTAACGCAAAGACCAATGCAAGTCCCGTATTGTCTAGTGGTTAGGATATCCGGCTCTCACCCGGAAGGCCCGGGTTCAATTCCCGGTACGGGAATACTCCACTATGTGCTAACTTTTTAGAGAAAATTTTATTTTGTATATACGAATAAAATTTATCGCAGTAAACTGCATAACCGGTTAACCAAATTTAAATAACGACGTGTAAACAAGATCTATATATTAATACAGATTCATGATTTTTGTAGTACCATTTTATCCTACTTAACGTCAATATATTTTAATGAAAATAGTATGGTTGGAAAGGTATTGTTCAAAAGCTGTGCTTAGGATACTTTTTATGACAATATATTGATGTTAAGGCTGGAAAAAAACTGGTGAGAAAAATTGACTTTAATAACAAGTACTGAAAAACTGCTTGCGCTACTGCGTTATCATTATCAGTTGCATGTGTTCACGTGCGACTCAAACCTAATGTGAAGACGGCAAGAACCGAAGTGTTAGAATCCGCAAGTAGTATACTACAATTTATATAATACATATATAATATAATTTATATAAATATAATAATATTACAAGTTTAATAAATGGTAAATCTATATATATTAATATGAAAACAAGATTTGTATGGTGCCATTTTACGCTCCTTAACATCAATATATTGAAATGAAAATTGTATGGTTGGAAAGGCATTTTTCTAGAGCGGTGCGTAGGATAAATTTGATGCCAATATATTTATGTTAAAGCGGGATAAAACAGGTATTCATGCGGGCGGTCGAATTTTGACCACTGGGCGATACTAGTTAGACTTATACTAGGGTGGTGACTATGATGCTAGTGCATTTGTAGGGACCAAAGTTGCGCCCATAAGGCAATGACTGAGAAGGCTAGTAGTAATAGTAGAGATTCGGAAGAACGCCAGCGGCTTGGGATTCCTCACAAGCGTTGCCATCGGGAGGTACCAAGAGCTGAACGTGCATCTTCTGATTGTGTTGTTCTGGCACGTCTGCAATCTTCTGATGTTGTAGGCGGAGGTGGTATCCATATTTACATGGCAGATACCAGCACTTGCAGATAGATTTTTCGTCGAAAATTATTCGTCTCAATTATTCGTCTCTAATAAGAAAGCTGGGTTAAGAAAGCATAGTTTTGGTTTAATAATATCTATATGTATATGTATGTTCTTAGATGCAGATGTACATGTTGTTAAAAAAATAGATAAAAGTAAAAAGTTTTTGAAGTCAATGTGTGACGTCTTTTTAACGGGAGTTTCGATTATGCGTAATGAGCTCAGGACCCGAACTAACTAAGAAATAATAATGAATTGTTTTCTATTACTATTTTTAATTTTTTCTATTTCTTTGATAAATATTTAAAATTGAATTTTATAATAGGCAAAATCAAAAAATATATTTAAAAAAAAAAAAAACATTGTTAATTTTTATTAATGTTTTAAAATTCATTTATCACCGGTCCTGTGGCGCAATGGATAACGCGTCTGACTACGGATCAGAAGATTCCAGGTTCGACTCCTGGCAGGATCGCTAGTTTGACTTTATGTCCCACAGTCACATTGTTTTTAGATAAATAAATATTTTATACAAATTAACATAGTAAAAATATAAAGGAAATAGTAGTTAAATTTTGGAATTGCAGATTTTTAAAGTTTTTTTCCCTTTGGTTTTTGCATCTTTTAAAAGTCGATAAAAAAAAACATCCCCAATTTGGCGCACTGCGTTATTAACTCTAGTTTAGTGTTTTATAATAAGATTATATGGCAACTTAGTACAGCGGCCCAACGCTGGTCCTGTGGCGCAATGGATAACGCGTCTGACTACGGATCAGAAGATTCCAGGTTCGACTCCTGGCAGGATCGTTATTCATATAACCATTTTCGATACATTCGAGATTTAGAATAACGTCTTTTTCGTTTTCTTTTTATTTCAATAGTACAACATGTTCGAAAACATGCATAAAACACTATTAAGATTTTAAATGAGTACTGGCATGAGGCGGTTGGCCACCTTCTGTCTACAAAGTCGTTATGTTGGATGCTCTTCAGCCGCCGATCCATAAGAAAAAGTGTGTGAAGTAACAGTTTGTGAAAATAATCGTGTAAAATTACAATCAGTTTTAAAATACGAAATGCCACTTGGAACGTTGCACCATATAATTAATTAAGGGTAGTTAATGACCGTCACCGACGGATTTATTTAATAACAAATACAGTATTAGTTTCAGGCAAGTAAAGACGGAATCAGAGCTGATTGTCGCTGGCAAATATTTAAAACACGACATGCGGTTAAACTATGAGGCAAAGGTAATTAAATCAGATCTACTGGAAAGGCACAAGAACACACAAACAGAAATAAACAATAGCATGCCAGTGACGCGAACTCATAAGGTTCTGCCATACCAAAAATCGTGCAACCTGTCTAAGTTTTGACTTGCCGTTAACAGGTTCATGCTACAAAACAAACCCCAGCAACATAAGGCCTTTGCTAGTTTTCTATGTCTATATATGTTCATTCCAAATGCTTAGGAATGAACCTGAATGTATACATTAAAAGGGTTTTCACTGTATTTAAGCTGATTAGGGTATTGCCATAACTCAAGTACTGGATTTGTCAACCAGTTACTAACTGCCCGGCTAGCTCAGTCGGTAGAGCATGAGACTCTTAATCTCAGGGTCGTGGGTTCGAGCCCCACGTTGGGCGAAGTTCATTTTTTTTGTTTGTTTAATGCGTGGGTCGATCAATAAGTCCTTAGAAAAAAACACAACATTTTTTTTCTTTCGAGTCACTACGCGCCAAATCTGGTGAATACGGTTGATGTGTTAATTCGAATTTTAATTTCATGATTTTGGCCATCGAAACTGCGCATGTGAGCATTCGTGAATTCTGCTAAGGACGTTTTGTCTTAATATCTTCATCCAACTGCTGCAACAACAATGCAAATTACACTATAGTTATTGTCTGCCCTTGTTGATTTGCTTGCATACCAAAAAAACTGTTGCCATCACCTTGATGGGCGATCTCACCGCCTTTGCCTTCTTTTCAGCCCGTTCAGCTTCAAAACTTCACTGTTTCGACTATTCGTTAGTTTCTGCAGTAGTTCTGGAGATTAGTAGTATATTACTATTTCTTCTACAGTTATGTAACGGCTCAGAAACTCGTTAGAATTGCGACGGAACAACGCCAAAACAACTTAAGAGTCGACTACACTATTGCGTTGAATCTCTACTTAGAGCAAACGGCGCACCCATCTTTCCACGACTTTTTTCATACCAAATTTTTTATGTAAAATTGAAAATTTTATAATTTACGAACTTGTTTTCGTCGATCATCCAAAACTATATAATTCTGATTCTGAGGCGGCCTCCTTCACTGGACGCCTGGGACGATGTTCTTCTTTTGTGGATGTAGGGCCACATTTAAACTCATTTACCAAATTGTAAATAGTTTCAAACGCAGGAGCAGATGTGCCATGAGCTTCATTCAACTCTGCTTTGATTTCCTTAGAATTTCAATGCTAAACTCCCTTTATCAAATGTTTTCAATACACAAAAGTTTGTTGTTTTAATTGACAATAAAGGTGAAACCATGAAGTCGAAATTACTGAGACTTCAACAGCTAATTAGTGATGGACTGAAAAAAGAAGAAAATAAGCAAAAAGTATAATTATCTATGCTACCAGTGTCATCTCCTGAATTTTCTTAGAAGTTATTGATCGCACCTACGCACAATAGGAAACGCAGTAGAAAACATTGAATCAACGGAAATATTTTGCTCTTTGCTCATGTAGTTTACACCACATCGACATCTAGTTGAAAGGAAAAAATACGCGACAATGAGGTGTCCTTGCTTCGTTAAAGGAAAAATTAATAAGCTGCATTGAAGCTTGAAGTAAATCGCTTGACTTTGCTTTGCCGCTGACTCAGCACTTTTTTAACTATTCGACTTTCTTCATTGTTCTTATACTTTTATTTGAACGCATTGAACAGCGAAATCCACTTACGACTGAATGGGTGGCTGTGACCGAACTTGGCGGCAAAACCCATAGAAAGATTTGAAAAGGTCACAGCTTGAAGGGGTGCTAGTAACAGCAACACTTTACGTTGCGGTACTACTTTACTCTACGAATTATTCTGTGACTTTTGTTTGAATTTAGCACGCGAAGAGGTTTTACCTGATTACAGTGGAATTGTTTTGTTGGATTTAATATACGAGTACACTCTCACATAACCACACACAAAAAAAAAAATAATAAACCAATAATTGGGACGCAATAAATCACAAACAAATTTGGATCAGATGATAACATATTGAACGTACAGAACCCTCTCCACGGGGGGCAACACAGCACCAAGCCATTTAGAACTGCGCTACCTAACACAACAAACTGATTAGTTTATCTGATTGTCAAACAGCAATCAAGGCGTTCACATAGTGCGAATTTGGATTATTCAAGAGCACTATGATACTCTTTTCAATTGTCCCTAACCAACATCGCCACGGTACGCCGGGTGCATGATCAACAAGTTTTCGCGAGCGAAACAAGACTGCAGGAGAGTTAAGGTCCTGATGCGCCACTCTTCATTTTATTAATCTTATCAGTCTTAGTTGAACAATTGCCAAATCAATCATTGACTTGTACAGGAAGGTTACTTTTCCACTGATTATAGAGTACAGGATGAGGTCAAGCGCAATTGCTTGTCTACCCCAAATTAAATCGCAAAATACATTAAACCTAAACTCACTTAAAATTCGAGCCTCGGACTGTAGCCAGCTTTTATTTAAATATCAATGAACAGCTCCTTATGTTATCTATTATGTTTAGGAATTATTCCACAAAGAACACACTTGCTTTTTCTACAAAGGTACGGAGTCTGTGGTCTCTCTTGATCGCATTGCCTACTTCATCTTGAATGTCTTTGACTGAAGTCCTGGCCACCATTTTAGTAGTTATATTAGACCTTGTAGTAGCAGTAGTAGTGGAACTAACGTTCTGCCTCGGCTGAGCCTTTAAAATGCCAGTAAATGTCAAACTATTTACTTTCTCAGAGTTTCATTTCAACTCATGCCAGAAAAACTAATTTTACTGAAATTCTTAAAAAGGCATAAATATCAGAATAAAAAATGAAGTTTGGCAAAAATTTGGAAAGTGTTTTAACCAAAGAATGGCGGGATCAGTATATGGATTATGCTGTGAGTAGATATCCGCCAGATTAAATTAAGTTTGAAAAGGGACTAATGCCTTTTAGGTTAACACCAGCTGCTTAAAGCAATAATCAAAGGCTCGACGGACCACTCGGTACCGCGCTCAGATATTCAATTTGAATTCTTTCAAGCCGCCAACCAGGAACTACAAAAGGTGAATGAGTTTTTTCGCTTGAAATTGGCAGATTCACGACGAAAACAGGCAATGCTACGTCTTCAGCTTAATCCAACTGCATTTGGCGCTGGCGGAAGTGCCTACAGTATTCGTACCACCGCGAAGCCGATGAAAAAAAATCAATTACGGTTTGCTCTCAGTGAGTTCTATTTGAGTTTAGTACTGTTGCAAAATTATCAATTGCTCAACTACACGGGCTTTCGCAAGATTTGCAAGAAGTACGACAAAAATATGAATTCCCAGGAAGGAGCCCGTTGGTTCAAGAACGAAGTTGAACCGGCACCATTCAATCAGACAGCTACGCTGAACCGAATAATCGTCGATATTGAGGATTTATATGCAAACCATTTAGAGAGAGGCGATCGTTCGCGCGCCATGGCCAAATTACGGGTGCCACCTTTAGGTGAGCCGACAAACCCTTGGGAGGTTTTTCGTGCTGGTTTCTTTCTGGGTATGCTCGTGGTTTTGGCCGCCGGTGTATCGATAACATGTACGCAACTCAATTCAATTTCACAGAACATACTCTAAGCGAGCGTATTTACAGACTATGCGCATCCACCCGAAGATATGTACATCGACGCCATTACGATTTTCTACCGTGGCCCCATCACTTGTGTAATCTTCATGTTCCTAATGGCCTTCAACATTGCGGGCTTCCAACGTTATGGCGTTAATTATATACTCATATTTGAAGTTGATCCGCGCGATCATTTAAAACCACCGAATTATCTAGAGTTTGCGTCACTGTGTGGCATTAGCTGGTCAATCTCCATATTGGGCTTCCTCTACCACCGAGATATAGGCTTAGATCCTTTATTGTTCCCGCTAATACTACTAGTGGTAACATTTGGTGTCTTAGTTAATCCCTTGCCAATCATGTACCGAAAGTCGCGCTTTTGGTTTTTACGCCTAGTGGTAAGCGTTTCAGTTCAATATGCTTTATTTCTAGATTAAATCTAAAATGTTGTCATTGCAGTGTCGTGTAGTGTGTGCTCCGTTCTTTCATGTTGGCTTTGCTGATTTTTGGCTCGGCGATCAGCTGAACTCCTTGGTGATATGCGCGGCTGACTATTACTTTTTAATACGCTTCTACACCTCAGAGTATTGGTTTGACAGATGCGATGTCACTGATTGCATTAAAAACGACTACTATGTCTATATAGCACGTTGTTTGCCGGCCTGGTTTAGATTTGCCCAATGCCTGCGCCGCTATTACAACAGTGGTTTGAAGTCAAGAAGGTATTTGTTAAATGCCGGAAAATACTCAACAACATTTGTAGTTATATTCTTTTCGTTTATGGGGCGCATAACTAAAGGTAAATATTTTGATCAATCATCATCATTTCATTCATTCACGACACGAACGTCTCAACTCTCTAATTTAGATGAAGATTCCAACGTCTTTGTCAACCCTTATGATTGGGCGTTCCTAATCAGTGCGCTAATATCAACGATTTTGTGCTTATGCTGGGATTTCTTTCAAGACTTTGGCATATTCAGAGTTTGGTCGGGATCGAAATGCCTTCTACGAGATAATCTAGTTTATCCAACGGTTGGTTATGCGAAGTTTAAAAATGATGGCCTAATAATTTTCTTGTTGATGTTATTTTTGTTACAGTGTTTCTATCATTTCGTCATTATTGAAAATGTGGCGATTCGCTTCTTCTGGGCCTTTGAATTTTACTGCGGTTACCACCATTTCTTTTCGTTAAACACGATTCGAACAGTGGCAAATTTTTTGGAGCTATTCAGACGCTTTATTTGGAACTATTTGCGGCTGGAGAACGAACATTTGAACAATTGCGGTCGTTTTCGGGCGACACGTGATATATTCATTTCAGCAATAAATGTTAAGGATCAAAGAAAATTGGATAGCTTTTTAGAGGAAGTTGAAAATGAAGCGCATGAGGAGATTGCAGAAACAAAAAGTGGTGCACAGACGGTTAATTTCTAAATATTTGTATATGTTTATACAAGTTATTAGCCTCGATTGAAAGAAAAATTAAAGAGAGTATAGTACAAAAGTTGTCGAATGAATCTTTTAGTATGCCAAACACTATGTAATAGCTGTCGACCGAAATGTCATCAGACCGTCTAATCATCGACTTGAATCAAATACTGACAGAGCATCGGTGTTTCAAGGCGCACTTACAATGCTTTAGGGTTCAAATACAATCGACAACATTGTAAGAATAAGACATATGAAAACATATTCTCGTTCCAAGTGCTCATCTTTAAAATGTGGTTGTAATAGACAAATAATTAATATGCATTGATATTGAAGATAAACCAGTTTTTTCGTCGGATTGCCTTTAAACTCCGTATCCATTGTATAACTCATATGGCAAAGGATGAAATTAAAGACCTATAATATATTATATTCAATATTTTTTCTATTATATATCATACAATATTTCACTTGAATGCTAATATTGAGTTGGCACTATGGGCAACTATAACATAGCAAAAACCTCCTAAGATTGACGCTTCAAACATGTGCAGTCATTAGTCGATCAGATGTTTATTGTCAAAGTTATTGTGAATCCAGATGGGTCTACCTAATATTGCCAACCAACTGGATCGATCAAATGATGCAAAAACAGAAGCAAAAATAGACTACATTAGACTATAGTAGAACTTCAGGAATTTGAGTTGCAACTTCTTCAACATCCTACATACTCATCAGACATAGCCCCCCCATGGAGTACCAGTTGTTCCACAGTTTGGACAAAAATTTGGTAGGAAAAGAATTTAATAACGACAATGTTGTAAAACGACATGGTCTTCCAGGAATGTATTGATTAACGTATGTCAGGGTTTTATGTTAGCGACCTGAACATGCATCTGCTTAAATGGCAATGGTGTATGGTTTAATATACTATTAACTAGCTTTGCTTTAATTTCGGCAAATTTCATATCACACGAGCCAACAATAAGAACAGACTAAATGCAAAGCCACTCAGAGTTTCTTTAAATCTCAACCTTTGCTCAAGAACTAAAGAGTATTTTACCCCAACAAAATTGCATGCAAATCGACATGAAATTAATTCACTTCGCACCAAAATGATAGTAATTAGACAAGTTGGCGTCCAAAAGAAACTCGCTCCCAAATGCAGTGGTTGCCGCTCAAGTCGACTAAGGACATTTCAACGCGACAGCATGCAGTTGCCATCGACAACACAAGGCCGCACCCCCCGAGCTTGACAGGTCGAATTCGTTAGCTAATTAAGCGCAAATGCTACGAGTTTACGATACTTTCGCTTGGCAATTTGTGTAACGCGTCAGTTAGCAAGCTACAAGGATATCAAACAAAGTCATCAGGAATAATGGAAAAGAAACTGCGTTGCACTGATTATTATCAGTGAAATTTTTATGAACATTAATTTCGCGGAACGCACAACTTTTCACTAACGAAGCATGATATTCTAATACATTATGACTACCTAAGGAGTAAGCAAGGAGGCTTAGTAAATTTAGTCACTGTTTGAAGTTTACAAAGTATATTTTTTAATAAATTTCCCGTTCTATGAATAAAGTGAAAGCATGAAATTCGGTAGACAATTTGAGAGCCATTTGACACCAGAATGGCGCAAACAGTATATGGAATATGGTGTGAGTACTTCAATGCAAATGCTTAATAGCGGCACAAGATTGGTCTTGAATCTAATAATATAATATAATATAATATAATATAATATAATATAATATAATATAATATAATATAATATAATATAATATAATATAATATAATATAATATAATATAATATAATATAATATAATATAATATAATATAATATAATATAATATAATATAATATAATATAATATAATAATAATGAAAGCCTAACATCGCTCGATACGTTCGAATTGAAAATGAGTCCTTGGAAGAAATTATGTTAAGAACTTGAATTGGAATCTCAGGCTTCTATGGTAGGTGTTCCTTCTGGTCATTCCAATAAATGTGAAACGTATGGTAAAGCGAAAGGATTGTTGGCTCTCAAGCAGAGGTCGCAAATAAAAATAAAAAATCTCAGATCTACACACAAAACCAATAACAAAGTGACACTTCGAACCCAGTTTACTGTTCAAAGTGTTCTCGTTTGAGCAAACTCATTGTTTTTCGTTTACTGTTCGCATTTCTTTTATACGGACCTATTTGTTGCTCAAAGAGTGCAGAAGTGTTTTCGAGTTTATGTAATCCATATATATGTGTCGCTTTACGCGATATTACACGTCAACAAACGGACACTTTTGCTGGCCACTTATTTCGTATTGCTCCACGTAGTTTTTGGATATATCATCAAATGTGTTTTTTTTTTGGAGTTTTTATTATTGGATATATTATTGGACATTCTTTGGTCAACTGGAAACAAATGAGAGTGAACATAAGTACGGCAAAATTATTGAAAGTGTTGACTATTATTTGCGACCTCTGCCCACAAAGCTTAAAAACTGAGGTACTACTTTGCTTTGATATGACGCATTGATATATAATTTATGGGGCAGCCGATATGCCCTTTACTGTGGTCCATGGTTCGTGACAAAGTTACAATTTCATATGTTTTCCATCATTTCCTACAACTATTTTCCACCTTTTTGGCCGCATAGCAATACCGCATCGAAATAATGATGATGGTTTGGCTGCGATCCAATCGTCGATCCATTTTCGTACTTCCTCAGCATTTTGAAACCGTGTATCAACCAAGCCATGCTGCATGGATCTAAACAAGTGATAATCAGAAAGCTGAGTGCGACTAAGTACTTCCCATTCGCGCTCCAATAGTGTATTCTTCACAACTCTTGTAACGTGTGGCCGAGCGTTCTCATGCAAGAGAGTGTCTTTGCGTCTGTTGCTCGCTATAGCTGGCCTTTTTAGCCACAATGCATTATACAATTGGTTCAAGAGACGTTGGTCTACATCTGCAGTAACAGTTTGGTTCCCATGCTGATCCCAGCATATGCACAGCATGATCTTATCACCAAGAGTATTCGAATGTCGATGTGCATGGCTCCTCTGGGTTGATCCATGACTTTTTGCGATTGGGATTGTAGTAGTAGATCCACCAGAATCAATCAAAATGTTCGATTTAAGTTATGCGTCTATGGGAGATATCCTCTGACAGCGGTTCAAGTTATACATTCTATGACCAGTTTTTATGGTTACTTTAATAAGCTATTGAATGTCTTCAGTTCTATGCGTTTTGTATTTTCGTAAAGTATTGTAAAATTCCTTATACTTTTCTCTAAAAACAGGATCTCAAATACATGATAAAGAATGCTGTAGATGATGCACCACAGCCCTCAGTATGGAGTAATAAGGCTTATAGCGTCTTCTATCAAATGTTCAAAGCGGAATTCTTTGGTGAATGTGACAATGAACTAGACAAGGTGAACAACTTCTTTCAAGAGAAATTGGCGGAATCTCGTCGTAAGTTCGTCATGCTCAAGATAAAACTTTTGTCGTCTGTACCAAAAGATTCTGTAAGTACACGTCATAGCAAGCCGCCATCAAAACCGCTGAAAAAGAGTCAATTGCGCTATACGCTCAGCGAATTCTATTTGAGTTTGATTCTGTTGCAAAACTTTCAAACGATGAACTTATTGGGATTTCGCAAAATTTGCAAGAAATTCGATAAGAACTTCAACACTAGCGATGGCCTCGCTTGGTTTCAAGCCAACGCTGAAAATTCGGAATTCAATCAAAAGGGAACGTTAATGCGTATGATTACCGAAATCGAAGATCTCTATACGAGACAATTGGAAAATGGTGTCCGTTCGCGTGCCATGACTAAATTACGTGTGCCGCCTCTGGTTGAGCCGACAAAACCATTCGAGGTTTTTCGAGCCGGTTTCTTCCTTGGCATCTTTGTGGTCCTGTTTATCTTAGTAATTATAACATGTAGGATAGAAATATGTGGTTGCCAAATGTGCTTATTCATTAATTAAACATATGTTCACAGTTCTCAAGCTTCCGCCAGTGGACACTTCTGTTATTACACATCTCTAGCGGGGTCCATTTACTTGGGTGATTTTCATGTTCTATATGTCAATCAATATCGCGGGCTTTCAACGTTTTGGTGTTAATTATATATTAATCTTTAAACTCGATCCGCGAAATCATTTGAAACCAGCTAATTATCTTGAATTGGTATAATGTGGTCCATCTCTATATTGTGTACTATGATACATTTCCATCATACACTCGAGATTAGTCGAGATTAGTGGATAGACAATGATCCACTAATACTGATGCTGGCTACTTTTGCTATGCTAATTAATCCTCTACCGATTTTGAGCCGAGAATCACGTTTCTGGTTATTACGCGTAACGGGTCGTGTAGTATGTGCCCCCTTCTTCTATGTTGGATTTGCTGATTTTTGGCTTGGCGATCAGATGAACTCCTTGGTGATATGCGCGGCTGACTACTATTTTATATTGAAATATTATGTGCTGACTTTACTGGACAGATGCCCGAATTATTCATGTTTTCAAGAGGATACTTTTGTGCCCATTGCACGTTGCCTGCCAGCTTGGTTTCGATGCGCACAATGTTTACGTCGCTACTTCGAGGGCGACGCCAAATCGAAATGGTTTCTGGTAAATGCTGGCAAGTACTCGACTTCGTTTGTTGTTGCAATCTTCTGGACTCTGCAACTTGCAACTAACTGTAAGTATTCACCTATATATCTTCGAATTTGTGTAGTAGAGTTTGAATAATGTCACGCTGTTTCATCATACAAATGAACGCATTACTTAATTACTCAAGAGCCGATCAACTCTTTTGAAACTTTATAAGAAAATTCTGCTCAGGCGGACTATGCCAATGACCAATGCATTTTTAACATTTTTATAGCATAAAACGGCTGTTCAGGCAGAAGTTAGAAAGCACAATTGAAAACTGCAACATTTTCTATCCTTAGAGTTATAAAATTCTCAAATCCCAAATCAAATTCTCTAATCAGAAGAATATAGCCTTCAGTAAAACAGGTATGTAACGAATCTCTTCAACGTCTGCCGTCTTCTGACACACCCCGTGGCACCCCGTGATTTTCAGATTTCAGTTCCTCCAACGAGCGGTATTATTATTATATTATAATAGATATGTGAGAAAGATTAAATATAAAACATGTCACCGTTAACCATTAAGCTTACCATTTAAGAAGTGTATAAATTATTTGGGCATAAACAGCGCTCAACTATAACAAAAAGCGGCTTCCCCACAATGAGTGTCGTGAGGTTTGTTTGACATGAATCACAAGGAATGCGAAACACTTCTTTATAGATTCGTTGCCGAATTAAAGTACACTTGACAACGATATTTGCTAAAGGATAGCGATTACTTATTCAACGTCACACACTTTTTATAACAATCGTAACATTATTCTTTTATATTTTAGCCAAATATGCAAATCATTTTGACAATCCCTATCTTTGGGGCTACTTGATTAGTTGTGTAGTATCCACCCTATATTGTCTTGCCTATGATCTAGTACGGGACTATGGGCTATTCAGACATTTTTCGGAAAGAAGAATATTTCTGAGAGATAATCTACTCTACCCAATAGTTCGTATCATTTCAACATTTTTGGGATAAACTGATTCAATTACATCAATTTATATAGTTTTTTTACTATTTTGTTATTATTGAGAACGTGTTGTTACGTTTCTTTTGGGTGGTGGAGTTCTATTGCATACATCACAAAATTTTCCCAGCCCAAATGGTGAAGACTGCTGCCAGTTTGTTGGAAATCACCAGACGTTTCCTGTCGAACTTTTTGCGACTCGAGAACGAACACTTGTACAATTGTGGAAATTTTCGCGCAACGCGAGATATATTCTTGACTGCATTAAATGGAAACGATCAAAACGATCAAAAATCTTTGGAAACCATGATGGACCATGTTGATGGTATACAAAATCGTAAAGAGCGAAGAACATATTTTTGAAGAATATTATATTTTTAGTGAAATTCATTGTATACTTTTTATTATTGTTAATGAGTGAAGTAGACTTTTTAAATGTAGACTTTGAAAATAAGAATACATTTTGTAGTACTTTCCATAACACAAAGTGTCTCTATAATATAATTTGTCGTATAACAACAAATGGGGTTTGCTTTATGACCACCAAATACATATTTTTAGAACTTTCGAATGGAGGCTATAATATCCAGTAAACTTATGGTATTGAAATGATACCAGCAGAAAAAGTTCTTCTAATTTAAATATGTGGTATGTGTAAAGGTACCATTCCTGGTAGGCGGATTCATTATAGTAAAAAGAAGACCTCGTATGAAATTGCAGATTTCTAGCTAATAACTGATGAATATACATACATATACATATGTATATATACAGAGAACATAAATTTATCAGCTCTCTCGAAAAAAATAATTAAATCTATATCTTCTATATATATAAAATTGGAAGTATGATTGTTTGCTGATTTGGCTACCCGTCATTATTTATAATTCGAAAAAAATTATGCACTTTACTGCGATAAATGTTACACGTTAATTATAAAAAAAAAAAGAAAATACGGCCCAATACGTTATGGACGCCGAAACCGCACTACAGGATTTGATGAAATTTTCCGGAAATCTCTATAATAGCTTTTAGATGGTTTCTGTGAATTTTGTGAATAGTCGAATTCACCGAATATTAAGACACACTCATTTTTCAGATGCTTCTCAAATTGTATGTATACAAACAAAATACGAAAACAAAGCAGCGTCTGAGAATTGGATTTCCCGGCAGTGCTGCTCAAACTGTGCAAAGTCGAAAGGCTCAAATATTTTTTTTTTTTTTTATAATTAAATTATAACATTTAAGGCAGTAATCTGCATAACACATTTGTCGGATTTAAAGAATAATGACGTGACAAAAAAAAAAAAAAAAATTTGACTTATACTAAATTAATTAATTATAGAAGGCTGTATCCTTCTTAGAGGGAGATCATGCGGGTGCAGCCTCTTCAGTCTACGCCTTGTTGAGATACGGGTGAGGGAGAAAGCTAGCGGATTTGGGTGCGACAAAAGTCATTTCATTCAAATATTTGAATGAAAAAAATAAAAATAAAAAAAAAGTCAAACACTGGAAGATCCGACAAGAAAATCGCAGCAGTAGACACAGTGCAGAGCTGCTGAAACTTCCGAGGAGCGTGATGCACGCGAAGGCAGCAACTCTGTATATAAATAAAAAATTGTATAAATGTATGACGACTCATCACGTGCGCACGGCTCAACGTATTTGGCTAATTTATTTGCTGTTGTGTTCCTTATTTTGAGTGCAAGGTTTGTACGCAAAAAATTATTGGGGTACCGCTACGGAAGAGGTTTTTTTTCGTTTTAATTTTTAGCCAAAATATTAATTTCGCAAGAAGACGCATGGCATAAAAAAGTTTTGCCTAGCTGGTACGTTTCTATGTTACGCTTCTTCTTCATTTCTTTATTTTTTTGTGTTTGTTAGTTGTTGGCAAAAATAAATTGAGCGGATATTTGTGAAGACAGTGAGTGGTGCGCTCTGTTATGAATACAACCCTAGCGTAATAAAAAAAATTATAATTTCTACTAAAATTTGTTCTACCAGCAAACGACTTTTGAAGCTCCTTTAAATCAAGAGCAGATATATATAACTCCCTTTACTGTTATAGAAGAATCAATCACTGAGAATGCATTTAAGTCGCTAGTGATTTGGCGTTGTTTACGCGAGTTTCGCGTAAATTTATGACTTCTGGCAGCAAATTGAGTTCGTTTGCACCAACAAATAAACCAACTGCAACAACTTACAAACTAAACAGCAAATTACTCCACCCATACCTCATAATAAAGAAACGGATATATTTTTGCGAGAATGCAGCAAGTAGCATAAATTAAGTTGCAAAGTATGTCCTTTACGAAGGATACGCAACGCAGTCAATGTGTCTTCGTAGCTGGAAGTCGACATTGCAGACAACCCTAACCCTGGCCTCCTCACCCCATGCCCGAAGTCTAACAAAGATGAATGGCGAACAATTTAATTGCAATTTTTTCCACTACTTGTTAATGCTAACATGCCATTCAAAGCCACTCTTCGAATTCTTTTTTCTTTCCCTTCTGGAGTAGCTCCTTGTGCTTTTATCGTCTCTATGCACTTGCCCCAAAGCAGTTTTCTCGTATTTCTACCCTAATAGATCACGTCATCATGTCAGCAACTTTTACAATTTAATTGCGCATCAAACATTTGCGAGGTTAATAGATGCGCAGCATTCAATATTCCGCACGGGTTGTGGACAAGAAATAATAAAACAACGACGTGAATGTCCTTCGTAATTTGTTAGCGCAAAGGGTTTTGAGAAGAGTTTGTTTTAAGGTGATAAAATAAGGTGTTATTGCTCTATTAAAATGCTTTTCTTTCTGACTGTATTATAGAATTTTCTTCGAGTTGCCTCATACATATCTCTTAGCAAAATGACTGTGCAGCACTTTACAGGAAACACAGATGGCCGAAGAGTCTAAAGAAAAAACGATTAATGCACCTTGCTATGTCCATAATGATGTAATTTTCCGGTATCTGGAAATGCCCTTAACCTGCGAGCAGTTCAACAAGCACGCAGGCCGGCATATGACTGGCTAAGTTCCCATGAAAACAGGTTAGCATTCGCTCTGGTTACAAATATCATTAGGAGGAGGTTCAAGCACTTCAACCTAAAATGACCTTTGGCTACGCTACATGGATCAACATTTATTTCAAACCAATTTTTTACATCCGTTAAGTCGCTGCTTAATGTTGTTCAAGTAAAGCTAATACATGAAAAAAAAGGAAATTAGCATTATCTACACCTTCACCCATACGAAGAGAAAACGGAGTTATCCTAAATTCCCGTACCGGGAATTGAACGCGGGCCTTCGGGGTGAGAGCCGAATATCCTAACCACTAGACAATACGGGACTTATGACCACAGCGTGAAAAAGTGTGACTACTTTATGAAAATTGTAATTAATTGTAATTATTAAAATAATTAATTAAATTAATTGAAATAATTAATAAATAATAATTTTGAAAAAATTAAATACCTGAAAAAAACTGTAAAAATGAGTACTATAAAAATCACGAAAAATATAAACACCTGAGCCTTTTTTCATGCAGCGAGGCACTGTAAAAACATTGCATGTACATAAGCATCTGTATTTTTTATAAAAATCCTAACCTGATTAACTCTTGCACACTTGACCTTAGAGGGCCTTCTAGGCTAATTATTTATTTTCAAAAAGTAAACAGCTAAAGTGGTGATAGATGTGTGGGTATATCATCATATATGCACGAAATAGACGCAGTTGTTTTACTTAATGCGTCTTAACTGGCTAAGAAATACGTTAGTAATCTAAGACAGCGCCGCTCAAATTGCTCTGCCCCTACAGCGAAGAGCAAAAATATTCGTGTATGAGCTGAGCAGCACAGCGCCTCGCATCAATCAATGCAAAGAAGCTGCGATAAACGTAAAAGAAAAGGAAATAGCTGTAAATGTGTGCCATTAATCATTGGTGCGGCCTTAAATCAAACACAAATCCACCATAATCACAGCACAATAGATTCATATTTGGGTTGATTAAGCACTTAATTATTATTTATTTCACTTATTGACGCTTTTAGACCTCTTTAACCACACTCACACCCTAAAACACAATCAACGACGCCGTTCTTAATAACACACGTGCACGCAAATTTGAACTCAACAACGAAACACGAGCTCGGAGCCTGACAAGCGAAAATTGACTTGTGGGCTACGATGTGAAGTGGGGCGCGTGCGGGAATAAAAATTCCTCTGTTTTGCTACGCTCACGCAACAACAAAGTCTAGACCATTTGTTTTTTTTTCTTCATTGACGATCGAGGAAAGAACACAACACAAAGTAAGGGTGGCAAAATTTGCTTTGCGCGATTGAGACTCGAACTTTGCGGACTGTGCGTATTTCTCGTACAGTCAAACTGCCAAATCTCGAATGCATAACAAAAGTTCGAGTTATGGGGATATTCCAGTTATGGAAGACATATTGTGTTGATTTTTCACTATAAACGTACTCAATTCGAGTCATGGGGATATTCGACTTATAAAAGTTCGACCTATGGAAATTCGACGGTAGTTAGAAATTTCGCTTGGGTTTCTTTGGCTATTCAATAAATTCACTGTACTTGCTCTTGAAATGGATTTCGTTTTCTGCCACAACCGAAAATTGTCTTCAAGAAGTTGTAGTCAAAAATCAAAACTTGCCATTGTGTGGGTGACCTTGCTGTGTAGGTGTGGTATGTATGAGTTTGTGTTGGTTTTTATTGTGTCCCTTGCGTGCTATGTGAAATGTGCTAAGATTGAGTGTGTTGTGTAGGCATAGTGCGTGTATAAGATTGTATTGGTTTCTTATTGTGTGTATCACTCTCTGTTTAGATGGACATCAAAAGTTTCATCGCTAATATTCAATATTCGTTTTCGACTTCTGCTTTGACTGCTACTTCCGATACTACTACTACTTTTGACACTTCACGGTGACCTCTTTCTTTCTTTATTCTTTATTCTTTCACATTTCGCCAATTGATCGCGTCGGTTTGCTCTCTCGCATATCTTTAAATTCCACAGTGAGTGCAGCACGGAAATATTAAAAGTTAATAAAAAGTGCGTTTTAATAAAAAAGTGTGTCTTTGTTTTTGTTCGAGTGCGCATTATCAAGGTAATAAATTTCTTAAATTTCACTTATCCCTAATATTCCATAAACATTTCAAAATTTCGTTGAGTTTGTTGTTGTCCAATGAAGCGCTAGCGCCTCGTAGCGGCTCTTTTCACTGAATTTGTGCGTGTGTGCGTGGGTGTAGAAACGTAACTGAGGCGAAGCTCTGACTGTTTCTTTTAAATAAATTTTTTTAGTCTTTTTTTCTTCTGCTGACTGCTGCACAACAAAACTACCAAAAGAGCATAGTCAATGAAAGAAGTGAAGCTTTGCAAATAATAATAATAAATAATAATAAGAAGAAGAAGCCTTTGCAAATGTTTAATTATTTCTATATCTATATTTGGGAACTTCTTTGAGGTTCGCATAGGTTCTACTTATTTGAAAAAAGCTCAAAAAGCTTTTGAGAGAAATGTAACCTCTATATAAATGAATACTCTTTGATTGTAATTGTCGTGGCAAAGAGAATAGAAAGAATAGAATAAACATCAAAGAGAGCAAAGAAAATCATGTTTGTATTTTGCTATTGTTAATTGGATTGTTGTTAGTTGTGCCAATATGTAGTTTTTGTTCTAATATAAAGTTATCGATAGCAACCTTTCTGAGCATCAATCGTGAGTTGGTTAATGTGAGTAAATTCTGCAATTCGGCAAAGGGCAAAGATGTCTTTGATAGGTCTTATTGGAAAGCTTATTTTTACAAATTTTCAAGCGGCTGAGGCCATATCACTTTTTGAATACCCAGCAATTACTTGCATGCATAGTTCCCGTCTTTTCTTTCATTTTCTTATGCAATTTGCAAGTTGTTGCTTTGATGATGTCAAGGAAAATTGCCACATTTTGTTGTAGTGTTTCAAAAACCAGAGGCTCTCTGCCTGTTCCATTTTTGGGTAGTCACAAGATTTTAGGGTTTGCCGTTTGCATTAGAAAAAACAGCAAACAATTTCGAAAGAATAAGGTGAAAAAAATGGTTAGTTTCAGAATATAAGAATAGAAATAACAAAACAAATAGAAGAAACAAAACACTAAGACAAAACAAAATACATTCATTGTACTTGTATTTTTGTAGGTACTTATGGTAAAATTGGTGATATGAACACTGGATAAGCTCAGTGACACTACTTGATATATCCTGACGGTCAGTGCAATT
Organism: Cacoxenus indagator; assembly: GCA_035041755.1. Taxonomy (NCBI): domain Eukaryota; kingdom Metazoa; phylum Arthropoda; class Insecta; order Diptera; family Drosophilidae; genus Cacoxenus; species Cacoxenus indagator. The sequence goes on from JAWNKX010000665.1 coordinate 2,299,194, forward strand.
GCCTCGATGTCAGCAAAGTAGTTTCACAGCTATTTAGCTAGAGAGCTAACAAGTTACACGACATTGCCTCTTTGCCATAGGTTATATATTTATTTATTTTATTATTGTTTTATTAAGGGCTGCTGTTTGGAAACATTTTGTTACGGATATCTGTCACACAAAGCGGAAATATGTTTAAGTATGTGAGTGAGAGGGCAATCAAAGGTTCTAAGAGTTGGTAAAGCGGCAGTATTTAAGGTTTGTGGATGAGGCATTTTCAATGACGCTGTGAATTTCTTTAATTTCGTAAAATAACACAACCCTACGTTACTACCGATGAGCAACGCTCACTTTCCATCATTTAGCGCTATCCATTTAGTTCGCGCTATGGTATTCCTACCACCCATACAAATCACAGATTCAAATTTAATTTAAATTGTTTGTGTACTTTGTACGCCATTGATGGACTAAAACAAAGAAGCGGCACGGCTAGATTAATATCGTCGATAAGATTATTAATATGTGTTGCAAAGTTCTTCACAAAGTTATAGCTAGAGTGTGAAGAGCTTAAAATAAATAGAGAATGAAAAAAGACAAAAATTGTAAAAAAAAAAAAAATTTATATAAGCATTAACTCCCCGGCGGGGAATTGAACCCCGGTCTCCCGCGTGACAGGCGGGGATACTAACCACTATACTACCGAGGACTTGTTTGTCATGATGATATTTACTAACTTAAGAAAACACATACTTATACATAATTTATTTTCTTTTTTACTACGTTGATTAAGCCAAAATGCTAAAATCTATAGAAGCAAAGATCTGTGATCTTCTTTTGTCGAGATGTCGAGGTATGGATAAGTTTAACCGAGTTGTGTTGTTGTGTAGATAGGGTGCCAAGAAGCTGGGGTGGTTCAATTTCTTTTATAACTGTTCTATATGTTAAGTCTCATAACGAAGAAAGGAGCACCGGTTGTGCGTTGGAAATCACTCCTTGAAAATCAGTCCTGAACATTTGGGTGCCATAACGCGAGACGGTAGTTACCACTTGCTTGTATATTAACGTATTGAATTTGTTGTTCGTATGCATTAGAATATTGAATTTTTGCTTGTCTAGGATGTATCGGAGAAGTTGGAGGATATAATTGGATTTAATTGGATAAGCGTCGCATCTCAATATGTATTCGGAATTATTATATTTTGTGGCAGTAGTTCCCAAGCGTGAAGTGATCTCTGTCGTTCTATAGGAAAAGTTAAATTTAGTGTTGCCTGCATGTTGTCGTCCTTCATCTTTGGTATATCCATACTGGGCAGGTGCAAGACCACATATGTGTTCACTTAAATGTTTGAAAAAATGTACAAATTTGAATAGTTCATATTTATACATAATTAGCAGGACACAGTTTGAGCAGCACGGACGGTAAACTCAATTCTCAGAGACTACTTTGTTTTTGTGTTATATTTATATCTGTACAGTTTGACAAGCATCTGAAAATTTAGTTGGTCTTCATATTTAGCGAATTCGACTATTTTTTCGCGCCAAACTTACCCTAAATCGTTCTCCAAGATGACATCCATCTATGTTCCAATTTTCATGGTGCGCGCTCTAACGGTGTTGGATTCCATAGAGACTAAACAAACAAACAAACAAACATCCTTTTCTATATATATAGATATTATAAAAATTATTATAAAAAGATTATATTTTTATGATGTACTAGCAAAGCCCGGCAGACGTTGTTCTGCTTCTATTTATTTATTCACCACAGACAACGGGCAACTGTTACAGTTGACTGCGAATGATACTGCTGGCTGCAACGACTACTACTGCTTATAAATGCCTCTTCTCTGATCTGCTGCTCCTCTGTTTTGTCTGGTTTGTGCGTTCGCTATTAATATTCGCTAGCGTATACATAATTAATAATATCAACGTATACTCTTTGGTTTACTCTTTGCTGCTTTGTTTGAACCAAACGGAATAATATATATTGTGTATATTGTTTATTCTTTGATCGCCCCACATACAAGAACTGGCAAAACAACGTTTGCCAGGGCCCTCTAGAATAAATATAAAGAATATACAATTTCCAATAATTTTTAATTAATCAATCACGTTTAAATGCATTATTAGAAAAATGACAAACACAGTCCCATATGGTCTAGTGGCTAGGATATCTGGCTTTCACCCAGAAGGCCCGGGTTCGATTCCCGGTATGGGAATTATGACGGGACATATATCATAATTTACTTTTGTTTTTTTTTTTGCAAATATTTCCACTTGCAATGACGTGGTGAGTCATGCAGAGCGCTGCGAACAACACCGGAACAACACCGGAACAACAATAAAATAACCAGGATTCCGGGCAATACCAACGCAGAGATGATAAAATTATTTGTTTACCATCTTAGGGAAACAGGAAATGTCGCCAGTCATCTGGAAATAGGAAAACAATATTTTATTATTATTTTTTTATTTATTATTATTATTATTGTTTTTGAAGATAACACCGTCGTCGTTTTTCCAACAATAATAAATTTACTATTTTCACTCGTTTTACATTGCTTGTTTACTTTCAATTGCATACGAGAACAGCTGATTTACGCTTGGTAACAAAACGGTAGGCGTTCACGAAACAGCGTTCGTCAGTTATTGCAAATATGAGTTGAGTAAGTTTTCCCAAGTACGCTAATAATATTTTTAATTAATTTTCTTCTTAAACTCACAGTTTGCAAAATATTCTTTTCTTTTTTTCAATAATAATTATTTAGTAAGAGCAAAAAAGTAGATGCCCCGGGTGAGGATCGAACTCACGACCTTAAGATTATGAGACTTACGCGCTGCCTACTGCGCTACCGAGGCCATTGGAACGCAAGGGCACCAAGGCCAACTCTTACGAGAAAGTGAATTCCAGACCGATTTAAATTGGGTGCAATTTTAAAAAAATGTTTCTCGTTTTGTTTAAATTTTTTTCTTAAGCCGCTAACAGCAATGTTCAATCACCACAACTCATGAGAAAAAGAGGATAATAAAGATTAGCCGATTAGAGGAAGACGTATTAATGCTGGCGTCCCGAGTAGACGTCGACAACCAGGAAATCTACAAAAGCTTCTAGTCGTACCTAAGTCGTACCTACTACCACTTGCCCACCTCCCATTGGAGCTCTCTTTTGTTTTTGTTTGACATTATCCGCATTTAACGCTTAAAACTAGATAAAGATAAAGATGTAGTATGCTCTGTCCAGCTATAATGCTTGCTTATATATCTGACACTGTCATAGTCAAAAAAAATATATATATAAATTCAGGCGGTGTCACACATGTTTTTTTTACTAATTTTTTTATTGTGTAGGCATACAACTTATCCGATTGTGATTCAGTTAAGGCAGACAAACACTAGAATGGCTCAGATCTCAACAGGTTTGCATGCTTGAAGGATTTTCTTGCTTCGTCTTCAACACCGATTCATTAAATTCGCAATATCTTCGCGTATAGTTGCAATAGCAAATACTAATTACTGCGTTTGCCATTTAGATTATTAGACGACGACGTCAATGCTAGGACATTAGTAAGCTGACTCCACCTTAACGTTCAAACAAATGTTAAATGGCAAATGGCAACTTAAATAGAAATGGTTCTACTCAGCACCACGCAACTGCAGTCAATTGCGTATAAAATGCATTCGATTACAACTTTCGTAATGTAAATCCCAGCGGTAAAAAGTCAACACAAAGCGTGGCAATGTGGTATATCGGTGATGCAGCGACGCATGTGCCACCCTCAAGAGCGTGCTACATATAAGTTTCACCTTAAATGTCCTTGAGCGTATAAACTACAGAAGTAAAACAACGAAAGGCAAAGCAACCCTGATGCGGTAATCCACTACGCTCTGCATTACAGAAAGGGAGAAAATCCTTGCCTACATCACATTCCTTCGCTTATTCGTTCGTTTGTTCGTATATTGGTTGGTGTCCTTGCTGCAGCCCAATACCGCCAGCTGTGGTTTGCAGTTGTCGTTCGATGGGTGGCTTTACTAACTGTTGAATGCCATATGCTGCAGTTGTTCAGTTTAGTTGTTGGACACGTTCTCATAAAACGTACAGATTCTATTAGCTTGGGGAGTTTTTAAGTGTTGTTTCGGAAGTTATGCCGCAAAATGCAAGTGTGCACTTGTGATTTTACAGCTAGCTTGACACTGCAGATGAAGAGTAGATTTTCGCTGGAAAAAACTGCGCATATCACATAGCTATTTGAAGTTAAAGGTCTTGAAATTACCATTGGAAGTTGAAATCATAATGCTTAGAATTGCTGGATCGTATGTCTGCCGCACAAGCCTCAAAGCTCTTACAAGCCAAAGTTTTGGTTTTGAGCTACAATTGCCAGAATTATGCGTATATGCCCCACCGGAAGCATTATCGTGATTGCTATTAGATGATCAAGACAATTGAAAAACGCCGTGAACGTTAATGGTTGTAATATTCAACATATAAATAACAACAAACAAAATATTTTCGGGATCACGCCGAAAAACCAAGACTGGCAACGTAATCGTGGGTATTTTAACGATCTACTTAACAAATTTCAGTTTTCGAGAAAATTACAAAAACTTCGCTGAAGAATATTAAAATTAAATAATTCACAAGAATGAATCATACAAAGTTAGGCGTTACATTTCAGCTCCTTTTCAGCAAGAACGGACAATCTGTTTATAGATTTGGCAATTATAGAAACATAAAATTACAAAATCAGAACTTTAGTCGATTGCGATAAAGTACGGCATGTGAGCCGGGGTTTGAATTAATAATTTAATTTTTAAATTTCAGTTCATAACGGTGAAAGTCACAAGAGAATTTAAAATAAAACCACAAATGAACCCTAAAAAGGCTGCGGCCAGTGGAAATATCTCGTTAGTCTCCACAATTGGGCCCCGACCTAATTACTGCAAAAGTACCAAACATTTTAGGACTAACAGAATAATGGTTCTGACAGACAAGCGGTCAAGTCAAGGTCATAGCGTGATTGCATGCAAGCAATCATAGTTATGAAAATGTAGTAATAAAGTTCAACGTTTAATAACCATCTGACATCACAACTTGTCGGCACAACGCGATTTGAACCGCGAATAATTAATCCGAACTGTGTGACGCAGACTTTCAACACACACGGCTAATGCCCTGTGCACAGGCTTTTCTCAATATTTGTACAAAAGCAACTTCACATCTATAACTAGATTGTTTGATTAATATCCTTGCTAAAATGGAAAGCCTAAAAAATCCCAAACAGAATGGTGTTACTTGTTACCCTGGTTTGTTTGTTACTCGTCGAAATATCAAATACAGCTTGTACAGGTTGTATGTGAACGAACAGAATGGGCGGCGCGTTCAGCATTCAGTGTGTGATGGCCTTTTTTGATGCTTTTCGCTCATTCGCCTTATTCACAATTTCGATGAAAATTTAGTGATTGTGATCAGCACATTTCAATCAGATGTTTTTCGTTTGTAAACAAAGTAATAAAGACACAAAATTTAAAGTAAATAATTTGAGTGTTGTTATTAGTTGCTTGGAGAGTGAAATGTAATGACATTTATTTATTTAATTTTTGTTTATGTATTTATGTTCTTAATATGTATTTAACAGATGAGTGGACTGAGTGGAATGAAGAATACGTTAGTTGTGGGCAAATTATTTAACGTAGAAATGAAAAAGGCTATTTGCGAAGTAGCTAAATGCTAATCGATTATTAACTCAGAGAAAATGATGAGTGATGACTTATGCTGAATGCGCCCAATGTAAAGTTGTGACTCTGCTTGTGACGCTGGTGTTACCGTGAGAGATCAAAATATTTGAAATTGCTCGGTAACATCGTCTCTCTCACTCTCTCTCTCTCTCCCTCTCTCTTTGTATTTCTCGCAACTGGCAAGCACAGGGTTGTTCAATGCATTAATAAAAAATAAAAAAAATAACTATAATTTTTTAATATTTTTCCACATTTTCAATGGTATAACAACTTTAATGTTAATGTTACATTCTATTCACTTTTTTTTCGGCCAAATCAGAGTAACACAACCAGAGTAACAAGTCTGTTTGGGCCTTAACTTTGCATGATTCATTCTTGTGTTTCTTGTTTCATTAGTTATTTTCAAATAGGAATAGGCGAGCGCTTTCATTCAAGCCGCCTTACTGAATTTTGCTCAAAAGCAGAAAAAAGAACTGCATTAAAATTTCATTAGTTTTCAGTGATTTTTTTTTATTATATACAAATATTTTTAATTTTATTGTTATTGTAGAACAACTGCAATTAAATTTGAAAGAAAAGAACAAATACATAGAAACTAAATGAAGAGGGAACTTAACTAAGTGTGAGATGGCGTTTAGCTAGTAGATTTGGGCGATGTTTAAGCTGCTCTAAATATCACGCGGCTTGTTGGTTTAGGACAACCCCAATTTTGGGAGCTAAATAGCTCTTAAAACACTAAGCGCTGAACGGCAGCAGTTACTCCCCTCGTTATACAATAACTTTGCATACGCATAATCAGGGAAAAACAGCGTTAAGTTTTTGTAATTTTTTCAAAATGTGTTTATGCCATGGACTTGAAATTTGGTAAGTGGATCGTTAAAAATACCCAGGATTTCGTTGCTATTGTTGGTTTTTCGGCGATATCCACTGGTTTTAACTTACATCAAGGGAAACCCGTTTTTTCACACATATGCCCAATTTCTGCCAAAACGATTACGGTTATGTTTTTTTTTTTTTTTTTTGAGAAATGTAATATATTTTGTTGAGTGAACCAAGTATTCGTGATTTTCGTGAAAAATTTTTTATTCTTCTTTTTTCATAAACGACCACTTTGCTTGATTATTTAATAAATTGTTGCATAATCTACAAGAAACTTTACGCAATAGATAGAGTATTCAATTCTGCGTGTATAGCACTTTAATTTTAATTACTTTAATAAACATTTTTTTAAATAAACAACAAAAACTCAGTGCCACTTGGAAACCGAAGAAAACATTCTGTTGCAAACTTCTGTTCTTGTAAACATACAACTGCCAACATTAAAAATATGTGTAATATTGAGAATTACGTGTGTACATGGTCCTGTGGCGCAATGGATAACGCGTCTGACTACGGATCAGAAGATTCCAGGTTCGACTCCTGGCAGGATCGTGATTCGTTATAAATTTTTTTCGTGTTAATCTATTTAAACATCTTAGAAAGGACTTAAAACTAAAGTTATTGCATGCATATTATATTAATAAAAACTCAATTTTGCAAATTACGTAGAAACGTAAAAATTTTACTTTAATGAAAATGAATTCCATTGGATTTAAGATAAAAATACGTGTATTATATATTTTTTATTATATTAATAATATTTGACTGTATTACATTTGAATTTACACCGTGTCCGAGAAACAAACACTAATGTTGCATAAAAAATAGTTTTAAACAAACGTAGTATCGATAGAATTAATGAAAAGTGTGAAAAGTAAAAAGTATTGCTTCGCCCAACGTGGGGCTCGAACCCACGACCCTGAGATTAAGAGTCTCATGCTCTACCGACTGAGCTAGCCGGGCACGTGCAAGAATTGGTACAAAAAACACATTCGATATTTGAAACGAAATTTTATGAAATGTATGCCCGCGATTCAAATGTTTCTGAGCATGCATTTTCAGAAGAACGCGATTAGAGTCGCTTGCTCCAGCACAATCGCAAGTGATAATGATAAGGCAGTTCACAGTAGAGCAAGCAGTTTTTTAATATTTCTTATTTGTTGCTTTTGTTGCTATTAACGTTAAATCTTGTCACCTGTTTTCTCCTGCAGTGACATCGTAGATTGGCATAAAAGCACATAACGTACATCTACAGAATAATACCTCTCCAATCATATTATTTTTATTAAAATATATTGACGTTAAGTAAGCTAAATATAAAAACTCATGTCCCTGAATTAATATATAAACTTTCGCTTTGTGTTATTATATGGAATTTTCTTTTTTTTAATTAAATTTGTTTATCTTTTTTTTTTGTGTTGCATTGATTTTTATTGTTCATGCATTGAATTTTTTTATTTATTTAATTTAACCTTTAATAAAAACAAAAAATGAAGGAACTTAATATCTTTATATTATATGGAAAATCGTATTTCACTTCTTGGAATGTATCTACAATGACGGTATAGATGTATCTAGTATTTAGTTTTTTAAACTTTTGGACATTATATTTGCGAACGCCCGGCTATAGCTCAGTCATTGAACACTTAATCATCACTCACTTATGCCATAAATAGCTGAAACAGCTAATCAAACCTGAATTCTAGAGTGTATATATACATTAAAAGGGTTTTCACTGTGTTTAAGCTGATTAGGGTATTGCAAAAGTCGAAGTATTAAATTTGTCAACCAGTTGACAACTGCCCGGCTAGCTCAGTCGGTAGAGCATGAGACTCTTAATCTCAGGGTCGTGGGTTCGAGCCCCACGTTGGGCGAGAATTTTTTAGTATTTTTTATTGCATGCAATTCTTTGCTTTATTTATCTTATAAAAACATGCCGACTCCTTTATGGCGTAGAGAAGTGAGTTATGGTCTAAGTTTTGGAAGGGTCAAAAGTTGGAAGACTGCAAATCTTCAAATCTGCAAATCGCAATTATAGTCTTCGGTTTCACATAGAAGTAAAGGTTCCTATGGCTACTGCATGTGGCATTCAAACATCATTACCTTTAGACAGTTTTCTTGAACATTTCAATGAAGTAGCTTAAAATCAGACAAGTTAAAGTCTTTTAAGAAGACACTCACACACGCATAAATTCTTGTATCAAAGTTAATAATTTCAATAAATTCACTGGCTTAAGAGCGACCCAAAAAGCGCAAGCGAAAACAGTAAATCTCAATTTTTTAAGCTCAAATCCGCTTGCAATTTTACAGTGTACGCGAATATTTATGAACGACTATGTCTTCTGCGCATAATATTGTTATCCAATGCGGAATATCCTAGAGCTAAGAAGAAGCGCTCACCCACAAATCGAATAAGTACAAGGCAACTTTAACTTTGCCAAGACAAGAAGCTAGGAAAAAGGACATGACATTAGGTTTTTCTTTCCTTTTCTTTTTTTTGTTTTTTGAAGAGGGAAATAAGTGCGATGCATTTTTTGACAACAGCGCTTAGTTAGGGTGGCAGCCAATTGGAAGGGGTAAAAAGAATTTACGAAAAATCGAAAGAATATCTCATTTAACTGGACTGTCACTAGCGAAATGGAATTATGACAGGTCAAGGATTGCTTACCATGTCAATTGAAAGCAAGCAAGCATGAAGAAGCAGCAAAAGAAGTAGAAGAAATGCAAGCGAACATTGAAAGGACCCTCGCTTTGCTTGAGATTTTCAGTTCGCTTGCGTTTGGTTTTAGTACGCAAGTGTTTATGAGTCCTTTTGGATTACTTTGAATGTTATCTGCAAACAAAGCTGCAGCAAACAAACGAACAAATGAAAAAGGACATGCTCAGACCATTTGCTTGGTTATTTCCAGCAACCCACGCCAATAGAGAGGGCAAAAAAATAATAGAAGGTAACGAAATGTTGCCATGTACTTGGTGTCTTATAAGTAATATCCTTGCCATAAGGATGCACGATTTTACTTATATTTGCAAATGCTGAAATGAAACATTTCCATTTGCGCAGCAACTTTTCGCAACCCCAACAACGACCAACAACGCAACATTTGCTTCGCCATTAAAGTTGAGAATGCATTGAACAAAATGCGTTCGTTCAATCAGTTGAGCTGCGAATGAATGAAAAATATTTCGCTTCATTCGTTGGGGTGCGCATTGCAACGCATCAAAAAAGTTGTAAAATTTTATGTCAACTAAACCATTGACGTCAAACCAAATGTGCTAATCAAATGAGCGACTTCGTATTCCAAAACTCCAAACTCAAATGCATTCAGCGCTGAGTCAAAAGATTTGCCAAAAAGATCTAATCTAAATGCGAGAATGGTCACAGCGGGTTCGATTATTCAATAAATTCTAGTTAATTATAATTTTAGAAATATCACGATTTTCCTCTGATTAGCTAATGTGTGCAACTGGAAAATTTTGAAATACACAAACCTACATTTTAGTGCTATAGTTCGTTTTCCAAGTTTGAGTGCTCCCTTTTCTGTTTAACGGAACTCTCACTCTAATCGGCTCAAGATTTAGAAATGGAAAATTGCTGCATAATAGGGTTATCCAGTGACAACAACAACATTAAAAAGTGTATTTTTCTAATCTAATCGACATTTCAGAACAGAAAGTTGGATGTCTTTGTTCTGATATAAAGAAAATTTCTATATGCTTGTAATTACATAAAAAATTGTGTATTCCACTTGTGAATCGTTCAGGATTTAGTGTACTAGGGCACGTTCATGACTAGCGATAACAAAAGAAGCTTTGAGCTCTGAGAGCAGTGGCTGACTTAATAATCTGCGTTTTCGGGAGATGAAAGAAAGTCTTAGCGAGTCAATAAAACCTTTTGCAATCTTTGAAAACTCTGGAGCAAGCGTCTTGAAAGTTTCATTTTATTTGTTGAACGTCCAGTTTGTCCAGGCTAAACTCCAAAGTCAGACAAACAAGTTAAATTTGAAAGAGTATGGTAGCCAAAAATATCTTCAAATCGATCGATTTGCCTGGACTACCACAACATAAACTGATTCACCATGCCTTTATACTTCGTAATTTAAATCCACCAAAACCCACGTGATCGGTGACGAAACGAATTATGTGAAAACTCATATAAGCGATAATATTGAATGTAAATTTCATATGAGATAACGCCCGATTGAAGCAGAATTCTTAGGAATTAGTTTGGGAAATTATTACAGATATTCCACATCGATTCATCGAATGTGTTAAGAGTCTTTGGCAGAGATTAAAAGGCATAATTAGACATTTTTAGACTCTGGAATAGCAAACGTCATCAGAGGCGATTAGTCGCTTATAATAAATATATTTCAACCAACGAAATAGTCACGAAACACGAAAGGTTCACCATTACGAGTAGTGATTACAGAAGAAAAAATGTGCAGCCAGACCTCGCGTGGAGAAGGTTCCGTACGTTGAATATGTTACCATGATCGTTTAAATCTGTACCGAATTTGTTTGTGGTAACTAAAAAAAAGTATGTATGGTACCGTATTTTATAGGGAAATTACTGAATACATTGTCTATTTTTGAAATAGACAATTGCATTGTCAGAATTGGCTTAGCGCATACAGATAACGTATCTACGTCTATTTGATTCGGGTACTAATTTGGTGGTGTTTGGTCCTGTTTCAGCACTGGCCGTCCATTTCGTTTTATAAATTGGTTCAATAGTCAACCATATAACGTGAATGGTGCTGAACATTGCTTGGAATTTTATGCTGCTTCGAGTCGTTGGAATGACATCAATTGTTATGCAACAAAATATTTAATTTGTAAACGGCATTGTCAGGCTTTCCAAACTTTTTACAATTGAAAATTTTACCATCCCGCAGAGAAGAGTAACCGTTACTTGGAAAGATTTCACGCCAGGGCGAAGCGCTGATACATAGTTATTATTATCATTGTAACTGTACAGTTTGAGAAGCATTTGAACATTGAGTTGTTCTTATTGTTTAGCGAATTCGCCATTTTTTTCGCAACACAATTCACAGTAACCATCTATAGGCTATTCTAGAGGTTCCCTGAAAATTTCATCAAAATCGGTACAGCGGTTTCGGCGTCCATAACGAACAATCAAACAAAAAAAAATACTTCCAATTACTTCCAAATAGACAGACGTATCAACACAAGTAATTCGGGCATCACAGAAAAAGTTGCGTAGTTAAAAACGATATTAAGACCAGATCCAATACTTAGCATAATGTCTTCCTGTAACCAGATCTATTTGCCAGCTAACTCTGTAGTGTATCGATGGATCCATGCGCCACTGTAACTTGTAAGCTAATGGTCGAAATCTCATGAAATAGAGACACATATCGTTCAAATGTTAGTACTAACTAAAAATTATATGTACTTGTGGCACCAGATATATCCTATATATATGCCAACCTACGAACTCATTGGGTGATGTGTTCTTTGGTCAACTTGCCTACCTTAATCCCTATGGGTTATACGACGTCAAACCTTCTTCTACGCCATGTAAATCCGTTTTTGTTAGTCGATTCTTTTGCTGCATGAAGTTCTCAAACGGTTTACCTGGGATATGACCGATGACATTTGAACGATCTATTTAATCATTTATTTCTTTTAATAGAAATCATCTTTCCTTGTGATTCCACAATTGTACGCCTCTCCCATTCTGGGTTTGGTGAGAAGCACACTAGACGTACATCTAGTCCCATGTTTCTAGTCCTATCTCCCTTGAGTATAGTTAATGACATTAAGGCGTCTCCGTCCATTGCTTTGTTTAAAAAACATAAATCGTCTTTACTCAGCATATAGCTGATTTATCGCCATATCTACGGCCCGATAAATGTGTAACAAAGTTGCATTGTGCTATAGTTTTTAATTTCAATAATATATTTTACAAATTCCCATCAAACACAGCGAACTTTTATTTTAAAACTAATTAGCGATACTTTTTTACAAAAGTTCATAAAAATTACTAACCAAATATTCAATGCTCGTATACTAATTTAGTCTAAGGCACTGAAATGGTTCAGTTACAGTTATACTATATGTATATTTATAAAAGATGGTGCTTAACAGTTTAAGAGTTAAATACTAAAGTGAAGCTTATGGAATGCTTTATATAAATTATAACGAGTCAAACGATAGAAAATGCCACGAGGTCTATAAATAAAATCATATGATATTTTCTAAAAACTAAAACGTTGCCATTGGCAATGAGTATTCAAATTGAAAATTTCCTTAAAACCTAATTTAACAAGAAATACAAGTGTTTGAGGAAGGTTCTCAATGGAATAGAAACAATTTAAAGGCAGATATTAACAATATTGCAGATCACATAATGTTGATAACCCAGGAAATATTGAAATACTCATGGTGTGGTATAGTTGAAGGAAGGGAACTGTGGGGAGTAATATGCGAAGTGAAAAGTGTTATAGAAACTTGAGTCTTGAGGTAGTCAGAGAAGTGGAAATTGACAAAAATATTTTACTTAATTACGATTAGATTCTGAAGTACCTCTGTACTCGTACATATTTCAAACATCTTTTTTAGAACTTAACTAGACTTGACTATCGTATAACTTATATATGACCACAGATCTCCTTTTTTGAGAACTTTCCGGGCTTGGGGTATATATATATTCTTTAAATTTTACTGATTTCTAATAGTATCTGCTACTCGACTACGATTCTGTTGAGGGATCGCCTGATTCTATGCTGAAGCTTGGCAAATTTTTTCTTCATTTTTATTGTTATAAACTTTAACCTTTATCTATCTCTCTCTTTCTCTCTCTTTATCTCTCTCTCTCTCTCACACTCTCTCCCACTCTCTTTCTAATAATCTTTACAAATTAGGCACATTTGATCGATTAGTTTATTTTTTGTGTTCTACTTTTTAGCCAGCGATAAAACATATCTAATCGCTCTTTTGTATTGATCCGCCCAGTTTTTATTCCTCTATATTAATCGAGATCCCCTTGTCAGTGGTTTAGCTCGATTAGTGATAATAACTGCCACCGTACTGATAAGTAGGTGGTTGATGCGCTGGGTAATAGAGATTATGATGCGATGAAGAACGTACAGGCGGCGGTGGACGATAGGCATAGGCGGGGATCTCACGATCCTCAGTAGGCGTCATGGAAGCTGTCGCTCGCGCAGTGGGCGAGTGTGCTCGACGCGCGCGACGCTCCTCTATATTCGCAGGCCAACGTTGATAATGGCGTGTCGAGTCCTCTGAGGATCGACGTCGGTGATAACGTTTCGTCGATGTGCTGGCAAGCGATGTTGGCTGTTGTTGGTGATAGCTGCTGTCGTCGCCACTGCTTAGCTGTGCTACAGCAGCCTTATATTTCCGACGTGTGCGTTCGTCCAAGGACGAGGCGGGTGTGTATGTCTCCTCAGGCATATTAATTACGTCACCAAGTGATGGTCTACGTTGTCGTTGCATATCGTAATTGTCAAACGGGCGACGTGTCTGCTTGCCACGCTGCTGCTCATGTTCATCCAATCGCTGGCGCCACTCTGCTGCGGTCACTTGTTCGCCATAGAGATCCGGTTGTGCTTGAAACTGTGATTGTGTTTTTGTGTAGATATTCTGATAGGATGAACGGCGCCAACCTTCCTCATAGCGACGTCGTGTGTTCTCTTCCTCTTGGAGACGCTGGCGACGCTGTGAACGACTTGAGCTGCTCTCTGAAGAATCTTCACCGGAGGTGCCAATCCCGAGATCCTTTTCATCGCCATAGGCCTTGTAAGGTGCACCGAGAAATGCCTTAGTGGTGTATGGTCCATTAATGCCCATGGGTGGGTATTGCATACAATATGCATTGGCAAATGGTTTCTCCAATTTCGATAATTTCACGTCACTAACACAGCGCTCAACATCATCGTCATTGTCATTGTCACGGCCAGTCCATGTGAGCCACGACCCAGGCCCAAAGAGCGACAATAGCACCGGCAGCAAAAAGAGTCCATGCATAGCACCAAAGAATATCACAAGGAAGACCATTTTGAAGAATACCAGAAAGATATAACTTTGTGCCAGAAGCAGCGCGATAATGCCCAGAATCGTTGAACTTGAGCCCTGCACAATGGGTAGTCCGAGAGAGTGTAAGGCCTCACGTACACGTGCCTTTGGACTGCGTTTCTTGGAGGACATGTACGTATAGCATATGTGCGCCGTAAAATCAACAGAGAAACCAATGCACATAATCAAATTAATCATGGAAATCGAGTCCAGATTAACATCCCAGAGTGCCATGTAGCCAGCGACGCCCAATTCAATCGAAATGACCGAGAAGGCGACCCAAAGTGAGCATAAAATATTCGGTATGAAAATGAAGGATATTATCATCATAATTATAGCGCCGATGATCATGGCCTGCAGCGAAACTGGACGCACAAGCTCGAACTGATCGAAGAAAACGAAATAGGGATGAAAGATCGAAGCATTCAATGGTGAGTCCTTGCAGATTTGGCGCAAATCGCGAACCATCTCCTTCTCATGGTTTGTATCCGTTATGTTCACCGCTTGTATAAGGAAACGTGAGGCAATAATACGCGTTTCATCCTCGTTAAAACGCACATCCAGCGAAAACGGATTTCCCGGGAAGAGCCAATGCTCTTTAACCGCATCGATAAAGTCTTGCTCATCAGCAATGGTCAAGTTCAAGTAGTCATTATTGCGATCCAAGAAGGACAGGAATGAGCGCAGCCAGGATTCGGTGTATAGCGATGAAGTCACATATGATGTATGTTCGAGTGTACTAGTCAAATTCTCGATTTGATCGTGCACAATTGGATCGGAGTAGTTAAGATCACCAGTAATAATGACCTATAAGTTAACACAAATTTTTCAGATAAATATGACAGTTAAGCTGTGTTCCTTACATACCTGCATTCTGTACGGGAATTCTCGATAGTATTCATCTTCACGATCGAAGAACTCTACGGAGTATGAGTCCTCACGTGATAATTTACGTCGTTCGAGTCCCTCTTTAATCTGCGTTATGCCGTAACAGGCGCCAGCAAGATAAACCGCAAATACAGAGATTATTGCAATCTTACACCATTTATTATTGATGACTGCGGACAGTTTGTCCTTGAAGAAGGCCATAAACATGTGATCCTTATTGTCAATAGGATTATCGGGATCGTCATGATTGATGCCACCAGCCATTACTGTCTTATAGAGGAAGCTGCGTTTCTCTGCAAAGATTTCGTTTTATTTATGCGTTGTTTTCGTTGCAGATACATTTTCTTGATTAGAACAAGTTTAAACGCTTTGCTTAACATTGACCCCGTTTCTTTAGTAATTCTACTTGGACTTGAGTCTCAACTCAATTCTTTGGCTTGATTTGAATGCTTGCCAGTTATTGTGTTCGTTTGAATTTTAAGCTCTTGTTTTGTTGTATTTTTACGATAGCTGAATACAACTCTAGATGGAAAAAGTTAAAGCGTAAGGTATAGAGTAGCGGATACGCTAGTTTTATAATAGGAATGGGAAGAACTTGAGTCGAAACTTACAAGATAATTTCATAGAGAAATATTTTTGGCATGAAAGCAGTCTTTTGAAGTTTTTAGTCTTATATCTTATCTATTCCGTTATGCCTATGAAGGGTTTATAGGTTTTTTTATATTTGCGTATATGAAACTTCTAGAAATATTTTCAACTAGCAGTTACCCGGCCCGTTGCTGCCTCTTGGCATTGGATTTTTCAATAATTGTATTAATCCCGGCGTCGCGAGTTGTCTATATAGGGTACGTAACTCTGAATTATCGTAAGGCATATCTGAAAAAGTTCGTTAGGGCAACACAAGTATAACTCTAAAATTTCAGCCTCCTCCATTTAGCGGCACAGAAAAAAAAGTTATACATAAAAGTATATTTTACTTTTTTTTAATTTTGTAAAAATGCTTTATGCAGACTTTTACTTTAACAAATTTTCCAACTTTTCCAGTATATTTTTACACCAAACAGGATTACTCGAGAGGCTATTCTAAAGCTGCCCTGAAAATTTCATCAAAATTGGTCCAGCGGTTGCGGCGTCTATAATGTACATACATACAGACGGACATATATACTTTCAATTATATATATATATATATATATAGAAAGATAGATAGATAGATAGATAAACGAGTATCGTTTTTCAACTGTTCACTCACCTTTAATGGCAACCGACATTGCCTGGACACGGCAGCCAAAAATCGCATGAAGATTTTTACGTTCGCGATAACCCGAAACGGCCATGCAGGCAGCAAAAAAAGTGATGTGCCACAAGAAAGTGAAACACACCGCGAAGACCGAATACGTGCAGAAAATCTTTACCGAACGAAAGGGGCTAATGATGCCGATTAGGAACGATATGAAATCTGTCACGGACGTAATTGTTATCGAAACGGCCGCTTCGGACATCATATGGCCCATACGTTCGTGTACAGGCATTTTGACAGGTGTACGACGCCAACCGGCTAACATGACAAATGTATCATCGATGCCAATGCCGATCATGAGAAAAGGCGCAGCCAGATTGATGCCAATAAATTCGATGCCGCAGTACATGGCCAAGCCAAATGCAGCCAATGTAGCCATAATCGCAGAGACATTGCCCATGAGACCCAGCCATGGTTTCGAACGTACAGCGTCGCCCATCATGCACGTAATTATGCTGTTAAGTAAAAGCCAACAATTAATGGCTGCTTAGCATAAGAATATGTAAGACCTACCTAAATAGACCCATTAGCAGGAACGTAGAACTGAAATAAGGTACTACGGTCTTTGTATTCTTCTCCAGTTCGTGGTCCAAAGTTCGTGATGCGAAATACGATACGGATATATGTTTAAACATACCACCCGTTTCGGCTTTGCCAACAACACGCAGAAATGTCTCCTCCCATTCGGCGCCTCTGTAACGTTGCGGTTTAGGAAAATAATTTACAAATTTTCGCAAAAACTACTCACTTTGCATCTTGTCGCTTTGTATCTGCCGTTACAAAATACACCAACTGTATCGCTGGCACGCTAACTATATAGTTGTCCTCAGTCAATTTCGTGCCACCAAAGAATACCGGAAAGGCATGCGCATCCCAAGTGACCGGATTAAACATTATCGGAAAGGTTAGATTCAATTCACCGGATTCGATCTGGCAAATTTACAAAGTAATGCTAGTATATGCAAATTGGTCAACGATTAATACTCACATCATCCATAATGGCATCCAAATTGAGTATATCATTTTCGAAGCACTCGTTCTCCCATCTGGCGCAGGTGTCTTTATAGGTGTACGTATCACCATCGTAAGTCACTGTCGCATTCTGTATGATATTGTCAAGTTGACGTAATTCCTGAAAGATCTCACGTCGCAACATATTGTCATTGCCATCTTTCGGTATAACAATAACACGTCCGAAGCGACCTATGATAGATAATACGATTGAAGACATTGATTTCAATTAGTACAAACTGGGTTATGCTACAAACGCAGCTCTCTAAATGGCTGTATTTCCTGTTGTAGTTTTTTCTCTCTAATAAATAAACGTTAACAACCTAAAAAAAAATTTTATTGAAAACGTGTGCATTTTGTGTTGACCGTTGAATTGGCACTCGTAGGACGTGACTATAATTTCAATTCAATAACCAGAGGCAATCAAACTACCAGTATGTACTTCGTACGTCATACGTTGTTAAGTGGCAGCTTTGCTTTGGAATTACTTACGGGTACATTTAAATACTTGACTTTTTCGCCCATTACTAACTAGGTTAAAAATTATTTGCTTGAGTTGAAGTTGTAAAATAAGCTACACTCACACCTTGACTTGTGCACATTTAGTGAATCTTAAGTTAAATTATCATAGTGCAGACGGAAGTGGCTTTTTGATACAAAAACCCTCGGATACACATGGAATGGAGCATTACCAAGGTGAAGCGGAATGTACTAGTTTTGCACTAAATTTATTCTTCTATTTTTAAATTTTCTTTTATTCAGTACTTATATACACTTGGACTACAGGTACAATGTTTAAATGACGAGTGTAGGTGTATCTATGAGCAGTTCATAGAAGTTGTATGATATAATAAAGAAGTAGGAAAACTTGGGCAACTTAGTTTTATTCATTTCGATATGATTTACAATTTCTATAGCTCAGTTATAGAAAATGTCTATGGAACTCTGCATAGCAGTAGGCGCGGATATATGACGCACATTAGTCGGCATACTGAATCCCTCACTAGCGAAGTCAATAGCCTAACTTTGAATGTGTCAGTCATCTAAAATTCAAATCACGCTGATGCAGCAATATATCTATATCTATCTATATCTATATCGTTTGTTAGAAACGGGTGTTCTCAGCATTCATAAGGGCTATCGAGCTGAAATTTTTACCATCGATTCTATCCGAGCTTTTATCGGTTTTTTTTTCTTATTTTGGACACGGTACTTGAACTTAGGCTGGAGTTATTTATATTATTCAGGCTTACGTATATGCAGAAAGCACACTGGTACACGTACACAGAGTTTTATTTTACTTTATAAATTTTTTTCTTTATATTTAATTTTGCTGTTATTATTAGAACAACTTCAATTAAACTGTATATACAAAAATTAACAAAACAAATTAAATTAGTAAGTGGGGATATAATAATATTAAAAGGATCTATTACGGAGGTCGACTCCCACTCTAACCTCCCATTCTGCGTCGTTTTAGAAGGCGCCTTGCTAGTTTATTTGGATGATTTTGCAACCTCTCCATATATTTTTTGGCCTGACGATTAATCACAACACCAATTTTCGGTATTTTTAAGTCCTTCTCAAGGTCCGCCGTTCGCATGAACCACGGGACACCACTAAGCATACGCAATGTCGTGTCCTGCAGTACTCTCACATTCGTGATGTTTGACGTCGCTGCTATGCCAAACACATGCAAACCGTATCGCCAAGCAGGAGCAATTATTGCTCTGTAAATGTGCACCTCATTTCCCAAGAACAATTTATTCCTCCTAGTTAAAAGCCAATGCAATTTACCAATCCTCTGTCTTAAGGATTTCGTGATACTTGAAATATGCGTCTTGAACGTTTGCCGCCTATCCAAATAGACACCCAGGTATTTGTAACCCTGAATGGTGTTCCAGCAGCTGCTTTCCAATGATCACTCCCGGACAGAAATCCGGCCGTAAGGGTACACAGAGTAGACACAGAGTTATCATTCAAATTTTATAAAATCTTTTGAACTGTTTCAAAGTAAAATCAATTTTGTGATGCATATTGTAAGTAACTTATGTCCTTTTTCTTTACGGTATTATATATATATATATATAGATTGTACGTAAAATAAAAATATATTACGATTTTCAATAATAACACACAACTCTTTAATTAATTTGTTATCTATCCATACTAACAAAGGCATAAACGGTCTTTGGGCATAACAACGTTTTTTCCGGGTCTGGCTAGTATTATATAGATTTGTAGTGATTGCATTATTGGAACCCGTCACTGAACACATTCTTTTTCATTTTTTACATCTGGAAACATTAAGATTTATTTAAGACCAAAACGTTACAATAAGTAAAGCTTAACGTCATTCAATATTTCATATTGCGTTACAAGTCCCAGTCAATTTCTGAATTATAACCGAGCTTAGCCAACGGTGTGGCATCATTGCGCTGGCATAAATTCTCTTGGCTTAACGAGCATCAGTTTCAAACAACTTCCGAGGAAGAAACTGCAGCAGCGAAAGTTGTTTGCAGTTGCCATTATTTTTTACAGACATCTTCAAGCTGAAACCAAACTCAATTGTAGGCCATGTGTTGTATTTTAGATACTCGTACTCGTATACATCGTATACATACTTCTCATGTTTGGTTGCGTCTGAATCTCAACCGCTCAACTCAAGTTGGCCTGTACAGCAAAGCAACAAAAAGTCATACATGCATGCACTTGGAATATGTACGAGTAGCTGCGGTTAAGCGTTTGCTGTATGTCTCACTGGCGCACTTCTTCGTTAGCAAAGTACGACTTGGTGGTTTCACTACCAGATACACAATCGGATCATAACAAATGTGATTTACGAAATCGACAAATTATTTCAAAGTTCAATGACAGACAAACATATAGTAAGATCTTTAAAAAATCTCATACACACTCATAGATTGAAGTGGAAATTGCATGCTGCAGCTCATGACGCTCGCCTACCGGACATTAATTCTTTGCGCAATTGCTGAAATCCACTTAGCAACAAGTTTGAAAAAATTGAATAGACAAGCTCAAGTATCTCTTATGATTTAATTTAACTCAATTAAGCACAAATATTTGTTGGTCATTTGGTCTTAGGAAGTGACACATAAAGTGCGCTACGAAATTATTCAGAGTCGTATGGTGTTTATGACGTTAATTGAAAATTGGTTTTAAATAGATTTCTCAGAATATCGAAACTACACAAGCACAGGAAACTTATATGACTAAAGTTAATAATATGTGTACAAATGGTTGGTTACAGTCCTACTTTCTCGGGTAATTGTGGTTTGCTAATTGGAACATCAAAATTGAACCATGTATTTTTTATTTAATTAATTTATTCATTACTTATTATATGGTAAGTGAGTAATAAAAATAAGTATTTGAGCAATCGAACATTTTTATTTAGATAAAAAAATTTTTCACTAAGAAAAAAAAGTAAAGCGTTCCCATACCGGGAATCGAACCCGGGCCTTCTGGGTGAAAGCCAGATATCCTAGCCACTAGACCATATGGGATATATAATACCCGTGCCATCAAAAGCAACTTTACAAACTAAGGCAGATATATATATATATATATATATATACATAACTCATAGATATAAAAAGTATTTTAAAGATACACAGCATGGTATAAATAAACCTTTCAGAAAACATACACGCAAAAAATTCCAAAGCTATTTTTGAACTTCTTTAGTCGTTTGGTTCATTAGAAGTTCGAATATTTATTTATACACCTCAATATAAAAAAGTTGGGCATTCTAACGTTTTCATGCCATGATGTCATTAATCTTTTTATAGATTGCTAGTATTTCAGCTCCGTGGAACGAAAACGGTTGGATATACGCTTGAAGACAAGTGGCAAATATAACAAGAACACCTCCAATAGGACGCTCTTCCTACAGAAACTGCGTATAAAACTCATTTTAAAAAAATGTTATCAATAAACTGAAGGAAATCGGAAGGCTTATTGATAAACCAAATTAAATATTGATGCTGTTGAGTGTGCGTCATTCTGCTGGACCATCAACTTGGCATCGTTCTCAAGGATTGCTCATTCCCCGCATTTTGAGGACAATTTTGCATAAATACATCGCTTATGACGCTTTCTTTAGTTCAATTAGTTCAGTAATTGAAGAAACAAATTTAAATTCGCTCAATGGGCCAATGAATGTAGACACTAAATTTTACCAAGAAATAAATTTTTAGAGCTTAGCGCATTTCCACGTCGATGGTTATGTTAATAACCAAAATTGTGAAAACTGCACTCTTTGCAATAAGATTATAAAGAGTTTTTATCTTGATATGAAACGCTTAGACTAGAAATTTTGTAGAAGAGACATTAGAGTACTCAAAAGGTTTCGCAACTTTAAATTTAAAACAAAATTATAAATTTTGAACTCTGCATTACTTGACTTTATAGACTGAATTATAATATTATCTATATAGCTGTATCTTTGTACAAACTTTGACCAAACATTGTTTGTTTATATGCTTGAGTATTACGCTTGATTGAGTTAACCGATCGTTATGAAATTTGGCATATATATTCTTCCAAGACTGACGAAGGTTTTTGTGCAAGTTTCATTGAAATCCGTTAACTAGAAATCGGAAAATTCCATTAAATTTTTTTAGCATGAAATCTAAATGGCTTCATCATATTTGCCGTTGTAAAGTATGTCAAATTTCGAATCATCGAAGTCAAGGTTTTCTTTTCGCACCATACTATCGTAGATCTACTTGAACCCAGCCACTCAAAAATTACTACATACATTCAAATAACTACATTTGTATTTTAATGTGAGCTTGACAAATCTAATGTTCAGCTTAATAATTTTATAAACTACTTAGCGCGTTTAATAGTCTGTGAACTTCACCTCAAGCATGCTTGCAAATAGCATCGTAATCATCATCATACATAACTCAAGACACCCCAAAAGGGTGATGTTGGCGGTCTTTTAATGACGCAATTATTTATTGCACTTTAAAAGCGACTTCGTTGTGGTGACATAAAAACGCATAAAAAGTTGTATATGACATTTTCAACTCAAAGTCATACAAAAAATCATAGAGACCGCCACTCCTCATGAAACGGTTGAGGCTGGCTCATGAAACGGTTGAGGCTGGAAACAATCAAATTTATATTGTAGACAATTTACAAGTGTGCAAAAAATTTTTTGTGCCGGTTCAACAAGTTTTCATAACAAATTGTTGCAACGTAATTTGTTTGCCTATGCGTAATTGCAATGCGGTGCAATGTAATCACGGCGCAACACGCGAAATTTGGCAGCAAACGGTTTGAACCGGTTCGAACCAGCGGCTCGCAGCTTATGAAAATTGGCAAACACTTTAAAGTGGAGGCGCATACGAAACCAACTTGACTTTCTATTTCTAAATGCATGATGGCTCGTGTTTCGAATTTGTTTTTTTATTTATTGATTTTTTTTGAAAATTGTTTTCGAGTCTATGCTGTACACTTACCGGGTCTAGTAATGCGTCCCACATTGAAACGATGCGTATAATTCACTTTGAAGTATTGTTCGACAACGGCACGTTCAGCCTTGCCTTCTCCATTAATGGGTGAAAATAGATATTCGGGATCGATTTGATATTTCAATTGTTGATAGCTGCAAAAATAAATAGAAATAATTGTTTAGAATTATTCATTGTTTGAATAGAATTGTTCATTGTTGTTTTCCAAACTACTATTAACATATGTTGGCCATCTGTGGACTTTTTTGTGGTTTAGTATAACGTCTAACCGCTTGAAAAACAATAAAGTTAAACACACAGTCAGATGGTGTATGTAAAATTTTATGAAGCGAAAGCATTGATATTTATGTAGAAATACATAAGAAATATTTAAAGACCATTTGGACCATATTACACTAATTTAAGCAACTAATTTGAAGCAGATCTTGTGTGTTGCCTCTGTATGTAGCTTCATCGTTTTAATTTTATTTAGTTTAGACGTTAACTCTTTGCTTTGGTTTAAGAAATTTTTAAGGCCACTTAGAAACTAGTATTTCGCGCTTTAACTGAGTGCTATAAATGTTTAGTGTTTCACTTTTGATTGAATACAATGTGCTTCATATAAATATAAAGAATAAACATATCCCAATATATTTTCCCAATCAACGTTTAAATGCGTTCTTAGAAGCGATCAGCACAACGTCCCATATGGTCTAGTGGCTAGGATATCTGGCTTTCACCCAGAAGGCCCGGGTTCGATTCCCGGTATGGGAATTATGACGGGATATTTCATTATTGTGAACCTCATTTCTTCAATAAATTTTTTTTGTAAAGATTTCCACTTCTAAAACTCACCCCGTCATGCAGAGCGCTGTGAACATCACCGGTATAACAATGAAATAACCTGGATGCTTGGCAATGGCAACGCCAAGATGATAAAATGATTTGTTTAGCATCTTATCGACACAAGAAATGCCGCAAGTCATCTGGAAATACAGAAAGAAAAAAAAACAAATAGAGAAATTATTATATATATAATATATATATATATTTTATTCACTTTATTATTATTTTATTTTTATTTTTAATCTGCCATTAAACTTTTCACTTTCTTCGACTTTACTCAGCACAAACCTCACCATTAGCAAAGTTTGCCATTGAAGCCAATACAAGCCATAATCAACTATACAAAAAAAATCTTCATTACGTTATCACGTGTGGTTATAGGTGTGTTTCAATGAGCATATTTGAGTTGAACGCGTGCGTGCGTGCGTGCATACGTGATAACGTGCGTGAGTTGAAATGTGCATTTAAGTGAAGGTGATTATAAAAAGGGGGCGAAGCAGCACCTTCAACTTAAACTTTGAACATGAATCGTTTTTGTTTAAAGCTATTAAACAAAATTAACAACAATAGCAACAACAACAACGACAACTACAAACCAGCGACAAGGACATTTCAATGGGAGTTAGATTTATTTTAGATTATAACATTAAACTTAAAAATGTTTTCTTCTAATCTGCTCTTACTTTCATCGCGAGATTGCATCTACAACTACATCAGTGCGACATTTGTTTATATAAACAATTTTAGTTGATTCCTAACAACATTAACCCCTAGGTTAACTGTCAATAAATCAAACACTCAATCACTTTTAAAATGAACGCATACATAGTGTTCAAAGCTTCGTTTGATTAGAAAGCGAAATTGTCTTTAAAGCACCAAGGCACCGTGTGTTTTTGAACTTGGCATATTTCGCTTATCAGCGAAATTGATTACATACTCATATTACAATATATATATATATTATTTAGTAGTCACTACAATGGAAAATTGGATTATTGTCAAATACAAATAAATCGCTCAATTGCAACTTCACACTGAGTAGAACTGTAACAGTTATCACATACGTTTAAAGTTATATTTCGACCCTAGATAAACGAACGAGTCTCCTGTCGCGCCATCATGAATAACACACTTGCACTAGCTGCTGCGCCGAAACAGTAAGCACTCACTTAATACCAACAAACTCATCTACAGACAATTTCAAGCAACTGCGGAGTATCGTAGGTGAAAAGTGCTATGCCCGGAACTCAATTATCCATCGAGACTTGAATATTACAAAAATCAAAAAAGAAATCGGCAAGGCAAACGCGACGCCCTCTAGTTCTCCGGTTGAGTGATTAGTGCTTATTGAACAGATGATTTTTAACCTAGATATAGTTCGCTTGATATCGTCTGACGATAATAGCAAATAAAGCTAATAGAGACATTTTCCCAGTGTGGCTCTATGCAATACAAATCTGAGGAACCACAGTGGCCAAGAACAACAGGTGCAGGCTTGCCAAAAAAAAAAAAAACTGTGGTAAAATAAATAAAGTTTCCCTTGGTTAATGCGAAATTCCAGGCTACACATTGTGACCTCAAAATCCTGACAGTGGTAGCACTTCTACAAACAAAAGTAGAGACATTGGATTGAGATTGATTGCGTGAACGATTGTAAAAGATATGAATTGCATCAAATTGAATCATACACTTCACTACTGTATAATCACAGAACTGTAATGATAATGGAAGATCTTGATTTGACACTAGTGTTACCACTCTCTTACTCTTTACGCAGTGAACAGTGTTATTATAAACGTTGTCATATATATATAAATGAGTCAGTTTTTCCGTATATATACAAACTAGAACCTGACAATTTAAGCATTAGGCCACCAACATCATCGCAACCATTGTCTTGTTTATTCTATATAAACTCTTGGTTAAGGCGTGAAGAGTATTACAATTTCGGCATATGCGAGAGAACTTAATATTACTTTTTGTTTTATCAAATTTTATCTTTTACTATGTTCTTTATCTTATTTTATCATATATATATATATAAAAATTTGGGTTTGCCTAAAGCCTATAGACTCTGACGTCTTTTGATCGAACATCATGAATATTCGTACATCTATGGTTGTCATCATGGAGAATGTTTGTGTGTGAAGTTTGATGCGATAATCTAACGGAAAAGTCGGGAAATTCCATACAATTTCTTTCTATATTATATCAATATTGCTTCCACTTGTTATGTATGTCGAAAGCGAGGGTCTTAAAACAAAAATAATAATTATAATAGTAAAAAAGTTTAACTTAAATCGAAAGTTTTGTGCATTATTGATGGTGATGATATCTTTGTTGCACACAAAACGATTAAATCAATTTAGTGTGTTCCACATCCCAAGCAGCGCCGGGGCCCCCCTAGTATCGTATATTATAATTGACAATTCTAGAAAAAAAATTAAATTTTATTTTAGACTGTTCAGTAAATTCAATCAACGATAAAAGAGGGTCGCATTTGAAACATAAACAGAGAATAAGTCGACTTTTCTTCTGCCTCATAACTACCAAAATTGTGCAGTAGAGATCGTTCATTTCAAGATCAACACACAATGGCCCATATGCACTTCATATTTAATATAATTTTGTGGTCCGACTGTTGGACAAGTTGATTATTGATTGATTGATTATTGATGTTAACTGGACAATCATCAAATTTTGGTGTTTGAGTTCGAATCTTTCAGAGATCGTAACGCATCTAACTATAACTAAGCACTCAAAAGACCAATCAATTCTTTGCTCTTCTTCTGTATTTGCTTTATATTTCTTTTACTTTACTCAAGTTCAATGCTACTTAAAGTAAGCACACTTACTCACGCTTGAAAAAGCTTAAGATTTTTATAATATTTTCACACGTACACGTCAAACATTATTTAAAGATCACTGAAGTGAGAAAAAATGCAGCAGTTCACGATTTCACGATAAGAGACTGTTTGGATAGGCGCTTAAACATGCCACAGTTTGCAAAAGATCAGCAAAAAAAAATAAAAATAAAAAATTGATCAAAATGAAAGTGAATGCATTTTTAAATGAAGCTTGATGGGTTTTTATATAAGCAACAGTACGAAACTCATATATGAAGTTAATGAACTGCACCACTCACTGACCGCGACTAATATGCGAAGCCATTGGAGTTGACATGCTCAACGCGGTAACTTCGAGCTGAATCAAATAAAAAAAAAAATTCAACAAAATTAAGAAACCAAAGCAAACCAAAAAGCGAGGAAGTGGCAGTACAAATTTTTAATGCACTATTACAAATGATTACAAAACTGTGGCTGCGCTCTGAACCCAGCAAATGCGACTATTGAGTCAGGCGGTGTATATTTTCATAATGATAAACACCGTCATCACCATCGTCACCGTAAGCACATCGAGCGGCTCAAGGTTAGTCAAACTGGAATGTCATCAACTCTGGCTTGTTAGGTCTGACTTGTTGCGTGGAGATTCCCGCTTACAACTCGTAGTCTTAAAAATTTTTATTGTTTTTGTGAGTGTTGCTTGTGTTTGCCGTTTGATGTAACGGCTCATTATGATAGCTTGTCTACTACTACTTTGTGGCTTTATTTGGGCTAAGTGAGCGGGTGTATCAGACAAGTGTTGAGTGGATTTTAGTCTTTCGTAAAGTGAATTAAATGCATACAAATTCCTCTTTGTTGCAAATATAAAATTTGAGAGAGTTTTTTGATTTAAAGCACCATAAATTGGTTTAAATAGATGCTAGTAAGCTCTGAGACTTATTTATGCGCTTTTTATGAGCTTCGTAGTTTCCCTATAATTTACTGTAAATTTTTTATTAAATAAATTTTTTTTTTTTTGGTAAAACAGGAAGCAGTTGCGCAATGAATTTTTTTTTTTATAATAAAATTAAAAAATAAATTAAACCATGTGATCCATATTATTGAGACTTCACCAACTCTTTTGATGAACAATATATTGTTCAATCCTAACAAGGCCATCTCTCAGATTTTCTAAGGACTTATTGAACAGACGGTCAATGATGAGCGGTTTTAGAATGGTTCTCAATATACTTAGACGATAAATAAGCCCTTAAGCAACTTGTTATTACAATTATTACAATTCGAATAGGTGGCTGGCCCTCCTTGGGAACCAGTTTACGTATGTATTTCCTTGCCAAGTTCTTTCTGAAGATGAGATCGGCGGCGTTTAATTCAGTAACATGAAGCCAGACAACCGATCAAGAGCGCAGAGAGAAAGCTATGTCAGAGATTTGTGCTGTGCTGGTACACATTTTGTTCCAAAAAGCTTGAGCAGTAATTATTAGTGCAGCCTCCTAAATCAAGCCTCAATCTAAATCATACTATTACATGCTCTATATAAGCTTTACTTGTATGTTTGTAATTTGTAACCAAATCAAGTGAACGAGATTTTCACCCACTTCAAAACGTCAGATTAAACTAAAACTTTGCACACATATGAAGGACCGATGACAATACAAAAATTTGACAAATTTGTTCTTATGAGCTAACCAGGATAATCAGCATTAAATAAAAATCAATTATTTCACTAATGCCACTAATTATGGTGACCACATTCTCATGTCTCTCTCGCTTGGACCTCGTTTTCATGATAACTAATTTAGTTTTTAGTTCGGTGTGCTACTAAAGCGTGTTTTTATTTTATTTTAGTTTTTGCAAACTATATATTATTTATTTGACAATTTATTGGTTTTAAAATTTAATTATTTATTTGAAGATTCACTGTTTATTTAATGTAATAAGTTTTCCAACGGTTTTTAATCGAAAAAGTATTTCTTACGCTGCAAAAGACTTCACCCACTCAATTTCCGAAATTTCCCGAAATATAAATAATATAATGCGCTTAATCCCTAATTGACACAAAACAACATTTAAAATCTACGACGGCCCAATCAGTGCAACGTTGCTCAATATAGCACCACTTGACACCAAATCCAAAAACAAACAACTATAGATTTTCATAAAACAATTCATTAACGAACTTTACACAAAATGGCATTTTCGTAATACAAAATAATAAATAAATAAATAAATAAATAAAAACTGCTGACACTCGGAAAGTCGATCGATTGATCGGTCAGCTTCAAAGGCTTGCCAAAGTCAACGACAAAAAAAAAATTTTCATTCATAAATTGTTTACGCACAGCTGCAGCGTCATGTCAAAGCAAATCAAAACCCAATGGCGTTAAAGATCAAGTATCACGTCATCAGCGTCATCGTCATTAGTGTCTCGTAATATGTGCCAGCGCAACGCATCAACAACGCTGCGTGTGATTTCAGAGCAGACGCATGCTGAAACATTTTCACATTTCTTGCTGTGCACTTTTTAACTTGTTATTTTTATTATTTGCTTATGGCCACAGCTTGTTGGTCATTTGGGTTTAGGTAGCAAGCTGAAAGTGCGCGTTTTTACCAATTTGTTTTTTTTACAATATTTATTTATAGGTTGCATCGATTGTGACCTAAAAAACTTTAGGACTGTAAAATTGAATTTCGAAAAACAAGTGTGTCAATGCTCACTTTTAATGCACCAGTAGAAATGCGTGGACCAAAGCTAATTTTATGTGCGAGTTTTCTGCGCGATTTTTTAGCGTTTTTGGTGTGATTTGTGCACGACTTTTGCGCAATTTCTTAATGATATTTAATTTATATATATTAAATCATCATAATTAAATGGATTTCGTTCTATTACTATTTTATTTATTTTTTTTGTATATGTGTGTGTGTGCAGTTTTAAGGGATTAAACATTTTTGATGCGATTTTATAGCGATTTGGTAGCGAACTCAATGAAGTGGAACTGGAGTGTGCAAAAGAAAAGAACCTATTTAATGAAATTTAGTAGTGCAAGAAATATATCCATTTATTGCATTTCAAAAAATTGAGACTTGTCCTTGCAAAGGCTGAGATGACACCCACTTCCCACATATGTTATCTTCCTGCTGTTTTGTGAAAAATTCGTCATTCTAATACCGCTTCATAGTCTTATCTGTCAGTCGCTATGAACTTTGTTCACATGACAGTTAATCAGTCTGGCATCATTGTTGTGGACATTTTCACTCTCAGCAACAGCTTGTTGAACGAAACCCGGACAAAACGAGAATAATACACTTTTACATTACACGATTATTTTTGAGATGTTAGAGAGTTTCAAAATCCATGATACAATGCGCTACCTCCAAAACGTCAAGCAATTCAGTTGCTTCTTTGGCTACCCTCTGGTATTAAGTTGAATAAAAGTATAGGTGGTTTGGTATATTCCGAGCGTCATCCTCTTACAGAACTATTGCAGTGCAATAGCTAACATTTAGTGGACCTCAGATTGTGCAATGCAATGTCAAAATAGTGACAGACAAGCCATAAATTTATAATTTGATTTTCTTCTATTCAATTCATTTGTCACTCAATCAATCAGAAAATCCCTCAAAGCCATTCAATGCTAAAACCCAGCTCAACGGTTTTTAAATCGTTAATACAACAGCAAATAAACAACAAAATTCGTTTTCAATGTAAAATTTGTAGCACCGAAACGAAGAATTACCTGACTTTCATGCTAATCAAACGAAACTACCTTGAATAATGCTGCAGTGCGTGGCACAGCGCCCAATCAACGAGAACAACAAAAAAACTAAAAGAAATATCAAGCAACCAATAACAAATTAACTGTCACACCAACAACAATTCAATGAATCACAAAAGTAAAGCGTGTATTTTTTTGACATATTTTTTATAAAATTATTTTTTTAGTATTTTTTTCGTTTTTTTTTTTTTGTTTTGTTTTAGTATTTAAACAATCAAACGACAACTCGTCCCAATGCAATGTGGGTCAGCTGGGTAGAATCTTAATCTTAAAATATACAAATCTTAACACATTTAACTCGCGCGATTTAAAAAAAATTTTTTTTTAATTCTAATTTAATTAAAAAAAAAAACTTCTTTCTACAAATGATTTACTTATTAATATTATAATCAAACAAAAGTCATATTAATTTATGCTTAATTAAAGTGCCAAAATGTTGATGGTGCGCCTTTCGACTGGTAGCAGACAAGCAAACGATTTTCAAAGGCAGCGTGAAAGTTTGTTGCGCACGCAAGTTTGTCGCTTAAGTCTTTTGTTTTGCGGCAGTCGCCCCTTTTTTGGCTACGATTGCTGCCCGTGCTGTGTGTGCCTTATCTTATACAAACTTCAGCTTTTATTGTGCGGCATATTTGGCGTGCATTCATTTCGA
Source organism: Cacoxenus indagator (assembly GCA_035041755.1). Taxonomy (NCBI): domain Eukaryota; kingdom Metazoa; phylum Arthropoda; class Insecta; order Diptera; family Drosophilidae; genus Cacoxenus; species Cacoxenus indagator. The sequence goes on from JAWNKX010000665.1 coordinate 2,330,639, forward strand.
CTTTTATGGCGATTGATTTCTTTGTAAGAATTTTCGAACACTCGCTTGATGTGGGTTTCAGTGGTGAGTGGTAAGAGTAAATAGAAGTGAAAGAAGGAAACAAAGAAATAAGTTGCGTGTAGAAAGAATTTAGGTTGAGTGTCAAATTGATTTTAATTGAAACAGAAAGTTCGCTGATGAGTCAAGAGAAAAGCGCGTAGATTTGAATAAATACAAACTTTTATAATTACAACAGCATAACAAGTCTAGATAAATAAAATAAATATTCAGTGCTAACATGTCCCCCCCAAGGCGGAGGCGTTTACTCTTTGCCAACTTGCACAGCTGATAATAATAAATTGTAATTGACTCGTATCTGATCGTTTTCGATTAACACGCAACAGTCGTAACATTTTCATTGTTAGCATTAATTGAAACATTATCGTTTTATTTCGCACAAGTATACAAGCATAGGTTAGGCATCGTCTTAAAGACAACAAGCTATTTGCACAGTTATAGCAAAAATAGCCACAGCATCACAGGATATAAGACTGGACACTATGCAGCTCGAAAGCTTTTTCATACAATAGCGTTAGTCTGGATACACTATGAAGACTTTCCAAAAAAGCATTAATAGTATAACTATACTAATATTATAAAGTGGTAATGTTTGTTTGTATGTTAGAGATAATCTACAAAACTACTCAACCGATTTTAAAAATTCTTTAATCAGTAGAATGCTATGTTATCACTGAGTGGCATGGATTATATGTATATTTGATTTTTGTAAAGGAAAATATGTTTATTCTTAGTATTAAGTTTTTGTAAAAGAAATCAACCGGCACTGCAGCCAGTATAACCACAGTATGCAGTCTTATTCGAACCCACTTGTTGCATTCCAAAGTATTTCGCTGAAGGCCTAAGCCAACCCAAACGCCTGATCTTCGAAGCAGAACCTAACTATGTGTTTCTTCTGACTATAAGCCACATAGGTAGTATTTTAATGTTGTGCAAAAATATATGAAATGTTGAAAATTAATGGTGGATTTTATGTTAATACATAAAAATGTTTTATAATACAAAAAAACAAGAAGAAGAAAAAATAAAAATTGAATCAAAAAGAAAGTGGTTCGTTCATAACACTAAAGAAGTAGAAATAATTATATAGTGGTTTAAAATTAACATGTCGTGAATCCAAAATTAATATTCTTACAAATCGAAGGAGAGAAGATCTTAAAATAAATGATTCGATAAATAGACTACTCCATCGCCCTCTGCGTTGCCTTCAGTCATTTTACTTATATACGAGTATATATTATTTCAGACCACTCAATAAGTCAACACAACAGCTGACCTTTGATGACGGTTGGCAAACACATGTGCTGTAAAATAATTTGCTTAACACAATTTATATAATCCATATTTATATTGCATTTAGAGGAAACCAAACACAAAAATGCCGTTTGCTTTTCAGTAATTCAAAAGTCCACAGAAAAACTTTCACTTTTCGTCAGTCAAGCAAATTTACGCGCAAAGTGAGAGAGTGAGCGAGAGGCAAGAGTATTTTGAATATGCGAAAAATTGCAAAATTATAGTGGATTCATAAATATTTACATGTTTTTTCGGTAGCCGAGTGTGATTTACAAGCGACTTACACGCGATCTTTGCTTGTTTTAATAATTAACACGTGCGTGTTGAGAGTTTAAAAAAATCTTTTATTATTAAATAACGTATATAAAATAATAAAAGTATAACAGCAAATCGAAAACACATTTTCAAATAATTTTTTGCATTTGCAATGATTAAATCACAAAATTGCGTAATTTGGCCTTAAAAATTTGCACTCAAAAACCAACAACAACAAAAAAATCTAAATATTTTTCCAAAAACTATAAGAAAAAAACCAGCGCTAAGTCAACATCAATAACATATTTTGTCGTTTAATTATAATTTAAAAAAAAAAAAACAAAAATAGTGGCAATAAGCCGCAAAACAAATTATACACGTACAACGTTCGAAACGTTGCCAAAGAAAAACAGATACAAAACAAAGACTCAGATACTTTTGACAATTTCTACATAAGCATTTGTAATGAATTTTAATTAGACTTGCGGCTTTTCGAGGTTGTGGTACAACATATCAACTCGAAACATTGAAAACGTTAGCCCTGCCTGTCGTATTATTGACTACTGTGCGCAGAGACTACTGTGCAGCCTAACGCAAAGTGTTCGAACAGCTTCTGCTCTACCATATGATAAATGAGTTTGACAACTGTCAAACGTACGTTTAAACGGTTTGATGCCAGTTAGGAGAACTAATCAGATGCAGCACTTTCTACTTTTTCTGCGCACACTACGATCTTCTCTTTAAACTTGCACCGCTTGAGCGGCATTCTTGAGGCACAACATCGCCTTTTCTGAAAAGCAATGACGTCGAATCGATGTAAGTCGTTTCGTTTGTTATTGTTGTTATTTTCATTACAATGTATAAAGATTTTCTTAAGCGTATTTGCATTTGTGTCATAGGGTTTTATATGGTTCATTAATTATCAGCATAACTGGTAGCGTTTTTTTTTTCTTTTCTTCAGTTTCATGTTGCTCTGGGTCAGTGGAGCACTACAAAATAATGTTGTGATTGAAGAAAAAGATGATGATGATTTGCATGAGAAAATATGCATTTCTGTTGTATTGTCACTGTTGACCTTGCAATGTACAGGGTGGACTATATTAGCTGGACCCATCAGACAAGAAACATCGTAGCGACTAATGACAGCATGTGTTTGAAGCGGCAATCTTACGAGAATTTGGCAATGGAGTAATTAACAATATTGAAAACTCAACGTGCTTGGAGAAAAAATTCAAAAAAGTGAAAAGTGCGCCCTCGAACAACGTAATAAAGGATTTGCACGTAAGATTTTTATCTTCTGGTGCTGTCGGTAAGCTCAGCCGTCCAAATAAAAAACAACCTAGGTAATCTGATGAAGATATCGTGAACGATAGTGGATATACAACATTTGTAATTCGGGAGCGATTTTAAGCTATGTTAACCGATTTTTTGATGATGCATGTTCATGAAAATGGTATGGAGCACTGGTGCTTGCAACAAGACGGCACACGATCTCACACAGCGAGTGCCACAATCAAAAAAATTGAGATTTTGACTGGCGTACATCAACAAGCAAAGAACCCTTGACGAACTTAAATCTACCAACCAGCAGGAAACAAACGAAACCTTGCCAAATACAATGGAAGTTTCTGGAAAACGAGCATATTAGGACATTCAAGCTCTGGATAACCATTTTTCGATGTCATATTCAAAAAATTATGTAATCAAATCTGTTTTCACCAAATTAAATTATACCCTACTTAAAAATACTTTTTTAATAAAAGGGTCCACCAAATACGGCTCACCCTGTATTAAATTTGTTGCATATGTTGAACCAATTATGTCATATGTATTTTAATGATTGCGAACTCAAAAATCAACATCCGAATGTCTTTTATGATAAGTAAATTCAACTACTCATCGATCTAACGCCCTGAGCTCATCGATTTATATTTAATGTTGTTGTTTATTATTTATAACCGCCCATTCGTTAATCGATATATTAGGTACAGCGGATCATCCACTCACCTACTAAATATATAAATTCCTGGCTATGCTTCTATTTACATGGAAGTTACTTCAAAAGCTATTCTAAATTGTTTGACAAACAAATTTAATAGAGCTTGATGCCTGTTGTCCAGCAAGTTGATAGCACTTAATATGTTCTTCCAATGAAAATGAGTGTCTGTTGCTAAACCTAACAATCTCCTTAGCCCCGATGTATAACAGAAGTTTTGTCTGAATTGTTTGAACTTTCAGATTTGAAACGGCTACAGTAGCACGTCTCCACATAGAATTTTTTAAAACATTTTTTACAAAATGAAATTCAAATTTAATTAAACATTAAATAATTTTATTATTTTAAATATTAAATATTATTATATATGAAATATTTTTTTGTTCCTGTAGGTCGACTTTCATGAAATAAACTCTATATGTTACCCCCAATAAAGCTACTTGTCCTTCAGTAATTCAATATTGAATGCAATTTGTGCCTTTTGCATGATGCGTGCACAGACATTCCAAGTATATGATTTTATTATATGTATAGACTATCAAAGGCCTCGGCGTTGCTCGGGTTTTGTGTAGTATGAAGATGTACTCACGTTAAGCGATGTTTGGGTAGGACACAATCCCATAAATTCTCAGCTCATTTTTCGCTCGGCTTCTTCGTGTTTTGTAGTTGCTTTGCGTAGCACTCCAACGCTGTTCTACCCTTTTCTTTATTAGCAAAGAAAATAAAAATTCAATAAAAGCACAAAGCTTTACTTGAAACTATTTTAATTGGATGGAATTTCCCAAGTTTCGCACCAAACTTCGCTCAATTAATCTCCAGACCAGTAATGCCAATTTAGCCTTTTTCCGGACAGACCTGTACTTTTTTAAACTGACTTAGCCGGCGAAAAATGTCAAACATCCCCCTAACCGGAAATCTATCCTTTTTCAAGGCGGACTTGCATGCACACGGCATGTATTAGTAGTTGAAATTTTGGAGCTATTTAAAGTTAACAGCAACGAAATCAATAAAATATTATTATAATATAATAATATTCACATGATAAAGTAGCAAAATATTGAAAACACTGTTATGTTTTGGGCTGAGGCTATTAATTACGAGGACTCAGCAGCGAATAAATCGTTTTTTTAAATTGGAAAATTTGCTATAAAAAAAATGCGAATGTTGAGCGAGTATTCAGCCAAGTAGCTTCGGTGAAAACTAAATTGCGCATTCACATTCAAAAGCAGACGTTAAACGCAATTTTAGCTATCAGGTAAATTTATACCTTGTTTACATAAGAAATTATATATTTTTTATAACAATTCACTTTTTATCAACGGCACAACGCATGCTGCAACACGTATAAGGTGCCGGATAAATATTTAATATGATGACAGTAGTACCGTAGATGAAGAGGACAACGACTTAATAGATCAGCCAATGAAATATCAAATATGATTAACTACTCATAAGTTCTAATTAACATATAAATGTAAAAAATTAAAATTAAAAAATGTTGTTCTGTTTTTTGTCCATTTTTTTCTTTCATTTGTCCCTTTATTCCGGTTTTTTTTTTTTTGGTCGATCTGTCCTGTTTTTGTGTTAGGTAGTTAGTTGGCAGCACTGCTCCAGACTATTCTCAAGTTTCTCTGACACATTAATCAAATCCGGTTCAGCGGTTTAGGGACCTTAGGGACCATATAGAAGTACATAGACTTTTATAAAAAGAGATTATTGCTGTTGCAGAATCTTTTAGATGATTTTAAGTCGAATTATATATGCAAATAGAAATTTGCTTTAAATCACTAACTCATATAGTACAGTATTCTAGGTACTTTCGTTTTCTAATGAAAATATTGTAATTGCTATTAGAATATGACTACTTACTCCACTTTTACCTGACATTGCCAGTTAGACACTTTTACTCTTATCCATTTTACTTTCAGTTTTTCCTCACAGCGCATATAGATGAGCGGAAAAAATAAGGAAAACTCATATGCAGAAACTTTTATATAAAGAGTTAATAAATCTACGATTGACAGCTGGTAGCAACAAGTGCTAAGCTACTCAAAGTCATTAAGAAAAGAAACAAAGTAGGTACAAAGATACAAAGCGTAAATACCATAAAAATAGTCACACACAATAAAAGTATCCAAGTCACATGAAGCGTAGTATTGGCAGTGTAAGCTTCACGGCATAAGATGAAAACTGAAGGTAGAGAGAAAGAGAAAAAAAGCAACAAAAAAATAAATAAATAAAAGAAAGTGCACCGCATTATACACACTCAGTCACTGTCGAGCATATATGTTAATAAGGATGATAATATTAATGATGATGATTAAGACAAAGCTCAGCTGATTCAAATGATTTGCGCACCCTAGGCGTCTTTCTGTTATGACTTGAAAGGTTTTGCTCTCTAATGCCCGACCGTATGCCCATCTCCAGCAGCCTTCTTAATTAACTGTTTAGTTACATTTCACGCTTTCAATTTTTTTTCTTTTTCTTTTTTCCGGCAAGGGCTGTCTATACTCGTATATATGCGTAATTATAAGTAAGCATCATCGGCAAACACTCGAGCGTGCCAAGGAGTATTTGAATGTGTCATTAGCGTTCAGTATTCAAATAATTCAGTTTGCTTTCATTTACCTGAGGCCTGTCAATAGCAATGGGCGTATAATTACGAGAAGAGACTTTAATGTAATGCTTGGTTAGTAAAGTTTTCAACTAAGCATGGATATATTCTTGAAGTGATATATTGGTAGTATTTATTATACTTAAGTGAACCAACTACGCCACCAAATAAGTTGACAATGACAATGAAACAGGAACAAGAAATCAGTACGATCTCTAATCTATTGTTCTGGAAAAATTCCAGGCTCACATTAAATAGCTACTTTTCAAGCTAGTCAAGAACCAAACCAATCACTTCACTGAATCCTGAACTAAAGTCTCTAAAATAAATTCCATAAGGGTTCTAATTTTAAGCACACTAAATTTCTAGGTAAAAAATTTACAAAAGTTTCAACATTTTTGGAGAAATATTATAGTTCCCCAGAAAGTAAAGTTGTCCACTAAACCAATTTAATCAAAATCGATCCAGCCGTATAGTGCCAAAGCATCCGTACAGCAGGATTTATATATATATATATATATAAAGTTGGAAGTATGTTTGTTTGTTTGCTTGTTTGTCCATCATGGAAGCCGAAAGCGCTGAACTGATTTTGATAAAATTTACAGAGAACCTCTAGAATAGCCTTTAAATGGTTACTGTGAATTTTGGTGCGAAAAAATCGTCGAATTCGTTGAATATTAAGACCAACAACGCGAAGGCAGCAATCGCTACAGCTAGAGTTGGCGGAATGGGCAGCTAAGTCAGCTAAGAACAAAAACAACACAAAACCGAAAACCGAAATGATTTCAGCCATCCAGTAGAACACGCGACACCAGGCCTAGGCCTGTTAACGATTGGGAGGTCCGAGGATCCGCAACCAGTTGACGGGTATTCCTGTCGAAGGAAGCGGACACTACGACCAGAGTAGATCTTTTGCACCCTATACCCTGGTTAAGACAATAGAGCGTCTGCCTTTTTGATAAAGGCTAGAGAAGAGTCTTTGTCGAAGAGTTCCTGATCCGAACAGGTGACACAGAGTCTTGTTCCAGGAAGTCTAAACGAAGTTTGTCCAACGCCGGACACTCACAAAGGAGGTGGAGACTAGTTTCTGCATCTTCTAAACAGAGCCTACACTCTGGGCAGAATGACAAACCTAGTTTGGCCAGATGATAATTTAGGCTAAGTAGCCCACAAGCAGTCTCAGGTCTGATCTACCAAGGGCTAAGTTTTGGAGCAAGATGAACAGTTTGGCTTGAATACTGTTAGTAACTAGCTACGAACTTCATCTAACTACAGACAGTGGTTGGTGAACCTTTCTACGATTTGGTTTCAGATTCTCAAATGAACCTATTTTCAAGACGCGAAAATGTTCAAAGACTCGGCCTCTAAAACTATATTAAAATATATTAAAATTCCAATGAGAGTAGATCTAGACTGATACCATTAAATAGCTGCGATACCATGTAAAAGAGTTCGTTTTCTGTTTGTGAAATTTGTAATTGTTTGAATGGAAGCAGAAAAACCTTCTTATTTTGTGGAAAATTCTTAAACAGACAAATTTTGACTGAAACCCCTGCTGAGTTAACACAACGATGTAACGAAAGGGCGAGCTGTCATGGACAATTTACTTCAAAGAGCTGCGACAATTTGAAATGGGATAGAAAGCATGAAGAGGAAAACGTAAAAATCTAAAGGTCAAGTAATGAAATGAAATGTGCTACCTGCTGAAAATCGTGCTGAGTCATGGGTGCACATTTTCACGGAAAATGTACTTTAGATGTGTGAATGCGCTTCTTTTGTTTTACATATATATAATTATATATATGTATATATATAGTTTTTTTTATTTTTATGTTAGTTAGTTGTGTGAAATTAACAATTCAATTCGTTTTAACTACACGTCGTCAACTAATTCAAGTGCGAATGTATTAACCCAGTTTTTTTCTTATTTTGCTAAAGAAAACATAGTAACTACAGCAACGGGCCAAAAACAAAAGGGAGAAAAGAAGAAGAAAAAAACAAAAAACAAAAAAAAAAAATTAGGTTTAAGACTTTCAAATGAGTACGTATAATGAATCTCGCGACATGTGCCTGCGAGCACGAGATGTTTGGCAAAAGCCTTTCCTCGTGCCGGCCTTGAACACAATGAACTAGATTCATTTTCAATAAAACTTACTTTGACCGGGTTTCCATAATTTTCACTCACTAGACACATTTTTACTTTCATTGATTTTCGTTTGCTTGGAATTTATTTAGGTTATCAGCTCTGCTTGTGAATAAATTAAGCACGTCTGTTTCTGTTAACGGTATCCGGCATTTTTCAAACAAGTTCAAAATGTGCCATAGCAAAGCGAATTAGACTTGGACCAAAAGTCAAAGCCCGATCGTAATTTTATATAATCGCGTGTTTCTCTTGATTGCACTATTATATGTTTCTTTAACGTTTCCTTGTATCTTGTGGTCATTTTGATTTTTTTTTTTTCAGATTTTGTATATTTCAGTTTGGTATTTGATTTCCAGTTTCTCGGTCGCACAGGTGTTACAATTACGTCGTCAGACCGTAATTTGTTATATTTATATTTTTTGTTATTAATTTAATTTTTTTTTTTTTTTTAAACACCTCAGTCGACATCAAGTTGAATTTCTAAAACGTTTTCGTTTACCAACTGTGTAGTTATTTTTGCTAAGACACACACAATTCTAACCTTTCTTGCTGCGTCATGAGAGCCTTTTCCAGCCTCTGTTGCGGGTTTAAACAGTGAGACAATGGGACTGTATAGATTCAGCATTTCTTTGCAGACAGTGGATTTTACAGAGTCACCAACATTATATTTTTCTTCGAAAAGGCTTCATGAATGAGAAAAATCTAACATGTATTTCAAAAACCTTAAAGAATTGAATGATCTAATTTAGAATAATTTAATTTTACTGGGTTATGAAGAATATTTGAACACTTTCTGCAAAAGGCTAATGAGAGATCTCTAGAATACCAGTATATACAATTTCCAAATATCGAAAAGGTTTAATTATCTAACTTGGGGTTTTTCTGTATTTTCTTACCCTCAATCTCTCGCACTATCTCTTTCTCTCTGTCTTTCAAACCATTCATTCCATCTCCGAAACTTTATTTTTAGATTACCTAATTCTTCGAATTTATCTTGTAAACCAATTTTTAGCTATTTTAAAGATTTCTTGGTTTGTTGAAAACTACTTGGAAATGTAGACATTAGTATACAAGTATATTTGATATATATTTTCATTCATTCAAAAATGTATCTGAAAATAATTGTAGGTACCTAATAATATTAGTAGTATATGTTATCCTTACACCGACCTGTGGGCTGTGGGACTCCGAATTCAAACCTGCATGCCACATTGTAATTTTCATATGCCCACAAATTTAACAAAATAAAAAAATTAACAATAAAATATTTTTAATACTCTTGTATGTATTTGGCTCACAATTTATGAGAACAGCTCAACTGGTAACAACAAGGCAAATTTTTCAAGTGAAGCTCAGTTCCTAAGTCAATTTCTAATAGGCTTTTCTAAATACTGACAATAAGATTTATTTGAAAATATCTGTGAAATAATAACTAAGTCGAGTAACTTAATGAGTATGTAATAGACTTTTTTATAATGATTTAAAATGTAGCTAACAGTTTCTGGAAATCGACCTGATTATTTCACTATTATTGAGTAGCTGTATGGATGGTAGATGAAATTGTCTCGTATTTTCGAATATGAAACTCTTATACGCTTTGATCGCTTTTGCTTCAAAATTCCTAAAAACTTTTTAGTTCAGACGTGTTGTTTTTGCAATAAATATTTGAGTGCGAGTAAGCCATTTAACTGGAAAATCTATTACTCACCTAAGGCGCATGAGGACTTGATTTAATTTTTAACGTGCATGTGCATCGAACGAGACAGAAAAATCGAGAGACATTGTTTTAATATAAAATGCATTCAAAAATTGTTTACTTACCTTGAAAAATCCTTGCTGCAAGCTTTTCAATAATGTATATCGAATAGTATCTGAGTTCGTTTAAGATCACACGTGCTACGTGCTACGTTTTGCACGTGAATTGCACTTGAAATATACTATATTTTTTATCACAAAAATTCATACACACACACACGGACACATGTATCATATAATATAAAAAATTAATATATAGGCGTTTTCCTTTTTAGGCAGAAATATTTTTTCAAGTTGCCATTTCTTCTTTTTTTAATGGAAAAGGTTGTTAAGCCTTAAATTCGTATTAAATTCGTGAATTAATTATTTTCGTGGGATCTCCCTTTTTAGTTAAGGGCTGCTTTTGTTTTCTGTTGCTTTTCTTGCTTTCTTGCAACAACACCGAAGCCTATACGAACCGAACCGCTCAAGAAAACGCGCCGCAAACGAATGAAAACGCCTCGTATACGATGCGCCACAAAAACCAACGAAGACGAGCGAAGCTGCGCGAAGCCCAACGAAAGAGAACACGAAGTCGGCCGAAGATTTGCGGTTCACTTTAATTTATTTTGAAAGAAAATTGAGTTGTTTTCGAAGCTGCTACAATTTTCGCGCACACAAATTTTCTTTATTTCTTTTATTGTTGCGATATAAATGTTCGCTTGATTGAATAAACGGCGGCTTTCGTAATTGTCGAAGAATTGCTAATGTGAGCAAAGAATTTGTATATTTTATTAGCTCATGCGATTTTTACACAGACACATTTTTGCAGTGTTCTTCTTCTTCTTTGTTGTTGTGCTCAAAAGAAAGTTGCGCGAGCATCGTAAAAACGCGAGAAAGAAAGCGGCGAACAATGAAAAGAAACCGCAAAAAACGTCCGCACGCGACGATGTAAACGAATCAAATGAAACGTATTGTAGCAAGCATACAAAAATTATAGCATGCTATACAAAATGTTGAAGCTAGATCGTGTTAGCTACGTAGTATGTACCCGTGTGTATGTGAACGAACACATGCAACGCGCACTCAAGCACATTTGCGCACTCTCTTTTGTGCAATGCCTGTGCTTCGTGTGTGCAATAGGCACCACTTGTGTTGGCATACTTGCTACCTGAAAAAAAAGACTTAACCTTACTCACTCACACACTCTCTCGTCTTTGTCCACCTGAGCCTAAACGTCTGGAAGTAAAACTTCATTTTTCGTACACCGGTTTGTGGCGGTAAAATTCGGAAAATTGTTAAATTTTTTTTACACTTGTTGTTTGTTAACGGCTTCCTTCTTTGTTTCGGCTTGGTACCTGTTGCCACATTGTCTTTTTTATTATTATTAACGTACTTCTTCCACAGGTCTGAAGGTCGTCTCTTTGCTCATTATGCATTTCTGGTACTTTCTCACTTTCTTGAGCTCTCACTCTTTCTCACTTGTTGTGATTGCCGTTCATTCACTAAAGATATGAAACATAAGTGGCTGCCGCCTGTTACAGCTGAGTTGTCATGTGTGTTACGAAGATATTTGGAGAATTACTCTCTACTTCTCTATCTTTTCATTTTACTATTGTCAAAAGATGTACAGCGAATTACATATATCAAGATTAAAATTCAGTTAAAAGTTAGTGTAACTAATTATTCATCAGTGATAAAGAATGGCAGATCCAGGAGGCGTTGCGTTTGTCTCCAGTTGTCCAGCAGGGGGTTGACATGGTCCACCAACCTAATAAGGCATCTGTTGCTGTGCTTGAAATGAAAACGAACTATTTCTTAAACGGATGGTGACTGCTAATTATAGGGTGTCTCTTAAGACATCGGTCGTGAGCGAAGCGCGGTGAAGCAGCTCAAACTATGTGCAAGAGAGGAATAACAGCAACGAGGAGGGTTTTTCTGATCATTTGGTGGTACTGTAAGTGAATTATCTACCATATAGGAAAATTATTAATTCGTACCTCTATTGTCAACAATTGGACCGTGTGAAGCCAGCGCTTGCCAAAAAGCGACCTGAATTGGCCAATAGAGAAGGTATTGCTTTTCACTAGGACAACGCTGGACCACACACGTCAATAATGAGTAGTCGGAAACTCAAGGAGATTGGTTGGAAAGTTTCAATGCATCCACCGTATAATTCGAATCTGGCACCAAGTGGCTAACACCTTTTTTTTTTGCATTACAAAATTTTCTGGGTGACAAAGAAAAACATTCAGTGGAGCACTGTGAGAGGGGAACTTTAAAGCTATTCTAATTAAATAAAATTTCAAATTAGTGTAAAAGTATGGCATTGCCTTTTACTCAACCTAATATTCGGCCCCATTCCCCTTGGGGAATTATTACGACGGTAATAAGTTCTCGAAAACTAGCACAGAAGATAAATGAAAGGTTGGCAGCGCTGCTTTAATTTAGGTTATTAGTTTTCGCATTTTTGTAAATAATTTCAGTTTGTTGAATAAAAAAACATAAAATGGCTATAAATTTCAAGGCGTTCCTCTTCACTTTCCAACCTCTTTCTTTGGTAACGAGCAATAAATAGCCCTTAATGGACTCCAAGCGATTGCCGTTTTCTTGTTGCACCTCAGTTTGCTTTTGGCAATAATGTAATCCTTTCTTTTTCAGCGGCTTTGTTATTAACTTATTGGAATTGTGGTTATTTTGTCATTCAGTCGGTATCGGCCATATATCTTATATTTTGGCCACTTTCACAATTTATATTAGGCGTCTCTTCGCCAATAGTCAGTCAGCTCCTCAATTTCTTTACCGAATCCTGCAATATCTCATATTGGATTAATTTTCTCAAATTGCATTAAATTTTCCAACGCTTCTGCCAACGGTGACTAAGGAATCTGCTTATAGACGCCTACGCCGGTTGCTCTGGCTTCAGATTTGTTGGTCAGCAGGCTCCTTTTTACTTTAATTTCCAAGTCCTTGCATACCTTTAATATTAATTAATTAATTTTAATTTTTATTTATTTTATTATATTTAATTAATTTTAGTTTCATTTATTTTTATATCATTTATTTATCATTTAATAGGCATTTACTTTGTGCCAACCGTTACCATGAGGGACTGGAGGTCCGAAAGTGTTTATTTTTCTGCTAATTGTTTCCAGAAACATTTAATATATAAGTTTTTTATGCCCTTTCGAAAAATCTTTATATCATCAGTATTTTGTTCCATTTTTGAAACCAAAATTTCGATTGTCGCGGCGTTGTTATTTTCATATTTCTTAATTTTCACGACACTCGCTTCAGCGTCGCCACCTCAAATGCTGACGACAGAATACGAATATTTCTCAGTCGTTTTTCTAGTCGTCACAAATTTGAGAATACCGAATTTCCTTGATCGACGGCGAAAACGACAACGGGAATACCAACTTGTCGTTTTTGAGTCGTTTTTGAACAAAAACGCCAACGGGAATACGGACAATTATGAAAAAGATATATGTAAGTACATCTATATATCTTTGTGGGTCATTGCATTATGGGTTCCTACACCTTTCATCGCAAAACGTTGCCGTCTTAATATATGAGGGTATTTTGTAGAAGGCCCTTCTAATATTTTTGCAAATGTTTAATAATATTGAAATGACACAAACAAAGAAATCATAATTTCAGTTGTGTACACCACAACAAGTGGTGAGAAACTTCCAACTTGAATGGATCTCTATCGAAAAATATAGTTGTCTATAGTAGACGAATTTTCTAGGCATCTGAACTTTCTCAAATCTTCTATAAGCGCGCGTAAAAGAGCAGTTCAGCCGACGATGACTTTAGTTTAGCGGAAATTTTAATAAAAATAATTTACAATTTATATCACATTGATTCAAACGAGAGCGCTAAATATACTCTGACCTGAGGCAAACACAAACACAATAAAAACTATAGAAAACCGTACATATCCATCCATCCATCCATCCATACAACGAGAGTGTCCAATCTAGTGCGTCGTCAGGTCGGCTGGGCGCGTTCAACCCGAAGTAAAATGCTGAGAGCAAAAATCAGTGCGTGTAAAATGCGTTGCTCTACGGTAGGGGCTGACTGGAAGGGAACTTCAAATATCTCTGGTCTCTGGTCTGGTTGTGTATGTTGTCGCAATCAACGTTAAATTTAATTTTCGAACAATCAGTGTCGGTAAGTGTTTAATATGGAAGCAAGCACATGGCGAATTGCTCTGCTTCGTGTATGACGACGCTAAATAAAGAAAGGAAGATATTGCGATCATATGGATACAGAAATTTTGTATAGTCCATTGAGTACTCACATGGCTGTGTTTCTGTGGAATGATCTTATTAAATTTAATACACAATGCTTCGGTCACATTTTCCTGTATTTTCTTTTTGACTCAAGACCCGATTCACTGCAAAAAAAGCATGTCTCAAAAGTGACAAAAGCTAGAAATCCCCACTTATCTGACCTCTTGATCTATATATTGAACCAGGATTTTATTGAAAGTATACCATCCTAAGGGAGGTTTCTGTATCCGAGACCGATATATAGGTTGTCTTCTAAAAAATTTAGACTTTCCTGATCGCATAAACTTGTTGTATAAAGTACTAGCAGGGACCCGTCTCACTCTTCGGATGTTTCAGCAGCTCTGCGCTCTGTCTACCGCTGCGATTTTCTCGTTGATCTTGCAGTCGATTTTGTCGAGATTCTCGTTGTTCTTCTGTTTCTCCAGCCCTTGATGTGGATGCTCTGTTTCGGTCTTGTTCAAGTCGAGATTCACGTTGTTCTTCCGTTTCAAGTGCTCTATTTCTATTTAATTTTTGGAATTATTCACTTTTTTGATTTTTTTTCATTCGAATATTTGGACAATTCTACTTTGTACAATTTGAGCAGCACTGCCGGCAAACTAAATTCACAGATGCGGCCTTGTTTTTGTGTTTTACTTGTATCTGTAAAGTTTGAGAGGCGTCTGAAAATTGAGTTGGTCTTAATATTTAGCGAATTCACAGATTTTTTCGCACCAAACTTCACAGTTACCTTCTTAGGCCTATTATAGAGATTCTCTGAAATTTTCATCAAAATCGGTGCAGCGGTTTCAGCGTCTATAACGGACAGACATACAAACATACAGACAAACAAAAATCGAATTTTATATATATAGATGATGATATATTATGAATGAGTCCTGGCTTTATGAGCACCAAATAGATTTCCCTGAAAGTTTGGAATGCACCTCGTATGGGTGCTATACGCTTCAGTAATGCTAGAATAGTACTCAAGAGCTTCTGATGTGAAAGATGCGTCTTTTTATTCAACTCCCCGCCACCACGAGTGAAGATACATTGCTTTAAATTTTCAATTGACTCTATGTACAGTTATCCTTATCATCGGTTGGTTTCGAAAAATCTGCAAAATTCCATGTCTCTCGGAATTACCACATACAAACAGACGTATGTATTATATAAACTTAATCACTTATGTGCTTGAAATATTTTTATTCACCGTGTACAATTTGACTTAGCAACCGTTCACTACGCAAATTGTAAATGTTTGCCAAGTGCCAACTAAATTCAACATAATTGAATAATTGTATCGCACAAAAACACAATCAAGAAAATGTGACCGATCCGTCTTATACCGTCTATTTAAATGACAGGTAATCTGGCAACAATCACTTTCATTTTTTTTTACAATTTCTAGCACAAGCTTTCCCCCCCCAAAGTCAACGAATTCGTCAGACGTCATATCAATTCGCCATGTCACATTAAACTTAGTTGGAGGCTTTGAGAACAGATTTAATATTAGCTATTGTGTGTTTTTACTGAATCTGAATAACAAATCAGTTTTTCTATATCTATATCTATATATATACACATGTCATTCTAAACGTACAATAGAAAAAAAGTGTACCACTGAATTACTAAAATGTTATATCTTAGAAATTTGAGCTCCTTGGCAAAATTAATGCTATATGTGAATACAGAACGATAAATGTATGCTCTTACTATTGAGACCATTAGCTCAATTCGAAGACATGATAAGTTTTCAATAAAATTCAAAAATCTAATCACCAGAGTCGAATTTGGCAAGGCCCAAGTAGGCGCGTGCTTAGGGCGGCCACATATTAGGGGCAAAAAATATAGTGATGACTGTGTAATGAAACATTTGTCATTTCATATGTCTTTTGATGTATTCATATGGAATAACAGTCAATATATAAACCGCGAAATGTTATTATTTAATTATATCATCACGATATAAATAAATGTCTTAATCTATTTTGATAAAAGTTGGCAAGAAAATAAATGCATATGTAGTACCTATATGGGAGTATGGTAGCTGAGAAAGAGGCGACTGACACTAGACGGCCTAGGGCGGCCAAGACTGCAAATCCGCCACTGCTAATAACCCATTTTCTCAGTCAACATTCCATTACATCATGACCACTAAAAAATATATAAAGCGTAGTGAAAGTCATTAAAATAGTTTACTGGAATTTTGCTTCTTGTTTTTTTGGCAAGTATTTGGTAATGTCGTAAAGGCGTTGTTTTTTGTATGCCTAAAGTTTACTTCTTTTTTTTTTTGGCAAAGATAATGATTTCATCTCGATTGGCAACACAAACGAAAACGCCTCGTGATTTTTTCTGGCTCTGCTACTTTTTCATAATTTTTTTGTAGCATCGAATTCGCTGATAATGCTGTTGATGACGAAAGAGTTCAGGTTCAGCGGAATACAAAATAAACAAAAATATATTTAAACCAAAAATCGTTGATAAGCTACAATAATAAAATGCGAAAAAAATTTGTTGCCAAACAGGTGAAAGTTTGCACGTGCTTAAGTTGTGAGCAACCGTGAAAAGTCTGTCCTGTGCTCTCTTAAGATGAGCTGTGATTTTGCGACTTGCTTCTAACGCAGAAAACTAAAGAAAACTAAACTTACTCGTAGTCTCTTCATTTAAAATAATGTAATTCTCTAATTTGTAATTTTTACCTTAAAAATCAAAAATAAAAATTAATTTTCAAATTTTTTTTTTAAATCAAAAAAAAATTTTTTTACATTTTTATTTTAAAAATCACAACTAATAATTATTTTGTGATTTTTATCTAATTAATCATGAAAATAAAAATCAATATATACTATATATTATTCAGCAGTCAAACGTAAATGGCAGCAAGTCGTAATTCCGAAGACAGACCCTTGTATTTCCTGTTCGATATGTTTGTTTTGAACAAAATTTTATTTCAAAGTCCAAGATTCTCAAATCATTGACTTACAACATAACAGAACTGTATTCCTTCTTTGGTCAGTTAGGGTTAGATAGACTAGTTTAGAAATGTATAGTTCCGACAACCCAAATATTAACTTACGCCATACTGCCATTCTAAACATTGAAACGAAGGTACACAAGTAGGGAAACAATCTACAAGCAGATTGGTTTGTGCAATCTCTTAAGATAGATAATAGCATAAGAAGATGAAATGTTGCATTCTTTTCCTGGCGTGCTGCTACTGCGATTGCTGTAGAAGTGGCTGCCAATCTTGGCATGCAACACCAATGTTTAGAAGAAAGCATATTCCTGGCATTGTATGAGCGCTAAATGATCCAATAAAATACGTACCGTAATAAAAGTTTTACGGTTTATATAACTATTTCTGTACGTTAGACCAGCAATCATACAAGTGTTGAATTTGAACCTGTGGTTTGTATAATTTTATATGAGAGGATCAAGACTGTGCAAATAAAAAAAAAAAAAGCTTTGTAGCTCAAAAATTTAAAGACCAGTTTGCATGCCGCAAATACGGACTAACGGGCAGACGACCTCATCACGCTATTCAAAAATAATAATCCATACTTACTTCACACTCCGATGCCACCAGCACTTTACTACAAATTTCTTGATTCTTGATAATCTTTTGATATTATATATATTTATATATATAGATATATAGCCCATAACACTCAATGACTACGTAGCATGCTAGCGGTAAAAGAATTTTTAAAATCGGATGAGTAATTTTCAAGATTACCGCTAACATCCAAACAAACGCTACCTCTTTATAATATTAGTATAAGTACATATATATATAAAGTATCCGCTTTTTTTTTTATAGCTAAATGGTGTTGATTCTTCTAAAATTTGTAACACTAATCCGATCAGAGGCGGATTTGCCTTAAGCCATTTTTTGTAAAGTTAAATCTGTAATTAGTCTTATCTGTAAAAAGTTATATAGTTTCAAAAAGGAGTTATATGATGCTATAAAAAATGTAAAACCGGCGCAGAAACATGTCCAAAAATTTGTGCGCTTTACGTTCAGGATGCTGTGAGAGATAGCCGGACTCGATTTCGTTCCCAAAATTTCTAAGTCAAAGATGCATCACGCTTTGTTTGGGCAGACGCTGGAAAAGCTGATGAGTCGCTTAATTTTATTCTCTACGGCTCACAACTGGAGCGCTTGAACAAAGCAGTCACAATTGACCAAAAAATAAAATATTTTGTGCACAAATGTACCAAAACCGCGAATACTTTTGATATCACCCAATATTATATTATTGCATATTAGCATATAGGTATATAATATAATGCATAACCATATATCCAGATTAAAAAAGACATCCCAGCTAATCATATAAGTAGTGTATTCTAATCTCGCATCTAAGCATTTCGAACGGCCGCAACAAACATGATTACACAGCAAAAGCTTATCGCACAAACAAAAGAAAATTAAAAGAATATAACTATACACACACATACATATGCACATACAAATGTGTAATATAAGCGAAAGTCTATTATCCAGAACAATCCAGAATACGTACTATTCAACGCCCTCAATCAACAACACCAAGTGCCGCAGTGACAGAGGCTAAGCATTACTTGTAGTAAACAAATCAGCAAATCAGCGAGTTAGTCGTTGATTAAACGTACTACGACAATAACAAGATAGAGGACGCGCTGAGAGGAGATCAAAACTATGGCTACAACTACAGATCGACTCGCTCGACACTTCAATTACAAAATTGCCGCAAATAAGGCAACAACAAATCAACATCAAAATAACACATACACATACACGTGTATTCGCACGTACAACGAAGCGCTCAGTGAAATACATATGCAATAATAGTGTTTAATTGGGTTTAACCAATTTTCCATGCCTCAGTATTACTCAAGTATTACTTAACACCATCGCGCGCATTCACTCGTACACCATGCTCCCACTTAAATTGGTGACTTCTTGCGTTGTCGTTCTGTCTCTTTCAAAGAAGACGAAAAAAATTAAAACTGTCTAAGCTTAGGCAGTCATTCCGTGCACGCTGTGCTTTGACTTTAACTTGACTTGAGCCGTACCTTAGACGCATGCTATTTGGAACCGGCTTAGTTATGTAGACTTGAGACAGCCACTGACCCATAGGCTAATATGACGGCCTGTATTATATAGCTTTTTATATTATTTGATAATTTGGTTACATTTTACGTCACCAAACTTGACCTTACAACTAGATATGATCCAATGTCCCAGAAACCAAAAAAAAAAATTATTAAAAAAAACATTTCGTAATTATTTCTACCACATTCAACGCTGCACTAGAAATTGGCTGCTGTAAGGCTTAGGTAATTTAGGGCATTAAATTTTTTCACAGATCAATAACCCTAAGCGCTCATAGAACAATGCATTTTTATTTATCGTGCCTTTAACTAGATAAATAAATATAGTATGGCGATGCTTCAAGAAATAAAAGATAGGTGCTACGGCCGTTTAACGGGAATACCTCTACATAACGGCTAATATTTTCCGGGGGCGTATAATTTTGCTCAGACACGAAGTATACGAAATAAGAAACAACAGAAATGACAGGCAGCGAAATAAGAGAGAACAAGAAACAGCAAATGTCCAACCGCGGCGCCACGCCCTCCACGACTGGCCATCCTTTTCAAGAGAGAAGAAAGATATTGGAAGTATAAGAAAAACAAAGAATGAAAGCAACGCATTTCAGCTAAGCAAAACGCATATGCCGCTAACCTACGATGAAAAGCAAACAAAAACAACAACAACAACAGCAATTTTCGCATTGAAATTTATTAAAAAAACGAAATCAAAACGGCAGCGCCTACCCCTCCACCAACCGCTATGCGACAAAGTTCGCACTAAAGCTAATCAATTCTTTGATTCTTTAGTTATCGAGTGGTGTAATTAAATTTTGGTTGTGGTTGATAGATATGTAGCTACAGCACCAAACTGTATCGCACCACTCACTTTTTTAAGCATGCACGCTCATATAACTGAAAAACTTAGGCCTCATTCACGTCAAAATTGTTCAGACATTGTGGGAAATCGGTTTATGGATATGTATGTATTACTGCTAAGGGTCTCTAAATTGATCACTGGTAAAATTTCTATTTCAAAAAATAGAAAAGTTTTTCATATAAGCAATCCAGTATTATTCTGTCGAAACAATATAATCCATTAAACGTCGGACTATAAAAGCACAGTTTTTTTTTTGTTTTTCTCAACTCATTTGATGCCCATTTAGTGCCATTGTTACAACAAATTAATGCAACATTTCAGCTCCATAGCTCAAAAACTGAACACTAGTTTGTAGCAACAGCCATTGAGCTCACGTTATACCTATACTTTTCAGACTACCATTGTCAAAAACAAAGTTCTAATACTATTGTATTCCATGTGTGTGGCTGTGATCTCTGGAACTAAAAGAGATCGTAGAAATGACACAGACAAGTGAGCTGAATGACAATTTTCTATAGAAACTATAAGCGTACAATATATATCAGCTCATAGCAGAAATAATATTTGTATTATTTTCCAAAACCATGGTGTTTCAATGGTCGCCCGCCACCACACCAATAAAATCGAAATCATCTGAAACGTCACACCCTTTTCATAGATCTAATAATCAATTACAAAAAATTTCCAAAAATCTTCCAAATGATAAGGCGTCATTTACTCACATGAATTTCTATAACGGCACATTGCTTATCAATGACAAAAACAACAACAACAACCACTGTGTGTTTTTGTGTGTTCAATACTGATCTTGTACCTTAGCATATGCAGCTAATTACTCATACTAAAATATTAGTATTAAAAATATTTATCAGCAAACGGAACGGAACGGAGATCAACTCAACGTGCGTGTGTACAACACTCGTAAATTTCAAGTGATCAACGATGATCTCCCCCTCTTGATGATTAAGCTCGATCGTTGTGTGCAATCATAGTACGTGCTATATAGGCAAGTCAAGTCTGTGCTTAAAAGTCGCGTAAGTCAGTCTTAAAGAAAGGCTTCGAACAATGCACATCGATCTGATCGAGCCAGGAAGAAATTTTCTGTACGAGCAAATAATCTTTATTTATTCACGTTCATGGCAGTTCAAGTGAAGTGTTGTGCAAATAAAATTCACTGAAGACAACCGCTTGGTGCTCGGTGTACGGGTGGTGCTGAATGTTTATAATATGGACAGCTAGACATTTAATGTTAACGCGCAATGGGTAATATTGGAAGATATAGTAGTTGTATTGACTGAAAAATTCAAATAAATTAATTAGGAATGACTAATGAACACGTAAGAAACGGTCAAATAAAATAGCTCATGGGCTCAAATAAATAGCTCTAGTACAATACAGTTTCTAATCTGTGCCTCTCACGCACGCCAAAGCATTGAATTATCCGAGGATTAGAGAGAAAATTTAGTTGGGCATTTTCTCTTGTGGCCGAATTAGAAGTTCGAATTTCAATACATAAGGTTCGCAGTTTTTTTTAAGACCACAAGTATGCCTACAAGTATGCCTGCATGTAATAACAAGTAAGCCTTATGAAGCCTCATAGAACTACTTATGAAGCCAGCATAATTCATGCTTATATTTAAACGTCCAATTAAAAGTATGACTAAAATTAAAATAGAGGACTCATCATTCAAAAATATGCGTTCACAGCTATGTTTGTTGGTGTTTTTAGAATTCTTGAAGCGGTGCACTATAGAATTTTAATATAGGCCCAAACAAAATATACTAGTTGACTGAGCATTTCTTACACAATAACCCTTTTATTATTAATACTTTGTATCGCCACTTAACTCAACAACGACGGCTAACTCTCATAGACACCTTCGTAGCAGGTTTGACTCGCAATGATATCCGCATGCTGACGCACTATGTGATTATTCAAATTGCCGACACTCTGGTAGGAGCGCTCGCAGAAACCGCAAGCGAACGGCTTCTCGCCGGTGTGCACCAACGTATGCGACTTTAGATGACCACGTGTATAGAACGACTTCGCGCACAGATCACACTTAAAGGGACGCACCAATGGCGGATTATGCGAACGCATATGGGTGCGCAGATCCGAGTGCGTTGGCCAAGTTTTCTCGCATTTCGTGCAGCCGTAAATACGCGGCTTACTCTCGCCTGTGTGTATGCGCAAATGAGAGCTGAGTTGGGTGCGTAGAACGAAACCACGGTCGCAGTGCTCGCACTGAAATGGACGCGCCACCGAGTGTAACGACTTGAAGTGATAGCTGAGACTATGACCCGAGGCGAATGTCTTTAGGCAGACCTCACACTTGTAGCGCAAACCATCGCCAATATTGTGCACCGAGATCAGATGCAACTTCAATTGAAAGTTACGCGTGAATTTCTTTTCGCAGTGCGTGCAGGGATGCAATGACTTCGATCGTGCGCGCGGCACAGTGGCGGACGCTGTCGCTGTGCGCTTCCTAGGCGTGGCTGGTGGTGTTAGGGTTGGTACTGCTGCCGTTAACAATGTCAACGACGGTGGTATTGAAGTGTGTTTGCTGTTGCTGCTGCTGTACTCCATACAATCACTAAGTTCGCTCAGGGAATGCATAGCCTCAAATATTGGCGTACCGAAATTTGCTTGCTCAGCAAATGTGACCAAATCCGTGCTGGATTCCAGCGTTGATGCACTTAAAACGCTGGACGGCATTGGATAATCCTCGGGAAAGTAGGCATTGAATTCGGAGATATCTAATGTGGCATGTGAAAATTAGACGCTAAAACGATTTACAGCTTCAAAAATCACAACTTACCAAATTCGCGCTCCTCTTTTTCGGCCATCGAACTTAATGCCATCTCTTCCTGCGTTAATTGCAGCAGCTGCTGCTCAGCCACTTCCGACTGCTGCGACTGCGGCTGCGACTGCGGCTGCGGCTGCTGCTCGACAAGTTCTTCAATCTCTTTCGTTAGGCTCTCGAGCACATCGTCCAGCATGCATTGCTCTGTGTTCTCCAATGCTTGATAAAACTGTTCATGACGCTGGCGCAGCAAGCGATCGGTTTCCACACAACAGCGCCGGAACTCGAGCGCGTCACGTACACGCGACAAACACAGTTCGCATATCACATCCGGCAGGCCATCGTCGGGTTCAATGTGCAATGCGGGCGCCAGTTCGCACAGCTCACGATGCAAATCGTTGTCGTAAATGTTATAGGTCAACGTCGGATTCTCCCTTAAACAACAGCGACACAATTGCTGCTGATTCATGCCAAGTAACGAAAGCATCTTCGGCTTACTTCTTCTTGTGCTGCTTTACTTCTCACCACTTCACCGATTTAGATCGCCTTGCCGCCATTGACCAAAACCACTGTTAGAAGTTCAATCGCACTGCTTCAATTTCTGCTGGCTCTGTGCTCTGTTTGCCGGACACACTTCGACTGTCGACCGCGTACATTGATAACTGTCCTCAGAGCTTTGTTCGCCTATCATCGATGCCCCAAACTACATACGTGCGTCTCCTCAAGCCGTGTAGCCGTGTAGCAGTGTAGCCGTATGAGCGAGATAGCCCTTGACCATCGCTGTGTTCATAGATAAGCTAAGCCATGACGGCAGCCAGGGAAGCCATCAAAAGTACTCGTATTCGTGTGATTCCTACATTTTGTTACTTTCTCTTTTTTTATTTACTTTATTTTATTTTATTTTATTTTATTATATTTTTTTGATTCATTGCACTGTTTACTTTGCTAATTTTATACAATTTTTATACAATTGCTAATTGATTTTTTACTTTGTAAATTTCCTAATCAAAACATAGTGCGCCCCTCCATCCAAACATCCATCCATCGCCATATGACTTACTTAGTTGCTGTCCCATACCAACACGTCATCTTAACACAGATTTCGTTCGATTCTCTCATCATTATACATAATATATTTGATGCCTTCATTACGCTGATAATTCATGCTTGGCACACACGCCTACTCAGTATGCTGGGTGGTCTGTCGACCGAAAGAGATTTTAGGCTCGTTTATAATTTTGTATAATGACTTTTCCAGGGTGAAAAGGTCTTCTGAGTATTAAGGAATTTTTTTTCCGCGTTTGGCTCACTAATTTCGGGTAACCAACCCTTAGTCAAATGCTTATGAGGAATTTTTAGAAACTTCGCGAATGGAGCTCATAGATAATTAGACTCTGTTTGTACTGATTTGATATAGAAGAATTATTTTCATAGAAATAACTCTATGATTTACAGGTTGAACAAGCGTTCGGACGGTTGCTAACGGTATGGGCAAAGCTCGCAGATCTCGAATCACACAAAACTGCGAATATTCAATGCATCTTTTGTATGGAAATCAAACGGCATCACCCAGAGACTACAGAACTTTATCAAAAAATGCTTGAGCATCATCTGCATAATATTCTGGCCAAACACTAACAACATCATCAAGCTATGAAGAATAACAAACGAGGAGCCCACATAGCCGCAAAACAGGTCACACTCCATGAATTCCATAAAGAGATTGACACCTGACTGGAATTGGCATGGTAGTACAAGACCCAATAACACCTGGCATAGATCGACTCTACGCGAGCTAACAGCAGCTAACAGCTAGGAATTCTGGTTGAAATAAAATTCCTTGAACGACGTAAATATCACGAAACCATATTTTTGGTAATTTTTGTTACTTAAACAAACAGCGGCTCAGCCGGATTTAGGACTCAATTGGAATTTGAGACGCTTTACATTATATAAGAAAATACTATAAGTTTGGCTAATCAGATCTTCGTGCCAAGAGCAAGTTTGTGCGAAAATATAGTAATTCGCGAGATACCAAATAAATCCTCCAAATATAACACTCATTCAAGAGCTACTATACATGTAGAATGATCTGGTGGCCTACTTTGTTAGTGCCTCTTTAAGCTTCTACGTCGCAGCTACCTCTATGGAATGAATACTCTTTCGCTGATGATGCGAACTTGTACGATTTTGCCCTACCAAAACTCGCTAAACGCGGTGACATCTGTATTCCACACACAAATCCAGTGTAACTCCGCTACACTTGATAGTATATAAGTTGTTATAATAGATAAATAATCTCATTAGTTACATACCTTCCTCACTCACATTTAGAAGCCGTTGAAAGTGATAATTAAATTGTTTTATTGTGACTTAGAGTCTGAAGCCAATCATACGAATTAGTATTCCTAAATGAAGGACAACTTCTCGGTGATCTCCAATTGATTCTTGACTAACGAGGAAAGAGACATTACCATCAGAATAGCATTAAAATTGCTGTCGATCATTTGGCGGAACTCCTCCGGCTTCAGGAGTGGCACCGCGTGCCACAAGTCATACAGTTCGCGGCCGACGTTGTTATTTGGTGGACGCTTGCGTGCTAAGACATCGTCGATATACTTCAACAGCAAATCCAAGTTCTCATCTAAAATCTCAATGGTCATCCATAATAGTTGAAAATCTGTTTGTGGTTTGATACTTTCCGCCTGATGTCCTGCAGTTTGGAAAGCAAACTTGAATCCCATCATCTCTGACGGTTTGTGGGTACACTCCAGCGGCATGCGTGTGTACATTAGACCCCTAACTCCACCGGGTACACCAGTTGGCAGGCATGTATATGCATGCATGCCCAAATGATCACCGGCCAAGGATGTGTCGACGGAAATGTAAAGATAATCGGCGCCATCGCGAATGACGTACTCACGCACTGCCGAACCGAGCGCTTTAATGTCAGTACCAGTGATGTACCAACCGACGAGTGTCTCGCGCGGTGAGGCACGCAGATACAAATCGTACATCTTTTTGCTGTACTTGAAGTCAGGCACAATCTTATTGTTGTGAGCGGTATGCGGCACGCAATACGAGCTTGCCACCTCAATGCTACCGGACATGCTGCTGGTACGCCCCATTAATACGCCAATTACTTGCGATGCGGCCTTAACACGATGGACATAGGAATGGATAATGTCGTAGAAAACCACTGGATGTACGTAAACTTTAGCACCAAGTTTAGAAGCCATCTTAAAATCAAATGCATTGACGTAAGAAAAGGAAAAAATATATGCACTCATATAAAACTCACTGAACTTCAATCAGTTTAAAGAAAACAAATATTGAAATGTAAAATAAACACACAAATTTGTACTCTTCCAGGAAAACGAAACTTTCAGCAGGCGACTAGAATAAGAGGAAGAACAATAGCTGCGAATGTAACGCATCAGTCTGCATTTAAGCTAGTATACGTATACTCGCGACACATGGCAGCACTGAATACATTTAAAGGAAGCCAATAATAACAGAAAAAATATTCTCAATTAAACACTATGAATTAAATAGTATAAATTTAATTAAATTTATTAAAAAGTTTAGAAAATATATATAATAAAATTATAAACACCTTAATTAAATATAAAAAAATTTTATTGAATAAAATTCGACTATGCTTTTCTTATTGCGCTATGTTACCTAAATATTGTAGTTAACTTTCGTCGTTTGTCACTTGCTGCAACCCTGACGCATACATAAGGTTGGTCAACTCTGCTTGAAGTAAAACAGCTGTTAAACAAGTAGAAAAAACATTGCAATCGATCGAAAATGCGAAAAATAACAAATTAAATTAGCATAAAAAAAAACAATTGAACAATTGCGTAATTTATATAGCGACAACAAACTATAAAAAACTAGCAAATTTACAAGTAACCCAAACTACAAAAATTAACGAGAAGTTATTGAAAGTATTGAAATTCTTCAAGCGCCTACAACATCGTCAAGCGAAAACCTTCAAATATTTTGTTGCATCTGATGTCGTGTTATTGAACGCCAGAATTGATGTAATTGAACGGAAATACGTTAAACTATGTCAAGCAGAATGCGCAACTCAACAAAAGTCGAAACCTTAATAGAAAGTTGCCGTAGCGAGGGAAAATGGACGCGTGTCATTGAGCTAACCGAAGAACTGAAGACAGGTTCGCCGGGCAGTGGTAAGCCATTATTGTACCAATGAAAATGTACAATTTACACTTCATTTCTTATTTACATTCTAAAGATTGTCTTACAAATTTTCTAATTGGCGAAGCACGCCTGGAAAGTTATCTAGAAGAGAATGCGCCCATCGAGCAAAACTTTACCAAGGCAAGGACCGGGCTGCAGGAGGCGCGACGATATTTGCATATGGTCACCGGTGAGAATGGTCAAAAAGCGGGCATTGCATTGGATGCGTATCTATTGTTAGCTAAACTCGCGTTTGCCTGTGGCGAATATGAGAAGAGTTTAGAGAAATTTGTTAAAGCAGAACTCAACACGTTGGCGGAGAAAGAACTGACTTTGTTAGTGTTGTGTGTGGTACGAAAGTATGGAGCCGATTAATCTCGAAATTTTTACAGACGCAGTCTAAAAATATTAGCAGAATCATATGCTATTAAGGGACTCTGTCTAGAACAACAAAATGCCAAACCCTCATCAAAGTTTAAAAAGGCTGAAAAGGATGCGGAAATGGTTTGTTTTACTTAATGAATTATCATAAATTTCTTTGATATTTCATGAGATACATCCAAAACAGATAGCTTGCTTCGAACGGGCATCGGACTTGGGCCTACTGTACCTACAGGAGCAGGATATTGCTACATTTTCCTCGTCGACTACGAATACCGGTTCAACGCTGACCGTAAACTCCACAGTGCAGCAGTCAGCAAGCAATTTCGCCATCAGTACCACCATACCCGCTACAGCTCTCGAAGTCAATCGCCGCATGGGCGCGATACTAGAAACGGCGCTACAACGTGCGCCCATTGTGCTCATTAAGGCGGGCAAACTTCAAGATGCAATAGAGCGCTATCGTATAATGTTGAATGCGATTGAAACAAAGACAACACAATCGCTGCGTTTGACATTGGCACGTCAATTGGCGGAAGTGTTGCTGCGCGGTGTCTCGGGCACGATTTATACACCACCGTTCCACAAAAAGACAGGCGGTCAAACGGTACGCGGCGCTTCATCGAAACGTCTGTGGAAACCGCGTAAATATGCAGCGCGTAGTCAATTCACACCACGAAATCAGCATGAGGAGACAATTTTGCTGTTACTTATAGCCGAAGCGCTGGCCGTGCGTGACACTGTGCTCTCGCAGAGCCCGGAATTTCGTGTAGCGCGTCAGCATGCCATGGGTAACGTGACAGCTGTTTATGATCTGCTCACATTGGCCACCGTGCGTTGGGGTCTGGTGCAATTACTAAACGAATCGTTCGAAAAGGCGCTGAAGTTCTCCTTTGGCGAGCAACATATTTGGCGTCAGTATGGCATCAGTCTGACCGTGGCCGGTAAACACATGCACGCCTTGCGTGTGCTGCAGGAATCAATCAAGTTGACGCCAAGCGATCCATTGCCGTGTTTGTTGGCAGCACGGCTGTGCT
This sequence comes from Cacoxenus indagator, assembly GCA_035041755.1. Classification (NCBI taxonomy): domain Eukaryota; kingdom Metazoa; phylum Arthropoda; class Insecta; order Diptera; family Drosophilidae; genus Cacoxenus; species Cacoxenus indagator. The sequence continues at coordinate 2,359,401 of JAWNKX010000665.1, forward strand.
ATGAAAATCTGTCGCTAATCAAGGAGGGCCTGGACTATGCACAGCAGGCACTCAAGCGTGAAGTGAAGGGTGTGTTAAGGTCTATGAACGTCTTAAAAACAATTTACTTTACCTTCTGTTCGATTGCAGGGCTGCGACCATCGCGCAGTCAGCTCTTCATCGGCATCGGCTATCAACAGTTAGCAATACAAGCGACACTAAAGAGCGATCGCGATATGTACAATAAACTAGCACTGGAGGCGCTCGAACGTGCCGTTCAAAATGATGGCAACGATCACCTGGGCGAGTATTATCTCTCGCTGCAATATGCACTGGTCAACAACATTAACGACGCTCTCACACACATACGCTTCGCACTGGCTTTGCGCATGGAACATGCGCCATGCCTGCATTTATTCGCACTACTTCTGACCGCATCGCGTCGCCCGCGCGAAGCTTTAGCAGTTGTTGATGATGCGATATACGAATTTCCCGACAACTTGAATTTGTTGTATGTCAAAGCCCACCTACAATTGCATTTAGACGATGCCGAAGTGGCGCTCGACACCGTGCAACACATGCTCACTGTCTGGCGTGAGCTCTACGAGGGCCAAGTCAACGCAGAACAGGAAGAAAAACATTCCGATACGAAGAGTGGCGTGCATTTAATGTATTCGTCACAAATGTCCGACAAGGACTCAAGTAGGTTAACAATTTTTTTTTTTTTCGCTTTCTAATATGCCCAATTGGTTTTTATTTTTGCGTCTGTCTTTTGTCGCAAATCCTAATGTAAAATATTTCCTTCGTGTGTGCTGACAACGCCAAAAATATTCGAATACAAAAATAACTAATAACGCCTATTCTTATATACAAAATCTAACATTTACGTTGGAATGTAAATAATAATTGTAAGTTTCAGTTGGTGAAATAGCCATTTCATACTTGCGCTTGCTCGTTTGCTTGTTTTTCACTACTGTAACACTTCACTTGTAACTTCTACTAGCACTTTTCTACTATCTCGAATCTGCTCGAACCACTCAACTGCTACCGCTGCTATTTGTAGCTGTTCTTAGCTCTATATAGTTTTTTTGCGTAGTAGTTCATTTTTAAAATAATTTTCAAATGACTTGTTATTTTATGGTATGAAATTCTTCTTCAAGACTCCGTTTATGCTGCTTCTTTGGCTGCAGTTTCGCGCGTTGAACAGGCACTCAGCGAGGCTGCCAGCTCGCTCAGCTCGTTTACGCAACGTCCGGGACCACAACGCCCATGGATGATACAGATAAAGGTGAGTTATTACTGACAGCAACACTAGGCTATCTTAATTAAGCTGAGTTCTTTTATGTGGCAGTCAATAGCGGCTCTTGCAGCTGAACTATTTCGAGTTTCCTCAGTTAGTTTAAGATAGGGTGACACTGCTTAGGCACAGACTCTATATGTTATTTAGTGATGACGAATGTTGGCTTCGAAAATATTCTGATATCCTATATGATTTTAAAAGTGCAATCTAGTGTATCTGAGCTAAGTCCTACCATGGTAAGAATTTTCGCTTTTCGCAGATATATTGGTCTGAAGCCCTAGAGAGCGAGAGACTTTTAAATTAGTGCCTGCAAAGCTTGTATAGTAGTGCCTTATTTCTTGCACAACTTAAAGAACCTTGTCGCTGAGGAATCCTCACTTTTTTTCCATAATATGCAGTTATACAATTGTTCATACGGGTGCGTATCCTGTGCACTATGTCTGATAGAGAAAACATTTTTAACATATTTTAAGAAAAAATTGTCTCTTTAAATACTCAGTGTCTCTGGAAGACACACAATGTCGTGACTTTTATCTAGAACCCTTCTAAAACGACGCAGAATGGGAGGAGTTAGGATGGCGAGACAGCTGAGAAGATCGCACCCTGCCGACCTTCGTAATATATCCTTTTAATACACAATACTATATCCCCACTTATTATTTAAGTTGTTTTGTTAATTTTTGTATATACAATTTAATTGAAGTTGTTCTAATAATAACAGAAAAATTAAATAAAAAAAAAAAGAACCCTTACACTCCTTCCAATTACGTCTTAGGTTTTTGATTGGGCCTCTTTTTTTGCCGTTTAGGTAACATTCCAAATTAATCTTCAACTGATATTTCCTGTCACATATGTCCTCCGTTACAGATCTGGCTACTATTGGCTGATGTCTATATGCAAATCGATCAACCGAATGAAGCGCTCAACTGCATACACGAAGCATCGCAAATCTATCCACTTTCGCATCAAATAATGTTTATGGTGAGTTAAAACAATGCAATACAACTCACCAGTACATATGCTGTGCTAAGAATGGCACTGCAACGACAGAGCTTCGAATAGTTCCGGAATAAACAGCCGAATAATAATTGTTTTATTTTTTTTTTTTTACCAGCGCGGTCAAGTTTCCGCCTATCTCGAACAGTGGACTGAGGCCAAACAATATTTCCTAAATGCCGTCGCCGCTAATCCCAATCACACGGATGCATTGCGTGCGCTCGGCGAAACTCATTTGATTATGGGTGAACCGCGTCTAGCGGAGAAAGTGCTCAAAGATGCTGCCAAATTGGATCCCAATTGCCCAAAGATATGGTACACAATAGTCAATAAGTTAAAAAAAAAAAAAAAAAAAAAATTCTTTAAAAAAAAATATTTCTTTCAGGTTCAGCTTAGGCAAAGTGTTGGAAGCGCTCGGCGACTACACTGCCTCGGCTGATTGCATGGCCACATCGTTGCAATTGGAGCCAACATGTCCCATACTTCCATTTACCTCGATACCTCTAGTTTTTGAGTAGGCGCAATGATGCTGTTACTACAGCAGGGTGTGTAGGGTGTTTTTCTGTTTTGTAATTATTTTTTTATTGTTGTATAAATTATATATATATATATATATATATATATATTTTTTTTTTTTAAATAAATTATTTGTAACGTTTATAAGACTATTATTCGGCTTCGAATTTTTATTAATACAAGTTTTCTTTATCCTCTTAAAATTTTAGTTTTGTTTAACCAAGTTTTTTTTTAAATTTTTTTAAAATTATAATCAAATTAAAATTATAATAGAAAAGAAGTACGTAACCAGTTTAAACCACAATTACACTCAATATGAAGTAAACAAATTAATAGCAATAACCATATTAATGAGCAGATTTTCAGCAGTATTACCAAACTATTTCTCTGTGAGTTGTGTTTTTGAAATATAAGAAGAAGAAGTTGTTAAAACAATTGTTTATAATTAATTTATTTGTAGTTAAAAAGTATACTTTTCGACATAATTTTTATGACCAAAAAAAAAAAATTAATCCACTAACAATTGTTGTTACTTACACTATACTTAAACATGTTTGAAAGATTTCTTCTCTAAGAAGCCACTAAATCATATATGTATGTACATATAGCTGAGTTGCATTTTGCACTAAGCCAAGTATCGTACGCAGTCTTAATTGGAAAAAAAATTTATGGTAATTATTATTTAAGGTTATTTGTTCTTTAATACTTACGAGTATGCATTGTCGAATTATGCCAATAAAATGAATTTATTGTGAGAAATCTATAATGTGATATTTTATAAAACATTAGCAAGGACTCGTCTACCCTACCGTACCCGTTCCATTGCATTGAAGAAAAAAAAACGTGATTAGTAAATGATGAATTTGACGCACTAAACTTTAATTTGAATTAAAATTTTTGTTTATTTTTCTTTGACAGGCTTTCGATTTCAAATTTGACATACTTTTCAACGGGAAACTAATGAAGCTATATTGATTACATATAAAAAAAAAAAATTTGAATAGAATATTCCAACTTCTACTTAACGGATTTCAATGAAACTCACACAAAAACCTTCGTCAGCCTTATAAGAATGTATATTCAAAATTTCATACCGATCTGTTAACTCAGTCAAGCATAGTTACAAAGATTGTACAAAGTTACCAAGATACACCTTTGTTTTATATATATATATATATATATATATAGATAGCTGTTCAGTTACATGGAAATTGGACTAAGAGTGAGCATTGATATGCCTACAAAATATTTTATACACATGAATAGAACACATCTCGAGTTCCGGGATCAACAGCTAATAGGCAGCTATCGACATACGTCATGGCAGAAAGATTGAGCGTACCGCGCAGTAAGTTGGATACTATGAAACAGTTCTTTGTGAAAATACTGTTTGATAACAATGAGAGGCCGATCAATTTCGAAGCGAAAAACAGCAAAGAATATGATTTGTTTACAGAATTTGGAACGCCGAACACTGTGCTTTTAACGATGAGGCGAACGATGAAACTTTTCAGTTCTTTAAAGTAGATTGTAGTAAGGGTAGGGTAGCAGTCAAAGCAGTCAGCCAAATTCCATAATCGAACTTTATCTTGTATTTATTTTATTTTATTTTATTTCAATCAACACTTTAAATGGTTTAATTTAATTGGAGTTGATTTTTGATTGAAGCCGACTGGGAAAAATGGGCGAGGAGCCTATCCGTGCGCATTATTGTGCGACTTCTTGGACACCAGGTTATTCATTAATTAGTCGTGTTGTTATTGTGAATACAAATTCTACTGATTGATGTCCAAGGACAACTCAAATTTTTATGAAAACTGAACTGAATAAAAATTGAGCGCGACAACGAGGTCTGGATCACCATGGCAACTGTGGGCCAAATCGATGGAAAATAAACAAAGCAAAAAAAAAAAAAATTGAAGTGAAGGAATTTTGATTGCGAGACTTGATTGAGGTGAATAGGAAATTATAAGAATAAAATCAAATAAAGCAAAAAGTTGATTTGGTCTACTTAAGAGTTGTAATAAGAAGCAGGTCTCAGTTTGGTGAGGGCTGATAGCGGCCATTGCAATGGTTCGGGCGAAGGTAGCCAAGTGGGCTAATTGTTGAAGTAAAGTCAGAGGGCAAACCAAGTCGAGTGAAATGACGTCGCAGAAGAAGAAGCAGACGTCAAAGGCACGCAAGGACGAGCATCTGAGACTGTTGGTGCAGTTGGAACAATTCGATTTGGTGGACAGTTGCTGTGAGATCTGTCATTGTGATTGTTATAGTGCGCACGGTGGCAATGCAGTAGCGGCAACGTGTGAGGAGGGTGCTGAAGGTGGTGACGACAGTGGTGTGTGCACGCTACGTGAATTGGATGAGGAAATTGCGGTACTCGAAGAGTTGGCGCGGATCGAGAGTTCAACGGCGAAGAAGAAGAAACGTAAGAGAACTAAGGAGAAGGAGAAGGAGAAGAAGAACAACGCGAACGATAAGAGTAGTAGCGAGAAGGACAAAGACGGCGGCACGCCAGAGAAGACGTTGCGGAGCGCCATCAAAGCCAAGTCGCACTCAGAGCGACGGATACGACGTAGTGCTTCCAGTTTACAAAAACAACAGCAACTGCCAGTTGAACCAGCACGACGAGCTTCCACAGGTGATAACCACAACGACTCATCAAAAGCAGCTGACGCCGTAAAGGCCAAAAGAGTCTCAAAAGCCGCTGGCGGTGGCAGCGGACGTTCTAAGAGCGCGTGTAGCGAGCGAAGCACCAGCAGTGGCGCTGCAGAAAAGGAACGCCAAAGACAGCCAAATCGTCGAACAGTTCAAGCACACAAAGAGCACAACACCCGCGACTGCAAAATACTACAGGTGAGTTGGACTGGTACATAAACGACAAAAAATAAAACTCTTACCAACCGACGCCACAGGATCTGTTAACCGCACTCGACGATGAAAGCGTGGTCAACGCCAAGCTTAGCATAGACGGACGTGGCAAATCGAAGTCCCAACAGATGTTGCACACATCATTGTACTGCAATGCCAAATCCTGGCGATCGTCGACACCTTCGCTGGCACCGCTAAACCCACAACAACAAGAGTTGCAACTTTGCTCTTCCATGGCGAATCTCTGCATGGCGCCGACGGTGCGAGAAGCCTATCAGTGCGTGCCGCCGCACGACAAGAAGATACTTAATCGCATGGCCGTTAAGCGACGCGAGCAGGCCATGGCCAAGGAACACGCTTGGCTGGCGCGCAAATACTGGGAGAATGAGCGACTCGAACGTGAGCTACTCAAAGTCGAACAGGTGGAGGAGTACAAGCGCGCCGTGCACGACAAGCAATTCCAAGACTATCTCGAGACGAAGGCCCGACTCAATGCGCTCGCCCAACGTGATCTCGATGCCCTGCAGCAGCTGCGCAATCAACTCAACGACAAAGATGAGCGCGCTAAGCAGCGTTTGGCGGCGCTACGTGTGGAGCGTGAAATGCAGCTGTGCCAGCGGCGTTGCGACGAGTTGCGTCGCAGTGAATTGGTCAATGTGCAGCAGGAGGAACAGCATTTGGACGACACCATAAGGAAGCGTGACAGTTGCCTTCATTTGACGCAGCGTTTGCGGCGTGCCGATGAATTACGCAATCGAATGCTGGACGGTTACCTAAAGCGTTTGCAGCACGACAACTGCATGGAACAGCTGCAGCATGAGGAACATTGGCGTGAGCGACAGCAATTCGAACAGCTGAAACGGGCACAGCTGCTGGACCAGATCCAGCGCAAACGGTGGCAGTCGCAGCGTTTTGTCGAGGGTCGTCAGCGTCGTAATGCGGCGAGCACAAGGACAGCCAAGATTTCAGCCAGTCTACGCGAACTAGTGCGGCAATCCGTGACGCCCGATGCTGATCTCAGTAGCGGAGCTGGTAGCGGTACGAGTGCTACAGCGGCTTTCTACGCCCAGAATCAGGCTACGTTGAATCTTTTGCTCTCGGATAGAGCACCATCAAAGTTGTCGGCATTGGAAAGACCGTTTTGTAAATAGAGCAGTTGTAGAGATATGTTATTCCAGCATAGTAGGAAATTGCACAAGAGGAAATTTAAAGTGTTGCATCGATTCCATGACGTAAAGCCATTTGCCGTGGGATCTTATAATGTTAATAGTTATTGTTGTTCGTTTTCTTCCTGTTAAACAGTTTTATGTGTTATTATAAATACATGTGATGGTTGCATCTACATATACATAAACGTATATAAAGTTAAGGACGCATTAACTCCGATCTAAGATTTTTAATTTGACTTCGGTCGGTCCGGTCGGCGGATCAGGGGTGAAGTTTTTTAAATGATTCATGTTTAAGTATATACCAAAGCCAAATTTTAACATCTTTTAAAGATATTTTTGAAATTATCGCTTAAATCTAAAACGTGGCAGCACTGTGCCACAAGACGGTGCGGCAGCACTCACAGCGAAAGTTATTTTGTAGAGAAAATCAAAATTTCAGCCACATTCATATGAAAACTAAGCACACTTGACATAATTGCATATTCTGAAAAATTTGTGCTATATGCGAAAATTCTTTTATAGGAACATAAGCTGTGAATATGTTTCAAATGTATCTTATCTAATTCTTTAAGGATTTGGCTTCTTCCACACTTTACGGTTTCACTTTTGTATGAATGAAACAATGGTTTCTCCCAAGTTTAACCAAAATCATTAAGCATATGCTAATCCAATTTAGAAACTTCTTTGCCAAGCTCATGAGAAATTATTTGACGAATGTTCCAATACATACGTTTCCATACATACTAACCTTAAAGCAAATAAATCAGGTGTTTCTTGTGCCACTTTTGGTTCCACCGTTCCCTTGTTGAAGCAGCGTTTTTCTACTTGCGAGTTATGTTTTTACCGAATTTTAGCATCACATAAACGCTTTTAATAGTATCGTATTTTATCTGGACTACACAAGTTTCAATAATTCGTTCTGCCACATAAACGTGTTTAATAGCTCAAGCCTCGACCCAACACTTTATTGCTACGATGCTGTAAGGTATGTTCAACACGCTATGTTGTACGATTTCGTAGGAAATGTTATCAATGAACGTATGTGATATAATCGTATAGTTGAGTTTCTTGATTTACGTAAATATTAAATGATTTAATAGTGAACTAAATAAATAAATAAATGTACTTGCTTAAAATAAGATATTCTTATCAAGAAGCCAGAAGGTAAGTTTCTTAATTTTATTTAATTTTTATTGTCCACCATACACGCGGTATGTTCTGTAATAAACGCGACTTCTTTTATAACGTGTGCCGCTTGTTTGTGCTCTCTCAATTACGTTTCTCTCATCTGCTTTGCAGTGTTCTCTCACGTGCCATACGCGTTGGATGTTGTCAACTCATTCTTGACTACGTCATCTCTTGGGGAGTGGTGGAAGGGTTTGAGAGCGAGAAAGAAACAGATTTTGCGCGCGTTAATGAGCGCCATTTGAGCGTAAAAAGCATTTAACGATATTCCGATTGAAGTGATTTTGTGTTGTTGTTGTGTTTCGTTTGTTTTGTTTCCCACTTTTTGTGGTGTTGTTGTTGTTTTGTTGTCAATTTAATTGGCACACCTGAACTCCTGGTCGCTTTCGTCGTCCCTTACCTATCGACAATTTCTTGCCCGCCAATTGAAATTCAATTGAACGTGCAACAAAAATGCCGCTTTCACGTTAATCGCTCTACAATAGGAAAATTTTCAGCAAAAAAAAAAATTTATGAGAAAATTGTGCCTAAAGCGTTAAATTTTCTGTAAAATGGCGAAATTTAAGACGCATAGAAAACTCGTTTTTAGGTTGGGATGCACAAAAATAGTGCAGTACTCAAAGGAAAATTACCTTGCGGTTATGGGAGAGGTACCAAGAAACATGTTCAAGACTCAACGAACTTTTCTTTGAATAAAGAAAACTAAGCTAATTTTTGACAGGGAGACGGTTGCTGATTATGGTGAAAGTCTAACCAGAGTATTTCTATATTCTATGTGCTCGAGAGGCGTATTTTGTACAATTCGTCCTTTCAATAAGGGTGATTCTTGTTTGGCAATATTACGAAGCGTTAGAGTAAGGCAGGTGCCACCGCAAGAGATTAAATTGTTTTGAAAATCGGTGACCACTTGTACCTAGTACCTTGCTAGTCCAAAAGGTTTAAGGCCTTGGAAGTTCTTACGAGCACTTTAGCATCTCATATCATACCATCCACTGATCAGTTGTGCTCTATTACAATTGGCTAAGGTACAGGTTCAGTATCCCCCACCAGTTTCTACCGACCATATATTTTTCTTTTTTTTCATGGCGTATCTGTTTTTTTTTTACTTGTGACAAATGAAAATCGCATTAGTTCGATGTCCCTACAAACTACATATGTACATACATACATATAAACTTACCTATTAACTTTTTTCACATTGAATTTTATGTTGTTGGAATTGACAATGTAATTTTCTTTATTTCTGTTTTTATTTTTATTTTACGAAATGCAGTTTGATTTATTGTATGCAATGCACGATGGTAAGGAGCACTGATGTAAACTGTGCCTTAAACCCGATGGTAAAATGAAGAAGTTTCGTCTCTTTCGTTGCTCTCATCTCCGCAACTATGGTACGTCGCCTAAATTTCAAGCTTTCCTTTTGCTGCTATTCGCTCTATGCTATCTTGCACATACATGCGTGAGTGTGTGTGCGTTTTTATTATATGTGTTTGCTTGTAAGTTGCTCTTATGTGTTGTATGAACATACATATGCGCATATATATATATGGCTGCGGCGGTCTTATTGGATTTTGTTTATTTTTGCTTATTTCGGGTTCAAGTTCAAAATGATTTGTTTGTGCGGCTTTCGTCGTTCGTTGGTTCGTTGGTACGTTGGTAGTTGCGTTTCTTGGTGTTGTTTGTTGTAACTTTGATTGTTTTTCGAACTGTCATGCTTTACTTACTTTTTTTCCCCATTTCTTTACAATTTGTTTCTCTGCTTTTGCTTATGGGCGTAATGCCAGGTTTTTTTGTTGTTGCTTTCGCAAGCACAACAATTTAAAATGGATTTAGTTGTAGTCTTGTTGTTTTGCCGACGTTGTCGTTTATTTGCCATCGCGCCCGTTTCATTGCCATGCATTCCAATTGACTGCCTTTTTTTTTACAATTTTTAACAAGTTTTGTTTTCCACTGTTTTTTTTCGGGGTTTTCTTCAATTTTACGCTCCATTTACATTGCAGAAAGTATTATTTTTTTGTTTTGCTGTGCATTGTTGGCAACTCTGTTGTGTGTTTTAAGTCAACTTGGTGCTGTTCTTAGCTGAGCTTCTACTGTGGGTTTTCGCGTGGCTTTAATTCTGTCCGATTCTTTTTTTTTTTTTTGTTTTTTTTGGTATGTTCCACTTTTTAGGCTTGCTGCGTTCAGAGTGTAGGAGGTCATCTAAGGCAACCAACTCAAGGGAAATCAGGCTAAAAATCAAAGTTTTATGTTGATTTAATGCTTTGTAACGTTTGCAATTTGTGTTAAAGAAAATGTAGACTTTTTGAATACTTTTGCGGCAGACGTTGATTGTTTTTTCTACATCTAAAATTTTTGGTCAAGTTTCACTATATAAGTGTTTTCAAATGTAAATCATGTTAATTGATTCGTCGGAAAATGGTAAACAAAAAGTGTCCGATATACTTATCTAGTTCATGAAACGTGCACTTGTGTTACAACAACAATCAGCATGACAAATGTTGACATTGAAAAACACAACAGGTGGATTGCGCCATATTTTGCTTTATCGAATATTAAAATCGTATATTGTCAATCCAGCACATACATCAAGTATATATGCAAATACGTCGCCAAAGGAGCGATATGGCAGTAGTCTGTATTTATACTTAGACCTGATGCGCGCAACGATATTCCCAATTCACCGTCGCTATCCAAAAGTTGTTTATCTGAGTATTCATCTTAATGCTAAAACTTATATTCAACTTTGTACTTTCTCAAAGTTCTATGACCATTTACTTCAGTCGTTTTTGTTGGTTGCATTTATTGTGTATTAAGTAATATTTTTGTGTGTGATTCTAAGCATCACAATTATATTTTAAACCAAATTTATATGCTAGGATGTTCACAGTTGCTGGAAGAGTTGTCATGCTCCATGATTTTGCGAACCTCAGTTGAGCATATCACTAGAGCGAATCTTCAAGGAGCGACATATCTTGGTTTTCTACCACCTCAGGGGTCACGTCGACGTTGCGATGCTTATTACCCGCCAGCAGACCGTCAGGGCCAAACTCGAGCTTAGGCCATATTTCCGGCTGCTTCTTTTTCACGTAAAAAGTTACATAGTCCTTATGATAGCGAAAGTAGGTCTCGCCAACGTACAACTCCCTGGGAAAATGAAATTTCATTTCCTCTTCGCAAATATGGAATTCGATGTCGTTGGGGCTGACGACCAGCCTTCGCAAATAGTCACGTATATTTTTAACATAAATGCTGATTTCAAGACTTTGTTCCGTTTGCTGCCAATCCCATTTCATGATTATACCCATTTGCCAATTGGGGTTTTTCGATTCGATTAGATGGAAAACGATTTTTTCACTGCCTCGACAAGTTATGAAATGAATGAACTCAAATGAAACGAACTCGGAAGGTTTGCTTTATTAGTTGTCAAAGGCAAAGCCTACTTGTAAATATTACATTAGAAAGTAGTGTTGGGTAAGCACCAAAGTGAACACTTGTTCTTCTTTTTTTTTTGTTTGAGCCAACTCGCCTACATTGTTTACTTGTTCACTCCTGAATACCAAAATATCATACAACATGACAGTTATATAATAATTTAAATAAAAAATATATATATAGTTCAATATGTCCGATATGTCAGGCTGTGCAGCCAAGCAGCTGGTACCCAAGTTACAAATTATTAGATGCATAAACGGCGACGGAGGCAACTCAGTCAATTAGACAGGCAGTCACCCGACGGGCGTCCGAATTCCCTGCACTGGGCATGAAATTGTACGTGTGTGTGCACACGAATTCACACATAAGCACAACATGAGCGCCAGTGTTGAAAAATAGACCATTTGCCAATTAAGAAGCAATTAGTATGCACGATGCGACAATAAAAACTCGTGGAATTGCGCAATAAGCATTTTAAATTAGCTTTTCATAAACGAATGGAAAATCTTTGCGGAAAAGTATCCAATATGTAAAGGTGCTGACACAGCAACAACAAAAACAAACAAATCAAAAGAAACGAAGCGAAAGAACGAAAAGAATGAAACAGCTGATTTTCAATTAAATGAATTAAATCTAGCACGAAAAAATTTCACGTATTTTTATGATTGAGGCTTGAGTAGATGATAATATACTGGGGCAAATAATATATGGCGCAAGACCATGTCAAAGCTTAAGCCTAAAAATAATAATAAAGAAAAGAATTTTACAATTTTACCCGTCGCCCCTTGGCATGTGCTTCGCATTGTGTGTTCTCACCGTCTTCGCTTTCTCGCTTCCTCTTTCGGACACTATCGGACCACTACGATTTCAGCCATCTAGCGGCCCAGAAAACAATATTATGGCTTAGCTTTTAATTTTTTTTTTCTTCAATTGCATAACATTTTTTACGTAAGAAACTTAAGTTCTAATTAACGCATTTCAATGAAAATTACACAAAAACCTTCGTCAGTCTTTGAAGAATATATATTCTAAATTTTATAACGATCGATTAACTCAGTCAAGCCCGATACTCAAGCATAGGAACAAAAAAAAAAGGTACAAAAGAACAAAGATACACCTTTGCTTTGCATATATAGATTCTTGTATTAGTTTGAACACAAGCTTGGATCGTTGCAAAATAAAAAAGAGGAAACACAGTACAAGTTCGAGTTACGAAACGTTTAATTCGCCAGATTCTAACTTCTGACAACAAAATTCGATTCAAAAAAATACTGTCTGTGTCCCAGTTAAAGTAGAGTCACAAGCAAGGAAGACTTGAGTTTGAAGAAAAATATTAATTCTGGTCGCATAAGTGGGAAAAGGTAATTTTTAGCAACGAAAAAAAGTTCAAATTATATGGACCAGTGGATTTTTCAACAATATAATATCTCTATCCATATTTAAAAGATAACAAAAACCCGTTTTGAAACCAGTAACATTGAATATTTGAAATGGCCAACGCGCAGTCCATATTTAAATCCTATTGAAAACCTTTCAAGTATTCTTTAAAAGAACGGACGCCAGTAGGAGACATTATTGGACTTGAAGAAGGAAATTATAGAACTCCAAAATTCCTGCTCCAAAATCTTATATCTTCAATGCCCCTGCGTTTTTATGAAGTAATATTTAAAAAAGGAGGTCATGCTCACTTTAATTCCATTATTCTTCAAAGTTTTCTTTTTATTTTCATTTCTTTAATATTGCTCAAGTTCTACTCCAAAAAGTACGTTGTACCATATATTATTTCACCCAGTGTAGGATTAGGGAGAGAATATGAAAAAAAATGAAAGAAAATCAAAAGCCCATAATAAAGCAAAAAAGTGTATAAACTCCCACAAGCAAACGAGCAGGCCAGCGAATGTCAGAAACGACTAAGAGAGAGCGTTGACGTATGTATGTATGCGAGAGTGTATATGTGTGAAGTGTTGGTTTTTTCAAAGCGTTATACACAAGAGAGACGATACGTGTAGGTTGAATTTGGCATGAACAATTACTTCTACAATAATAACAAAAACAATAGAAGCCTTGCACGAAGTAGCGCCGTTAGCGGCAAAAGTAGACAAGGTAACAACAACAAAGGACTATAGTTGTAAGAAAGCTCGTATGTGGGAAATTCGTAAGAAGAAGAAGAAGAAGAAGCAACAACAAGGGCAGCAGCACCAAGAACAGCAGTAGTGCGAACAGGCGCGCGCTGCAGTCAAGTAAATTGTTCGCGGCTTTGCTGGCGTCCCTTAACGCTCTTTGCTGAACCTGACGCTTGTTGCATTTGTTGTTGTACTTTGAATGCATTTTTTGTTATGACGTAATATGCATAATAACAAGTAGAACACAAAGAGCGCATAGTGCGGATGAAGGTGGTGGTGATAGTGGTCAAAAAGAAAAGTGGAGAAACACGGCGTTAATGCAACACGCGCTGAAAGCAAAACAACAAAAAAACAAAAACAGCCGCAGATGTAGACAAGCAGAAAGCAACTGATTATTTTGAAGATGATGAAGAAGGAGACACAGCAGCATCATCATCAAAGTTTTGTATTGTCGAAACCCATAAATACACGAACACACACACACACACACACACACAAACACAGACGAATTGAAACGGTTTTAAAAAGCTTAGATTTTGAATTGTTAGTGAGTTGACGAGTGTCGAGCGCAGAGGCATATACACATTTACACATATGCACAGCAGTACGATGAAACATGCTGTTGCTGACAACATGCTGTGCTGTGCTGTGCTGTGCCGTGCCGTGCTTTGCAACGTTTGAAAATCAAACACAGCCCAGCGCAAATATCAACATCGTTTATGGCTGTGTGTTTGTGTGTCGAAAAAGGCTTTAACGGTTTTGCATGCGCTTAAAGCATTAGATGAAACGTCGTTTCAAATATATACACACACATATATATATATATATATATCAACGCAACGCTCGTCGTCATATTTTCTCTGCTTTTCTCTCTCATATCGCTGCCCCCGCCAATTCTGGCCATCTTAAGTCTCAATCATGCACTTTGTCAGACTTGTACTTTTGTTCGAGTCGCCTTCTATCTCTTTTCCAAATAGCTGCGTTAAATATTTACACAGTGGTTCGTGGTGCAAAATATACATGATTAAATGTGTGCTTCATCTCTACATTTTTAAGTGAGAGAAAAAAAATGGAGTTTGTTAAATATTTTTTTGTCCTTTCTCCAAAATGCTTTAAGGTATACTCTCTCAAAGCAGTAGTTTTTGTTTGGTGCCCTTTTAAATATGGTGAGCAAAAAGCAGCATTTTACTATAGAAGAGATAAAAATGCTATTCAAGCCATAAAAAAATTAACCGGGTGGAGTAGATGTATTGAGAGTATACCAGTGCCAGATGGGTTCGCAAAATTTCGATCCTGCAAATTTGATGTAGAAGATGCACCACGTTCTGGAAGGCGTGTTGAAGCTGATAAAGACACAATGATGCAAACCGGTGAATAGCAACACGTAAGATCTGTGAGAGGTTGAATTTATTAAATACTAGAGGGAGAACGGAACAACGCCCACTTGATAAGGAAAATAAAACCAAATGCTCGAGGATAGAGCTAAAGGTTATCATTATTAAAAAAAAATATAAGCGCTTCATAAAGTGGATGTAAAAATTACATATTTGCAATTCCTAAGAAATTTCTGTTTTCAACTGTGTAGTCTGTGTCACTGTGGCTTAGGGCAGACGCACCCACAACTAAACACTCGTTCATATTTTCTCTCTGCAATGTGTGATCTACAATTGAGCGCAACGCATAGAGTAAAAATGAGGTGGAATATTTGTACGTACACAGGCACGCACACAAAAAAAACTCGAGAGCACTTGAACAAGTGTAACGGCATGCTTATTGACTGCTGAGCATGCTCTGTGGGGGGTCATATGCAACGGACAAATGCGCCAAAGCAACCCAAAGCAAATCGAGTGTCTTTAAAGACTTTTAAGTTTGACTTTTTCAAATAAATTTGTAGAAAAAAATTTAAGTAGCCAAAAAGAAAGACGAAAAAACAAGTTTGCAGTTTAGCGTCATTTTTGGCTTAGCTTAGTTATTTTTTTAGCTTTGTTTGCTTCATTTTATGTGTTTATTTTTTTTTTTCAATTTTTCCTTTGCTGTGGGCTTGTGTTTTTATCTTTTTGTGTTTGCTTTGAGTTTGGATTGTTTTTCTTTATTTTATATTTTTATTTGTTACAATTTAGGCACTCTGTACCGATTAAAGTAAAACGTTTCTAGGCTAACTACTTTCTTTGTTGTTGTATCACATTTGTTTTGTTCAAATATTATTATTATTTTGCTTATTTAAATTAATTGTTTCATATTTATTTAACAAGTTTGGACACAAAAAGTTTTAAAAGGAACATTTTTTTTATTTTTATATTTAACGAATAACATTTATTGCAGTAAACTGCATAACATGTGTGGAATTATAAATAAAAACGAGTGAAAAATAAATAATAAAAAAATAATTGTTATCCTATGAATTTTTTATTTATTTAAAATATTATTTTAATACATTTATTTTTATGTGCCTGTGCATTTATGTATGTATGACTTCGTCTCTTACAGTCAACCTTTTAGCTATTTCTTTCATCTATTTTAAGTGTTTTTGCTTGTGTATATATTTGTGCCTTTACCCCACAATTCTTTGCGTGGTTTTTTTTTGTTCTTGGTTCATTCTTTGCTTGTTGCTTTCAATGTGTTCGTCTTTCTCTTCGCCTCGCTTTAGTTTTCTTTACTTGCATACAGGCTTATTTTTCATTTCTTTAATCTATTTTATCTGCTTTGCTTTGCTTTGCTTTACCTTGCTACATTTTCCATACTTCACTCTCTCTCCGCTAAGCCTAATAATTTTGTTTGTCGGCGTCTCATCGTCAGTCATCTTATTCTGGCCTGTTTTCACACTTCAGCGATGCAAAACACATTAAGAGTGGAGAAGCACAACGATGTGCAAAGCATCTGCTTGAGCTCAACATATAAAAAGCAGCATTTTCGAGTGGATTTCCTACGTCGCTCCGCTCCAGGCACACAACCCACTCATTCTGTGTTGCTTTTGAGTTATTTTGCTCCTTTCATATTTATTTGTCAGTCAGTCTGTCTGTCTGTCTACTTACTCATTGGATGCATGAACTTTTCCAAGTAGAGAAAAACTTCAAATGTTTTCAGCTTTAAAAGTGTTCAGTTAAGGCGCTTATTCGTCCTTCGTTCCTCAGCCTTGTGTCTGTCTAGCTTAAATTGCAACTTGTCATACATCTACTAACAACTCAACAACAGCTTAAATAAGCTAAGGGTTTACCCGCTTTCTTCTTTTATCTTTGTTTATTGATTTATGCTCACTGACCTCAAAACTTAGTGAATCATCATAGGCATAACGGGGCCATGATGAGCTTTTACTAGGGGGGACCATAAGCTAGTTTGAAGCTATAGTTTTGGTGTGCAAGGTTTTCTTTTGCCCAAGAGTGTTCACTGCTTTTCATTTCGCTTATCAGTGGAGAAGAGTAATAAAAGAAAAACAATACCTAAAATACGAGAATCCTAGATTTACTCACAATATATGAAACCGATGTTTGTTTTGTTTTTATTTTTTTATAAGTGAGATAAGTGCTTTGTAGAATATTTAGATTCCACGTTCAGCTTCACATTTCAGTGAGTGAAGTTCTCACTATACTTGAACAATAAAAAAAATTCGAAAAAATCGGGTTAATCCGCATTTTAATGAGACAACTAAAATTAAAAAAAAAAAATTACTAAAAACTGTTGATAGCGAAAAAGCCAACAACAACAAAACGCTTTAATTAATTAATTAGTCATTGCTGATTAGGCAAATCCAACACCTTTTTCCGAGCTATGCACGCTGTCGTAACCACGATTGTAAGAATTTTACTAAGTCGCGCGATAGAGGAAGAGATTGAAAGCAATTGGATTACAATAAAAATAAAAAATCAGAAGCGTTACTTCCTAAGGATTCCACGTGGTACTCAATTAGCATAATGAAATTTAAAGAATTTTAATCACTCCATTTTCACAAACGCGTTTTATGTCATTGTCTAGGGCTTAAGTGACGTCCGCCCAATCCACTCTGCTCTACTCTATTCTAGTGTTCTCTACGGCAATTCATCGCGTATTATGACAATTATTTATGACATCACTTGAAAGTCTTTTGATGACGACGGTGTTTGTCGGTGCGGCAGTGGGAAAATGATTCATGAGAAGATGACTGGGTTTGCGCTTTTGATTGTAATTATATTCCATGGATTTGGCAGTGAATTGACAGAGCAACAAAAGCCGTTTGTTTGTGTTCGTGTAATACGACTACCCCCTGTACGCGGTGCGTTGCTGCTTTTTGGCATGTTGTCACCGTCTTCGTTTTCTCGCTCCCTCTTTCGGACCTTACCGGACCACTAAAATTTTAGCCATCTAGCGTCCCAGAAAACAATATTATGGCTATGCTTTTCATTTTTTATTTTTATTTTTATTTTTTTTAATTTCATAACATTTTCAACGTAAAAAATTAAGTTCTAGTTAACGGTTTTTAATCAAAATTACACAAAAAACTTCGCCAGTCTTGGAAGAATATATATTGCAAATATCCTATAGATCGGCTAACTTAGTCAAGCGTGATACTCAAGCATAAGAACAAAGCAATGTACAAATATACACTTTTGTTTTATGTATATAGATTCGTAAACACAAAGCATTATATACTGGTAACTTTGGAAAATTGATTGAATACATTTCAAGAAACTTGTTTCAACGTTTTTCAAATTAAAAATAAAATTTTCTCTTTCTTCACTGACTAAATTTGGTTTATTGTTTATACACTTCAATAATTTTGAACGAAAGGGTATACGTTTCCAATTTCCTAACATGTTGAGAATATCTGACATCTGACATTTGCTCTTCCATGGCAACTGGGAGTGCCTGCTGTAGATATCTTCTATCTATATATATAAAATGGGTAGTATGTTTGTTTGTTTGTAGGTTACGCCGAAACCGCTGGACTGATTTTTATGAAATTTTTGGCGAATCTCTATAATAGTGTTTAGATGGTTACTGTGATGGCTTGGTGTGAAAAAAGCTTCAACTTCGCTAAATATTAAGACTAACTCAAACTGTACAGATACAAATAAAACACAGAAACAAAGCCGCACCTGAGAATTGATTTTGCTGGAAGTGCTGCTCAAACTGTACAAAGTCGAAATGTTCAAATATTCAAATGAAGAAAAAATGTATACGAAATGTAAACAAAATGTCTTAGCAGTTGGCAGAACGCTGAGCTGCTGAAACATCCGAAGAGCGAGACGCACGCGAAGGCCACCGGGTCCCTGCTAGTTTTAAGTGAAAGATCAATGAAAGATTCACGGTTACCAATTACAGTTGAAGTTTCCTATAACGAACTTCTATACAACGAACTGTTGTTATTACGAATTGATTTCAAGTACACGGCTTTTCGAGCAGACAACATTTCTGTATAACGAATTTTCCATATAATAAAGTGATTTTTTGGTCCCGTGAGGATACGCTATTCGAAGTTTTGACTGTAACAATCAATTCAAGTTTCTTCTCAGTGCTCTGAATGTCAAAGAAGTACAAATATCGACTACTCGCTTAAGCCAGCCATTTAGTGACGCACATGAATAAACTCACCTCGCCAACAAATACTGATGGACTAGTTTGCATATAAACTATGTTTCGTCTCAACATATAGGGTCACAAAGTTATAATATTATTTACTGCGTGAAGTGTATAAAAAATTCAAATTGGCCACACATTTTCAATACTTCTGAGTTTGTATAGAATTTTATTGCCACAATTTCACAATGAAACATTATGTGCCATTTGTGGTGCATGAGCGGCATAGCTTCAGTAAAGCAGGCAAGACACAGGCGTAGACATTTTCGGTTCAGCAATGCTGCACCACCACTATACATGCAACCCAAGCTTTATAACCGGTACATGAAGATTTTTGTTGTTGTTATTGTTATTATTGTTTGGTGGCGGCAGCTGTTTTTGATGTGCGTCGCCAGTGACAATAACACACCGAAATGAATAAAATGAACGACATGAAACACATTCAAATAAAGAGAAAAAATAAAAATAAATAAATAAATAAACGAGCGGAGAGGCAAACAAGCAAAAAGAACACATGTCCTTGCCTCGTTGGCAAAAGCGCAAGAAGGTTTTCAAATACAAAAGGGAAGAAAACAAGAGAAATAAAGCCAAATAAAAAAAAATAGAGTAAATAACATTTTAATAACATAACAACATGCAAGGTCAATACGCATAGGCATACGCATATTTCACACAACGGCTCTTTCGATATACAAATGTATATGTATATGTAGTACATGCGTGTACGTATGCATGTATGTGCATATGTATTAACATACATTTATATAAATTTCTCTTCAATTACTTAGATGCCTCGTTAATAGTAAAATTAAAGCGCAAATTATTTATTCTTGTTCACTCATTTCCTTGTTATGGGCTTCATGCTTCAATCTGTTTCATGCACCAAAGCAGTTTAAATTACAAGTCCAATCACAACGCCAACATTGCCATCATCAACAGCGCCATCAATTTATTAGCTACCAACATCATCATCATCATCATCATCATCATTAACATGCTCATCAGCTTGATTCAACTTGATTCTGTTATAGGCTTTTAACAGCAGCCAACATCAATTCCTCTTAATTGGTCGCCAGCGTGAGGCATTCAAAGCGCTCTATGCCCAAAAGCAAATTTAATTTGAATTTAATTAGGTAATCGATGCCTTTGCCGTTGTCCCTGCCTGTCTATCCCTGTCAAGCGCTTACCAGAAATGTTTATTAAGCTTGGTTAGCATGTTCTTGCTTAAAGGGAACAACATTTGTTCACGCGTTCAATATTTGTTAAGTTATATATAGTTAACGATAATTCGAAACATTCTTTGTAAGTCATTGTTGAAGTGATCTGTGTTTGAGATAGTAATTAATAATAATTCAGAAGATCCAAGCCTGTCCAAGCCGCTTCTGTCCAAGTGCTTTCTGTATATACGTAAGCCTGAATAATAGAAATAACCCCAACCTAAGGTCAAGTACCATGTCCAAAATAAGAAAAAAACCGATAAAAGCTCGAACAGCACCCATGGTAAAAATTTCAGATCGATAGCCCTTATGAATGCTGAGAACACCCGTTTCTAACAAACGAATGCGCAACGAGTTTGATTTTTATATATATAGATAGATGATATAATTGTGATTATAATAAAATAATAATTAATATTAATAACTAATAATTGAATAATAATATAATAATAATATTAATAAATATAATAATATATATTATTATATTATATTATTATATTATTATTATATTATATTATTATTATTATTATTATAAAGAGGTATTGTTTGTTTGGATGTTAGAGGTAGTCTTGAAAACTACTCATCCGTTTTTAAAAATTCTTTCACCAGTAGAATGCTACGTACTCACTGGGTATCATGGGCTATATCTATATTTGATTTGATTTTTTTTAAAGGTTAATATGTTTTTTTTTAGGATTAAGTTTGTGCAAAACCACAGCAACCTCAAGCATAAAAAACGTTGTACGTTTTGTTCGTTGTTTCTGCTATGCTTCTTCTTCATTTTTGTGTTTGTGTTTGTTAGTAGCTGTGTAGTAGTGCTGTAGTGCTGTAGTGCTATAGTGATGTAATATGCTGTAGTGCTTTGATCGCAATATAGTGGCGTCGTTTGGTTCATATTTGTTGTTGTTTTGTTTTTGTTTTGGAAGCTTCATATTTTATTGGTTTTGGTTTTTTCTTTCTCAGCTTCATTTTGTATTGTAGTAGCGTAGCCCGCTCGACGTTGTTCTACCCTAGAAATTAGAATTAGAAATTAGAATAATTTTTTAGCTAATAGCAGAAAAGGCAGAAAAAGATCTGCGGCGCGACGTTATTCTTATTAAAACTTTGTAAAATGACAAAGACAAAAAAAAAAAAAAAAATCTGACGGAAATAACAACTTTTGTATAAATTAATAATTTAAAAATGATTCAATTGTCCACGAATGCATGACATCAACATTTGAATACACTAAAACGATTGGAGGGGACGCTGTTGAAACAAATCCAATTGTAGTAGGGTAAATTTATGTGTATGTATACATATAAGCGTAAAGAAGCACTGCACAACAGGCAATCCACGTCGAACTATAAATATTTAAAATGAAAAAGTTTGGATACGCACAACAACAAACAATGCATTTTTAATGAATTGCTAGACTTTCTTTTATTTATGCACAAGAACTACAACCACGGCCGTTTTACTTATTAACGCGAAGCGCGAAAAGCGCGCGAAAATTCCAACCACAAGAAGAGAAAAAAAAATTTGGGATGTTTGTGCGGCGAATGGGTTTGCCAAGGTCGCGGATTACGGCGACAAATTAAAAGAAAAATGCAACAAACTGTTGAAAGTGAAAAATTCTTATACGAAAGAATAAAAGAATAACAGCTTTTTTGAAGAAAAATATTTTTAGCGCAGCGCAAAAAAAAAAAATGAAAATATTTAATTTATTTTTTGTCAAATCTTTGTGCTGAACCCGTCAAACAAAGCGTGAAAAATTTATGTCAGAACGTAAACAATTTTAAAAAGACGGAAAATAAATGCACGAAATATTCACATAACAATGCAAATAAAATGTCGAGGAAAAATGGCAAACGACTGCGAACACACTTGGGAGGGAATGCAATAAGAGCAGCTATGATGAAGAAAAACTTAAAAAATAACAGATAAAAATAAACAAAAGAAAATCAAATTACAGGTGAACAGGCGCTTGAGAAATATATACGTGCGAGAATATTCTACCCTGCAAGAATTACAAAAACTTTTATAAAGGAATTTCAGCTTAGTAACTTAAAACTTATTAAAGTTTTACTACTTACACAAAGTAGTTATTCGCCACAGAGCGCAGTTTGCCGAACTTATTGCTGAGGTTATTAAAATCGTCATCAGCATATTGCTAAGCTTTAAGAAGAAGAAACAGAAAAGAATGTTGCACAAAGAGCTGTTATATTGCGAGCGAGAGTTACGCACATACCTATTACGCTCACGCTCCTTTACTCACACTCTCTATCACACTCACTCACCTCTACCATCCACTTAGTCACATTACTCACACTGTCTCTTGTAATATCTGAGTATCAACACCATCTAGTGATAAAAAAAAACGCGAATACTTTGTATATCACCTGATATATTCAAGGCCTCGACTAAAGGGTTGTATCCACGGCCAACTTGTTCGGCGAACTGTTCGTTCGGATGCTTCATATGTGTGTATTGCATAGATGTTTGTTTGCTCTGCGAATATTTTTTTACAAATAATGTTCGTGCCATTAGTGATATCCACTATCGAACGTGTTCGATCGAACACGCCGAAGATAGAAACGTTTTAATCGCTGGCGAACACCGAATTGTTCATCGAGCAACCACTGTGGTTGACACAAAATGTTCTGACTGTGGGTGGGTCGAAACGAACAAATTGGCCGTGGTTACAGGCCTTCAGAGGCGCTTCCATAAGCTTATTGCGTTACTGCCAAGCATGCTTATTGAGGAGCAGGTGTTTGTTCAACTGATGCTTATTCAGCGAGCTGTTTTTTTAGTTTTTATGATGCGCAGCACACAGAGATGCGCTCTTAATATATAAAAATCACGTGTCACTATACTCAAACGAAGTTAATCTCCGACAATATCTAACCGATGTCAATGGAATTTCGGGAATGCGTACGATTCCGAAATAGCACAGTTTTAGGTGCTCGATTTCAATGATTTTTTTTTTTTTTTTTTTAAGAATAGCCTGTTTGTATTTAATCAATGTGACAATTTTTTTATTATTATTTTTCGATCGTTTAGCAATTTATTTCAGTTTAATTTTGCAGTGTAAATTAATGGTACTGCGAAGAAGGAAAATTTCACACGAACAATTTTACATACTCAGGCCGAAACAACATCTGAGCCACTAGTTTATTATACAAAGTGTCTGCTGAAATTTTTACTATCGCAAAGGAGTAAATTGCAACGATAAAGAAATAGTTCAAAAAAATTATTTGGTTGCAAAAATTGTGCCGAATCGTGAAGATTTTGTTCAATTTCACATATGTGTGCCAATTGCTCGAATACCCAACCCAATAACATTTTACGTGTATAGTTTGACTATGTTTTGTAAAAAAAAAATCGATAAAAAATTCGATTTTGCCAACAGAAAGGCTTTTTGTAAAGGGCCAAATATGCGCTTCAAATATTTGATCAATGCGTTGTTGTTGTAATTTGATGCGTAGCCTACATACTCAACAAGCTGCGTTTGTCAAATTCCAATTTTATTTATATTATGGGCACAAATTATCCGCACACGTTCGTTCACAGCTACAGAGTTGACGAGAATGAAAAAAAGGCGCAACAGACGCTTCAATTGGTTGTCATATTTGACGAAATATTAAAAAATTTTGATTTGTATCAAACGTTTGTTCAAATGCAAAAACAGCCCCACAGTCAAATTGAGTAAATTTCCCTTTTTTAGGAGACATTTGATCAAATATTTTAAGCGTATATTTGGCCACTAACTACTTTAAATGTGTACATAAAAATTTACTTATTGCATTTGTATTTATTTTATGTTTTTATTTATATGAGCTGATCATTTTGAATATATGTTCTTTCTGACAAATTATTGATATTGATAATCATTA
The DNA here is from genome assembly GCA_035041755.1 of Cacoxenus indagator. Lineage (NCBI taxonomy): Eukaryota > Metazoa > Arthropoda > Insecta > Diptera > Drosophilidae > Cacoxenus > Cacoxenus indagator. Next base: position 2,383,611 of record JAWNKX010000665.1, read on the forward strand.
TTCATAAACATATTCTAAGCTATTTTTCGGCACTGTTACTTTTCTAAATATTTCAATACAACCGCTTGAATTTCGCCTCTCATTTTTAACTTCTGAAGTTGTGGTAAATCTTTCACAAAAGGCATAAGACTTTTAAAGAATTGTAAATCAGCGCAATATTTTTCCTGCTCGATGCCATTTTCTAGTAACTTAGTTTTTTTGTTTTCAATCTCTAAATATGCATCGTTCACTTCATCAGTACGTTTTATCCCATGTTGCGTACTTGCCGTTGGTGTGCGATTTTGTGCTCCTCTTTGAAAATTGTTGTTGTCCATTGTGTCGGCGTTACTTGTTTGGCTCATACTTGTGCTGCCGTCAATTGAGAAACTTCTAAAAGCAAATTCGGTATTACCGTTCATATGAAAGCTTAAAAATGCCATCGAATCAAAATATTTAAATCGGGTTGAGTGTGGTTTGCTTGCAGAGCCTGCTGCCGTCTGTGGCACTTTACGCAATGCCTTTCTGTACTCATCTTTTAAATATTTCCATTTTTTTTTGCAACGTTCCTCTAAAAGTAAATGTTATAGAATAAATATTTCGTATTTATAGATAGATATGTGTCAAGTGGTATATCGTTCAAAGCCAATGCATTAGTTTTCGAATTGCTGAAAGCACTTTGCGCAAAATAATAACGGAAACTTGTTCAGCGGAAAACACATTAGGCGCCAACAAACAAAATTGAATTTTTACAAATTGCAGCTGACTTTTTCAAAAAGTGTAAATTGCCGCATCAAATATACAAAACAAACTGCTTTGAAGTATTTCAGCTATAAAAATATTTTTCAAACGTTCTGCGGATGCTAATTTGAAATGTATATTTAGTGAAGTTGGCTTTAATTGCTCAAACAGAGTAGTGTTACCTGTTACTGTGGTTGTGTTACTGTGACTTGCCATAGAAAAAAAAGTAACATTAGAGTTGTCATACCATTGAAAATGTCAAAAAAATGTCAAAGTTATTTTTTTATTAATGCATTAAAGTTACGATTTGTTACCGAGCAAATTTAAATAATTTTATTTGTCACGGTAAAACCCAGAGTAACAAGCAGCTTCACAGCTTCACAGCTGCAAATTGCGTTCGTTCACATAGAAACAGCTGTATTTGATTTTTTGACGGCTAACAAACCCAGTAACAGTAACACACACCATGCTGTTCGAGCCTTAACGCGACATTTTTGCAGCACTCAGTTTCAAATATGATCAAATGACTCCTTTGATCATATACAAAGAGAACAGAACGAAGAGCGCAATAATTTTGTGCGTGCTCAATAGAAAGCAGAGAGAACTTATTCATTCTCTCTGATAGAGAGTATACGTTTGTACGTTTTGCAAGCAACTCACAAACACAAACACAAAAATGAAGAAGCATAGCAGTAACAACGAAAAAACGTACAAGACTTTTTGTGTTTGTGCTTGCAATGGTCTTGCAAAAACTTAATACTGAAATAAAAAAATAAAAAAACAAATAAGAAACATTTTAATCTTTCTTCTATGGCGCATATGTGTTGTTAAAAATAAACGCCCCGGAAAGGAGCGTTATAGTTTACAGTTACAGTTACAGTTTTCATACAATTAATTTTCTATAATCGCATAGATAAGCACTGTCTTTAAGGAACGACGTTGCTTCGAATGCACTTTGGAATTTCAATGAAAAAATGGCGTTTGATGAACAGAGAAATTGATATAGATTTTCGCCAAACTTAATGGAATGGCTTTAAATAATAATTCATTTTAAATAACTTACTCGCTGACCTTAAATTATTTGAGATTGTATCCCAAATCATATCAGTTACCATTTTGTTGCCGTAACCTTCGCTGTTTTTATTCCACAAAGCTGGATTAAGCGCAATTTGACTAATCAGTCCTTCACAGTCCATGATTTCTATACCACTGCTGGCACTTTTCAGCTAGTCAGCATGCTGAAAAATGAAACATGTTTGATCGATGTAACAAAGTAGAGCTTATAAGCTCACATCAGCTTTTCGTTTGCGCACTTGTATGGTTGTAGTGTGTTAGTTTTTTCAGCAAGCTGATTTTTATCACGGTGCGCACACAGAGAGCTTATAGCTTAACTGATAAACGTTGTAGTGGGTAGTCATAATGTACCCGTTGAAAACGTTGTTAATTTTTATTGGTACTTTCAATGTGCGTAAATTTTTACTTTCGGCAAAAAAGTAATGTGCAACGATAAAGAAACATTTGAGAGTACAAAATTTTTTTAGATCGACATTTTTTTTTCTGGTGATTTTCACCACTTATATAGACAATTGTCTGCAGATCAACTGCTCTGTCTGCGCGCCCCAACGCTTGAGATTTTGCTGCCCAAACTTTTACAGCTCTATAACTCTACCGGGCGGGCGCACTCGTCTATAACTTACCAATGGAGCAGCTCAAATGTAATAACCCTAGTTGAGTTGGGTTATTAATGCGGCTAATAATGCTTATATTGCATATAACGAATCCTATGTTGAAGATTTCGATTGACACAAATGTATTCTATAATATTCCCATTGACTACTAAATGTCAATAGGGTTGTAAAGTAAAATGAAAAAAAAAATTTACTTCAAAACGTAAAATCGATTCCACTCCGATACATCGAATAAAAACTTGGTTTATTAAAACATCGAGAAAAATCGATATTTCTTAGTAATGACATCGCTACCGCACGATATATTAATGTTCTTATACAACACAAGTTTGAAGTATTTATTATTTTACGAAGTACTGCAAGTATTATTTTCAAACATCAACATCAACCAATTACAATATATTCAAGATGATTTTACTCAAACTGGACGGACTTGGGTAAATAAAACTTCAGTATCATTAAGCTTCAATGGATTTACTATACTTTCTGTGCTATTGTTTACGAAACCATCATATTTGACCACTTCCATCTAGCGCTTTGGCATTATTATCCAAATTAGTTTGAATGTCCAAAAAGCTAAGAATAAAAGTGTTCACTGGCGGTCATTTTTTTAACTTTAACTTATAATTTGTATAAATATATAAATTAAAGTCTTAACAAAAATCTATTATATATCAAGGCTGTTCAAAAATTGTCCAATTGCGGCCGGCTCCTATTCATTCCATTAACGTGTCACGTGCTCCTAAAAACAGTCACAAACCATAAAATAAATAATAAAATTCATAAACAACATAAAAGCGGCATACAATTTTCTACACAACATTACGAAGTGACACTGTAACATCGACATCGGCAACGTCATTGGCGCACTCGGCCATTGATTTCTTCCACATACTCATGCAAGTTTTGTTTCACACTGCACGGCAGTTTTCGACTTGGTTGCGTGCAGTTGCTTGCACGATGGCAGTGGCACCGAGGAGTTAACATAGACCAATATCAATAAGTTTCGATTGCTTTTTTTTTTTGTTCGTTGTGCTTGGTTCGTATGTACGTGTGTGTGTGTGCACCGCGAACATTGCACGTCGTTCATAAATCAAGTAAAGCTAAATACAAAGAAATAAAATCAAATTAAATAACAATAAAATCGAATAAAAGAAAATATAAAAGAAAAGAAGAAAAAAACGTTGTCTTGAGCTATGCCGAAGTTGCAGTACTCTCCAAAAGCAACCGCCCTGCGGGGTCTAGTACACAACTACGAGTATATCATATAACAATTTTACAGAATGGTCGCAGTTGAACACGGACACGGACACACATGGATGTTATTGGAGTTTATGCAATTAAATAATCCTGGCTTCTTCTGTAGTTAGACTTGAGATAAAGTCATTTCAAACATTACAGAGTATGGGTAATACGAGTGATAAAGTTGCTTGTTTGGGTGAATTAAATTAAGCGCTCTATTCTCAAAAATCTAACAACAAAATTCACAGACTGTTATCTGTCAAAAGGCTGTTAATGGAATTTTTATCAGAAATTATCTCTAAGAAAAGCTCTTTTTCTCTCAAATATAGAGTTTTTGTCAGGTTTTTAACAGATCCCCATTAGGTTCTGTCGAAATATTGATAGATCATTCGCACACTGCTAAAATGAACGCCAAATTTGTTGAAAATAGTGAAAATTATGTTGAATATAGTGAACCATTTTCAATACCGCACAATATTTCTGATGATTATGGAAACTCAAAAATTCCATTTGACTTTCGTTTAATGGCGCAGAGGTGCGTAGGAAACAATGGTCAGTCTCCTGCAAAGAAGAAGCAATTGGAAAAACCACATGTCAAACTCAACTTAATAGACTGACAACACTGACTTTACAGACTTTTGTAGAAAACAACTTTGTTTTTTAGCAATGCAGCTTTCAATTTGCGTAAGAATAACCAAAAGCTCAACCAAAAAAAAAATCTGTCCATTGTAACTAATCTATTTCATTTTGACAGAGTGCTGAGAATAGGGCGGCAAGATTCTGAGCGCAAAGCACTTATGCGGCACAAAGTTGCAGTAATCTTTTCAGAGTTTATTTGAATGAACCTTGAAAATTATCTGTCCAAATTTCAGTTCGTTAGATCAACAAACAAAGTAATAAATGATAAGAATTTGAATTTGAATTTTTGGCTTGTATGGCAGATACCCTTTCGAATGGACCAATACAACCGGTTCTGACAAATGTGTATTGTCTATGTTGAAATGAAAAGTTCTGACGAAAATATAACTCTAGCTGGTTTCTAAGCTAATTTGCCTATACACAGAGGCACGATGGAACGATGGATGGTTGTGTTATAAACTACATGACAAAGTTAAAATACTATACCCATAGTGTGAAGCGTATAAAAATCCATTTTTATTGCCCATTTTCAGTTTGCAAAATGACTTGGTCGAACCGGTTTGCGCCGCTTCTACTGCGTCTGCTTCTTCTCATTTCGTGCAAAATTCCATTTGTTTTTTTTTGAAGATCTTTTTTCAATAACATTGGTCTTCTTAAAATAAATTGATACTAAAAATTGCATGCGAATTTCAATAAATTATCTCAAATTCTAGCTAGTCGATTAGGTTAGTTAATGTTAGTCAACTGTCTTAGATGCCACTGTACGCAGGCAGCGAGCACTCGAACAAATGATTTGAAAGCGGCCCATTTCTTTAAGGTGCTAACTATTTATAATGGTAAGCCGTTGGTATATTCTCATTGTTTAAGAAAATGTGTGGCTGTGTTTCCCGTAACCATTGCTTCTTCTCTTCCTTAATAACTCCAGCAGATAACATCCGACTTTCAGCAACTCTTTTCTTATTATACTTTAAATATCCTTGCTGCTTTTTGTATACTACTTAGGTGCTATTCAATAGTGCATATAATATCTTGTCTATAAAGTTTTTTTGGAATAAAATAGTGGTCGCAGAACCTTTTCCACTGAACCTTGATTTTTTTTATAATTACAATAATTTCAAGACTCGAACTAAACTTCATTATTACTTTTTTCCAGAGAACCGCGCCCAACTATTAATTAAATCGTAACATCTCTTCGATTGTATAAAGCGGAAAATTAAAGTCTGAGACGATTTGAGGTTCGGAACGATTAAGAAGGTGAGTTATTGAGATGAGCTCTGTTGTAATGCGATTATGTTATGTGTAGAGGGAAGTCGCTGTGATTAAAATCACTTTACTCACATGAATTCAAATTATTTTATGTGTTCGAAGTATTTTTTAGTTACCCTTTTACGAAGGGTTTAAGTGACAAGTGTCATGCATTGATTATTTATACTCAGAAGGATCAATATTCAGAAGCTATACTTTGCTTGTTATATTTGTTCTACTTTATGCTGAATTTGTTAGTAGCTCCTTCTTTCATGTTTATGTCGGTGCTCTGTGGACTTTACTAGAATAATTAAAATTTCATTCTCTTTGACGCATTGAGCACAATTTTTCTTTATAGCCTTGTTGAAGCGTCTGCTAACGGCATTCGGTTGATTAGACGTTTCCACCTGCTGTGCAACACGACGGCCACTCCTCTCATCTACATGCTACTTTCAGATTGCAAGTTTTAGTTCACAACTATGCACATAGTTGTTTTCTGAGGCTGCTCTGCTCGGCCTGTCATTTGCATATGTTGAATGTACTAAGTAACATTAATGTGTACAGTAGACACCCGTGAGTAGCAACGGGGGCACTTATTTTGTTTTACTTTAAAGTTAGAAAGTGAAGCTAACTAAATTTAAAGAATAGATTGCGTTTTTATAACAAAGACACTGGTGTCTGGAAGATGGTGTATATTGCGGCAATCAACGTTAAATTTAATTTTGAACAATAAGTGCCGGTAAGTGCTGAATATACACCAAGCATTCACTGCAAGAATGACATATGTCATTTAGAGACAAAGTCTCACCTTCCTTAATCACTTACATGCCTAGCTTATGTACCGTTCCGAACAATGAGAACATAGTTTTCAACGACATAGACTTCTTGTTCTTATGTTGAACTATGAGGTTTGTTGATATTTTTGTTGTTTGGAGTTTATTGTGTTGCATTGCTTGAGGTATGTGTTATAATATATAGGCTGGACCTATCATATTATTTATTTTTTTATTATTATTAATTTATTATTATGATACGTGAGGTATCATTTAAAAAATTGGTTTCAATAACCAATAATAGTTTTTTTGTCATACTCGCTTCCAACGACACTCAAATATAGTGAAATCTCCCGTAGGCGGACACCCACGGTTCCAGTGAAATTGTCCGGCCACGGCAGATGTCCGCGAGTGGTGATTTCACTGTACACACACACACGCTTCTTTTGGCTATAATCATATGACAATATATTTTTTTTTGCTTTCTTAAAAAAAAAAAGTTCTTCAATTGTTTGGATTGTTGCGCTACTCGAGTTTAAATGCACTGAACAATGTATTGTGTGATTTATAAAAGTTGACGCAATTAACATTATATTACATCGGCATATTTGGCCTTTCCATTCATGTTAAGGTGTTATCATTTCCCTCCAAAATTCAGTATATGTCATTTCGCTGAATTTTAAACAATAATTTTTCTTTGTGTTCTAACCGTGTCAATGTAATTTGCGGGTAGCGCTCCTTTTTTGTTTTCAATTTGCTGCTGTGTACGAGTATGCAAAGACAATAATGATTGAAATGAGCAAGCAACGCATTTGAGTGCGAAGCAAATAATCGAAGTGAACAACTCATTGCAACCTTAGCTACGAAAGTAAAAGCAATAACAACATGCTAAGTGTAGTGTGAGCGTAAGCAATGCAGTTGCTAATTAGTCTGCTAAATTAGTAAAAAAAAAAAAAAAAAATATTGTGATTGAGAAATTTGATATGCAGAATCTATCTCTTTCTCTACTCTCGCTGACAATCATGTTGTACAGCAATGAACTGTATAAAGCAGTAATTGTCGTATTTGCTTGTTGTTATTTTCTGTTCGTCACTTAATCAAATACAATTGATTGGATTGACAAGGAAGCAAGCGATAAACGTGAACGAATACGAAACAAAACCAAAAGCAACGAAGAAAAAAATATACATATATACACATAATTTTGCAGTCAGCCAACAAAAACAAAAAAAAAACATTAATAGCAACAAAAAAGAGAAATATTGTGATAAGCGAAGTAGCTTTTCAGCATGTTTATGTGTGTACGAGTATGCATGAGTAGCGTGAGGCGGGTAACGTGTGACTAAATGAACGTACCGCGTGTTTGTGTGTGTGTTTTATGATTGTGCAGCACTTTGTGCGTATCAAGGTTTCCAGCAACTGCGCCAAAGAGGAGCATGTAATTGAACAGAAACAGTGGTGGAGAAATGGGAGCGAATACGATTTATGTTAACGGCAAATGCAAACAGACACACACACACACACACACAAAAAGAAACTCCTCTGACTGTCTGCCGGGTTGCATGATGATGAAGAACAATATTAAACACCAGCAGCATCGCTCTTAATGATAACAAGTGGAATTAATATACAAGAGAACAAAAACAGCAAGACCAATAACAACAACAACAACGTGGCGGGAATTGACATTTATCGTTGTGAATGTCGCTGCTGCTGCTGGGCTGTTGTCAGGCAGTGTTGTTGTAATTGCATTACTTGCGGTCGTTCTACTCACACGCTTGTACCTCTGGTTTGTATTTTGTGTTATCGTTGTCGCCATTAAAAATTGCATACGGTAAACTATTTGTTAAAATTAACTATTCAAAAATGTGCTTAATATTCCAGAACAGCTTGCTAATAATGTCTTTGGGAAAAACGAATTAACTATAAATATAAATTATATATTATATACATATGTATATAATTAATTTCTTGTGCTATGCTGATTTTTGTGCTTGATTGATTTTTGTTGCATGCGAGTAGACAGTGGGCAAACATGAATACTCGCATGCCCTTAATCTAAAAGTTTAATTTTATTTTTGCTACTCAATCTGCACTTTTGTTTATCTGTATGTGTGTGCGTGTGTTGTGTATATAGAAAATATATGCTTTCTTCTGCTCATCAACATTTTCGCAAAGTTGTAAATACATACACAAAGGAAAGGAAAAATATAATTTGAATAACTCAAGGATCCCAATATGTAGCATCAACAGTAAACTTAGCCTAAAATAAGGCGAGTAACGAACGAGTAACGAATAAACTTTATTTTAACACAAGGGCTCGTCTTCACTGTGCGCACACACAATAAATGAAAAACCATAAAATATATAACGAAAAAACCCACGAGAGCATATCACAAAGAAGAAAAAAGCTAGTCAGTGGCTTTGGCAAGCTTGCTTGCTACATGTATCGTTTCTAGCCTCTCTGTTTCACGTGTTCCTTATATTTTTGTTTTAATTTCAATGAGTAGACGCACTGAGCTCTAATTAGTCTCAACAGGCAACCGTTGTACTAAGCAGCAATATGAATGTGAATTTTACGCAAATTTCGCGCTCATTTCCCTTAGCTTTGTTTTGGTGCGTGCGGTTGTTTTTCTTTATGGCCTTTTGAAAATCTCGACGCTGTTTTCATAAGATCTGGTCAGCCAACACACCAAAAACAAAAACAAAACAAAAATGAGGGGAAAATAAGAAAAGAGAAACCAAAAACAAAATAAAAAATTTGCGTAATTGACTTAATTTATGGTAATTGTTGATTTGACTGGCACGAGTAGGTGGTGCATTTGTGGGGGAAGATCGTGGTTATGAAGAGGTGCTGGGGCACCTGTGTTGATGTTGTTGTGTATCGTTTACACTCAGTAAATGTCTAAAGTTTAAACAAAATATCGTTTAACGAATCTTTTCATTGTGGCGAAGATAACCTTCGCTTCTGTGTCGGTTGGGTTTGCGTGTAATGAGTAAAAGCGGCAAAGTAAAAATGTGTTCGTTTGTTGTTGGTTGAGTGAGGGAAATTTATATGCACGCAAAGTGCCGTTATGAAGAGTAAGGTAGAGTAAATATATGTATTTACACAAATTCCGTATGCAGTTAAATTGTCGCAAACGTAAAATTATTACATACATATTAATACAAATTGATATTAATTTTTTGACACGTTCCCTTAATAATTAAAAAGAGCAGAACTAAAATAATCGCAATGTTAAAATGAGCTCCGAGAAATTAACAATGCACGGAAGTAGTAATAATTAAAGAAAGCATAAATAATAAATGAGCGAAAAACCGCACACGTCAAAAGTTTACTCAACAACATTAAAGACAATGACGATGATGACGACGTTAACAAAAAAATAAAGAAGTAGAACTAAATTCCGCCAATGCTAATGGTTGGTTAACTGTTTGTCGATGCCTTGTGTCGTTTTTTTTTCCCCCCTTTTAGTAAGTGGAGTTTGTATGATTGAGGTCTTAACACAAAACTTTAAAGTTACACACTTCCCTGCGTAGGTGTAATACGTAACGAGTGAGTTTGTGAATTCGGGGTTTCACCAATGTTGCTGTAAACAAATAAATTATAAGTCAATCATAACATAGAAACACTGTAAATCAATTTTCTACCAAATACAAAGTTGCGTCCAAAACGAGTTGAAGAAGAGCAGCAACAAACAACTAAACTTGCTTTTGGCTATTGCCCCCTCTTTCATACACACGCTAGCTCCGACCAAGTCACAATCGATCGTTTACTTGCTCGCAACTATGGTGGTATGGTTTGACTATATGTAGCCGTTTTAGCGCCGAAAAAAATCAGCAACAACAAATATAAATATAAAAATAACAATAACAACAACAACAGCAACAGTGGAACGATACAGGCTGGTGAATAGCGGCAAACACAACGTTAACATTGCCACATGCAAGCATATACACACAAAGGCCTTTAAATTTGCTCTCTCCACACAAACAACAACAACAACTTTAGTTCATCTGTCTGTCACTCTGGCGTTTAGTTGCTCTGACGCGTGAGTGTGCTATGGCTTTGTGCTTTTTTTTTTAATGTTGTTCAACCGTATTTAAAACCCACTGAATGACGAATCCACTCCTTCACTCACCGCTCACTTTCTCGACAATTCTACTACTCCAGCGCTCTCAAAATTTATCTCTGTTCTATGCGCTCTTCTGAAACGTAACATTAAAATCTGGCGATGAATTGTCGTATGTTGCGTAAAACAATCTGCTGCACTTACATTACTTCAATATTAATGTTTCTTCCCAACTCAAGGAAAAAGTATGAAACTGCAAAATGTTTAATATTGAACTTCTCCAAGTTGCATGGTTTTTAGTTGCGAACATAAAGCTTAAATTATTGCTTTAACGAGCAAAATTCGCATGATTTTCAGAGCATTCGCTGCCATTTCATCATTTCATTTATTAACGTTGAGTCGTTCGGTACGTTTGGATGTGATCGGAAAGTAAGCAATTCAGGAAAAATATTTAAGTATACCACGCGTTCGGTTGCTATCTGCGGCAGAAGTGTAGCGAGTAGTTGTTGAAGAAGAAGCATTAGCAGAACACTATTGATAGAAAGACGTGTAGCCGTAGAAGAAGCAGAAAGTAAAGAGTGTGAAGGCCTAGCCAAATTAAAAAACCGCATGTGTTAATTTCGACTAGAACTAAGCCAAGCAAAATTACTTTGTTAACGTGTGTGAATTTTTTATATCACTTTGAGAGTGTTGAAAAAGCAACAACAAAGTTTTAAAATCAATTTTAAAAAAACAATCTTAAATTTTTAAATGCCAACGACTAGAACAATTTCAGGCACCTCTCATGGTTGTTTTTGTTATTGCTCAACTCAGCTGTCGCCGTCGGCGTCGGCGTTTGTCATATCATCTACAGTCGTAGCAGAAGCATCGCTATCATCCGCAGCCGTCGGTTTTCAAATGCGCTGCTTGCCGCGGCTCATCAGTCTGTGCTCACACACCACTCGCACAATCAGCTTTGCTGTTTTTACTTTTGTGCTGTGTTTCTGTGAATGTGTGCGCGTGCTTATTTTTGCATGCAACATTTCTTTTATAGTTTTCTACGCTGCGTGCACAGTGCTCTGAAGCTATTTACGAAACGTACAATTTAACGCTCAGCTCTACCTGATTTCGTATTTATAGGAACAACACACAGTGCGAGTATGCAAGGCGCGCATTGAGAGAGAAAAAAAAAATTGCAAAAAGAAAAACAGTCAAAGTAAAAAAAATGCAATCCAATCACATAGAAAAAGCTAAAAATAAGTTTTGTCGTCGGGGTGTTTAAGAAAGAGTGTAATGCTCGAAATTAAAGTGAAAATGAACAATAATAAGAGGAATAAGTTTGAAAGAAAATGCATTAAATATATTGAAGCATAAATTGTATGAAAAGAAGGTGTAAGCGAGCCAGCGAACGTGCTTGCAAAAAAGTTTTTTTTTTCGGGTTCACTCGAGAAAAACCAGTTTTTTGTGTGCACGATTTTGCATTATTTTTATTATTATTTTTTGTGTTTGCTTTTATGTGCAAAAACAGCAAATGAATTAAATTAAGGCAAACATATATATTGCAAAAAAAAAAAATATTACAAAAAAAAAAAAAAACACAAAAAACGAAGTGAAAATTTTAATTAAATTTGAGCAGAATTAAACAACAAGAATTTTATAAACAACTAAATACGAATATTCTTGTTGTACTGTGACTTTTTGCTTCTCTCGAATGCCGACGGCAGTTCACTCTACTGGGAATTTTTATTTCAAACGGACTCAAAAAAGTTAGTGTTTTGTCTAATGAAAGTTTTCTCAGCCGGAACTAATGTTTCAAGTCTCAGATATAATTCGTGTCAATATCGGTTGTAATTTAATTTTGTCCAGTTTTAATTTTTTTGGTGAAATATTTTGAGGATGCTCCTAAATCGACAGATTTACCATATGTTTTTAGTGAATTTAAGTTGTGGCTTCGAGATTGACGTCTGATGTAAACCTGCTGAAAGACTAATTACATTTGTCTCTTGTAGCTTAGATCTTGATAAGTTATGGGATATTGTATTGGGTTGGTGAGTAATTGGGTAAAGTGATAACCTCTGGACCAATATCATTTTGCAGTCGTTTAGAGAATTCAATATTAAGCCATAAAGATATTTCTGCATGAATAAAAAATCGCTTGGTGCTAGGTCCGGACTATATGCTGTGTGCATTAACACTTTCCAGCCGAGTCACAACAGAAGTGTGTGTGTGGCCTGACGTTGTCGTAATGCGAGACTATGCCTTTTCTGTGAACCGATTGCGTCTGTTTTTTCGTTCAGTTGTTCATTTAGTCTTGTTAGTTGTTGACATTAAAGGTCTGAATTTATGCTTTGCCCAGGTGGGAGACGCTCATGTGTAGACGACCATGGCTCTTTCACACATTATTGTCGAATATTTCCCAGTTTTATTCGCCAGTTTTTAATTTGTACAGGAAAGGTTCCAATAAATAAAAATGTTTTTCAATAAAAATGTTTGAATTTTTTTCTGTAGTCTTGTGTGGTACTCAAACAATTTTTCTCCATAGCCGCCAGCCAGTATAAAACTGTCGTATGGTGGTTGCTAAGATCCTTAGCGATGTCACCGAGTGCTTAATTGCCAGTCATTCTGTACTTTTTCGGAATTTTGAATTTGCAAAATGATGTGCACCAATTTTTTTATGATGCTTTACCGCAGAAAATTAAATTGTAGCGGATTTTCACTTTTCTGTTTTCTCGAAACGCATTTTCTTTACACAAAAACAGCTGCTTTTAAAATAAAATAAAAAAAAATATATAAAGTATTCTGACAGCATGATTTTATTGTTCATTGCTGTATAAAATTGCAAGAAATTCAAATTTTCGAAAGTTACATTCATACCAACCTATTAGAATTCCATAAGCAGTATTTTGCAAGTTGTTTCGAATTAAAATGGTACAAGTTTAGTTGGTTTTACGAATGCACTTAGGACAACTTGAAGCTTCTTGTGAAATGCAATAATACTCGTAGCAGAAATAGAAAATAATGCATATGCATGTAGACGAACAACTGTATTCTTTATGTATACAGCTTCACGTTGAGGCGTGATGGCCTATTAGTTAGTTTACTGTGATGACATCACTCATTTGATCTCATCTGTAATATATCATATATTATATAATATATGTATATATGTAAATATATATTGGCTCAAAAGGAAATTTCACATTTATACAGTCATACCAACCATTTTCTTGTTGTACCATGCCTCTCTAGCTCAGCAGCAATACAACTTATTGCGATGTTCCTATTCTCAGTTATTCTCGCCAAGAGGCATTCGACAACTTCGAGCACTCCTTGATGTGCACCGGACTAAGCTAAGCGGCTTTACTAGGAGAGAGAGAGTTGCTATTTGGCTTAAGCGGTGTAATCACGAGCGCTGCAACAAAGAATTCTTCACAGTCAACCTGAATTCAATTCGATCTTCATATTCTCTATTTTCAAGTTCGAATTCTATAGATCAAAATATTATGAACGAACATTGTTCGTATTTTTATATTTTATATAATTTTCTTAGGGATAGGTCGAATGAATAATTATTCTCTCATAGTTTCGAACTTTAATTGATTTGTATTTGTTTAAAAGGTTCTGTTTTAATTATTTAGTAACAAATTAAAAAAAATACTAAATATTTAGTTTATTTTTCTTGCAATTGCCTTCTATGCATTAATTACTTTATTGATTTTTTCTTTGGTAGTCTGTCTTTCTCGTTGCATTCATAGGATTTACATATTTAATTGTTTGTAATTTGTGTATCGCTTTGTTAAGTCTTTCGTTATTTATAAACGCGCTCCACACTTTTTTTGCACAAAATATTAGGTCTTCGCTGTTCGGGCCCAATTTGACTAATAATAATAATATTTAATTCTCTTTGACAAATTTTTAAAGGTCGGGTTTCTTTCTTTTTTTTTAAACTTTATATTTTTTTTAGATCTTTATTATTTTAGATCTTCGAACTTTAAAAAATGTTGTTCTTTAAACCAAATGATGAAATTAATTACCGTTTGATTATAATGATTTATACAAATGGCTGCAATTATATAAACTGATCTAAATATTGTTTTACAAGTGAATAAAAAACAAATAAATAAACAAGTAGATAAGTGGAAAGATTGTAAAAAAATATCTTGTATCATTTCTTTCTAGATTTCAAAATAACTTTTGAGTAATTTGGATGCGCATTATCTTCAAGGTGAGTATCAGCTGAATAAATTAAGATTTTATATATAATTCAAACCGGTTACAACCGTTCCCTTTTTTTTTTTTAATACGCTCACGTAGTGCATAATAATCTATACAAATTTGTCGTAAGGTTCGTAACACAATGTTAAAGACATAGGGAAAATACCACATACAGTGTATATATTCACGTTCGCCTGTCTGTTTGTTAGTACATACATATAGCATGATAGCCGCCGATAGACTTCTGTTGGACAGAAAAGCAATTCAAAGAATTTTTTTTTTTTTTTTTAAATTGGATTGGGTCGCTATACCCGGTGAAGTACGAACGTATAGTCAGTTACATCGTTATACACTGTTATCTATATATATATATATATATAAAAGGATGTTTGCTTGTCTGTCTGCCTGTTTGTTTGAACCCTATGGAATCTGACACCAGGCGGTGCTGCTCAAACTGTACAAAGTCGAAACTTTTAAATATTCAAATGAAAATAAAAATTTTTAAAAATGAAGAGGTCGAAATGCTACCCAAAACTCAAAGATCAACGAGATACTCGCAGCAGTAGAAGGAGCGCCGAAGGCAGCAACGCGCCGGGGACCGGCTAGTAGAATATACAAAATTCCTTGTGAAACACATTCCGCAAGCGCCGATATTCGATTTGTTCCTTATTGTGTTACAAACTTAATGACAGTTATAATTCCAATTATTTCTACAAGTAGCGTTGTTATATGTTGTTAAATGATGAAATCAATTACCGTATGATTCCTTTACAATGACTATAAACATTGGCTGTAATTAAACTGAACCAAATTGGAATAAGCATTTCACCCTGAATGCCATTTGAAGACTCAATTTGCTTATTGTGTTATTTTTCTTTATAAATTTCAGTTAACAAAGGAAACCAAATTGTGTGCGATTGTATTTTGAAGCGCGGTGAGTCTACTATTTATTACTATTGATTATGATTTGTTAGGCAGATGTCAGAGTGAAACTTCTATTCTGTCTGAGTTTGACGATGTAAAAGTTCGACGTAAAAGAGAGACAACAACTAAGCGCGTTTTAAAAATAAAACAATTTTCAACACAATTCAGAGGTTCCTCAATTCAAGCGCAGCACCGAATACAAGTTTCACTCTGACATCAGCCTTATCTGTCAAAGAACTTTTAGAGTTTTAAATTGTCAAGATGTGATCTTAATGTTTCGATATTGAACTCTAATTGTGCAATTTTGTTATAAGAAAGATTATGCATTATGTTACTAAATGATGAAAGCAATTACCGTACGATTCCTTTACAATGACTATAACCATTGGCTGTAATTAAACTGATTGAAATTTTAGTGAAATTTGCAACTGCACTTTATTTAAGTGTCTTTAAAATGTATATTTACGAGTATATATCACCTTTATAAATTTCAGTTAACAAGGGAATCAAACTGAATTGTTGAGTGAATTATTAAGCGAGGTGAGTTTTATTACATAATTATTAACAGCTCGAAATGATGAAAGAAATTACCGTCTGAACCTAATATTGACTTTAATAATTGGCTGTAAAAAATTCTGATTGATACAAAAATAAATAATTAAATATATTGAAATTACTTGGAAACAATTGTCATATAAATCATAACTTTTTTGTTGTTGCATTTTTAGCTAAAAATTTTTGTCATCAAAAAAAAAGTGCGTTATTTTAGGTAAGTTGTCAAACTCTAATAATAATAAATCCCTTTTATTATTAAAAATAGTTTATGTGATGAAGTTAATTACCGTTTGACTGTTTTGCTTGATATAACAATTATGGCTGTTTAAAATTAGCTGATATAAATATTAGATAAATATTTCTTTAACAGATTCGATAGTGTAAAATAAAACATTAATTATTTTAATCTATTTAGTTACAGTTCTAAAAACGAATTCTTGGATTTGTGCACTTGAGAAGTTCAACACAACACAAAAAGGTGAGCTTCTAAGGTTTTTGTATATTTTTATAAATCTTTTTTTTCTAGAACTCATTCATTAGTATCATTATAAAGAATCAGCTACTATATAGTACTATATAGAAAATTAAGCATAAATAAAGTCGTCGATATTTCTATCATTCAATTATATACTTGTTAAAGTTGTACTATTCAGTGCTTTAAGAATACAGTTAAACTTCTCTATGGCGAATCCTCATGGAACCGAAAAATCACTTTGTTATATGCTAAATTCGTTATACAGCAATGATATGTATTGGAAATAATGTTTACATGAAAAAGTTGTGTACTTAAAATAAATTGATAATAGAGAGAGCTTCGTTGCATAGAAGTTCATTATCGGGAAGTTCGACTGTATAAAAATGTGTACATTAGTTGTAAACTCTGGTAATTACAAACAAAAAATAAAATAAAATAAAATAAATCCATTGCACTGGGGTAGTATATATATATATATATATATTTAAACTAGGCAAAAATGTATTTTAAATTTGAGAACCTATTCGAATGATGAATTTAATTACCGTATGATTTTTAATGACTTGAAAATCTGGCTGTATTTAACTGATTTATAGATTTTCAAAGCTTTTGAGATATATCAAAAATGTACTTAGACTATTTGTAGAATAATTTGTATTGCGTCTTTCTTTTTTTGTTCAGCTGTGATGAAATTTAACTTATGAAGTTTGGAGTAAGGAGATATTTCGAACTGTGAGTATAGTTTTTTATGACATGTCTAATATATTTCTATTACCATTAGAAAAAGTTAGTCGGAATTAATATGGTACTCCGTTGCTAAGCTCTGCTATTAGCTACGACATTCCTAATATATTTTCATTTATTATTTCGCTGAAAACTTTTCAGTGAAAAAGCAGCAAAACTGCTTATTATTATTAAAAAAAAAAAAAAAAAAAAAAAAAAACCGTGTAAAACGAGGTTTAGGCATATAGTAATTTCAGTTACTTTAATTGGGATAGAATAATTGGTTAGAATGTCCTTTATGATTTTTGATAGCGTCGTAAATTGAATTAAAAACTTAGCTGTCATAGCCTGAAAAGACTGGAAGCCCGTCGGTCATACATAATGGTATATGCACTAGTAAATACGAGAGTCGTTTAGTAAGTACATAATTGGAAAAAATATAGAAAAAGACAACACAGACTCCTTTTAGCTGTATACACTTTTCAAAGCATTTTTCCAAATTTTTTAAGCCGCCAATAAATAAGGATCTATTAAAGTCCAGAGCTTAATGATTTAGAAATAAAACGAATTTCAAAATTCCTTGATGAAAGAAGATCTCTTGTATTTTTCAAATATTTATTTGCTATAAATGAGAATATTAAGCTCCAGTTAATTTTTGCTCCTTTCTCCGAGTAATCGTTGTGGACTATTTCGCGTGAAACCTAAAAATCCGTGTCCATCACCTTGTCAAGCTATTTCACTAGGTCCTTTGCTAGACTGTTGTTTCCGGAGTCTAGTGTTGTGTATGCTAGTTTCGTCCTCAGTTATATATGTAGCGACGCCGCAACTCGTCCTTATTTTTAATTACAGTCGAACTTCGCTATAACGTACTTCTATACAACAAAGCTCGCCTTATTACGAATTGATTTCAAGTACACAGCTTTCTTGAATATACATAATTTCTGTGTAACGAGCTTTGCATATAATTAAGTGATTTTTTGGTGCCGTGAGTATTCGCTATAGGGAAGTTTGACTGTATTCGTTGTAACAAAAATATTCTTTGATCCTGCGGCCGAAATTTATAAGGCCTTTTTGAACAGCCCTGTTATATTCATATAATATTTCAAACCGTTATAAGTTTTCTGTAATTTTGCTTTTATTTTGGTCTCTACTGTGAATGTATATTATTTTTATAAAAAAAACTTCAAATTTTAGTTCTAACTTACCTTTGTTTTGTGCCATAATCAGCTGTTTATTGTTTTGGCGCACAAAAAAACAAGAAGCAGACTTTTGAGAATGACAATTTCCAACTAAAAACTTTGCAACACTATCAGAAATTGCCAGCCCTGTTCAGAATCGCTGGCGAATCATTTATGGATGCGACGGTGATTCGCAACGCCCCTGAATGACATCGCTTTTTCTTGTGGTTGTTGTAGAAAGAGATACAAATCACCGTCGAATCACCAGTGATTCAAATCATAGCCTAGCCTACTGTGAATTTTTACATTTGTGAGCGCTTTCACATTAATAAATTATCATTGAATTACTAATTTCAAAAGTTTTTCGCTTTTGTTTACAGAAAAATAATTAAAACTGATTAAAAATCAACTTCGGCCCACAATTACAACCGACCGAACGGTGAGTTCTGAACCCAAATTAAATATGTATTTGCTGGGTAAAGTGGATTTTATGTAATGATGAAGTTAATTACCGTATGAAAGAGTTTTGATTAAAATACATGGCTGTTTAAATGCTGAATAATAGTGTTTTATGATAAAAAGTTTACTGCGTTTTCGCTTTCAATTAATCATGGGTGGTTGGTTGTTTTCTTTCAGGTCATTAATAAATGCATTCAATTATTCAAGTGTCAGCAAGGCCAGTGGCTACTCCTGAGAGTCTAAATGTAGGCTAACGGAGCAGCGAGAGCGACGAAATCAAATTAAAGGGTAGTGTAAAGAAAACTATGGATAGAATCGATAGCGCCAATCCTGGTGATTGTCGTGTTGTAGTAAGAGCTGGTTCAACAACAACAACAACTAAAGTGGTAGTTGACTCAAATAATATGGCACCAACAATAACAACGCGTGAGGGCCTAAGGCGTCATCATCATCATCATCAACAACAACAACAACAACAACAACAACAACAGACGACGGCTATAGTTGAGACACACCAAGGGAGTTCGTTCAAGGCTATTGGGGCGGTAGCAGCAACTAAATCCAAATCACCAACGCCCCCATTACATAAGATTAAAGCACAACAACAACAACAACACCATCAATTTCGTGCCCCCCAACAATTTGTACGGCAGTCCAAGAATGCAACTTCGTTAAAGAAGCAGAAAACCTGGAGCAAACGCCAACACAATAAGATGTGCAAACAAAATGTTGCTTCGAATCTAATTGGCATCGGTCAGGTGCTAGCCATGGGTGGCGGTGGCAACAGTTCGGCAGCTGGCCCACCAGTAACATCAGCTCATAAAGCCGATCTGGAGAATATACAAAATGTGAAGAATCAAATACATCACGGCCGATTGGCGGCTGCAAACGCTCAAGTTGCCGCTACAGGTCTGATGGCAACAGCGGCTGGTGTGCAGCCGGGCACTGGTGGCGGCGGCGGTGCTGCTGGCAATGGTTTGGATAAACTGGGTCACTGTCATGGACATTTGAAGTCACAAGCGTATAAAAAAATGTTGGCACACGGGTAAGCATTAAATGGCAAATGGTGAATGACAGAGTGCGGTAAAGAGTGGCAAGATTGATGAGAGAGAGAGTGTGTCAAGGTGGTATAACGCATAATGTGTGTGTATGTATGTGTGTGTGACACTTTGGCACATATGGGTACACTTAGCAAAAAAAAAATATATAAATAAATAAATAAATGTGATATAAACGAAGTGCTATTTGTTAAGGTATTTCTGTAAGGGTTTATTGGATAATCGCAGCACATAAATCAATTCGTAAATATAATCGGATAGACAAACGAGTCAGCTAGAAACATTTGTACAGGGACCATGCTTGAAAATTTATATGGGATTAGATTAGATTAGATTGAGTGGGCTTAAGTTGACGCAAGTGGCTATGGACTGGGTACATACTTAGAAAGTGAGCAGTATCGCCGAAGAGCATTCCAAAGGTAACAGACATCTTGGAAAAGTTTAAGGACATCTAAGATCTTGAATCAAATTATACATACAAGTTCGATGGGAGAAAAGCATCATATATCTTGGAATTAAACGGTCTTTGCTGTAGTTTGAAGTTCTTTGAAAATGAAGCCTCCCAAAACATACCAAAATTTCCGGCGCAAAAATCGAGAGTGTTCTATAATAGTAATAAATGCCAAAGCTATAGCGCGTCCAACATATTTGGGCGGCTCGAATTACAATGTAAATTCAGGTGGTATGTGCTGTGCTCTTTGCTTCGTCTTTGAAACCGGGAGCCATACACGAGTCCTCGAAAATACACGTACAGTTGCGAAAAGGCTATTATTTTTTTTTCCGTATTTTTAATCCGTTACACATTCGTAATGGGGAAATATGAATATTTGAAAAAATCGTAATACTAATAGTTTGTTTTTTGTTCGAAAATAAAAAACGTCATAGTGGTGCTATTTTCGTTATTATTATTTTTATTATTATTTCAACGAAAACAAAATAATTTAAAAAAAATTTTTTTCTTTTCTTCTAAATTTTAACAGACGCGGCTCACACAACAATCACGTGCTTTGCGCTGGCGCAGCGCACAATACACAATCGCAATGTTGCCTCGCCAATGGATGTACTGGTGTCCTCGGTGGTGTTGTGGTTGTGGATAAGGACAACTCTTCAAATAACGGTAGTGGCTCTGTAAACAGTGTCGGTGGCATTGTACCGAGTGCAGCCACTGCACAACACTACTGTTGTGGTCGTTCAAAGTTCTTTTTGCCAGAGAAACGTATGCGAAAGGATGTCTTCGTACCGCCAACGAAATTTTTACTCGGTGGCAACATCTCTGATCCTTTAAATCTCAATTCGCTGCAAAATGAAAACTCATCGAATGCAAACTCATCAAATAATAATACGCCGGTCACGACGCCACGTCAATCGCCCATAACAACGCCACCGAAAGTTGAGGTGATAATACCGCCAAATATACACGATCCGTTGCATTTACTGGATCCAGTGGATTCTATGGAGTACGAAAAGCAATTGACGTCGCCAATGAAACGCGGTGGTGGCGTATTACTGCGCGGTGGTGGGCATATGAAGCCACATCATGGCGGTAATAAACATCGGAATCGAAAGAATCGGAAACGGCGCAGTCGTAACGACTCGGAGACGAGTAGCAACACTACGTCGTCATCAGCTTTGATAAATGCCATCGACACGACAATGGCGACTGCGACGGCGGCGATAATCAACAAAGAGACGGCTACGCCGGGGACAACAACAACAGCAGCGATGGCGTCGTTGATAACGACAACAACAACAACAACGGCAGCAATGACGACACCAACGCCGCTTTCGATTTCACTTGTCGATTACGATGGCAGCGGCGTCGTTGATGGCGGTGCTGGTGGTGAATTGTTGGGCTGTAAAGCAGAGCCGCAACAAGAACAACATCAACAACTACTGCCATCAAATTTATTGAGTGTCAATGTTGTTGGAGCACGTCAAATAGAGGAAAAAAGCAAAATGCTCATCGATCCAATAGTTGACGAATGCGGTGAAGAGAATGTAAATGGAAACAACAAAGGAATAGCAGCGACAGCAGAGCGCTTGCGCTCTCCAGCAATTCCAACAACAACGACAGCGTCGGTGTCTACGTTGGCGTTAGCGAGTGAGTTACTCACACGTGCAGCTGTGAAACGTTTGGAACGTGAAACGGAGGCAGCGACGATAGCAGCGAATGTGGCGTTATCAATGGTGCCCACGACAACGCTGACGTTGGCAGCACAGATCGAACAACAGCAGCATGTGGAATCGGATGTCGTTTCACCGCTGCTGTTGACGACTTCAAGCGCCAAGTCGTCAGGGGCGGCAGCGTCGAGAGTAGTTGCGTCGACATCAGCAGCGTCGCGAAGAGTTGACTTGCACCTGGATCTAAGCAATTTAAACAACACGTGCTACACGACTGGACTGGGAAGTGCTGCGAGCAGCGGTGGTGTCAGTAACAACAGGAAACGTAAAATAAGCGAGAGCAATAACTCGCAGAAAAGCAAGGTAAGCAGTTGATGGGGTTGAAGTGATGGGCTGTTCTTTGGGTGGCTCGTACGACATAGAATGTAACGAGCTATTTGAGTTAGTTTGTTTTCAATGTTCCGCTATTTTATGTCTATTTTGTTTTTGTCTGTGGTTTCTTGTCTTATTTAAAAAAGAACAAAAAAAAAATATTAAAAAAAACAAACACAGACACACTAACATTTGTTTGGGCTTTGGGGAAGAGTGCGACTTGTGTTTGTGGCTGTGTAATTTGCCGTTTTATGGGATTGTGGTTGAGTGGGCAACATTAAATGTAATAGAACTGACCTGGCTGTTGGCCGGGCTAGTTGTCGCCTTGTGAAGTTGTGAGGAATTCGTTATTATTGGGTTTGCTCTTGTGATATTTTTATGTCATATTTAAATGAAAAGTGGGTTGACCTTGTCGAAAGAACATCGACTTTAAGGGAGGTGGATAAAAATTATATCATGCAATAATTTAGTTAATTTAAATTAACGAATAAGCCCCAGTTGAATCTTATTGATTGAAAATGTCGTTTCTCAATATAGAATCGAATCTGATAAGCCTTAAGAAAGGTGGTTCAACCCCTTCATTGTATGCAACATGGATTAGAAAACTAGAATTCTCTAACAATAATGGGACAACTGCCATACAAACTGGTGGCTCGCTAAATTTCGAGTTACTATTTTCAACTCTGACTTACATTTTTTTTATTTTTTTTTTATTTAAATTTTTAAAATTTTTTTTCTTTACAGAAATTCTATCGTCACGATGGCATGGATAAGATTGTCAGTCCAGTGGTGCCACAGCCAGGCGCATGGAAGCGACCGCCACGCCTACAACCGACGGGCGCGCGAAACAAGCCAAACGTGCGTCGCTCGACATCGTTCAGTGAATCGGAGTTGCTCAGCCCAGTCGACGAAGTAGCAAAGCCCACGATCGAAGGTAGGCCCGGCACGTTTTCGCACGCGTTTCAACAAATGCTAATGCAGCAAATCGACTTTCGACTTCCAGCTGAAATGGCACGCGATGGCACAGCCGATTGCACAAAGGGCGGCAGCGGTGCTGACATGAACTCGGAAACATTTGTGGGTAGTCCGTTGAGCACAATTTCGGGTGCCACTTCGTTTACCATGGGCGAACAGGATTCATTGGCAGATGTGAGCCTTGGCGATGCAAACACAGCGCAAACCGAGGATGTAAAAACGGAAGTGAGCAAAACGAGTGATGGTGATGGCCTTGGTGCCGCTGCTGCTGCTACCGCTGCTGCTTCTGCTGATGGTGGTGTAGCGGAGCCAATCAAGAAAGGGCCGAAATTTCGTGCCGATGGAGCTAAATTTCGTTACGGCAATTTTGATCGTTATGTGGACTATCGGCAAATCAATGATTTTCGCGATGTGCGACTGCAGGTGTTCCAGCGGCATGTGGAGTTGTTCCAGAACAAGGACATACTCGATATTGGCTGTAATGTGGGTCACATGACCATCACGGTGGCACGCAATTTGGCACCGAAAACGATACTGGGCATCGATATCGACCGTGAGTTGGTGGCGCGTGCACGGCGGAATCTTTCGATGTTCGTACGCATACCAAAGGAGCCGATCAATAAACAGAGACCGACGAAAGCAACAATCAAAGCAGAAGTTGTTGATAATGATGGAGTTGATGCTGCACAAAGCAATGCCGATGTTGGCGCAGAAGAATCGACGAACTCAGCTAAGAAACACAAGAAGACACGGCGCAAGAATCGACGGCCTGGACGACCCTTGGGCATGGGAGTTATTCAATTCCAACATCAAATGCATTTGCATCACTTGTTGCATCACCATCATCATCATTTTCATCATTATCACAGTCAGCATGAACTAATGCAAGAGCAAAAGCTGCAGGAGTTACATGTTGAAGCCAAGGAATTCTTTCCGATCTCATTCCCACTCATCTACGGTGGCATACCGAGTGCAACGATACTGGAAAAGCTGACGGCGAAGACGCCCAAATATGGCGGCAGCCATATTGGTGTGTCGACGACGACCGGCGACAGTGCCACAGGTGACTTGAACAATGCGACGACGGACAAGCACACCGCTACAAACAGTGCTGCTACACCAACAACAAATGCGATCAATACATCGACAACGTCGTCGACGACGGCAACAACAACAACAACGCCAACAACAACAACCACAACCACCGTAAAGCAGCACAAGAACAAATTCCCGCACAATGTCTACTTCCGGCAAATGAATTACGTGCTAAAGGATGAAGCGCTGTTGGCGAACGATACGCAACAATACGATCTCATATTATGTCTATCGGTGACCAAATGGATACACCTGAACTTTGGCGATGCCGGACTCAAATTGGCATTCAAGCGAATGTTCAATCAGCTGCGTCCTGGTGGCAAGCTCATACTCGAAGCGCAGAATTGGCCTAGCTATAAAAAGAAGAAGAACTCAACGGTAAATATTCTATTAAAGCAATGTCGGACCTCTCGAAATCTTTTTAATCATTTTTGACTATATCTTTTTCTAACTGTTATTTTCTCTGCCTTATAGGCGGAAATCTATGAGCACTACAAGCAGATCGAGTTTTTCCCGAACAAATTCCACGAGTATTTGCTCAGCTCCGAGGTGGGTTTCAGCCATAGCTATACGTTGGGTGTGCCGCGACACATGAACAAAGGCTTCTCGAGGCCAATACAGTTGTATGCCAAGGGCGACTATACGCCAAATCATGTGCGATGGAGTGACGCGTATTGCCCGCAAACACCGTACGAAGCCTACCGTGGCATTTACGCCACAATACCACCGCGTTCACTGATGCTCGACGGCAGTGGCAGTGGCAGTGGCAGTGGTAGCGGGGGCTTTGTTGGCAGCATGCCACCCTTCAGTATGGGCTCCGCACGGTCGCAGAACTACGATACGCCGCACTATACGGGCGGTGCTTCGGGTTCGTATAGCTCGCGGCAGACACCAATGCACCAGCCGACCTCGCAGTATTACAATCCACTCGAGACGGACTCGTACCAACCGTCGTACGATATGGAATATCTGAATCACATGTATGTCTTCGCGTCGCCGCTATATCAGACCGTTTGGTCGCCGCCCGCCTCGTTGCGCAAGAGCTCATCGCATACGCCCGTCTTTGGCAGCGTACGCGAGGCCGAATTGGATGGCGATGGCAGCATGGGTGGCGGCGGCAGTGGTGGCAGCAGTTACCATCGGCATGTCTATCCGCCAAACGACGACACATGTTCGCCAAATGCAAATGCTGGCTACGCATTCAGCTCGATACGTGATCCCGATACGGATGACTCGAATCAATTGCCCGGCAGTAGTCGGCGCCATGTCTACGCGACCACGGTGAATTGTGGTGAGAGTTCATCGTCGCCACAGGAAACGATTGAAGCGCTCATGCTCGACGATGATCTCACGCAACAGCAACAACAACAACCACAACCACCGTCGCAGTCGAACATTAATAATATCTCTGCCGCGAATAGTGCGGTCGGCAATTACTGTGATCTGAATGATGCCTAAAACTCTGGGTGATAAGAGAACGATGACGACGATGATGACGATGACGATGACGATGAGGAGGAGGAAGGAGTAGAACGAGATTTAATAGGTAGTATAGTGTGTGTCAAATCAAGATAAAATGAATGTAGAGAAAAAAGAATTGAATAGGAGGAACACGTAATGAAGACGCTTATGAAAATAATGTTTAAAACTTAAATAAAAAAAAATAATAATTTAAAAAAAAAAATATTTTTGTAGTGATCGCTTGATCTACAAAATCAGGGCATATAACCTACGATAATTGTTTGCCTGTTGTCGCATAAACCGCTTTGAATTTGAAGTCCTTTGAAGTCTTTTCTGCGCTGCTACAGAGTTGCCTATTGATTTTGATCGGAAATTTGCGCTTAATATGCGGAGATTTTTGTTTTGGGGTCTTTAATATAACAAGCTGTCGAGATCAGACTTTTGGTGTTTTTTTTTTTATTAATATTTTTTTATAGCCTATAAAATCTGTTTGAGCTGTAAATCTATTTATTTCAAGCGTTCCAATTATTCAAGCAACCATTTCCACTCATTCCAGAATCGATCAAAATCAATAAAAAAAAATAAAATAAAAAAACTCTGGCTTAATTTAATGAAAGCCCTTAGAAAATGCAATAGTACATATATACCTACATAACAAGCAATTCGAGTTTTTCAAGCCGTTAAAGCCGTTCGTTTGTATGAATCAATAATTTTAACCAAATTTTAAAGGACATAAAAAATAAAAAAAACACTTTCAGTAAGTTATTAACTATTAAAAAGTATATAAAAAACCAGCTCAATAGATCAGGACTAAAACGGATAGTCAGTGAATCCAACCTCTACCACGCAACACCAAACTCCACACACGCACGAAACACTTACCCCACTCCCCCAGGGCATTTGTCAACTCTGAAGACCCAATCCATGGTAGCTTTAATGTATTTAACTTGAAATGGTAACAAGTAATTAGCGAAAAGTAAGCAAGATATAGAAATCTCTATTTTTGATTGACATTTTTCGCCGAATGTAAACATTTTTAATGCATACATATATAGTATTTAATCTCGCACCCCCGCCCCCTGCCCATTAGTAGTTTAGTACTTAAATTTAATGTCTATAAATATAAAGTCGATAAGTGTGAATAGTTAAATTGTAATTAGTCATAGACATCAAAAAATTTGTATAGCCTAAAGGTGAAAACTAACCCAACCCAACCCAACCGTCACATAAATTGTGAACTAATTTTAGAAGAAATCGCTTAAGTAAATAAGTGAAAAAAAAAACAAAAAAACAAAAAAGAAAACAAAGTTTTGCTATGTTTTTAAAACATATATTAATGGAAAAGTTTGTTTTAATACGTGTATTATTTTTTTCTCAATAATAAAAATTTAATTTAATATTTATTAAATCCATCTAAAATATTTAAAAAATTAAAATATGTTTCTTCATGGGGTTCTTGAAAATTGTATGGAAATTCGTTGGATTTTGGCTGGTCTGGGCGGGATCACAGGCAGTTCAGACACTTTGTTAAAGTTGTTTGAAGAGTCGGCAAAGCATTTTGTTATTAAGTTGAAAATTAGACGGCTTCCACTCTAGTTTGTTGGTTCAGGCAATGCTGTCACAGTTGTCCGGCTATGGAGAAGAAATATATTTACGTCATATGCTATACTGCTAGCCAGACCAAAGTGACAGATAAAGGTAAATAATGGCGGATCTGTTTACAGTAGAAGTCGACTTTTTGCAATCGTGCGTAATTCCATTGGCGTTAACGTTTTAAAAGTCGTTTCCATGTCGTTGTCGTTTTAATGTCGCTCCTAAATTCGTATTCCTGAAATATATTGAAACGACGAATAAAGGTTAGCGCAAAGTACAATAAAAAAAGGAGTTGGAAGCGCTGCTAATATACCCCCCCTCTGGAAGCTGTCTTAATCAAGCCAAGAGGAATATTTTTGATGTCAGTAGTGTAAACATCGAAACGCTCGCATACAATCAAACATCATCATCGGCTTGCGCACGAAGGCATACGAAGTCGTGCGGACCGCTTCCGACATACAGTAAAATCATTGCCTACTTGAATGTGTCCCAGAGGTCGAGTTCCGATCAAAAATAGACACATTTCCACATAAGAAGCTCGAGAGTGCGAGATGGACACTTATATATATGATTTCTTTTTTTTTTTTTGGCACTAACGTCCATTGGAAGAGTTTTCACTTGACTACTAGTCAGTACACTTAGCTAAATAATAAAATAAAATGTCACACCAATTGAAATTTCCTTTTACGCAAAAATATACTCGGTAATCCACTTATACGGTTCGCTGCTCAGGACGCACCTACCGCAGTCGACATTTGCAATGACCTTGAATTGAAAATCGAAGGTAGGCGTGAGTTAAGTCGACGTAAAGCAATTTCAACAACGGCAGAAGCGTCAATATGCAAATTTCATCGATTGCGAAACGCAACGAGCGATTAACATTTAACTGAACTGAAAAAAATAAAAACAAACAGCAACAACAAACAACAATAATGAAAACGAAGTGAAGAAGCAACAACAAAAGCAGAAGCACAACAAAACGCAAGTTTGCGTAATTTATTTACCCGAGCGGCGGGCGAGTGTTGAACGACTACAGCGGCCAATGAACTGTAAAGCGAACGCAGTGCGAGGAGCGACAGAGCGAGAACGTGGCAGCGTGTGAAGCGAGAAGCGAAAAGTTTTCAATAAAAAAAGACAAATAAACTGAAATAAAAAACAAATAAAAATATAAAGTTTTTAATTTCTTTCTGGCAGTGTCGGGGGGAAATGCAACTCAAGTAGCAAAACGGCTAGCATGGCTTCTAAAAATGAGCTACAGTAAAAACAAAATCGGAAAGGGATTGAGTGCAAGTAAAAAATTATCAATAATGGACGCAAAGAGTATTAATTCATGAATAAGTTATCTCTGTATGGACGTATGTAACTAAAGCCTCGCGTAGTCAAGGGGCTCTAAATTGGTTTTTGTTATTTTTTTTAGCTTTTGAATCTTTCCACATTAAACTGAATAAATTAAAAAAAATAAGAATTTCAATCAAAAAATCCAAATTAGAAAAACACGGGGAAATATATTTTTTTAGGTGAAGAATATTGTTCACGTCGGTACTACAATTATCTATACTGATAAACACAACCACGTATATATCTTTTCCATAACTTCCGGCGTATTTGAAATCACTCATTTGCTTTTAAAATTTTGTATATACACAACTATTCAAAAGGCGACCATTGATATTTAATTCGAGCGTATTTTTTGAAAGTGGTCTAAGCTAATCTTAATACATTGGACCAAAAGTGCAGTTAACAATTTTTTTTTTAAAATAGGCAACCCATTGTCTGTCCCCATTTCTTGCAGTTCAGTCACCACTTCGGTCGCACAATCAACATGCCCTAGCTGTCGCGCGCACTCAGCTGTTTCGCTTTTGTTGATTCATTGCTGAGTGTAATTTTATTACAGTTGTTGTCGTTGCCTGTGTTTTTTATTAGGATTTCCTTTCTAAAATAAAATATTAACTTGTGTCTCAAAGGGGTGCCCAGTTATCGCCTGTCAGTGTAAACAATTTTCCTTTAAATTACGCACCAACAATGAGTATGAAAGAGAGGCAAATAGACAACCAAGCAATTACAAAAAAATTAAGCTTTCAAAGTAACTAATAAATATTTAAATAAAAGTAGCTGAGAGGTATAGTCATAAATGAAAAGATTAGTCTTAACTAAGTGGAAAGGAAAAATAACAGCAACAACAGCAAAGCCACACGCCGCGATGACCTACTCAGTAGCTTATTTAAACATAACAACAACTATGATTCAAGTGTAATATACTGCTAGTGTGGTTGTGGAGTGTGGTGAGTTGGTTGCTTGTGTTGAAATGAGAGCCAATCATTTGATGAGTGTAATTTACACGGTACACAAATCGTAATTTTCAAACAACAATAAAACTCAATAAAGACATTCAAAAGTAACAAGCAAAAATGTCAGAAAAGGCAGAAAATATAAGAACAACAATAACGCAGTGGGACTCTTACTCATTCTTTAAGCAAACGGTATATTGCGATTCTATGACTGAAAGTTCCTCTCTACGCAAACAACAAAAATCAGGAACGGAGGTTTTACTTTTTTTTTTTACGAATGTGTGTGTGTGTGAGCTTGGGAGAGTTTTGAATATGCAACTGTCGCGTCAGACACAAAGAGACAGTCAGTCGGTCAGTCGTACAAATAATATATGTAAAAAAATACTCACACCTATTCACTTGCCTGCTCGCTCGTCAACCAACGTCTCAGTCGATTCCACTTGACTCGCGTGTTTTGCTCTCTCACGCATTTAACGTTCTCGCTGTGTTTCCATTCTCATTTTGTTCAAATAATAAGTAGGAAAAATTTTGAAATGGAACAATAACACAACTCGCTTGAAATTTAATAAGAAAAGAAGAATTACACAAAACCAAAAACAAATAACCATTTAGTTATTTAGTTAAAGCAAAAAAATTTTGCTTTAGCTAAAATACGTTTATTATAGGTGAACATATATAACAATAATAATAATAATAATATTTTTTATGTTTTCTAAACCACAGAAAACAACAAAAAGCAAAGGCAGCATCTAAAATATTTGTATTTGCTTGTATGCGTGCAGTTTATGCATGTTTTTGGCAGCCTGCCATACAGCTGACACGCTGAGAGTTTCGAAATCCATTCCCAGTCAATAATACATGACCGCCACTTGCTTCGTTTTTATGCATATACACACATATGTATATACAATATCTCGCTCTCTTTTGCACACACGCAATCGCAATCGAACACAACCGGCACACGTTTTAACGACATTGTTATTTGGCTTTTGTTTTTATTTTGTTGTTGTTGTGTTTTGTCAAGTGTGCTTGCCTCAATTTTATCCACTGTTGGATGAGCGGTCATAGTGAATAAAAGATTTAATAAAATATTTTACAATAAATAACTTCGAAATCAACGTTAAACAAATAATAGAAAAATGTTAAAACAGTTTTTATGATTTTTTATGCGGTTTTTGTTTGCATTACTTTTATTCTAAAAATAATAGCTAATTTAAAACTTATATTGTATTGTATTGTATTATATTAATTTGAAAATTGACTTGCAACTTTTACTTTTTTTGCATTCATCTGAACAGATCGAATAGTGCAATGAAAGATTTAAATGCTCTCAAAAACATGCAACATTAAACCAGACGACACAAAAGCTTCTACAAACAGGCTTGAACACTTCCAAACAACAAACACAAACACACACACACACACGCTGGTAAGCAAACAATTAACACAAACATGTTTCCTTTTCATTCTTATTTATTTCTGCTTTGCACTTTTACTTTTTTCTTTCTCTTCTTGTTTGGTCCGACTCACCGGTAGTTGTAATTTTGTAATTTGAATTTTTTCATAGCGTCGGCAAAGAGCTTAGAAGCCAATTGTCCTTGCGAGTGAGTGGCTGAGTGAGTCAGTGGGTGGATCAGTGAGTGAGTGAGTGAGTAAGTGAGTGAGTGAGTGAGTGAGTAAGTGAGTGAGTGAGTAAATGAGACAAACAACATCAACACAGCTGACAGCAGCTCCCTTCTTCATTCGCCAACGTGGGTGCGTCGTTTACATTACGAATATGGAATTAGGCAAGGGTCGCGGCAAAGTAAAGCAGATTTTCTTTCGGGTATGGAATGAGTGCGGAATGTGAACTCAAAAAAAAAAGAAGTTGAGAGGAATGAATTTTTTGATGTGGCGTTTTTTAATTTGCTTGTTTTTTTTTTGGTTTGTTTCCGTTTTAATTTGCTTTATGTCACAAATTCTATGACGACATGCAATTGATATGAGTTTGGCACTAATGAGAAAGGTAAATGTTTTAGATGTCTGAGAATAAAGTTATTTAACCATGAATACCATCAAATAAAAACCCACAGCCACAATATGAGCATATGTAGTTACATATGTGCTCTGAAAAACCAATCAAATGAACAACTTGTGACTTACTAGGGTTTTCATGAGGTTTTAACAAAAGACCAAGTGCTAAAGAGACATACTCAACCTTCTGCATGACTATTCGGAGTGTTTTCTGAAGTAAGACACTTCCAAATTGAAGGGAGTAAGTCATGTTGCCTATTAGTTGGTAAGGGTTCAGGGTGGTTACTGTATTGAATTATGTTCTGTAGTTTCTTTTATTGCGAGGGTGAATATTTGCTGCTGCATAAATGCGTAAGCCACACTTGAAAATTGGGGTTCACGTTTGGCATAAAACCGAAAGTCTATGAGTTTTTGTTGAAATTTATAAACATTTATATGCAGAAGTTTTCCATTTCCTAAATACTTTAATGCTATCACATCTCACCGTATGCGATTTTACTGCCGAACCAAGTTTTGTCATCAAGAAACCTTGAGCCATTAAACCGAGGCAAATCAATCCGTGTTCCATATTTTGTGTGAGTTACTTGAATCAAACCATGCGGGGAGTCTCCGCGTCGGACGTGTAACTCACTTAAGTGGACGATATTCTGGGGAAAGAATTGAGAGATATTGGTCCCCGAAAGACACTGTTTCTTGACGTGAGGCGGTTGGCAACCTTCTGTCTAGAAGTTGATTAGGGGCTTTGGTCACTTTTGCATCGATTTTGTCTTGTCCTTTCTTGGATTCCAGCGCGCTGGATCTGCAACCTCATGTCGCTTGGAGTAATGTGTCTTATGGTCAAGGCAACACAGAGCTTCGGTCGTTTCCTCAATCACTGCAGCTTTAAAGAATGTTTCGGCTCTTAATATAGCTCCTGTATCTTACCAACTCCGGTATCTCTGATATCTAAGCCTATACAGCTTACCGCTGGGTAAGCCAACGGTATCACTGTAAAATAATAATTGCCTCTGCGCTTGTGTTACTTGGAGAGCCTAAAGGTGAATCCAATGAATGTGATATTCTTATTAACCAGTACTAAGTATCTAATGGCATTTATGAGATTGAAATTTCAGAAAGAAGCAAAAGAGTATTGCAATATTTTTGGCCAATTGACTTTTCATAACTTTTCATAACAAGACAAAAAGATTTGTGTTTCCTACCCAATTATCAGCCACTACTTTTCGATCCAAATCAATGCAACTTTGTGCAGAGAAGTCAAAATCTTTCAAGTTGATTCGATTTCGCATAAAACTCGTTTCCAACCACAACTCAGTCAAGTGATTTTCATTGTAGCTGTCGTTACTTGCTGCATACCCCGACCCGCAACTAGTCAGTATTCAAGTCGTACAATAAAAATGTTGTGGCTCCAAATACGCTTCTGTGGGTTTCTCGTTTCACTACACTTTGTGTCTTCCATTTCTTTCTCTGTCGCCGAGATCCAGTTTCGATTTAGTTAAAAATAGTTTTTCTCGTTTGCTTACATAACATCAATTTAGGCCTTAATGGGCATTTTATGCTTAAAGAGGCATTGCCAAGTGATAAGCTGTCAACTGACGGTCATTTACTGTGCGAAGAGATTTTGGGTCTTTGGCTGTTGCTTGCGGCTAATTGTTGAAGGTCTTCTGTCGCACAAAAGCTTCTTTAAGGAAACATCAAAACGAGTTTGTTCTACAGCGCAGCTAAGAGTGTTTAAGTAGCTGTGTAAGTATTTATGGACACATTTTGTGTGTCGTTGACTTCTTCGAAAGTTATGCGTTACATAGTTATGATTGTGGTGTGTAAGTAAAAAAAAAAAAACCAGGAAAAGAGTTACATTTTTGGTAATGCCGAAGTTGTGAAACTTGCCACAAACCGCTCGAACAAATGTCAGCCTATAATTTATAAATAGGAAATGGTCACTATGCTTATTGCAAGGCAATACTGAGATATATGAATTTATATGGTAAAAAAAAAAAAAAGAATTGACTCAAAGGTCGTAACGCCGAGCGGCAACAGCCCGTAAGCTTTGATTATGACAAAATACATTTTTCGTTAAACTTTCAAAAATATCTCATATGTGTGCCAGTAATTCCAGAGTTTTGCATTTTTTCAAGCTTCATTTTTATTCTAAGTTTCGGAAGGACACTACGGCTACTACAAAACAGTGACTACTACAAAAGTGTGACATCAGCCTTAGTCAATCAGTGTATAGCATGCGAAACCAGGTCATCCCCATAAACAGTTTAGGCATGCAGAGTTCTCTAAAGGAAAATACATAAATCCCACAATTTTAGCTTACTATAGCTTCCTGTCATATACAAAGCAGTAGATGCTAACACTTCGATTTTATGCTTTATTGTTTACTTGAGCACATATGTTTGCTGCAAGAGACTTCTTCTAAGTTACTGGAACTAGAACCATGATCTATAGCTATATTACATTAGAACAAAAAATTACTCGGAAATTCTTAAATATACGCGTAAATGATATTCAAATTGTTTTTGTTAAGCTGGTAAACAGTCGTTTCCTTTCGGAACAAATTCATAAATTTTCAAATGTTATGTTAGCTAATTTTTTCATCCATTGCATTGATTAATCTAGCAAGTCCAAAGGACTTTTTCAGCGAACTGTTTTTGCAAACAACTCAACTTTAACTCAAGCTATCTCGCTATCCTTCTAACCCTGAAGATATTCGTATACTATTTCATTCACTTTTCTAATCTTTTCGCCTGTTCATGAAATCGAAGGTCGTTCATGTCTTCTACAAGATCTTGAACGTCTTTAAGGGGCTTGTGCCAGTCATGTTGTTGAGACAAACACTTTCTTCGATACAATTTTCCATTTTAAAAATTATAATAAATAAATAAAATTTTCCCTATCTAAATGAACTGGTTAAGAGATGCGGCTGTAGTTAAGGATAAATTAAAAAAAAAAAAAATAATAATAATATCCATTCCCCGGAGAGTTTAAATTACAATTTGTAGCGACTTTTTTGTCTTAATCAAGTCGAATACTAGCAAATTAAGTAAATAAAAAACTGAAATAAATATAAAAAAATATAAATAAATAAATATAAAGTTGTTTTTAAGGTAAATTCTGTTTTTGAGAAAAATCGCAATAGTTGCTATTTTAGCTACTATAGTAAGTACTTTAGAAGTACTACTTTCGGCAGCTTACATTTTTTCTTATATATATTTTTATAATTATAGAGTATAGTGTGCAGGATTAGACCGAGATACGGGATTTGCTTCATTTACAGAATGATGTTTGTAAGTCACAACCGGACAGACGCCTTTCCTGAAGGTGAAGATGCAGTGAGCTGATTTCTCAGCGTTAATGGCTATGTTCCAGCGCATGGCCCACGAGTGGAATCTAACCAAGTAGCTGAACAATTTCTCACAGAGCAGAAGTGCCTCGCGTTAGCTACTATAGTACGTACTGCGGAAGTACTACTTTCGTAAGAAAGCCGAACACTACCAAAGTTTACTAAAACATCACAAACATCACCGCCTGCAAAATAGAAGTAGGGAAAATGGGACCACCCCGTGTAGAAACGAAAGTAAGACGTGAGATTTTGTAAATATATCTACCTCACAAATCATGTGCAACGAAGGCCATTTTTTCTTACTTCAAGTTACTACTCTGTAATGCTTGATTAATATGGTTCTTTGACAGTATCTAGGGCACTTAAAGCTAACTCTATAGCTTGACAACCGTGCACTCCATGCGACAATTTGGTATATACAATATACCTATATATATAATAAATAAATAAAATAAATAAATAAAATAAATAAATATACCCGAAACATGTGATATGGAGTTTAGCCTTAATTCGTATGTATCAGTGCTAAGTTATGGATGCATGATTAACTCATTTATACTACGAGTAACATATATAGTTATAGATATAGTAAGGTGTCAAAATTCAACTCGATTTTGGCTTCCGTTTTTGATTTCGTTTTTGATTGAACCTCTAAAGAATAATGGTGAGTACACGTGATTCTATAAAAAAAATCTCTTTAGTCTTCAAAAAGTGGCAATAATCTAGAATAAATTCAACATGCTTGGTTGTCAATTTCAAAGTGCTTGACTGTGAGAAATGCTAAAAATTTCATGAACACTTTTACAAGTCAATAAAGTCGTGCAGTGAAAAGCAGAGAATTTGCAATATAGACGTGAAGCATAAAGCCACAATGCTACAGCCCACACCGGCAACGACGACGACGACCACGTGCCACCCCATAATTGTTTGCGCATAAATATCAGTGGAAGACTTTCGTTTTTGAAAGCAAATAAACCATCAAAAATTTACATTAATTTCAATATCCGTTGTAGGGGCGCAAAAGCAGTCGACATTGTATTTGAACAGCGTCTAGCAGACTGACTGAATGACTGACGGATTGATTAACTGACTTCACTTGATTGACACTGAGTGTGGGGTTGAGATGGTTACGCGAAGAAGAAGAATTGGCACAATGTACAAATATGTTGGACTTTCAAAGAATAAGT
Organism: Cacoxenus indagator; assembly: GCA_035041755.1. NCBI lineage: Eukaryota > Metazoa > Arthropoda > Insecta > Diptera > Drosophilidae > Cacoxenus > Cacoxenus indagator. The sequence continues at coordinate 2,420,002 of JAWNKX010000665.1, forward strand.
GTGTTGTCCATGGCATGGAAAGATGGATAGATGTGGGCGGTATTGGTGCGTGGTGTGCATTTGAACTGTTTGCACATTTACAAGCGTTGAACGCCATGATGCCATGTCATGTTCTTTGTATTCACATTTTCATACAGACAGACTTTCATTCATTCATTCATTCATTCATTCATTCATACATTCATTCATTCGTTTGTTTATTCGCACATGCATATGTTGTCCTATTATGCGAGCGCCTTTCGACGTACGTGTAGAGGCGTGCCTGACAGACGGTAAACAATAGGCGGTTACATAGCATTTGGGCTAAGCCTTATGATGTAGACGTGGGTGGTTTCTCTGTTGTTATTTGTTGTTGTTATTTTATGCGTTGTGTTCTGTCTGTCGAATTTCCAAGCTTAGTTTTTGTACTTTTTTTTGTGGCTTCATTGTTTTTCGGTCCTTTGTTTTTTATACTCTTCGTGTCGGTTATAGAATTTTGTCGTACAGTTTGTAATACAGTGCAAAAGATATTTTAGATCCCCATTTTAGATTAACCAGCAATGCCCGGCTTATATTTATTTTCTCAGAGTATCAATCAGCGGTTGCAGTCGTTATGCAAAAACTTAAACCTAAAGAAAATATGTTTTTCTTTAAGAAAATCAAAAAAGTAAGTATGACAGTGTTTTCTATAGCGCAAATGTGATATTTCTAAGAAAAAATTATTAAAATGCGTTCAGTATATTTTGCACCAAAGCGTTACATACAAATACCATATAACCAATTTTTTATAATGGTATAGATATATTCTGGATCAGCTCCTTGAGATGTGTTAATCTATACTTCTAGTTCGAAAAACTTATAGATTTTATAAACGCTGCATATTTGAAGTTGCTAGGATAAATGGGTCGTCGTTTAGTGCCAACTTAAAATTTGTTATGAACATTTTGTTTTTGGCGTATCAAAATGAAGTTGTTTGTCACCTATTTCATGATCTCCCCCTAAGAAGGCACCAATAGCCTTCTCAGTCATTGCCTTAACGGCGCAATCATAGCATCATAGTGATTACCTAAGTGTAAGTCAAAATTTTTACACGTGCTATGGAGTTTACTGCGTGAATGTTACCCTTTAATTATATATAAGAAAAAAAGAAGAACTTTAGATATAAACATGAATATTTATTGGGTTCTCAACGCGCGTCCTTCTATGGAAATATAGTTTTTTTTCTCAAACTATCGCATAAAAATTGATGTATAACATATTTATAATGCGGCCACAGATTTTAACCCTAATTAGAGTTTATTTTTTGTGACTTTAAAAGTACTAAATTACTATGTACTGTAAAACTTACTGTAAAAACTTTTTTAATATGAAACATCTCCGATTTCCGTATGTTAAAATTATCATCACGCCTAACGCTTCATACAGTAACGCTCGCATACAATCGAGCCTTGTTAGCATACGCATCGCGAACGAAAGCATACGAAGTCGTTCGGGTCGCTTCGCACATAGAGTTTGCCAATCATTTGCTGTTCTTAATGTGTGGTGATCTTGACCCAGAGGTCATGCTTGAATTCCCACGGTGGGCAAACAAATTTGTTGATAAATTTTGGTTAGTTACCTGCGGTTGAATACGCACGGTAGCCGAAGCAAGAAAAAAGGCGCTCTTTTTACATCTCAGAAGCTGGTGGGTGCCAAGCGCAATTGTGAAATCCATGATTACTGAAACGAATAGGTTTAAGAAAAAAAAAGAATTCTGGAAAAATATTGAGCTCTTGTAGCGTGTAGTGTATTACAACAAACGCCTTAGCCGTAGCTAATATTTCTGTTTTTGCTTTAATTTATTTTCCTTTTTCTTTTGTTTTTGCCTATTTTTACTTTCTTTTTCATTAGTGTGTTTTGTGGCCCGATTCGCAACGTTTTTTATTTTTTTTATTTTGTTGTAGTCTTTTTGTTGTTCTTGTCTATATATTGTTGCTGCTATTGTTATTTTGGCTTTTAGCCAAATTTTTTTTCACTTGGCTTTTGTTTGGGGCCTTCGTTTTTTCCTTTGATTTTTGCTGTTGTTGCACAAAAGTTTGTTGTTTCATTTGCTATTTCGCTGCATTGTCAAATTCAATGAATACAAGTCCTTTTTTCCTTGTTATTAAAATTCAAAGTATATTTGTTGTTCGTGTGTGTAATTTGAATTTGGAGCGAAATGGAAATCATATGTTATTGTCGCTGCTCCTTTAAGCGGCTTCCATTTTGCCAGTAGCTGTTTAAATCAACAGTAACGCAAAATCTGCATTAAAGAAAGTTTTATGGTTTCAATTAAAAATTTTAAATCGATATTGTCTACGCACACGGCACAGAGATGCGAGTACACAGCCACTTACAAACACTCACCACTGCATGTGGCACACAAACTCAGCAAACAAAAAAAAAAAAAACAAACTCGTTTCCTGCTCAGCTTCACGTCCGTTCGACTTTGGTTTCTCTCTGCTCTGCTGTGTCTCTGCTGCACAGCAATGCTTCAACGTGCTCAAGCGCAACTAACGCAAACTAAAACGCATCAATAGTGCAAAAAAAAAAACAAATTAAAATAAAATAATCTAAGTAAAATAAAAAAAATAAATCATCACTTTGACCAAAGTCCTTTAAAAATGTGAATTTTCAAGCATTTCATTTTGTTTTATTTTTTTTTCGGTTGCCCTTTTATTTGCGCCTGAGTTCATGACATTTGTGGTAAAAAAAAACTTTTTCAGCTTTCCGCTTATTGTCATTGTGTAATTGATGAGGGTCTGGTTATAAATTTTTTTCTGCTCTCTGCTCTCTCATACCTTGCCTTTCTCGCGCATATTCCTTTTATTTTAAATATTTTTAACTCATTTAATTGTGACAAAAACCTTTTTTGTGTAGTATTTACAGTAAATTCCAATTTGCGGTCAATTTGAGTTATTAGGTTTTAGTGTATCTGTAGCCTTCATTTTTATTTATTCAATAAAATTTGAAGAAGCTTACATATAGATATATGTAAAAAAAAATTGTATCTTTGTTTGTTCCTATGCTTGAGTATCACGCTTGACTGAGTTAACCGATCGGCATAAAATTTGGAGTATGTAATCTATCAAGACTGATGCCAGTTTTTGTGTAAGTTTTATTGAAATCCGTTAACTAGAAGTTGAGAAATTCATTCCAATTTTTTTTGTATAAAATCAATATTGCTTTATCAGTTTGGCGTTTAAAAGTATGTTAAATTCAGAATCGAAAAGCTGTCAAAGAAAAATAATAAAAAAATAAGTTTAACTCAAAGAGTGAATTAAGAGAAGACGCGGCGTCGGGATACAACACACCACTAGGAGACCATGCCAAGACCATACCCTCTAGGAGTTTATATAATTTCAAACTTATAAATGTAAAATATTTTATTAATATTTATTACGCTTAATTTTGATTTCTTTCAGTTGAATTTAGCAAAATCGAAACAATGCATAATGCGTTTGCTATAACACATCTGAGCCACGAAGCACTTAATTGTCATAAAGTATAATCTCAATAATTCGATAACTCGCTAAATCGTACAAATCGGTAATCTAGACAACCCTTTTTATTTACTTCAATAATTCGGACATTTCTTTGTGAAATTACTTTTGTCAACTAGCCTCCCACAGTCTCGACTATACCAAAGGTCAAAGGTCGGTTGCCGACAAGGCGCTTTTTATTAGAGCTGTTGTTGATCGCTGTACAAAGGGTTCCAGTTAAGCCAGTTAAAGTAATTGAAGTTTTCTCAAAAATGTTCTCAAATGTTGATGATATTAATAAATATAGGTTTGCATAAGGAGTAACTCGCGTAGAGCATGAATTCGTTAGGTTCAGACAGTTGCATTGAGTATGCTCATGACAGATAGACGGATCAGGTTAATTAAACTCGGCTAGTCGAGCTGATAAGTAATACATATTTATAGTAATACATGCCATGTTTGGGATATCTCTTTTACTAAAGTAAGATAGCTATATTTTACATGAAGAGTATAAAAGGGAAGTAGGGATTCAGATGCTCACATAACTTACAAAAATCAAAGCAATTAGGTAGTGCAGCAAATATATTTTTTATGTGCACTACCAGGACCAGCGATATTCTTTAACCAAGTCATTAACGCTATCAATTTGCAACTAATTTTGAAAAAAGCACGGCGGAGAAGAGCTTGAAGGTTGAACAGAGATCGCGCATACAAAATATATCGAGAGCAAACAGAGAAATAATATTAATCAGAAACCTAAAAACAGGAAGCAAAATAGAAATAGAAGAAGGTCCAGCACCGTGGTAGAAGAAAGGAGACAAGCCAATGGTTGTAGATCTTAGTTGGTCAGATGCTAGTAAAGCTATTATTCATCTGGCCTAATGAATCTGAGAGATGAACAGGTTAAAAATTTTAAAGATTGATGACGAATCAGCAATTGTCGAAGGTGACGAGCGATTATTTTTTTTTTAATATTAATTTTTTCCCTGATAAATGCTCGCCTGATTTAATTTGATTTGATTTGATAGGAAGAGCTGCGTTGTATCGAAGTTCGTTATAGGGATGTTCAACTGTAATTCAACTGTGTAGACTTATTTTTAGTTAGAAACTGGGTAGGTAATATGTTGATTCATGATGTTTTATGGTTTCGCTATTTTTGCACAACTTGTTTGTAGGCTAATTGAAAATGCTTGGGCGCGAAGCCTAATATGCGTTTAACTTTAATCACGAGTGATTACGAGTAAGACTCGATTCGTTTTTGTTGTGGTCGTTGTTATTATTTTAATAGCCGAATTATGGCGAGCTGTGATAAAATCTGGTCTGAATGGTTGGTTGATTAATTTAAATTGACTTGGGATTAATATGAAACAATGGCGAGCTGATATTCTCAGAAGAAGCGACATTTATAATCCCAAAAGTAATTTAAGCACGACAATAAAATACAATATGTGAAAGCATAAAGCACGAGCAACTCCATCGAATGTTGGCTTGCACTAATAATAATGTTGTGTATAAACTAGAAGAAGAAAAAAAAAGGGGGGGAGGCAAAACGAACCAGAGTAGAAATTCCTTTCTTCGTGGCGTGCTTGAGTAAAGCTGAAATGAAGAAACTTTGTTGCAGGCGTTTGTTTGGGACGCTTGAGTGGGAGGCCTCACTTTGTGGCAAGTGGCAGTGGCAATGTTCTACAAACCACAACAGTCTTTGCTTGTGTTTCTATATTTATATTTATGCCTATGTATGTGTATGTATGTGTTTACGTGTATACTAATTAATGAAATAGCCTTGGAAACAGAACAACACACCACACATTGACGGTAATACAACTACTACACCCTCTGGCACAACTGAAGTTGACTGCATTCGACATCCTCCTCCGGTAATTTTCGTCGTCGGTTTATGCATTGCCGCTTGTGTTTATGTTGACAGAATAATTAGTAACAAACTTTCACACGCCTTCACAGTCAACACATAACCACAAAATCATTCTCATCATCAACACTATCGAGTGTAGTCGCAACAACAGCATTCACAGATCTCCTACACTGTCAGTGGTTTGAGTGCTCAATCAGTCTCATGTCCGTCCAACTCTGACTGCGCCGCTGTTTGTGTGCCCTTTCAGTTAGTCAAAGTTTGTCCTATAAGACCACAGAACAACAGTTACAACAACAATACCAAGAAGCAGCAAATTATAACAAACTTACAGCTTAAATAAGTCGAGCGTTGTGAGGCAGCTTTATGGAAAATGTCAGAGTCCGACTCGACTTGGTGGGATTTTAAGTTTGAGCTCTGAATTTTGTATTTTCACAGTTGACTTCGGGTTGAAGTTTAAGTTGTGTTATAATAATTTATGTCAGTTTATGTCAAGTAAAATACAAGCGTAAGATTGTGATACCTGATTTTAAGTAGCACTGTTTGTTATGAGACTAGCTAGCGCTTGTAGGTGGGGATGAGTTGTGTACATGGTACATGGCAATGTATATGATAACCTCAAACAAATACACTAGTACCTTTAATCGCATAGCAATTAAAGAAGATTACTTACTAGTCTTTTTATATATATAAAATTGTATGTATGTCAGTCTGCCTGCCAGTCTGCCTCTCTGTCTGTCCGCTATAGATAACGAAACCGTTGTACCGATTTTTATGAAATTTTCAGGGTATATCTAGAATAGCCCATTGAGTAATACTGTGACGTTTCGTGCGTTAGTTTAACGCGAAAGTCGCGGCGATATTCAAAGAAACACTCAGAGTTGACGAAGTTCGCATTCAGAGGTTTTCGATGATGCCCTATGAGTTTAAACGATTTCAATTTCCCATATAGTAAAATATATAGTTTCAATAAAGCAGATTTCTTGCTGATCCCTTCTATTCGCTGTACACAGTGGCCCTGGCTTCACGGAGGGCAAAAGAAAAGCTCCCACCTATAAAGCAAGATTACATCCTCAGTTGTAAAATGTTATAACTTAAGTTTGGACATCTGTCAATATCATAACCTTAAAGAATTGGCGATTTTGTGTTGTGTCGACTTTTGAGGGGAACTTCTTTGATTCGGAAAAATCTGCAGAAACTTTAAGCACGACAAATTTGACTTCGATGAAGAACAGCCAAAAGTGTACAAAGTGGCGGAATTTGAATAATTATTGGAGAAAAATTTGTGAGAAACAAGATAATGCTGCATCTACAATCAGTGAAACATAATGTAATATAATGGAATCATTATATCTTGAATATAACATACAACCACTCGGAGGAACGCTTCCTTCTTGGGTCATTCATGCATACCACAGAAAAAGTATTTCTTTATGTAGTGAAAGTTTGGTAGGCTGCCCCACCGAATGTTAAAATTTTTCCACATATTGACGAACTACACAGATTTGATTCAGCCCTCATAAGCTTTATAGATTTGTGAGCTACAAATTTTAGTTATTTTTTTATTTGAAGCGCCCATACATCGGGCACAGCAAAAGTTGATGTAATATTTATTGCTTACAGTCAAATTAAGCTCGTCGAAGGTTCAGCATAAAATGTGTATGAAAAATAGGCTACGGGAAAAGTGTTGAAAAGTGATTTACTTGTGGGCTTTGGTTTTCTACATCATTTTCATTAGTTCGAAATTGCTTTGGTCAACTTCGAGCTGCAAAAGAGCACGTTGAATGTAAATGAGCTCGTTGAAATTAACATAGTTTTGCTATTCAATGGGAATATCAAATTAATATGTTGACATGCAGATAATTTGCACTTTTTTGCATTGCCTCTTCTAAATGCAATCGCTATTCGAGTGGAAACGAATCAGGCTTCAACTGATTTCCCAGTTCATTTGCTTCATTTAACGCATATAATTTCCACGCTTTCGCTGTTGGTTGCACTGAATTTGAAATGGGCGTGCATCAACTGAAAAGTTAATCCTGAGACATAGCTATGAATTCCGTAAGTGAAAGATTTTATAACTGCATTGTAATACGTGGCATAATTATGAGCCATAATTCAATTTCAAATCTTCTACACTAACACAATTCTCTTTGCTAGGAATAAATCACTAGGCAAACTCTTAAGCACCTTCTACGTACATGGCTTACAGTGTCCAATCTTGACATTATAAAAACTTCAAAAGTTTGAGCCCCTCGAATTTTTTTTTAGAACCACCAGTAACACTCAGACGTAGATGTGCAATCTCATTCGGAAAAATATTTTACGAATTCATAACAATTCATCGCTTAGAGAAATGAAATAATAGAGACTAGGCGGAGTCTATTAATGCGACAAAAAAAGAAAAATGAAAAAAAAAACATCAGGGAACATATAGTTATTTAAGACGTTTTGGAACATATTCATGTTAACCTTGCATTGGCCCATTTCCATATAATAAAAATCATGTCTCTTGTTGCAAATAACTTTAATGAACAATTGTACGCCCATGCAATAGCAACAACTGCAAAGACTAATTATAGTTTCACAAACAACGATGATAAACGATGTTAAAAGAAAGCAGACAAAACAAGGCCATCGAGTCAACCAACTAACTCAAATCATAGCAAACACGCCCGCAGTCGCAGTCATACGAGCCGAAGCGCCCACTTATATAGCTGCCGGCGCACATGAGAGGCGCTTTACATTCAGCTGATTATCGTTTCAATGTCATCAATTTCGTTTGCCGCTTTAATTAATCTTGTAACAGCGTACAGAGCACACGTAAAATATATTAAAAAAAAAAAAAAAAATTGTTTTCCCAAATGCAAATTTACAATAACTGGCTTTGAGTGCAACGATGCTGCCGCCAATTACGATGTGTTTTTCGTTCTTTAGCTACAATCAGCGGCAAGCCATAAGGCATATTTTGCTTTTGTTGCCACTTTGTGCTGCGTGCATTGACGACACTAACCAACCGAGCACCCTACTACATAGAGTCCTACTAGGTCAGAAGGACAGAAGTGTGTGTCCGAACGTTGTCATTGGTGGAAAACTGTGCCCCTACTATAGATCAATTGTTATTTTTAGCGCTTCATTTAGTCTTAGGCTTAGTGTTTGGCAATAGAGTGCTGAATCTATTATTTGCTCAGCGCCTGTGTAATGTGCATATGTGCCGTTAGGTAGTTAATGATTGGTTCTGAGAGATTGTAAACGGAGAAACTAGTGTGCATTCACATATGCAGATAGACAGACGGTTATGCCTCAATTAAATTGTTTTGTCAATCTGATCAAGTATATATACATATATACATCTGCTTCATAGAGTGTCCAAGTCATCACTGTGTTTCAAAATTCGTACTATGAAAATTATAAAAATGTATTGCCAATAACATTTTCCAATGTAGAATTTAAATTTAATTTCTGCTATAACACAAACTCGGCAATGGTAGCTTTAATTTGAGTTTGAGATTAAGCACAATATTTAAATACTTATTGATGGAATTTATAAAATTTAAAGGCTAAGTGGTTTTAAGCTTCAAAATGTTTTTCATAGCAAGAAACTCTCGCCTCGTACCTTTCGTGTTAACCTTGCACATCCAATCCAATCCAATCAACCTGCCTTTGTTGTTGTCTTGTTTTTTAGTCTCCTCATGTTTTTCGTTTCATGCTTTGTTATTCTTACTTTGTTTTAACATTTTATGTTGAACGAACAATTTTCCGTTTTATTCATCCACTTAATCCTTTCAATGATTTCTTTCGATCCATTTGCTGTGAAGGTCATTTTCATTTTCATAGCTTTCAACGCTCCTTGGGCAACCAATTGCAATTTAATACACTATTTTAATAGCATTCAATGCAGAATATTATTTATATTCGAGTACTATGAGAGTGCGTTTAATTTTATTTATCGTATTCATTTCTCGATTTCTGAGCAAATAATCAGAAAGCTTGAAATGGAAACGCATAAATTAAATGGAAATCATCAATTGAAGGCTTGTTTAAATGCGATTTAATTGGAGTAAATATGCATGCACAGTTGGAGCGTTTTCTTTATAATACAATGCCAGCTGTGCTAGGCAAACATTCTTTTGCCTGCAAGTTGTTAAGATTCATAGGAAACATATTTATTAAACATTTTGTTCGAACTGATTTTAATATGCAAAACAAAAAGAGCACAAGTTACTTTAAATTTGAATTACAGATTTACTTTGAAACGATTCACAAGAGTCTATAAAAGTAAATGCGAATTCGATGCCTACTTTTTGTGGGCTTCAATGTTCTTTAGAAATATTTGAAATAACTTCAGCTCGTGCTATCTACTGGGTTCAAATTATAAGAAAAAAAAAAAAACCGAAGAGCTCAAAGCGAACCTAAGGTTTTATGCATCCGGAGATCATTCAACCCTAACAAATGCATGTTCGATTTTATATATACAGACTAGTAAATCAGATGGACAGATGTTGTTCTACAACAGAAAGTAAGTTTGTTCGAAATTTTGAAATTGATTTGATTAACATCCACTTATTTAGCTGTCAATATCGCGCGTTCACTTAGGCGTCTGCCATTCATTTGTATCTCTACAAGAGGGCTACTTATTAGGTTCAAAACTACACCATCTTTCAAGCTGGAACTAACTATAGAAAATTCTAAAATTTTATAGAAATCGCTTGGTTGCTTTCGGAGACTAGCGTAGACGAACACAGTGGCACGTGATTAAGTTGATAAAAAAAAAATAAATATTAAAATCTTTCATATTCAAATGAACTGGCCATAAATATTTGATTTTCAATGGTTTCAACAATAGCTAAATTAGAGCAAATCGAGCTAATAGAAAAAAGTATAATCTCAAATTTGAAACCACATTTTCCTTGTTTCCTAAACTCTTTCTATTTCGATATTGGCAAGCCGCATTCAAGCCTATCTTCTGCATTGCATTTTTCACTTTATACTTTAAGCCATAAAAATTTAATTAAATTGAAAAACTTTTTTTAAGGCCCCTACCCAAATTGCTTGAATTATAAGTGAGCCCACCAATTTGGTTGTTCATTAACCACAAACGCGTTGTTGTGAGCCTGGCGTTTCATGTACTTCAAGTAAACTTTTTTACAATTCATTTGTTTTGGATAGCATTTGGGGTGAGCGGAAAAAGGTTTTTGGTTCGTTTGCGAAGTGCTGCGGTTTCGCGGCCGCTGACATATTTTGCGAAAAATTATTACAAAACTTGTTTTATTTGCACTCACTTTTTCACCGTTAATTAGACGAAACATTTTGCGGTTCGCAGAGGTTGTCATCGTTAACTGATAATTGCAAGAAATAAATAATTGAAAAAGTTTTACTAAAAGTTTATAGTAATTTTGTTTTAAATTTTATTGAATTTTCCTAACGAAAAAAAAAATAGAAAAAACTAGTTATGCATTATCCTAGTAAATTTTCAAGGTAAACAATAAGTTAGTTGGTTACGCTGATTCGACTGTGAGTTTATGGGTTGGAGTTATAAATTATCAAGCTTCTTTTACACTACAGTTTGTAAGGCACTTTTATAAAGGCTTGAGTACACGAAATAAAATCTAAAATAGCTTGTACTTTAAGAAAATATTTTGGAAGTGACACTCCATAGTTTCGCAACCTCTTTAAACCACCACTAAAACTGGCTGAAATGTGCGCTTGCAGAAGGTAATTGTCAATCATTTCAACCCTTATTACCGACGCTGTCAAACCCAGTAGAAAATTAAAGTTTATTTAGCCCGTGTAAAATCCTTTCTATTTTACATTTAAGGTGGCTCGGCTTTCTTAGTATACTCCTTTTTCTTAACTCCCTTTTCTATTTAATCGCAATCCAAGTGACACTTCTTTAGTTTGAGATAGTATAAAGACTCAAAGCGCTGTTTGGGTGGCCGGAACCACATAATTTTTAGCTATTCACTGAAATTTATTATATAGTGAGTTTAACTATCGTATAAATTAGTTCCAAGTTTAACGGCTTTGGGTTCAAGTTCGAGATTTTTTAAGTTCTGAATCTGAGCCCGAGCTACATTTTTTACGAACATTTTTCATATCTTAACCCCATAATCCCCCCAGCCATCTTAATGGCTGAAGTCATTGCAATTCCAAAACCTGGTAAAGACTTATTTTTAACAGCATCATATAGACCAATTAGCTTACTTTCAGTGCTGTCAAAAATATTCGAGAATCCCCTGTGCCAGCCACTGTTACCTATTATAGAACACAAACATATAATACCTGACCACCAATTTGGGTTTCGACGAAAACACTCGACCATACAACAAATCCATTGTGTGACTTATAAAATTGTAAACGATCTTGACGACAAAAAGTTCTGCATAGGAGTAGATGTAGACAAAGTTAGACAAAGGACTAATCAGCAAATATACTTGCTGCGCAATATATTCCCGCATAACGTACTACAGATATTAGTATACTATATCACAGAAAGACATTTTTCGTGAAGTACTCAGATGAATATTCCACATTAAGAAAAATCAAAACAGGCGTACCACAAGGAAGTGTACTAGGAACGTTATTACACACTATCTTTACAGCGGATATACCATCACCAAATGACGACGCTTCAATGATAGCCACATTTGTTGATGACACTATAATACTTAGCACACATAGCCAAGTAAACACAGCAACATCCAAACTGCAACAGCATCTGGATACTAGCCTAAGGTGGTTTGAAAACTGGAAAATAAAAGTAAATAATACCAAAACAGTATATGTTATATATACAAGTAAAACTAACTTCACACCAGCTCGTACAACGATTGACGGAGCTGACGTAAAACTTGAAAATGTAGTCAAATACCTAGGATTATATATTGACAACAAACTCAACTGGAAATACCATATACTAAAAAAACGGGATCAAATCAAGCTGAGGATTAGTCAATTATATTGGCTGCTCAAATCACAATTAACATTAGAAAACAAAATACTGATCTACAAAGCCATTATAAGATCAATCTGGACGTACAAATTTGGGGAATGGCCAAAAAAACAAATACAGACATAAAACAAAGACAACAATCAAAAATCATTCGTATGATCAACAAGGCTGGTTGGTATATAACTAACGTTGATCTGCATCGTGATCTTAATATTTCAACAGTGACAGAGGATATTACAAAAATAAGTCGTATCTACCAGACGAAGACGAAGCTTACCCAACACTCAAACGTTGGTGTCAACCTACTACCAATACAGGAACTTCAATGCAGACGCAGGCTACAGAGGACAAGGCCAGTGGATCTGGTTGAATAAATTCGAAGCTAGATACAACACATATATAAATACCGCTTTCTTTGTTTATTTTTGTATGTTATATTTTTATTTTACTTTATTTTGTTCTATAATTCTATTAATTTAATTTAAATGTATATTATTTTTGTTACTATTTTGGTTTTGTCCCCTACATCTTTAGAAAAATGAGAAACTTTTGTGATCTGCTCACATAAGTTAACTATAACTAACCTCAAATAACATTTAAACTATGTACTAATAGTCTTAATAAAAAGTAAAGACATATGTAGACGACATATGGAAAATAAAAAAAAAAAATAAAAAAAAATTTGTTTTATGTCGAATACATTTGCTTGGCTCTAATACTAACGGCCTACCACTGTATTCACCATATTTGTGTTTCCGATATCAAAATTGCCATCTGTGCTACCCATTCGAATTCGGTGTAACAAGCCTCAACAAGCCTCAACAAGCTCAACAAATTATCCTATCATATATAAAACAATGTAGCAAAAAGCGTCTGTTTCCCTCTGCTGTCTGTAATTTTCAACGAATTTAGTTGGTTTTCTTTTTAAAAGTAGATAATTATGGTACGAAATTGATAGACTTAAAAAAAAATTCAAAAACATTACAAAAATATTTTTAAAAAAAGCACATTTATTTATATACTTCAAATATATGGTATAATACTATTTCTGTTTATAAGCCAGTACTCGCTTTGAATGTCATTGATTGTGATTTAAGTAAATTATTGAATTTATTAACGCCGGATTTATGCGTCCGAGTCATCCAAAATTAAAGTATCCATATGAAGATCTGCCAGCGCAGCCATTTGAACGCTGTCATATTTCATTACCAATTGTATCAATTAGTACACTGTTATTGAAAAACCCTGTACAATACAATACCTAAGGACATTTTTTTCTTTATGTCTCTGCTAACCAGCAGGTGTTAAGAAACTACTTTCAGTTTAGGCAACTTCACGACTTTTTAAGCATTGGCCAGATTCTTACAAATTACAATTTCCCCTCTAATACTTTTATGATATATATATATATATATATATATATATCATGACCAAAATTACTTGACATTGTTGGGTGAACCTTGCCATTTTCAATATAATTTTTACTCATTACTGCATTCCTGAAATTCGAGCATTTCAAGTTCACACAAATTTTTCATTTTTAGCCAAGAAAGTTGCTCAACTTAAATCTTTAAGCTAACGAAATTAATTTAAGCGCATAAATTGTGACAAACAGTTTACGCATGCATGACCACCTGAGTTCTATCAAAATGATTGCTTTCCTTTGCGCAAATAACAAATTAGGCGACAACAAGTACGAGAACATCATATAAAAAGTGGAGCAAGACCGTCTCGAAGTGGTTGTTATGGTAATCCCTAGTCGTTTAACACAAACGAAATGGTACGAGTAGCAAATGTAATTTCAATATTTTGCCATTTTAATTTTGATTTGACCTTCAGCAAATACGACTAAGCAATTCGAATACACAGAAGAGGGGTAGAGAGTGAGACCAGTTTTGTTTGGGTTGGTATGGTCTAGTTAGTAAGACGGCTCAAACGAAAGAAAGTATCTAAAATGACATAAACTGTTGAAAGCATGACAAGAGAGAGAACAAATAAGAAAAAATACAATTTAGCTATAGAAAGTCGTGGGTGTTGTTCGGGTGGGCGAATTTTGGGGGCGCATTGGTTGAGATGTCGACAGAAGCTGAAGTGAACGAACGAAACCATTTGAAAAGATACAATCAAATTTTTCATCATTAAAAATGTCGTTGTTGTTTTGTTGCAAAGTTTTCAATACCCGTTTACTATTGTTATTTGTTTTTTTGTCTATGCAAACATGTGCCACAACATTCTTCTTAGTGATGCTTCACATGCTTTTGCAATTTTTGAAGCACGAAAGTTCTAGCAAAAATTAGCAAACCAGTGCAAAACGAGGACTTTTTTTTTGCGTTTCCTGTTCATTCTTTGTACTTATTTATCAGATGTATAGGGTAGTAGGTCTGGCAGTCAAATCTTAAACGAAAGTTACTTGGAAAAGTGTTTGCTGATAATGTTGACGCTGAGCATAATATGTATGTCTCCAAATGAATCCCTTTAAATAAATTGTATTTATTTGTTGATTTATAGTTTCGTCACAACAAGATTTTGTCATTAATTGGCGTCTATTATGCGAAAGGTAGCTAAGTACTTAGCAAAACATAGAAATTTCCATTTAAACTTGTTACCTCGTCTTCGTTTCTTTTATGCAGCAAAAGTTCGCAATGTTCAACCAAAGCAACGTGTAACTAACCAAGCACAACTCTATTCTCTTGTTCCCACTTTTATTTTTTCATTCATTCATTCAGTAATTCATTCAATCTCTCATGCCTTTGGCAATTAAATTTGAATGAAAGTACGTGCTACACGGGTATTTCCGGTTCGCCGCACTTTTGAGTCACAGGCAACTACAGTCAGCATTGGCCTTGAGAGAACATTGTGATGAGACGATGAGACGACGGACATTCTATTTGGCTCGACAGGTTTATGGTGAGTTTTCAGAGCACTCGTTGTATTTTAAGCTTGTGGAACTTGGCAATTCGTTTTAATGTTATATTGCTTTATATACTAATTTTATACTTAAAACGTATAGCTGGTGATCGCTAAAGAAAGTGTTATATATACAACTGGGTAACAATTCTACAACAATTTTTATAATTTAAAGAACATTAGTTAATTGGCAGAGCTCTCTGCTGTCTGCCTAGACATATGCTTATGATAAACACTAAAAATATATATATCTGTAAGTGAATTCCGATAGCTAGAACTCCTTTGTCAACCCTCCCATTTACTACACTCACCAGCCCCGTTTTTTGCGAGATAGCGTATCGTTCAATGTTTGGGTTTTCCCCGAGTTTAATACATAAATAACTTAAACTATTACATAAGATTTTACTTAATTAATTAATTCGTTTTATTAAATAAGTTTTCTGTATTTTATAGCTAGTTTTACACAATTTACTTTATTTCACATACCGTTCAAAGTGTCTATAATTTCATTCTCTGTTAGTTGAGATTTCCCCAAGTATTTTCTTCATGTTATTATGTATCGATAGATTGATCGGTACGAAATATTACAACATCAGAAAATCTGACTAGCATAAATAGATTTCTATTCGATAATACACGATTCAAAGTTAAAAAAAAAAAAATTCTGGGAATGAACAATTTTCAGAAGCCTCATGCCGCCTTAATTTATTACAATCTGCAGCTCTGGATTGACAGAGCACCGCCATTGCTCGCTCGGTTCAATTAGTTTGCTGGATGACTTTTTCTAAAATAATTGAAAATATTGTTTTAACATACTTAAAGATCAATTTAGTTTTAGATTTCGCACCGAATTGTCAGAACTATCATGAGAGCTTTTGAATGCAAGCAAGACTGTGCAGCTATGGTGTCCAGATTTACTTTATAAAATTAAGTGAGATGGCTACAGGCGAATGCACCACTATGGCTCGCAGTTATAGAATTATACAAAACTTATTTCATACTGCTAAGATTAGTATTCAATGTACATATGTAACACGAGTAGTTATATTTAAACAGATTTCAATGAATTCCATACAGACAACAACAAATGCTTTTTCCATGACTGTCATTCTTAACGCGCGTTCACTGTAGCTAAACCATTTATCTTGTATTCCAGCAGCATTGTTTTTCACCTGCTGTGTACTTTGTTTTGGCGTAAATTTCATAGCGCTGCTGCTGTTCCTGTTCCTGTTGCGACTGTCATTGCTGATTTTTATTATATTTTACAAAACAGAATGTGATGGCATACTTGTAGAAGCGCTCCACCAGCAAATAATATTAGAGTGTCTTGAGGTGATGCTCATAATCATTCAATGTCCCATGAATTAACAGTTTGACCTTTCTCAACATCGTTGTCCTCGCGTAGTCAGAGGCCTTTTTCACAGAGAAAGCGTTATTAAATTTGTAGCTTCTTTTACTTACAGCAATTGTGTGCTTTGTTTAGCGCCATCCGCCAATTGATTGTCTGCTGTTGCATTCCTTTCTACACATTTGAGGCTGATTTGTAAAACGAACTAACAAAGTTTTATGGTCTTTTTTCTTAACTGCTCTGTCGGCACAAAGTCAATTTAACTTTTTCCAATTTCGTATTACATTTTTTTTTTTTGTGTGTTGTGGCACTTTGCAGCACTTTTTCGACAAGTTCGCCGGAAACAGTAAACTTTCCAGCGGCAAAAGTTCACAAAAAATTAATTTTCCTCTGAGTTAAAATGTTGTTTAACCCTTTCCGAAACAGTTTTACCTTTTATGTAAGTCACTCAATCATTCGGCAAGTTTGTCATTTAATTAAGTATTGCAAAACAGAGGAAATGACATTTCAAGCACTATATTCAAAGAGCTTCAAACAAGAAAATGCATTGGATTTTTTCCCATTTGTATTTACAGCTTAATAAATTTTCTTTACGATAACTCAGTAGAATTGGAATGTTTGCTTGTTTATGCGATAATAATCTGTTGTTTGAATATTCAAGAGGTGATAATTAATATTCAATTAAACAGCAGAAATCGTCAAGCATGCAAAAGATATTTCATTCAACTTAGCAAACAATGTGCTCTACAACAGCATGCAAGCGCTACGCTTAAAAAGGCTGCACCCTCTAGATCTACCATTCTGTAGCCGAAGGTTTACGTTTCAATCGCATCGGAGACTAGTTCTCGCATAGCACAACATTTACTCAAGCTTTCATAAAAAATCATACATGGTACCTAGTGTTACTTAGTAGATAGTTTGTTACCTTAAATGGGCCATGCATACAAAGATACGATGGGATGAGGATCGATTGAAGTTCTACAGACCTACAGCGAATTTTGCGATTCGAGCGATTGTACTGAATACCAGAACTTAGGGACTTAGTTCGAGTGAGCTTATTACAAAAATAATTAAAACTTGCTACAACTACCGTTTCTAAGCACCTTTAATATGCCCTACGAAATCTGTCTATATATATAAAACAAAGATGTATATTTGTACAAACTTTGTTTGTTGCTATGCTTGAGTATTGCGCTTGACTGAGTCATCTGATCGATATGAAATTTGGAATACATGTTCTTGCAAGACTAACGAAGCGTTTTAGTGTAAGTTTCATTGAAATCCGTTGACTAGAAGTTGGGAAATTCCATCCAATTTACTTGTATGAAATCAATGTTGCTTCATCATTTTGCTGTTGAAAAGTATGTCAAATTTGAACTCGAAAATCTGTGAAAGAAAAATTATAAAAAAAGTTTAACTGAATGTATAAGAAATAATGTATAAGAAAAGGAAGATGTTGAGTACGAAAACACTCACGGATACCCTCTAGTTTAATATAAAAAGAGGTTGCTAGTTTGTCGTCAAAGAATCTTTATGGATTTTTTAATATTAATAGAAAACAAAGTAATTAAACATGTCTGTCTGCACTTTTAATAGAAGATAACTGGGCCATACCTGCAATCACTCTTCTATTTTTTTATGCACGTTGTTTTTGTGTTTGTGGTACTTTGTATCTACGACTTCATTTAATACTTATTGAAGTATTATGTCCAGTAATAAAACGGGGCCGCACCATCGTCCCTTTTGAATTAATAGTAATAATTTGAATATATAAAATTTGGTTGCCTTTACTTTGAAACGACTCAGAAGTCTATAAATATTGAATGGAAACTCGGTGCTTATTTTGTGCACGCATCAATGGGCTTTTTGTATATACGTAAAACTGACTAATCGAATTGAAATCATCCCAATCTAACATGTCCAAATAATAAAAAAAACACAGAGGCGCTCGAACCGAACCGAGCGCAAAAATCCTAGCTCCATAGTCCTTATGGTTAACGAGAATATGCGTTTCTAACATATGCACAAATGATTTCATATGTATAAAAATTCTTATTTATTTATGTTTTGTTGTTATTTTTTATGTATTGAAAGCATTGCTTTAGGCTCACCCGCTAAAAACTCACACCATGCCACTCATTTGAATGGTACTTTCAGCGGCTCTAGTTCATTTCAAGGGCTTAAAGTTTCACATTCGAATATCTTATGCAATGATCATAAATAACGCGTAAAGTCAAATATTATGTGAGAAAAGAATCTTTCTGTGGCAGAATATGTAAGCCAAACGATTCCAATGGTTTATTTATAAGATCCTACTGCCTTTTATTTTACTTTTACTTATATTTTTATATGACAATATGACTGTTGAAGTAGAACATATCCGACCCTTTAAAGTGTATCACAATGAAACACAAGGGTTGTTGCTGTCATATAAATTAAGTGAGTTGTTAGATGTTTTATGTGCACTTTGAAGATAGCGATGTAGTAAGCACTTTAAGAGCAGAACAGAATTTATTTAGATTTAGAATGGTAGTTTATTACAATAGTAGCTTTATAGATGCTTTAGGAAGTGGCCAAAAATTGTCATAATTATTTTTAGCAGTGAAGCTTTAAAAATTTCCTTGGCTATGATTACCGACTAGGAACTCATATCGCATTCAGATCGAAGCAATACTTAGCACGCTCCACTTCAAAGTGTTTTCAAACCATTTCTTCTAAAATAGGCTGGAGCGCATTAGGAATTATTCGCTTTACCATATTCAAACGTACTTTCTAGTTTCGCTGCCATTGTTATTAAGTGAAGAGGATATAAAATAAAACCCGAAATAATAAAAGTAAAACTTTCTTAATTTGCAAACACTTTCCAAAGGCTTTGCGTTGATTCTTACCAACCATTGGCATCCAAAGCAACCGAGCTTCTTTGCCAGTTACCACAGGGTTACTTACATTTATTCAGTGCAATTTAAATGCAGCTTGAACTCGAGAACACATCAGGCAGACTTATAACCGCATAAAAGTGAAAGAACAGAAGAAAACAAACTCTCACTTAAATCAACTGGCAGCTCTTGCTGTCATATAACTAATCTCAGCTTAACTTAAAGTTTTGCCGTAGAGCAGAGGAAAATGTATTAATATTTACGCGGGCTTTGTAGCCACACACACACATACAAATTGACTGAGCATAGAAGTCAAAAAGCAACAAAATACAGTGAGAACTGCTATGTAGTCGTAATGTTTAAATAAAAGTTGTAGCTCCAGCCACTAAGGCAACTACTATAGCAGAAGTTGAAGAAGAAGTAGAAACTCGATTTCAATGGATGAAATACACTTCGTTAGTTGCGCGCAGACTTGGCAAAAAAGAAAAACAAAAAAGGACGAGCTAAAATCACACGCGGCTAGCAATGAAATATTTTTAATTAAAATTGAAATCTTCAAGCGTAAGTGTTTTATTCCATTTTTTTCCAGCGACTGTTTGTAAATTGTGTAATATTTATTTTAGCGTTGTTGTACTGGATTACGAGTATGCAACGGATTGAGTCACAGCGGAAGTAGTGGAATTGACATTTTTCTTAAATATTATTGCTGCTTTCTGGCGCTCCTACACATGTACACATACAAACTTTATAAACAATTTAATGCTTTACGCAAAAGTTTTAGCTCTCAGCGTCGTTGGCCTAGTTAAGTCTTCAAGCCTGTAGTGTGGGCGGCTGGTTTTTGGCAAATAAAATAATTGTGAAATCAACAAAATGAATTATTTTTCTTTGCTTTTTCCTTGGTCCTTATTTGGCTCTCATAATGAACAGTTTATCTAGGATATTCAACTCAACAGATATTGAATCTGTTTCACGGATAATTATAAAGATAGCACAGTGGAGTCTCGACTACTCGAACTCGAATTTTAAAGAGAAAAAGAAGTAAAATATTATGACTTTTTATTTGAGATTTCCCGAACTACATTCACACACAGTGTTATTTAGAAATGTTAATGAATGACTTATGTTAATGGGCTAGTTACTACTGGAACACTAACTGACGCTCAAATCATTGACATAGTTAATCAAAATGTAGTTGTTGAAATGAATGAAACGTACGTTGATTCTACTGATTCAGCACATGTTAATCATGCATATGAAATAAAGAAGCCAGCGGCATAAATTCAATAAATATGTATTCTAAAATTTGATTACGAATCTATAGCTCGACAAATGTACTAAGACATTGCGTTGCTCTGCATCGAAATTTTAGCAATTAAATACTTTGTAACTCGAAATTCTTGAAAGTTGAAAATTCGTTAACTCGAAATTTTTAACATTTCCCTTGAACTTCGCGCTATCGAGTTTCCACTGTATTTAGGTACTGTGCTACAGTGGTTACCAAATTTTTGACCTCACGGACCAGTAGATTCATAATTTAAAGCCCGCGGACC
Source organism: Cacoxenus indagator (assembly GCA_035041755.1). Classification (NCBI taxonomy): domain Eukaryota; kingdom Metazoa; phylum Arthropoda; class Insecta; order Diptera; family Drosophilidae; genus Cacoxenus; species Cacoxenus indagator. Next base: position 2,440,981 of record JAWNKX010000665.1, read on the forward strand.
ACTAATAGGCGTTTTTAAGTGTTAAATATATTTATAAAATAATTGTAATCTAAGAACACATAAAATGCAATGTAAAACTTAACGTGATGAGTAAGTATATTCCACATTTTTCTGGAGACCAATGAACTTTCTCGTGGACCACTAGTGACCACTAGACCGCTGCTGTAGTACATAGCCTAAATAGAAATGTCGGAGCTAATTTTATGCTTATGAGCATTTTAAATAATACTTACATTAATTAACAAATAGCATCTTTGATTTTCTGAGAAATGTTGCCGAAAGAATTACAAAGCGTATTATAAAATTTGCTCCGAATATAAGGAGAATTCATTTAAAAAATAGAAAACTCTTAATTTACTTTACCACATCAATTTAGTCGCTTTCAAAGTAGCCCCCACCTGCTAAAATGCACTTTTGCCAACTCTCGAAACAGTCTGTAAAATGCGTTTCCAGTAGGGCCCTCAACACGGTTTTTAACCACTCGATTCAAGGTATTCACGTTGTAGCCTTTGAGTCCAGAAGTCAAAAAGTACAAAAATAAAAATAAGTTATTGCTTTCATAATGTGAATGACTAAGTAATGCGCTTATTTTTCGGACACAAAAAAAAAAAAAGAAGGAATATCAGAGATTATTCCACTTATACTGTGCCTCAAGAAGGTAGATCCCATAGCTCATGGAACCAATTTTACTTTAACTGTATTGAAACAGCTACACACTACAAAACTGTTATTGAGTTGTTTAAGCCGTTTCAACTTTACTTTGTCTGAGTCCCACAGCATAGAATCATTCGCTCAACGAGATAGCTAACGACGCTCCTAGAACTGCCACATCGCAACTCGCGACCGGGAGAAGTTATGAATATAACTCGTTACTTGCAAGCGCATCATAGACAAATCATTTCAAAAAACATATAATATGGCACCATGAGCAGACTGTTTTAGGCTTGCTAACTAGCAAGTATTATGAATGATGAACTATTTAGCGAATATAGACGACTTTCGATACATAATTTCTATAAGATACGAGATTAGATTGGCGTGGTATGACGTGCTATGGCGGACTGCGCTTCATTGGCTTAATTGTGCTGGCTTCGCTAGCAGTTACAATAACTTAGTCTCTTTAAGGCAATCGAGCAATAAAAGGAAGAACAACTTTTTTTTTTTTTTTGGTAATCGAAAATATTAAAAGTTTGTGTGTTCGTATGTTATAGGCTGCCATAGTGTTCTTTCCATTGCGATAAAACTTTGTCAACTTATTGCTTGTACTTGCGTGCATAAAATAGGCATAGTATAATTATATAACTGACGTTGATGCGCATGTCGTATGTATTGGAACTCGATGAAATTTTTTTTTTTTTTCATTTCATTATCGATTAAGATTACTATTTCAAATTTACACAATTAATATTTCTAGTTTTAATTAATTTGTAAAATGAATTCGAAAAATATTCATTTTGCTCCATTTGCGTACAATTGCAATATGATTTTTGGCTAATTTATGTTTGTAAACGCTTGTTTTACTTGTAGCCAATCCTTGCGAAATTATTTAAGTTCTTCCTTTTGGCTTTGGAGCATGGAGCAAAAAGCTCATTTCCAAAATAATCTTGAAAACTTTGGAAATTCTTCTCGTGTTTTGTGCAAATTTCTGATTTTTCCACTTCAGCTCATACTTTTTCTCTCAATCATTTGTGTTTCCAAACTACTTGCTGCCTTAAAGTATGCAACCTTTTAAAACAAGCACTGTTACAATTTGTTTTCAGTAGTTGGAATAAAGTTTTAGCTTCAGCAACTTTCTGTGGCATACAAGTACACATGCTAATAATAATGTTGAATGCTCGTAAAGTGCACGGCCCCTTAAAAGTACAAACAACGCTCACTCCCTACCACGCATATAGAATGGTTTGTGCATGCTCAAAAATTCTATGAAACTTGGTTGTCGTCATATTTATGAAAATAACTTCATTTCGCATAGCATTTTTTATATATATTTTTTGTCGCAAATATTTTCTTACTGGAGTTGAAGCAACGACAAATGGGTTTGGCGAATTCGAAAACCAGCCCCAGTCAAGTGTATGGAGTATAGGATAAATTGACTGTGTATACGACAACAAAAAAGTATAAGAAAAAAAACAAAAATAGAGAAAAAAAAGTGTTCAAGCACTACCGTAGTCGTTTGTTAGTTGTTAGTCCAGCATGTCAAAGCAACTCAGCTGGATTCGTATACATACGAGTATGCGTATAAGACCAACAACTGTCACTGACAGTTGATTATGCATGCAAAGCGTTGAGAGTATGTATCAAATTCTACAATTTGACGTTGGTTGAGTGGTTGGTTGCTTTGAAGTGGCACAGATGTACAACACATATTAAATGCTGTGTAGCAATTTAATTTAGTTGGAGGCTGTTGCCTTTGGCATACACAATTTTACACGCTATCGGCAGGCAGTTTGTAGTAGCAATAAATTTAATAGAAATTCTTGAAAATTAATTCGGTTGCCATTTTCAAGTAACAATTTTCGTCATATTTCCGGACTGGTAAAATAATACAAATGCTAATTGAGAGAATTGCTCGTAGCTTAAAACTGTCAAGATTTCCGTGAATTTATGGCGCCTTGAATGCTTATTAAAAACTTCGTAGACTAAAAGTATGCTATGGATTTTTTTTGTTTTTCGTAAATATTATGTATTCAATTTCACTTTTGACAAATTTAGAAGGCCTTCTCAGCAAGCTGAAGAACCTACTCACTCCTCAGCTGTTCCAACTCGTCAGGAGCTTTATAACGGACAGATGCTTTCGTGTTGTAAACGATGGTGAGAAATCGACAAGAAGACCAATCTGCGCTGTTGTACGCCAAGGCAGCGTATTAGGCCCTACGCTGCATACGATTTATACAGCAGACATGCCTAAGTCAAGAGTAGTCACACGAGTGGATGAGAAAAACGCACTCATAGCAATTTACGCGGACGATACTGCAGTGCTAATCAGAAGTCCAAGTATAAAAGTTGCCACGGAGTCTTTGCAGCAATATGTGTGTTGCTTTGAGAAGTGGGCTCTAGACTGGAATATAGGCATCAATGCCAGCAAATGTGGCTGTGTTACGTTTGCCACGAGGCCATTGTCTTGCCCAGGCATATCGTTACTAGGACTCTACTCTGAAGCACAAGTCTGCGCATAAATACCTAGGAGTCATACTGGACAGTAGACTTACATTTAAAAGACATGTAACAATGGTTCAGCGGTCCGTGAAATGTCGTGGCTGTTGTCCCCCAAGATCAAGCTATCCTTGGATAACAAGACAACAATATACAAGACAATTTTAAGCGCCGCAAGTGTACGGCATAGCTGCTTAGTTGCATATCAATAAAATCAGAATTGCTCAAGCTAAAACGCTTAGAAAAATCTGCAATGCTCCCTGGTACATGCGTACAAGGGATATCGAAAAGAATCTTAGAGTTTCTAAAGTCGGCGATGTTATACAGGCACAAGCGGGGAAATATCTAGAGAGCCTTCGTTCTCACGCAAATGCACTCGCCTGACAGGTAACTTCGAGAGCCAGAAAGAGAAGACTCAAAAGGATCTTCCTATGAGGGTCCTCTCATAAGTCAAATTTTGTAAATTATCTATATGTAAATAAGTTATTGTAAATATGTAAATATGTATTATTCATATAAGTTGTTACTAAGTCCATAGGTTTACATTATTTTTCCTTTTTCTTTGATATACAATTAGGTTAGGCTGCCACTGGAGGTAGTAGGGAACGAGTTAATAATTTTTTTAAATAAATAAATTCCAATATTAAAAAAAAAAATTTGAATACAAATTTGCTTTATGGTACTCAGATTTCAATGCACGATTACTACAAAATCGCTGCGTGCTTTAAGGGCGCAAATTGGAGCTATGCTCATAGAAGTCTTTAAAGCCTTCAAAATCAATGTCATCAAATTGCTACTCCGATAAAACGAATGAATCAAAAAAATAGGCTGAATAAAATTAATAAAAATGCCTAACAAAAACATTGCTGTTCTAAGGTAAATTAAGGTCTCAGTTATTATATGAAGAAAAAGATAGCTGTACTCCAACTACAACGCCAGTCAAAAAAAAACAATTTAAATAAATAAAAAATAATAATAATAATAATAAAAAATTAAGAAAAAACCTTTTCCAATCATTTGATAAAAATTAAAACATACTGCGTTTTCGAGCAGCTTGTTTCCGCTGCACTTGACTTTCTACTTATCTGCCAGCAGCTTGCCATATTGCATTAAGAGATTGTTCATAATTAATTATTTATTATTTATTTCTCAATTATTTTGGCAATTTACAAATTCAATAATATACTTAAATGACAATTAATGGCATTCAAAGCGAATAATGCTTTATAAACTGAATAATATATAGTTTACAGAATAGCAAACCGAACTAAAAAGTAAATTAGTTTAGGCTCTACTAAAATTACTCATTTTCATTTAACGCTGATAATCCTGGTTAGGTCATAGGGACAAAGTTGTGAAAGTATTGTATTGTCATCGGTGCTTGATAGCTGTGCAAAGTTTCAGTTAATCTGACATTTTGTAGTGTGTGAAAAATCACGTTCAAAGTTTTGGTTACACATTACAAATATACATGAGAAGCTTATATAAGACATGTAAAAACAATTAAATATTTGAACTTTCTCTTCTTTAAAATGTGCTTGTTCGTTTTAGATTATTGTTTTGCCTATACAGTTCGCTTCCTAATTATCTACATTAAAAAAAAAACCAACTGAATTGATTGAAAATTAGGGTCAGTAGAGGGAAACAAACGCTTTTCCTCACATTGTTTTATGTATGTAGAGCTAAGGAGTTGTGTTTATAAAACAAATGAAACGGCATTATAAAATTAAGTGAGGTGCTTTCCTTCATTAGTCTATACTCGTAATATTAGTATCATACTTGTAAAGGTTTTGAACTTCGTAAACCTTAATTAAGTTTGATTAACGCTGGCATAAAATCACAACATACAAAAAAACCAAAAATAATTAAAAAGGCTTTAACTTGAGAATATAGCCAAAATACGTACATATTTTGTACACTTAAAAATAGACCCAAATATTTTTTTGACAACTTTAAAAGTGGGCTTTTCTCCCTTTTGTATTGAAAATGCGTAAAGATGAGTCCACTCTACATATACGCGTATCTCTACGTTGCGCGGATGTGAAAGCTTAAACGGAAACATAAAACGGCAGCAGTAGCCAAGGCGAATAAGAAATAAGGAAACAAGCTAAATAAAAAATAAAGACAAGAACAACAGGATGTAGGGAAATGAAAGAAATAAAAAAGCCAGTTTAAGCCAAGTGAAAATCCTAACGTTGAGTGGATTTTAAAGAACACCTGGAATAATTGATGTAACGTACGTGTAAGGATTTTACGAAAAATACACATACCAACTAACAACCACGCTCACTCACTCGTCATTAAGCCATAAAGCATGCAACGTTTTTACTGCTCCGTTTTCACACTCTGCAAACACGAAGCAAGCGATTTCAGAGTGGTTATTACTTTGTGTGTAAAATAAGATTGTAAACATTTAATAACGACGAACAACACTGACACAAGTACAAGTGAAATAACAAGACTGGCGTAAAATTCTTTGAAATTCATTGACACTTTTCAGCGCAGAATCAAGGAGAATGGGTCAATTAAAAGTGAAATATGAAATAAAAGCCAAAAAATATACCATAAGCTGATTAAATGTTCGAGTAACGAGTCCAATAAAATAAGAAAATCAATGAAAAATACAAAATTTAAAGCGTTGAAAAGTAAAACATTATATGATTTGCAGATTAAAGCCAATAAAAATACATCATAGTAGGCCTAAAAGCGTGCAACAAAATTTTAAGCCATGTCATAGCGATGTCATAGAGAAGTATTAAACTGCATTTGCATTAAATAAAAAACAAAACAATTTGTGGGTGGGTTTTAATATAATTGCGTTAAGATTAGCATTATGTTTATAAAAGCCGGTAAGTAGGCAATAAACATTGTTTTATGTTTTGTGTTTAATATTTAATAATAGATATAATATGTAACACAACAATGAAGCATTAAATTTACTAAGTTAAAATAAATATTACAAATTTAATCAAACATTTACATTTTTATTTTTTTTTATACAGAAATAGTCGAAAAGCAGCCATTACTTTTTGCAAAGTTTGTTTAGCATGACATTGAATTCCTTAACTATATGAAAGTGTATTTGCCTAAAATTGACAACAAAGCCTGAAAGTATGCAAATTAGTTTGTTATAAAAGAACGTAATCATTGCTTGACTCATGTACGCCGGCATCAACATACAAGCACATCAAGCAACAACACATTTTGAACTGCTGCATGAAACACTTGTCAAATGCAGAGGTTGGAGCAGTGTTTTAATTTCTTCGTTCCAGAGCGATTGAAGTGCGAGCGCCAAACTGTGCTAATGCAGCGCATGCGCTTGCAGACTGGAGCAACTCTCTCACGCTTTGAAACGTTTGGCTCGCGTAAACAAAACTGTCTGCAATGTTCAGATGGCAACATGTGAATGCGGTAGCTCAAAAACTTAACGCATCGCGTTGCTTTTAATCAGCAGCACAACACAGACGTTCCGCATCACGTGCTGAACGTGCTAGTGGCGTTATCGGCTATGCCAGTGGCTGAGAAGCCGTCGGTGATTACTCCTGGCGGCAGCACAGCGAAACGCACAGAACAGCAGAACGCGGAATATTTGGCGACGGCACGCTGAGCGCCGTTTTCATTGTTTGTTTTGAATAATGTATTTATTACGTTTTGTTTTAACTTTGTCTTACGTGAGTCATTTTATGCAGCCATGCTTAAACGGCGTACAGGGTGTCTCACAAGACTTTTGGCTTCTTAGACCACGCTCCATGTGATTGACTTGTAATCGTGGGTGGTGAGTTTGAATCCATTTGCATTTTAGAAGGCTGGAGTAATAATACATATATTTTTTATTATGTAGATGTGCTCATAGACAAAAAGGCAAGGAGGAGGTTTACTCCACTCTTCATTGCAGGTGCGTATATCATTAAAAATGTTCCTTAGATTGGATAGTTAAATAAGACTTAAATGATTTAAAAACTGGGTCAACAATCAAAATGTGCCATTTTTTGCGAGGAAGTCCATAGGCAAAACATAACGATTACGTCCGAGGTTTACGGTTTAAACCAGGCCAACACCTCTCAACAAAATTTAATATAAACTAACAGTCTTACTGGGCTTTACGACTAAATGTTTCAAAATTAAAAGTCTTTAAGTGTTGTTGGATTGGTTCATGGTTGTGTCGTTGATTAATATATGAAATACAAGGCTGAGAGTCTGAACGTCAAAGAACCATGTATGTACATAAAAAAATCAAACAGTTAGAACTCTGCTTATGGTCACTATTCTTTGAAAGTCACTCACACTGTTTGGATTTAATTTGAAACCTTAGTTTATATAGTGGTAAACTTTCTATGTGTCATATGCAGACGATTCCGACAACTTTCAGCTCCTCAACTGAGGACTTTTTTTATTTATTTATTTATTTGTATTTTTTTTTTTTTTTTTGCATACAAATGGCATTAATCTCTTTGTCAAGTTGATAAATAATATATCACAGAATTTTGATGAGCTCACTTGTTCTTATATATTCAACTAGTCTGGCAACGCCAAAGCACTGTACGATCCAACAAGTGCTCTCCCTCTTACAGTCGCTGTCGCTCTCAACAGCACATTTCGTACACCACTTTTATGTGCGAATTTATGCATGTGTGCGAGCATAAAAAACTTTATGAATGTGTGTATTATAATCAAGTCAAATCAAATAAAAATGTTTATAAACCACATTGTACATTAAAGTAAAATCAGTGTCTTTAATAAATAAACATAGTTTTTGGTCTGTGACGTACGAATGATCAGATTAAATTCACTTGAAATTCGAGTTCTCTAGAAATTAGGCGAGAGCATAAATGCCAGTGAGAATACGCATAAATTTGTGGTGTTGTTGTGATTGCTGCAACAAACACCAATAACAAACGTAAAGAAAGCAAGCAACCAAGTGAGCGTAGCTTATGCTTGCTTGGCTTTTGTTATTGTTGATTTGTGTGCTGCTCTCGCTATCGCCGTCTCGCACAAACCATAGTCAATTAGCTTTCAAGCGGTTAACGCGCTCTCACGATGCTTTTCTTATTAGGCTTGAGTCGATCGATGCTCGCAGCGCTGGTCAGTTCGGTTTAAGTCTTCGACTTTTCGTCTGCTTGGAGTTTGTGGCTAAATTTTTTTGCATTTAAAGTTCAACGTTTGATGTTTGGTAGCTACGAATAAATTGGATTTGTTTCAAAAAGAAAACTGCTGTGATATTGTGAAAAAGTGTTATAAATCGTAATATAAAACTTAAAGTTCACAAGTTTTAAGCTATACACTAAAAGTTAATCCCCACAAAAATAATTGCCCAATTGTGTTATTCGAGTGTGTCTTTGAATCATACAACGAGTTTATTGAAAGTGCTCTTGCTTGGCTTAACTTGGATTTTTTGTTGCTCTCTCCTTCGTCGCATAATTTACGTAAGCAACTATTTTTGATTATTACTATATTTTTGGCATACGCACATAGTACAGTGGGCACTACTTGAGGTGGATAAATGTTGCATTTGATAATATTTTATGTATAATCTACTGATTTAAAACTAGTTTTGTTGATTTTCAAGGTTGTATATCGTCACTGCAACAAGTGTTTAAATTTTTATATAATTTATTTGTATATAATTTCCATGAAAATATATATTGTTTCCATAGAAAAAGGGAGACTTGGAAAGAATAAAAAATCTTGGACGAAATTTTCATAGAATTTAAGCTACTTAGATTAGGATTAAAAGCCCGATTTTTAATCACACTGAACTGACGCAGGCCTAAAAAAATCAGTAGAACGAGTGGCATGTATTTTGTAGATAGTTTGTGGTTGCAGTTTTGTAGATTAAACTTTCTTTTAGCAAAAGTTACTTTCTCCTTGCTTAGAATTAGCTGATTTGCGCAGACGAGCTGTAGCGAAATTATATTGCAGGTTAAGGGTCAACTTTTAAATATTATTTTGTGCCATTTGTGTCAGACTATGGATTGAAACAAATATTTATTTATGAACAGTCATTTTATTATGAATATGTACAGTAGACTAACTATTGATTAGAGGCTAATGGATGCAGTTTGCTTTAATAACCGTGTTAACTTCGAGTTTAGATGTATACCGATTTTTTAATGGTATTCTTAAATATTAAGAGAAGTTTAAAAAAACACTGCCAATGTATAAAAAATTAATTTGAAAAAATGTTTTAAAAATAGTAATAATAATAATAATAATAATACTCGTTATTATTTATAATCCGACAAATGTGTATTGCGCCGAATGTTAATTAATTAATTAGTTTTTCCAAATGTTATTTTGATTTATGTTGACATATTTGCCTTAATTCTTAACTTATCCCTTGAACTCGAAGTCCATGTTCATTACACATTTTTTTTTGTTATTTATCTAGCTTGACTTAAAGATACTTTCGCATTTCCGTGGACGACTAAGTGAAAGAAAATCTATTGCGACATCACAAACAACATTATTTTATTTTTAACCCCTGCAATGTTAATTGCATTTGCTTAGTAATTACTGTAATTGTGTATTGAGTAAAGATTCTAAAGTTTTATTTATATCTTCTGGCTCGTGTTTCTCGTGAAATTCAATGTGATCTTTAAATGAAATTGCAAATTCTGGAAATGCGTATGTTCTGATTGAATCGTTTGAAAACAAAGTCAGTGTTCAAGCCACTCGTTTGTTTATGATTTTTAGAGCTGGCTCTGCAGTTACGAAGTTCATCAACAATTAAATTAATTATGAGTGCATAACGGCATTTTAAATATGGATTTCTTAGGAAACTCAACAGTGGGTTTGGGTGCTAGTTTCTCCTTCCTTTTTTTTACCTTAACATATTTTGCTCGCCCTCAATATTTCCCATTCCCACAATACACCCTACAGCTTTTTGCGACTTTTTGTCCACGTTTTCATACACACAAACTCCTACTAAACGATCAACTTAAACAAATCTAATAATGCAGTGACAGTGTTAGAGAGAGTTAGATGTATGAAGAGAGCCACCGAAATAAACAAATACTAGTTTCCTGACCTTGCATTGAGAAACTAGTGCCATTCGAAACATAAATGAAATATGTAAATAAATAAATATTTTTTTTGGACAACAGCTGCTTGGACACCTGTGGCCGAGTACTGTAGAGCGAGACAGTATGATGGATTTTAAGAGCACGTCGTGTTTGTTAAACGCACAGCTGATAAGCACATTAAGCGCACAGCTGTTTGTGGATTCCTATGGTGCGCTGAAATACGAGTTCCCGTTTGTGGTAATTTGTGTCAATGCTCGCTTATCCAGTGCTGGTTGGGTGTTTATTTTCCCTAGAGAAATATTTCACTGAAGTGGTGCCCCCACTTATGTAGACCACATAGATTATAGGGTGTTGTGAGAATTGTACGATTATTAGTGGTGCGCTTCAAGGGTTAGCGTTGCGATTAGATGGGCTTGCTGTTTACTGATTATTATTCCGTTATCAAATTCAAAATTATTTCTTAATTAAAGCATACTCAGTTTTACTCTTTCTAGCTTTCTGCATGCGTCATAAGCCAAAATCGCAGATAAGGAAACGAATCACACACAAATAAACAAAAAAAAAACGTTTAAGTGTGCGTACGCGCTCTATAGTAAGCTAATTTGTTGCTCTTTTTCTCTCGTTCTCTCTTGGCCAAGAATTCTTGCCATTGCGGCTTTGAGCACATGAAGTTCCGTTGTTACTTTCTGCTTTTAGTTACATTAGTATTATTAACAAAAGTGTCGGCATCGGTAACGGTTCACATTCGTCGGCTCGACTGTGCTCGATTTGCTTGTGTGTGTTCGGCTTGCATTCGTTTTGCGGTTTCGGAGAGTTGCCACGAAGTTTTTGCTATCGCAAACTACAACAACAACCAAACGGGAAAGCGAGAAAGAATGTCGTCTTCGCCATCGTCGTTGTTTTTGGTCGCATTACCTTTGAAGTGCGAGTATTTTTGCGGTGGTTGTTGATGTTGGCAGTCATTGTGATCGTCGTTGTCGTCTTTGATTGGTGTTGTTGTTGTGCGACTACTGATAATTTACTGCTTGCTGGTGTAGCGTTTAGAGTAAGATTTAACGTCGTCAAAACTTCGTTTTCGCTTTGCTTATATTTTGCAACAAAAAAAATGTAAAAATATAAATAAATAAAAATAAATAAAGTGAGAATGGATGAATGTGAGAAGTAGTATCGCCGGCTGTAAATGAATATATTTCGACAACTACTCTTGCAATACAGTTAACAGAGACTTTGCGCCGCTTCTATTTATTGTGAAATGTGTATTATTTTCTTTGAAGTTCGTTTATTGTATGTTCACGGTCGTGTAGTGCGCAACCAGCAGATACAAAAGTATCTTAAAGATAACAATTTGTTTAACGATACAAAAGCATCTCGCTTTGTGCATACACTTTTTGCTTTTCTGTATATATACGAAAGTAGTTACTTGTGACGGAAACAATACTAAGTTGCTAAAAAATATCTATTTAAAGTATCTGAAGCACATAAAACGTGATAAAAATATCTTTTTATTTTATTTTATTTTTTTGCTCTACAGCAACACCAAATACAGCAGCAACAAATATTATAAATATGTAGAAAAAATTCCACAAATACGAATTGTTAAAAAAATTGTTAAAAAAAAACCTGAACACATACACACCAAAAAATATGAAAAAAAAGCAACGGAAATTGTAGATCGAAATGGATAGAAATTTAAACTTGCACGAGGTGCGACGTCATCGACGCAGCATTTCGCAGCTGATCGCAAGCATGGGTAACATCTTTGCATATTTTTTTTTTAATATAGTTAGTACATTTATATTAATGTATACCACGTAAGAAATACGCACTGATATATGTACATATTTTATAGAGCACTTTTATTTTTCGATTGTTACTACGCAGTTTTACCTGAATTGTAATTTTTATTGCATTAAAAATTGTTAAAATTGTTCTATAACAAAACTTTCCGCTTTCATTGAGTTCGAATTTTTTTTGCCGACTATTGTTTATGCACTTTCTTTCACACACTTTTTTTTTGTTTAGATATCACTTAAAAAAAGTTATTTTGCACTATTCTTTTCTTTTCTTACAGAAATCGCCTAACTTTATTATCTCAAGCACACCTTTCCGTTAAATGACTCATCCAAACTAATCATAATAATCAATCATAATTATACTCAAATCACCACACATTATCGACGCTGTTTCTGATTGCTACTTAATTGTTGAACACTTTCTTTGTGTTTACAAGCTTCTCTTCTACATTCTCTCGGCCAAGCACTTTATTCGTTCGGATCATTATGGTATTTGAGCTTTTTTCGCACATATTAACAGCCTCAGAGAAGCGAAGTCTCGAACATCGACTTAACTTTGGCCTCCAAGCATGCGAACGTTGCTTTAAAATTTATTTTTCTAGCTCTCGCATCGTTCTTGGGATACTGGATTTTATTGGGCTCCATCTGGAACGTCGCAATCTGCTGACCTCCGTAGGGTCCACGTAATTTACTTGTAAAAATCTCATGGTCTGAAAAACTTGAAGAGTTCGTGCTTTGTTGAAATCTTATCTTAACACACCTTCCTAGATTAGCTATGGATATGCACCCATTTCTTTATACATTTGTTTCTCTGTTATCTGTAGTTGTACAAACCCCAATCCCCAATCCCCAAATGTGTTCATTACTTTTGATATTTTTTCTACACAGATCTAAGCAGCTTATCTAGAAGCTTAGGTGTCTCTTGTTTGAGCTATTTAAAATTAGCTCACAAAATAAGATTTTTGTTCTATTGTCTTGATACGAAATATCTAACAACTAGTGTTAAAATAGTTGCAATAGCAGAGTATTTATTATGACTAGCGTTCACCCAGCGGTTGAAATTCAACCACAAAAGTAATTATATTTGCCGTATGTCATTCTACACTTAGTGGCCACATGCGTTAAGGTAATTGTGAGAATATTCAAGCATGTGTAACAACTTTTAACTGTTTTTATGCCCGCAATACCAAATTAATTTTACTACAAAGTATATGATTCACTTCGTCAAATAAAAACCTATCCAATGGTATATTTTTTGTCATACTCGGTTATATAGTTTAGGCGTAGAGTGTCGGTAAGGAGAAAGTCTTGGCCTATTTATATATAGATATCAGCATTATATTAATTTGCTATAAGCGCAACTCGTACACGGAAATCAGCTATATATTTTTTATAAGCTGCAATTAGTGCTTAAGTAGTGCAGATGGGTATGTAGGATTAATTCTCAAGCACTCGTTATATTTTTCAAGCGTGGGGTAATTTTTAAGGAGCCTGTTCCTTATAAGCTACGAGTGCATATGTGAGTAGTGACGATTCCCACAAAAACTCTAATATTTTTCTTATTAAACGCAATCTCTTTGCTTTTTCATTGAACTCCAGTAAACGGGAGTTTTGTGTAATTGTCTATATGGTACTATAGCTCTTCGCCAACTGAAAGGTAGCACTCTTGGGAACTAATGTTCGTATATTTACTCCTTTACTTACTCTCCTCCCGAAGGAACATTTTTCTAATTCCTAAAATCACCTCAAACAGCGGCGTAGATTCAACTCCCTGGGAAATAAAATTTTTTTTTGTTTGAATTTTTTTAATGTTCTTGATCGACTGACACGTGGTGTAAACTTTGTTTCGGGAATAAGAAAACAGTCACAAAATGTGGTGAATACGGTGTTTAGTCGATTGGAAATTTGTTCGGCCTTAAATTCGTTTTCAATTAATTTAAAAAAAATATTTTCCCGGTGAATTTAATCTTATTAATATTAGAAATGCGAATGTAACTTTGTCTGTCTGTTAACTTTTCACGCCTAAGCAATGGAATCATTTTTTAGGAATTTTGGCATAGAGATAAATGGGAACGTGAGAGAGCACACAGTCTACTTTTTGTAGGGAAAACATAGATTATATATGTGTAATTTTGATATCTAGATATTACCTTTACACGACAAAATCACTGAACAGTTTTTTAATTTATTTAATTAGTTTGAAGATAGTATAACGATTGACGAAAGTTTGGAGGAAAAAATGGGCTACTTGAAGTGCTAATATATGTAGACGAAGTTATGGTTATCAGCTAGTAATTAAATAAATATTAATATTTGTTGTATTAATGTTGTATATAAACTATTGTATAATAACAATAGTATGCAATGAGTAATGAAAGTTTACTTCTTCAAACGTGCTTGTAGGACAGACCTGTGTAGGTGAGGGTTATTTTCAGAGAGTACTGAATTATGCCTATGAACTTTGTAGTATTGTATAATATACTTAAAACGCTTTAAATACAATTTCGAGATATTGACAAAAAGATGCTAAAACTTTCAGACTCAGAATTTGACAATTTTCGAAAATTAGTTGATTCAACAAAAAAAAAAAAAAAAAAAAACATAAAATATATTGCCCTATTAATAATTCAGATTAGCGGTCGATTTTGATCTAAGTACTTCCAACAATAACTAAATTTATTAACTTAATCAAGATTATATCATTATCTACTTACGGTGCCACTTATCTATCTATGGTGCCACTTGTATGCGCAAGCCGTATGACTCATGGTTCAAATAAGGTTTACATTAAAATGCGCGATGCAAACCCATGCCTTTTGGCTGTCACTAAACATGAACCAACAGAAAGTTTCAATTTCTCTTGCCTACCTTATAAGTTAATAATTTGTCATTAATAATAATTGCAATGTTCGTAAGACAGTAAGCAACGTTTTTTTAAGGCGCGCCTACACTTTTCATTTGCTTTGGCAATGATTTTCCAGTTTTTCATGCGATTTTTGCTTTAGGTCTTTTCTACGCGCTTAATTATCAGCTCTATTTGCGCATTTGATGGGTTTTAAGTAGGCAAATACAATACAAATTTTATTATCAGTAGACCCATATTTCAAGCGTAGTCGTGAGTCATCGCAATAATGGAAGAGAGCACCAAAATAACTTTGAAACATGTTGAAATTGTCTATTTATCTATAAACAATATGAATGTATGTATCTACTAATTACTAAAAAAATAACAAAAGTAAAGTTTGAAGATACATGTCTGTAAACATTTCTCAGCCAATGACAACAGGCAACTTTAGTGTTGTAAAATGATTTTTGCCCTTATGTGCCTTCTAAGTTTACAATTATAATTCTTAACAGAAATAAATTAAATTAATTGCTTGCTTCTTTGCGACAAATTTTTTTGGTTCGCAGTTCTTTTAGCGAAACTGACCGAGTTTTATGACCAGAGGCTGGACGATTTTTTAGCACTGGAATTTTTTTTTAGCGCGGAATATTTAGCTCATTGCATTGCAACTCAGGATTTGATTGATTGATAATATGTTGTTATATTATGTTTCTATTTCATTGTTAGAGAAAAATGATTAGGTTAGTTCTGCTTAACTTTTTGTTTATAGGCAGATTCAGCTCAGCGCACGTCTTCATAGAAAACTTATGTTTTATTACAGCTTAAGCTGAGAGTAGATAGGACAGATTAGAAACGCAATAAGTTCGATGAATCAACATCAACAGTCGCCTTCAACAGTGATACATTTCTTCTAATGCATGTGAAACAATTTGTACAAACTTGCAAAATACGCCTTAGTTTTGGCAATTACCTGCCCTTTGGTACATATCTCTTTACAGCGAACACTGTGTTGAGATTCGCTAATAGGTAATATAGTCGCTTGGGCCTAATCTTAGTTGCAAAATCAATTCCAAGTACAATTTTTGCAATTCTGCCACTATTGCAATCGACTTGTGACACTGTGCATTGCATTCTTCCTCAGTTTGGGCAGATTTTTCGCGATTTCCTAATTCAAACATACTACAATCAATAATAATGTTATTTAATATATGATACATATATTAATGCCTTCTTCCTCTTCAAGTTATAATCAATGAATATTATACCACGTGCTACCGAAAATACGGAGAGCATGAGCTTAACAGCCGACTCTCTTATGATAATTTTGTACGGCTTTTGCCTATTGCTGCGCACTCAGCTGACCGCCGTTTTAACTCTTGCGTTTGGTGAGCGATCCGTTTTTCACTTATTGTCGCATATCGCATAAAAATTCTTATTATTTCGCCTTAACAGTTCCAAACAGTGCTCTGTATCATTAACACACTAGTGATTTTGGTTGGCGATGTGCAAAGGCGGCGCCCACTTCGAAGAGAGCCCATGAGAAATAGTGATTACTAACTTCAGGTATCTGCAAGGGGTTAGCGCTCTAAACTAAGTTAACTCTACGGTCTCCCAAAACCATTTTGTATACTCTTTATGTTCTATGAAATAACTGCTGGATTTGGGCGAAACCCTACCTAACCCGCTAAATTGCTATCAACGCCATCACTCCCATTGTAAACCTAAGCTTCTTTTAGTTTTCAACTACTAAACTAATCGCGTACTTATGTCAGGGTCTCATATTTTAATTATATAATAATTCAATTATTCTGAAATTGATGTATATTCTAAGGTTTTTCTATGCGTTATTCTATAAAATAACAGCTTCTTCGAAATTCCAAAAACAAATTTCAATGATCCACACCAAATCTTTGCCATGATCTACCTCATTGCGCGTTAAACTCCAATAACCTTTTACCTTCGCATGACTTCCTTCAATAAAACAACAATTTTCAGTGTCACAATGAAGTCAACTAAAGCGATGTCATGCACAACGTGACCTACAAATCATAACTAACAACAACAGAATTGCTGTTTATTAATGTATGTATTTATGTATGTGTGTGACAAGTCGACCTGTACTAGCATAAATAAGCATTGACATATATATACATGTCCGAGTGAACTTGAGTCACATAACCCAAAAGTTGTCCATTAAATATCACACAAAAGCTCTGGGTTGTGGCCGACAAATTCACAAAACAACTGCCGCTCATAAAGTCATTTATTGTTTGTTTTGTTGTTCTTGTTGTTATTGTTATTATTATTATTATTATTATTATTTCTCGAGCGACAGTGGCATTCCCCAAGTGATATGAATAAAATTAGCACGTGAGCTACTGTCAAGATTCTAAACTTAAGTGGCTACATTCGGCACTCACATGTGATGAATACAGAAGTCCCTTACGTTTGTAAGGGTAGCCTATTAATACGTCCCTTTTCTGAGAATAGCTAAGGTAAAAAAGTATTTTGCGAACCTTTGTCAGCAACATATACTGGATACTGGTATCTGGCGCTATATAGAGCATATTTTCTGTACTATATAAACTATCTTCTTTCTAAACGGGCGCCTAATCTCGCTCTCCTAATCTATATATATAAAACAAAATGGCCAAAAGTCTGTGTTTCCCTCTGCTGCTCGTAATTTTTTAACAATTAAATTTTTTGTTTTGTTTTAAAATGTTTATAATTACCGTACGAAGATCGGGGCATAACAACGTAGTATCTTATGTAGCATCCATATATCTGTTCCGTAACTATCTACTTATATCTTCAAGTTTATGTTACGCTTTTTGGGGTTGTGTCTAAGAAAGATATTCAATGAGATTGAATTGATAAATTTTAAATCTACTAAGTCTGCCGTGTCAGAAGATCCCAACCTAATATCATTTTCCAAACTGCTGTGGTGTAGGGCGGCTAGTTACCTGTGCTCTCACACAAAACCTTCGAATAAGGTAATCAACAAAAGTCTCGCATATTCACGAGATGTAAGAGCCTTGTGGCGGCTCATGCTATGCTCTCAAGAGAAGTGGACAAGGTAAAAAAATAAAAATACAAATCAGATGAGCTAGGCATCTGAAGTATATATCTATATATATATTTTTTTTTTAAATATATATTTTTATTGGCAATCTGTTCTTGGAACAGTAAACAAATTTTATGCTCCAATGCTTAAAATAAATAACAGAAATAGGTTATCTCCATTGAGACACACTATTACTAGCACTATACACTATACTAGCGAAATACAGGCTATGTTATATCTACTTAAAATCTATCTGGTAAGTCCAAAACATGGAATCTCTTTAAGCGACTAACCGTTTGACTATTGTCAAGAAGGTTAATGGCCAGAGTGTTGTCATGTGTATCCATTTTTTTAACATATTTGGCAGTGAGTTTCGATATTTCACTCTTGACAAATGGGATCCCAAGATCCTCATGAATTGCATAGTTAGTCACAACCAGTCGGCATTTGTAATTATTTTGAGCACTTTGCTTTGATAGCGTTGTTGAATTTCAATGTTTGAATTACTCGCAGTACCCCAGTACCGCAGTTGAAGAAGAAGCATAAGTCCAAATCGGCTTCAGCATAACTTTATATAGCAGAACTTTATTTTCGAGGCTCAATTGTGACTTTGAACCGATCAGCCTGTTCATTTTGCGGGTTTTGGGGGTTAACTGCATCTTCTTGGCTTTGATATGAGCTTTCCATGTTAGCCTATAGGTTTACCTTTGGGCACAGTCCTTTTCTAATAGAATTATATTTTAAATCAGTATTTATTTGGTATTTCATTTAAGTTATTTTCTAGCAGATATTCTTATCTGTTTCTTAACTCCAAATGTACATGTCTTAATTTGATTGAGTACGGGCTTGGGGATTCCGTTAAATGTCAATTAAATTTATATTACATGTGATGTGGTCATCTTCAAAATTTATAGATTCAGAAGAAAACCGATTCTCATGCTAGCCCTCGCATTCGCTTTTGTGCTCCGCATACCTTGACTTCGATAAATTTGTCTACCACTCAAATACCTGTTGTAAGCAATTAATAAGACTCCTAACCAAACCTTATACACAACCAAGAGTAATTTGTATTTCCATTATAGAATTAGTGACTTGTCGCACCATTGTTGAAAAAGAGTTTTCCATATAAGCGTCACATTCGCATGGAATATTTTGCTATCGTACACCTCAACACAAAAGCAAAAGAAGAAATCAAGGTTCTCCTCATATCAGCTTAAGTGTAGTTGCCATGAAAACCCAATTGAAATACACGAACGTCTGTAAAAAAGCATTCTACTTATCGAGAATGAGTCGTATAATTTGTGTTGACCCGAAACGATATTATAAACTGCCTAAATAAAGAGCGATAAGCTCTGAAGGGCTTTCCAATGTGCTAGTTAATGTCACTGCAGCAATCAGTTGTGAAACACTTTGGAACATAACAAATGTGATATAAAAAATATCTATTCGACTCTTTCCCTATTGATCGATGAAATGAATCTATAATTTATCCATTCGCTATTTCAGTAATTCGGCTTTATTAGAAAATCTTTTCGAGTTCACAATTACTCAACTTCAACCATGGGGGGTCACAAAACTTCCTTGCGACAGAGCTTTGGCACCTTATTCTGCTCTAAACAAATTATCCCCAGTATTAACGGAATCCCAAACTATCTCAGCAACAGTACTTCTCCTAGCTTTTCGTACAACTGCCTGTTCAATCGTTTTTTTCTTTTTTTTTTGTCTGTCTGTTTATAGATACAGCACCAATTACTAAAAATAAAGTCCTGTCTTATCAGTCAAGCGTTATGGAAGCAAAACTATTAATGCAATGCGTTATCAACTGCCATATCTGACCGAACCCAACTCAGTTGTTTTTGATCTAATCAGAGTAATTAATCAACTGGTTTTTGCTTTTTATGATTTATTACGTTTGCTTTGTTCAACGCCATTGATAATGCTAAAAGTTGGCAAACGATACCGACTTGATCACTCTAATGAGTATAAATAATATGTGGGCTAACGATTTACGAGTTAGTCTATTTGGATAACGTGGATAATCGCATGGTTTACTGCTGCTAATGAATGTAATTTATTGTTCCTTGGATTTCGAGCAGCGCTAATAATGTTAATATGGAATCATTGGGTGTTAGGAAATGGTTAGAGTTAACCGATAACGGTAGATACGAACTGAGTTCCTGAAATAATGTTATTGACATAGTGCCAAATGTGATTTTGTAGTAGTTTCACCTTTGTGGCCTGTAGTTAGTATTTTGAACTGCAAGCTTAAGGACCGAGGTGCATCTTTGTGCATAGTAGTCTAATTCAGGATCATTGACATGTTTATTGTGACCTCCACAGATCATAAAACCTATTATTGTTTAAAACCCTTAAAGTGCCATGTAACAAAACTACTTATACTCTTATGAAGCATTGATGGTCTGATGTTCGATAGTGTTGGGCGTGTATTTATTATGTGCTCGTTTGTCTCAGGTCTTGACGTCAGTATCTGCTTACTAAGCCCATCCGAAATGGATCAGTGGTATTGACAACACATAACATAGATAGTACTTGTGTTTATTAATTTTTAGAACTTCCTCGGCAATGCAGGGCATGATGTCGCAATGAGGAATCATAATACACATTGACTGTAGAAATAGCACATCTTTTGATCCAAGCTATGAGTTGCACAACGAAAGGTTGTCATCTTGTCTTACAGGGAGCACAATAATTTCTGAATTATGAAATGAGAAATGATGAGTGTGGCCAGTTGGTAGGTTTTGCAGGTTTTGAAATAGAAATGCCATTTGTGGCGAAGTTATTAGGACCAACTGGGGTTCGGGATTGGTAAGATTGACAAGCTTACTTATATTGTAGCCTAACTCATCTGTCACTAGCAGCTGATCATAGGCGGTTGGCTACTACGCAGAACTAGTTCAGTTATACCCTACGCTTTGTTTTATCCCACGTAAATATGGAAAATCGTCACTTTGAAAACTCAGCCTGTTAAATTTGTTCATTTATAGACTTTAAACCGGCGAAGACTTACTTAGTATGCCTATCAGTGGGGTGATGCAATCCAGACAAGTCATAAATAATTCACTTTACGCAATTAGAAGAGACTCAGCTTACTGGTACACTACCTGCCACTGCGATGCGAAGTGCGAAAATTTTCTTTAGAATCACGTGGTTTCGATAGTCAACAGCATCATAGCAGTTCACATACATTTGAGAGCGGATTTTTGATGTGAACTTTAATTGTGAATAATGGGCAATACTCAACAATCGTCTTGTCTTTCAATGCAGATGAATCGCCGACAACGGACGGATATACAAACCCAGCACTGCAGTATGATGATGAACTAGCTAATCCCTACATCTACTCACAATTCGATGCGATGGCAGGCGCCGAGAATGGACAATTACCGGATAACAAGTTTAGATTGCATAATGGCAATGTCGGTGGCGTTAAAACGGCGGACAAAGAAGAAGACGATGATGTATTCGAGGCTCCCACAAGGACGCAAGTGGACGACGAAAGGGATAGCGATGGTGATGCTGTTGCTACAGCTGTTGCCAATGCTAATGCTGCTGCTGCAGCGGCTGCTGAAGATGAAGCCGAAGAGAGCCATGCTTATCGTTGCCTGCCCGATTTCCAGTTCTCCCTGATCGAATCGGAATATGATGAAACGCTGGCGTTTCCCGATTCCGTAACGATACTCTCCAATGTGGGCGACAAGCCGGTACTTGTCGAACGTAAAGGCGCCGATGACGATGACGAGGAGGAAGAGGATGAGGAATATGATGATGAGTGTAGTGTTACACTGCGCCACCAGGATATACCATTCAATAGTATCTATGGGCCAAGTGTCAAATTCAATTCGTTTCAACGAAAAGTCTTTATACCGGGCCGTGAGATACACGTGCGCATAATTGATACGGAACGTAGCGTGACAACTCATCTATTGAATCCGAATTTGTGAGTATCTGAGTTGAGAGTAGAGAATGTAAATGTAAATAATTTTTTTTACTTGATGTTACCCACATAGGTACACCATCGAACTTACACACGGTCCGTTCAAATGGACAATCAAGCGCCGCTACAAACACTTTAATTCATTGCATCAACAATTGAGCTTCTTTCGCACCTCACTCAATATACCCTTCCCAATGCGTAGTCACAAGGAGAAGCGTGCGACGCTCAAGAATGCAGCCAAGCAAATGGCCGATGAATCAACGTTGAAGGATTTACAGGCGCATACGAAAATCAAGCACACCAGCACACCCAAGTCATATGTGGCTGTTGCGATGGGAATGCCCGGTGGCGGCACGGTCGTGACCAGTCCCAATAATTCACTAGCGCTGACACCAAAGCACAGTTTGCGCAAGAAGAAGCGCAAGAAAAAGAAACGCAAATTGCCAAGGTTTCCCAATCGACCGGAGTCCCTGGTCACGGTAGAGAATATGCCATTGAGGATTAAGCAGCTCGAGGATTATCTGTACAATCTGTTAAATATAAGTCTGTATCGCTATCATCATGAGACGGTATGTATTTCTACTATACTGTCAACTATGTTTGAGGGCTTAGTGTGGGCGCATTTCAACTTCCAGCTCAACTTCGTTGAAGTCTCGAATGTCTCATTTGTCTCTGGTCTTGGGATGAAGGGCAAAGAGGGCGCCTTGCTGAAGCGTACGGGCTCCACACGTCCGGGTCAGGCCGGTTGTAATTTCTTTGGCTGCTTTCAGAAGAATTGTTGTGTGCGTTGCAATTACTTCTGCTCGGATGTGGTGTGTGGAAAGTGGCGTAATCGTTGGTTCTTCGTTAAGGAGACGTGCTTTGGTTATGTGCGACCCACCGACGGTAGTATTAGGTTTGTGATAGACGAAATTATGCGAGAGGCGAACGTGAAGTTGAGAATCTTTCGTTTTCTCTTTCACTGCAGAGCTGTGATACTCTTCGACCAAGGCTTCGACGTGTCTACTGGCATCTACCAGACGGGTATGCGTAAAGGCCTGCAGATATTGACGAATAATCGTCATATCATACTCAAGTGTTGGACACGTCGCAAGTGCAAAGAATGGATGCAATATCTAAAAAAAATAGCGAATACGTATGCGCGAGATTTCACCTGCCCGAATCCACACATGTCGTATGCTCCAGTCCGGCCGAGCGCCCATGCCACATGGTATGTCGATGGTGCGCAGTACATGGCCGCTGTTGCAGATGGTCTGGAGGCTGCAACGGAGGAGATTTATATTGCCGATTGGTGGTTAAGTCCAGAGATTTACATGAAACGACCGGCCATCGATGGTGATTATTGGCGTCTAGACAAGATTCTGTTGCGAAAGGCCGAGCAGGGCGTCAGAGTGTTCGTGTTGCTCTACAAGGAGGTGGAAATGGCACTTGGTATAAACAGTTACTATAGCAAACAGACACTAACCAAGCACGACAATATTAAGGTATGCGTTTTGGTCTAAACTTTGTTATCAGCAAATTTCTAAAATTCTTATATTTCTTTCGCCACAGGTCATGCGACATCCGGACCATGCGCGAGCTGGCATTTTACTGTGGGCGCATCACGAGAAAATTGTTGTCATCGATCAGACGTATGCGTACTTCGGCGGCATTGATTTGAGCTATGGTCGCTGGGATGATCATCGCCACCGTTTGACAGATATGGGCAGCGTGTCCACAGCCTCTGCCTCGGGTAGCACACGTCGCCCGCAAAGCGCTGGTTTCTTCAACAAAGATGATACAGACTCGGCTTTCGGTTCGCGAAAATCTTCAAGGCATGCCTACAACGAAGGCAAGAAAACGTGTCCAGAGGCTCACGATAACGAAGAAGCGGATTTAAGCACTGCACAAGAGCCACCGCCAAGCCCTTTTGAGGGCTTAGAGTTGCGTACGCTGAAACCAGGCGATAAGCTAATGATACCCGAACTGATATCGCCATCGACCAGTGAAGAGCCTTCCTTTGCACTCGAGGGCATGAAACTCAATACGCCAGAGTTGGAACGCAAAAATATGTTAGATCGCCTAAAGAATAATGCTATGAAACGCGGCAAAGATTTGGTTAATCTATTGACGGAAGCGACAACATCGGCCGTGGCGAGTGGCGCTAAAACTCCCGAAACGGATGTGAAAGATCCAAAGCAACTGGTCTACACAATTGGCGAGCAAGTGGGCGCAACATCAACGGAGCCCGAAGATAAGGTCAGTCTGGAGGATACGACACAAACCGCACTGCCTCCGCAACTACTCAGCGATTTCTATGGGCAGGCCAAGTATTGGTTCGGCAAGGATTACTCGAACTTCATTATGAAAGACTGGATGAATTTGAATGCACCCTTTGTCGACATCATCGACCGCACCACCACGCCGCGCATGCCCTGGCATGATGTGGGCGTGTGCGTTGTTGGCGCTCCAGCTCGGGATGTGGCACGTCATTTCATACTGCGTTGGAATGCCATCAAATTGGAGAAGCTGCGCGATAATACGAAATTCCCTTATCTCATGCCAAAGAGCTATCATCAGATGCGTCTGAACCCGCATATATATCTGAAGCGACAGCAGCGGGTTACGTGCCAATTGCTGCGCAGTGTTTCGTCCTGGAGCTGTGGCTACATCGAGCAGGATTTAGTTGAGCAGAGCATACACGATGCCTACATACAAACGATAACTAAGGCACAGCATTATGTCTACATAGAGAACCAGTTCTTCATCACGATGCAGTTAGGTGTCACGGGCGCCTTTGGCAATCAGGTGCGCAATCAGATTGGCGAGACGCTCTTCAAACGCATTGTGCGTGCACACAAGTGAGTATGCCTATAGAAATTGGTATATTACTGGTACTACCTGAATTTACTCTAGGGAAGGCAAACGCTTTCGTGTGTATGTGATCATGCCGCTCTTGCCTGGCTTCGAGGGTGATGTCGGCGGCAGTACGGGGATTGCAGTGCGTGCGATTACACATTGGAACTATGCATCGATATCAAGGTAGGCCTGCTCATTGTCTCTATGCCCACAACACAGACTACATTTTGCTTTGACTATTATTGCCGCCAGAGGTCGAACTGCCATACTGACACGTCTCCAAGAGGCAGGTATTCCTCATCCAGAGGATTACATATCCTTTCACAGTTTGCGCAATCATTCGTATCTGAATAACACGCCCATCACTGAGCTCATCTATGTGCATTCCAAGTTGCTCATTGCCGATGATCGCGTCGTGATTTGTGGTTCAGCCAATATTAACGATCGCTCTATGATTGGCAAACGTGATTCAGAAATCGCAGCCATCCTTATGGACGAGGAGTTCGAGGATGGACGCATGAATGGCAAAAAGTATCCAAGTGGCATTTTTGCGGGCCGTTTGCGGAAATACCTTTTCAGGGAGCATTTAGGTGCGTGTCAACTGCTATATTATCATTAGTTCCCTACAATATCATTTATTCTTCTTCTTTTTTTTCACCTCAAACCCAGGCCTGCTCGAAACGGATGCCTCTATTGCGGCACAGATCGATATCACCGATCCTATTGCGGATCGATTTTGGCACGACATTTGGCGTTGCATATCAACGCGTAATACGAAACTCTACGATGAGATATTTAAATGCATTCCAACGGATTACGTGAAGACTTTTGCCGCATTGCGCAAATATCAGGAAGAACCACCACTGTGCAAATCCGATCCAGAATTGGCGGCCAAACGTGCCACGCAGATTCAGGTAAGCACTTCAATGGAACCTTAAAGAAAACTTTGTGTAATCTACAATTACTCTTCTCCATCGCGCAGGGTCACATAGTCAATTTACCGTTAGAATTCCTAAATAAAGAGGTACTCACACCGCCAGGCACCAGCAAAGAAGGCCTTCTACCACCAGCGGTTTGGACCTAAGTCGAACTTTTAAGGGCAACTGAGCTAAACACGCTCGATCCCAGCTCTTCCTCAAAGTTTAGCTCTAAGTAAGAAAATATTGAATTAGCGAATTTTTGTACATATATTGTATATTTATATATACCCCTGTCTAACAGATTTCCATAAGATTTCTAGACCGCCCCGGCGCTCAAATCAGAACCTATTAATTTAGACAGTATTCTAGGCACTTTTTTGTGGGTTTTATTTTTATGTAAAAAAGATGTATGAAAACATTCAATTGTAAGTGGATAAACAGCTTTGCGGGGATTTTAGACCCCCTACTCAAATCATGTACTCGTAAGCTAAAATAAGACAACACTGTGAAGATAGATAGAAGATATAGATATTTTAAGTGAATAATAAAAAGGGAAAGTCCTCATTTTTTTTTTCAAAGTTTAGCTGGTTTTACCTATTCTATGTACAAAACAAAGCGGCAAAAAGCGTATGTTTCCCTGTGCTGCCTGTAATTTTCAACCAATTTATTTGGTTTTGTTTTTTAAATATAGATAATTACGGTACAAAGGTAATAGGCAAAAAAGAAAAAAAAATTAAAAAAAAGGAAAGAGAAATTAAATAAAATAACGCTCACGCTTCAGTATGCGCAAGCGGGAATGTACGCATATCACATTATAATTAAAACTTTTGGTAAAAGTAAGCGCATTTCAACCATTTTCCCACCTAAGCATAGATGTTTACATAGTACTTAGACGTTCGTTAAACTCAGTGATCGATTCACTATAATAATTTGCCTTATAAGAATAAAAAGTCCAAGACGACTACCTTCGTTTAGACAACCATAATAGAGAAAGCCTCTATGTCGTATTTTTTATAATTTTACTTCTGGTGAATTGCAATAATATTCGAAATCGGTAAGAATATACAGGAATTGGGTTCGCTTCAGGTACTGAATATGTGAGCTGTTGTTCAGCAGGTTTATTTGTAAAGGCTTGATCTGCGCTTCTTGCCCTAAGGAATATCTGCTGCTGAACCTAACAATCTCCTCGATTGTTGGGATCACCACGCCACAATGATAAAGCTCCTCAACAGTTTTGACTGAAACCTTTGAAGAAATTCCACATTTGTATTAGCTGCGGTGCCCTAAAGCTGCATATAGTAAGTCCTTACCGGGCTCAGATTAGAATAGATTTTCAACCATCGACGCGGAACTATCTTCTGTTCAACCAGGGATCGTTGAAATCCAGTTTGCCTTGCAGTAGAGCTGACGCTACCAAATTGTTACTGTTATTCATCAGGAAAAGAATTTTTGTTTACTTGATAGAGCTGGAAAATGATGAAAATTGTTATTAATATGAAAAACAGCTTTTTTGTAATAGTGTAGCTTTCAATGTGCGCGAGAATAACAAAAACATTCTTTCTTGTGAAAGATATTTGAACCTCACTTCTAATGAATTTTGTGGCTGACAGCTTTTTGTGTTGAAACCGTTGAAAGCTTTGATTTTTACTCTTGACAAAAAGCTTTCATGGTTTTTGAGTGCTTTGTAGTTTTTACTTCATGCCAGATTCACTATTGGAATGCAGCGGAATGAAAATCACTCATTTCGGGGCGAGTGATTTGAGTGTATTATTTTTTGTAATATTCTATTCAAAAAAATTAGGCAAGCGTGAAATTGCACACGGATGATCACATCACGCAAGTAGCGTAAATTTGTATTAAAACCTAAGGGAGGAAAATAAAAAATATTATATTGCATACATGTCTCGCAAGTTTCAAACGCTATTCATTATACATGCGCATATTTAATTTTCGACTCGCCTACAATACACTACTGCCAAAGTTTGATCAATTCCATGTCAACATAAGGAATTTTAATACTTTTAGCATGCACTCAACATTCACCACATGTTTCATTCCAATGAGATTGTTTGAATGAACCAAATTGAGAGAGAAACTTGCATTCAATCGCATATGTAGAGTGGGGAAATGCTCCCAAAATGCTATTTTGCAAATGTTAGTTTTTTTTTTGGTTCTCATGCGAAAAAAAAGAGCAGACGTGAGGAAAAAACTGTGCGTTTTTGATTCGCCGACGAGTGCTGATGTTGGTCGTCGTCGTCCACGAGCGTTCTCTCTCAGTCAGAGTCTGACCAAAAGTCGTGGGACGAGATCTTTTTGCGGTCCGTCGTCAGTCGTCAATTGTCGTCACTGCCGTCGACGTTGTGCTTTGCTTGCAAGAATCGAATTGAACGCACGTCCACTTGACATCGGCGCCGGGTTTTTTAACTTTGCTTTGCGTTTGCCAATAGGAATATTTTCAAGTATTCGAATTAATGTGAGTTTTGTTTGTGTAAATGCCGATACTAAAAGAAATATAAAAATAAATAAAGGAAGGAAAGGAAACAATAATGAGAATTGCAAAATTAAGAAAAATAAATAAATTATCAACGCGTTTGCTTATCAAAAGTCTTATAAGCATTCTATGCGTTATTGTGTGTGTGTGTGTACACTTGTTAACGTCATATGAAATCCAATTAGTAAGCATCAAAAACAAAGTGCAAACAAGTAAAAGTAAGTAAAACAACAGGAATACGGAACGAATCCATCACAAAATTGTTTCCAATAGGAAATTTTATACGCGAGCAAAGACAGAAATCAAGTAAACCGACATGCAATGCCAAATGCATTTGGTTCTGTGTATTGTCTTTCGAAGTTATTTGCCAATTGGCAGAACGTCACACAACAACAGAGACGGAAATAAGCCAGAGAACTTATAAAATAAAAATTAGAGGAACAACAACAAACAAATAAAGAATGCAACAAAGTTGAACGAGCGCTCTAATACATAAGTTAAAAGCACCAGCACCAATTGGGAAAAGAAACAAAAGCAAAACAAGAAAAAAAAAATGAAAACAAAGCAAAACAAAAACAGGGAAAAAACTCGCATGCAACAAAAAGCGCCTGAGCGTTAAAAAGCCTGAAGACTTGTGTGTGTTTGTTATTATGGGAGCAGCGAGAATTAGTTCTCTCTGAGTGAGAGCGTAGTGATTGTTTTTGCTTTCATTTCGTGTTTGGTGTTATTGCGCTCCCCTTTTTTGCCTTTGTTTTTTTTTTTTTTTTTTTTTTTTAGTCACGCAACAAAATTGCATCACACAACACAGCCGACGATGGCTGTGTCGCCGCCTTAACACACACAAACGCTTTGGTATTTGTTGTAATAACAGAGAATAACGTAATAAAAGCACGTGTTGGCTTTGATTTTGTACTTTTGCTTTGGTGTTTTTGTGCTTGCTTGGCTGCTGCTTTTGTAGGCTTCTCTTTTTCTTTTTGTTTTTACATTGGCTTTCTGGTGCTCTTTTGTTTATATACCGATAAAAACATATGAATGTATGTACATACTTATCACAGACATAGTTTTTTCTTACTCTAGCATAATGAAGATGCTTAGTTTTTGTTTTTTCTCTATGGTATTTCTTCTTCGGTTTATTAAATGCACACCCTTGCTGTCTTCAACATAATTCCTAATTAAAAAAATGAAATTAGACTAATTTGATATTTGTCCTTTTATACCACTATATACCTGTTTTCGTACGCCCCACTTGCACACCCGCTTGGCATTTGTTAATGTCTTCGCTAGACACTTGTAAGTCAGACCGAAACCAAAAGTGAACTTCGTGTAGAATCGACAGCAGTGAACGAACTCCGCCAAACTCGTTGCTGTCTTGTTCGGTTGGCTACTGCTTCGGTGTGCTTAATCGGCGTCGGCGACTCTTCTTGAGTTCTTTGGCACGACAATCAACAGCGCCGACAGCAAGCAGTCATCGACTCGTACTTCACTGTGACTAACTATTAAAGAGTCGAACAGAGCCGAGTCGAGCCGAGCCAAAACGACTACGACCCGACGTTGTACACGATGCGATTACGCTGACGAAGAAGACGACGGCTACAACGGCCGAAGTTAAACGTCAAGTTCCAATTGGATTTGCTGTTCTGCTCTGCTTGCTGCTGCTGCCGCTGCTCATTCCTCATTGATCGCTTTGTCTTAACGTTCGTTTGTTGACTGCGCTTTGACTCAGCCATCGTCAACGAAAGGAATCCAATAAGAATTATTCGCGCACTGTTGCAATTTTTTCTATGCCGTTAAAGCATGCTGAACTTTTCTTTTTAAAGGTTTCCATTAATTAAATTGAATTATTAAAACTAAAAGCAAAAGGTTTAGACAACATAACTAAAAACCACCATACAACAGCATTGGAAATCGCATTTGGTGCTTTGGTTTTGTGTGTGATTTTGTGTTTTGGCTTTGACTTCAGTTTATCATATGTATTTTTGCTTTGATAAGAGTTTCTATATAAAAATCAATAATTACAGTTGCATTTGCTTACTTTGTAAAGAAAAGAATAACGTTTTGTATAAAACACAATTTAGGAGTGCCCTGAACGCATGTCAATCAGCACCGGTTGTGCTTGTTGCGTTTTGACCAGTTTCCAATAAGAAAAGCAAAAAATCACACGATTAAACAATTAAAATGTTTTTTGTTTAGTTGTTTTTGTTGCATGCACCGGAAATATTATAAAATTTGTTGTGCAATTTTTTTTTTTGCTAAAAAATTTTAGTACAAAAATTTATTAAAAAATGCTGAACAAGCACGGAAAACGCGTTTAGTATACCATTTTATAAACGTATCTTTTGGTAGCCGCAAGGAAAAAAAAAACAATTGAAACTGCTGAAAATGCATAATAAATAAGTCAATAATATCAAATTATATTTTTTTGGGTCGTGAAATTAATTGCAGAAAAAATTGTAGAAAAAAACTCATTGTGAAATTATATAGCCACAAAAAGTGTTTAATTTCGACTCCAATCTGAAAAACCACCTGTTGATGAAGAAACGTCTTAAATTGCGCAGACGCGGAGACGTAGTGGAATTTTTTGAGGGCAATTGACAATTTAGGAAGAACAAAGGGTATATAAGAAAAAAATATATATACATGGTAAATTGTATAAGAAAGTGTTACTGGTAAACTCAACAAACATAAATAAATAAAATAAATAACATTTAACAAATTAAGAAATAAATAAAACAATAAAATAAAATAAAAATTAAGACCTATTTTATAAAAACCTCTGCAATGGATATAATAACATAATAATTATTAGATATATGTAGTTAAATGTGATAGTTTAGTGGCAAAAATAACGGTTTTAAATATGAAATTTCAAAAACGAAACACGTGTTTAAAGTCGAGTAATTAATGAAAAAATTAAATTTTTATTTAATAGAAGTACTATAAAATCAACAACTGTTAAAAAAAGAGTGAATATACAAAAAGTGAAAAAATTGGAAGCTTAGGTAAAGACAAACCTAACGAGAAAATCAACGTAAAAAAGATCAGTGCACAAATTGGGTCTTCGAAGCAAATTTTTGTAAAACAATTCAAAGAGGCGCAAGAAAACTTTATAAATGAAAATTATTAAAAAACAATTTCAACTTTATATTGAAAAATTCGCTGGATATCGGGGGACAGTAGTAGCAAATAAAGACTACAGAAAAAAATATGCTGAGTGCTAAATAAAATAATTGGATTCAATTAATTTAAAGTGAAAAAAAAACTGTGAAACATCCACTGAATATGTCCAAAAAAATAAAAAATTTAAGTTAAATAATCCGAAAAGGAAAAACAACAAAATTTCAAAGAAATCGAAATTTAAGAAAAATAAACTTAAAAAAGAGCAGTGCAAGAAATCTTTAAGTTTAGATACGCTACGCACCGAGGGGAGATAATTGTCAACGAGCAAACCACTCGAATGATTGCAACAGCAAAGGAAAAAAATAATAATAATATTAATAAATAAATAAATTATTAAATAAAACAAAATTTGAAAATGTGCGATAAACACTTGAAGTCGAAGGCGCCCAATAAAACGCAGCGACAAAGCTAAGTCAATAAGGCATAGGCAGCCGCAACCACAACCACAACAACAACAACAACGAGGACGAAGACGAGAACGAGAACGAAAACGAAAAAGTGAAATGCAACTTAACCCAATTGAAAAACGTAAAAACGGAAATCAACAACAAAAACTTGCATAAGAATCAATAAAAAATTCAAACTCTTTTTCACACACACACACACACACACACACACGCGCGCGCAAGCACACACGAAAAAGATGTCAGCCGCAGAGCAAACAAAAGAAATAACAACAACAATAACAACAATAGCTAATATTAAAACACCAACTACAACAACAAGTTCGTCGTTCTCGTCAACGAACAAAACCATCAATACAACAACAACAACGTCTTCAACAAAAACTTTATCCTTATTCGATCAATTGAAGAATAGCGCTAATTTAAACAATTACAAAACTACAACAAATAAACAACAACAACAGCAAATTGAAAAGGATAAAGAAGAACTAAATAAAAAGTCAATGCCATCAACATCCACATCAACAAGTTCGAGTGCCGAGTTTCCTACACCTTCCCTGCCACCGCCGATTAGCGCTTCAAGCATTGGTATGGTCCAGGGTATAAAGCGTAGCGCTACCAATGCCAACAACGCTAGTGTGGTACATAGTACTGGAACTAACCACGGAATTTTACAAAAAACATTGGACATTAACGCATTACGATCTCAACTTTACAATCAGACACAGCAAAGTGTTAGTGGACTGAAAAAGACTGCAACAACTGCAACGGCTAAAGGTGTCAGTGTTAAATCGAACTGTGTGGAACCAACTCCGATACAGGCGTCGCAGATACAGAACAATCAAGCGAATCAAATCAGCAGCAATAAGCTGAAGAAACAACGTTGCACTGATCGTTATGACTCATCAGAATCATCAGACAGGTTTGTTGGCTTTACTTCTATCACTTTTTTGGTTGTGACTAAGCTAGTTAATTAATTAATTTGTTAGTCAGTATGTTAGTTAGTTTGGTTAGTTAGTTAAGCTGGGCTTAAATTATGAACATGCTCGTGTGCTATTGACAGGCTATTGTTGCGAGTATGTTGGTCGTGTATGGCCAGCTTTAATTGAGAATGGCTGTTTTCTGAGACCAATCATAAAATTTTCAAATGTCCAAGGCATTGTAAAAACTATTCTTTTGTACTTACTATCGAAGTATATGATATTTAACCTATGGTTTGTATGGCAGTTAAACGTTCCAGATATTCTTCGCTCTTTAAAGTTTCAAAGTTTATGCCTATACTGATTTAATAGATTCCAATAACATTTTCATATATGATAGACCAGAAAGTACATTAAATTTTACCCAATTGATATCGATAAGTTATCGAAGCTTTCACGATTTATCTCAGCACTCGAATTTGAAATCGATTTGCCAGAAAACAAAGGGTTTTTTTTTTTGTAATTCTAACAATCATCGGATCCAACTGATTCGTACCAACTGTAAAACGTTACAATAACTAAAATAGTGTTC
The DNA here is from genome assembly GCA_035041755.1 of Cacoxenus indagator. Classification (NCBI taxonomy): domain Eukaryota; kingdom Metazoa; phylum Arthropoda; class Insecta; order Diptera; family Drosophilidae; genus Cacoxenus; species Cacoxenus indagator. The sequence goes on from JAWNKX010000665.1 coordinate 2,474,155, forward strand.
AACTCGCTAGCTTAAAATCTTACTACTATATCATACATATATAGACGGGCAGTCTATATGTTTTTTTTATAGAAATTCATGTTATTATTTTGATCTTATATTTTTGATTGCACATTTAATTTTTCGAAAAAAATAATTACGACAGCTCAATCAGAAAATCAATAAATAAACCTTTTCATTTATTTTTCGTTAAAAACTTACTTATCTAGAGAAGTTCATGACTGATGATATTTTTGATTATGAAATCTTCGCTTTGGCATCTTCTCTTGCTCATTCGATTTTCATATATTTTCTTCAATGCTCAGTCAGAACTGGGAAACGAAGTTTTCATAATGTAGAGAGCGATTTTAAAGCTAATACAGTCACTTTTTCTAAGCTTTAGATTTAATTCATAACGGTTCTAGCGCTCTTTTAATTATTATATTTATTATCTGGGCGATGAATTGGTCAATTCCTTTTGATTTTAATTAACAAAAACAATGTTTCGCTTTTTTGTGTTATTTAACTCCTTTGCACTGAGCTGATCCAGCCACGCAAGGTTTTCCTTCTTTTCTGTTTTTGGTTTCTACATGATTTTCAGTTTTACAAAATGATGAGATTTGCCGAGGAGAGATTTTTCTCTAAAATGTTATGTTATGCATTTACATGTTATGTTATTATACATACTGTATATGTACTCTTATATTAGCTTAAACATAGTTATTTTTCTCCTGCAACAACATTTTTATTATTTATTTATTTAATTAATTCCATTTTTATATTAGCTCGTTTGGCTTAGTCGGTTGAACGCTGTGTTGGTCTATGCTGCAGTTCGCGCAGAGGCAGTGTGTGCATCTCGTTGTTAATATGTTGGCTTAACTTTGTCTGGTATTCTCTGCTTATGTTAGTTATTTCTTTACACACCGTTGCGCTTTGCAGGTTTCTGTGTGTGTTCATCTTTGCTATGTTGTGGACTGTTGGCTTTGAATTATTTGCAGAATGGATTGCAGATCCCCATATTTGCGCTCTGGACGCCCTAATAGGCTTGATGTTTGTTGTTGGGTGAAACTTTCTATTCTTTTAAGTTATTCTTTTTCAGTTAATTAAATTTGAATACATATGAGAGCATTCCATTCGATCCCATGAAATATATAAGAAGATCTTGAGATCACTTTAAATTTGAGCAATTTAGTAAGTCTATAAACCATATTCGTTAGTTATGCTACTTCTAATATTAAAGATAATGCTACGCTGTGAGCTATCGAAAATAATCGAATGAACGAGCGCCCATTTCAGAAATCAATCACTTAATTGGAGTAGTCCAAATTATATAAATAAAAAAATAAATTTAAAAAAAGTAAAATTGGAACAGCGGAAATATAAAATATAAAAAGCAACTACGTAAGAAATAACATTTACTTCAGTTATGCCGAAGCTGTTATACTCTTCATTCTTCTACCATAGCATGGACTTTGAATACACACTCGTATTTCAGAATTGATTTTAGGGCTAGCTGAAATATTGTGCTGTATGATCCAGTAATTCCAGTGCCTTGAAAACCTATGAGTTTGCGGTTAAGTTCGACCAAATTTTTATTGTACGCGTCCAAACCAAAGAATCACTTTTAGACTGCAGTGGCCATATGCATGTACATATATACTTTATGGACCACACACAGCATAGACCTCTCATGATAACTACTTCACTGTTTTACAAACCACACAGTAAAATTATAATACCAAACGCAGTTTAAAGAGTATAAAACGCGCCTACAAACGAAAAAAAAGAAAAAGAAAATCAAGCGGATGCAACAGAGTAGATACTCTTTTGTAGTATATACTTTTGTATCTACGCCTACACAATAGCCTCATTAACGTTGGAAATGTTTACTACTTGTAGATACATAAATGCAACGATGGTGAGTGTGAGAGTGTTTGCCTTCTGCCTTCTCAATACAAACTAATTTCCGCTCATTAACATTCATGCGTTGTGTGCGGCATATTTTTGCTGGCCTTAAAATAAGTCAACTCAAAGATACAGATCGACATGTGAACGAGCATCTGTAAGCTACATAAATGCCTATTAGCGTTTTGTCCCATTGGAAAAGTGCATGTCCAAAGGCGTTTCATTATACGAGCAGAACTGTTTGAGATACATTTATAATGCAAACAGCTAACCGTGAGATAGTCGTACTTTTCGTTCGTGCAAAGTTCGTGTTTATTATGCTTAAATGTTCTGCATATTTCCGCGAATGCTAAGCAAATAAATAAAAGCGTTTCAAACGCTTTCGATATGTTTAATGATTTTTGCATTCTAATTAATTTTGTATCTGCAAGGCGTAGAATTGCGATCCGTGAGCCTGTAACGCAGCGCAACGCGCGTCTGAATATGTAAATCATGTTTGAATTTATGTCTTTGCCAGTGCGAGTCTGATTTTTTTTCTGGTTAAAGCAGAGCAAGCACAAGAACGTTTTATTTTTGGGCTAGCGAGAAACACGTCGTGCACAGATACAAAGTTACAAAGATACTTTTGGCCTGCATTGTATGGCTACTTCTAAGCAGTCTCACAACAACCAATTGCCAATATCTTTAGGCAACATTTTGTTGTTGTTATGTTTTTGTTTTGATTCTTGTTGTTGTTGTTGCTTTTGTTGTCTGACTGTCTGCTTGCCTGCCAGTGCACGGTTGCACACTGAAACAAAGAACAAAAAAAAAACAAAAACAAAAAAAATTACAAAAAATTTCGCTGGCTCTTCACAGACGGAAATTGTTTTTAACTTTGGTCGTTGAACTCTGGTTTTGTCGTTGTTGTCGTGGTTGTCGTCGTCGGGGCTGCACATACATAAACACACGATGCGATGCGGCGTCACAATAATAATTTCATCTCATCTCCACCGAAGACCCAACACCACAGCACAGCACAGCCCAGCCCAGCACAGCACAGTGCAGCGCATCAGAGCAACGTTGCGTCAGCCACTGTAAATGATTGCGCACGTACTACGTGTAAGTGCATCTGTGTTTGTGACTATCTGCTTACGCTGCCACTTTACGCTCTGTCAATGTCGTTAACGGCGTTTCACGTTTCACACCCCCGCCTCGTTTAGCACAGGTCAGCGCTTATCAATTTGCACGATTTATATTTTAATTACTTTTCAATTAAATTCGCTTTGTGTGCTTATTTTTTACGTAAAATGTCAACGTTGAAGTGCTTAAAATACACACGAGCATAGTATTGGCAACCGATAACTCGCGCAACTCGCTGCTATCCTGCTCTTGTGCACTTGTCGATGCTCGACTTGAAATTCATGAATGGACTCTTTTGTACTTCACCTGAGTTGAGTGTGCGGGTAATAAATATTTAAGTGCTTTCGTAGAAATATGAGTGTTTGTGGTGTGTCATTTTTATACAATTTTTTTCTTATAAAACAAATATTAAGAGTGTTATTATCGACTTTGTAAACTGGTAGTTATCACACCTCTAAACAAAAACAAAAAAAAAACATAAAAATACATTTAATAATCAATTGCCTTTCGTCCAGTTCTTTTATGGACACAGATTAGCTGTATAGTGAAGTGAACGTAAACGGCGTTGAAAGCTCTTTTGATCGGCTCTCACCCCTCTGAAGAGTTATTTAAAAGCACTAGATCGGCAGCTTTCTGTAGTAGGTTATGAAGAGAATTGTGAAATCCAGAGGCGGACCTCTTCTTCTATTAGTGGATAGATGCCATATAATTTAAACTAAGTGACTGAGGGCAGACAAACAAACGTTATCAAATACAGTACACGCCCCAACATATATTTTAAGGATCGATCATCAAAATATATTATTTTTTTATTTTTATTTTTTCCCTTGTTGTTTCCAAAATGAAATGACTAATCTTATTTATTACATGTGTTATAATAAGATTTTCCATGCGTTCCATTTTGCTTTTCTATATTTATATTATACTAGCGTAGCCCGCTAGACATGCCCTCTCCTCTCAAGAAATTTGTTTTATTGAAGCTATCTATATTGCTGCATGGGTTGATTAACTTCAGTGAAACATCTTGTGTTATACGACATTTTTCGTTATCACGTGCAAGAACAAATAAAGCGGTTTGTGAGTTAAATTTTTTAAATATTATTTTTGTTTGACTGCCTTTTCGAATTTGACATACTTTTTAACGGCAAACTGATGAAGCACTATTGATTTCATACAAATATTTGTTTGATTTGTTATTTTTCCATTGACACAGTTAATAAAACGATCCGTATCCTGTATATCTTCATTAACCGCAGATCCGAGTTATTAATTAGTAACAAGTTTTTGATTTACAGAACAATATTTGCTCCCATTATTTTATACGGTTCTGTAGTTTGGGGTGTATGTGCAAAGACAAAATAAACTACTCAAAATGATTCTCAACGTTCCATTCTATTATTCAACATCCAGACTGCATCTTGTAATGAACGTCCAAATGAGCTATGATTAAATATTACGTGCAAAAACAAATTTTAACATTTAGAATTGTCATATTGCACAAGACGGTGCTATTCAGTACTATTAAGTACTTCCTAGATTAGTTAAAATTGTTTAAGGTTTTCCCATTTTTCCTCAATATCCATTACACATTTTAAGCAAAATTTATAGAAATATACATATATACACATAAATATACAGTAGATAAGTATAACTTATAACTTATATAGTGTAAAATCACCAGCTTGTAAATTTTTCCCCCGACTTTCGCGGTATTCGCGCCAAACTTCACAGGATTACCCGACAGGCTATTCTAGAGTTTCCTTGAAAATTTCATCAAAATCGGTGCAGCGGTTTCGGTGGCTGTAGCGGACTCACATACATGCAAACATAATTCCAATTTTATATATATATATAGATAGATTATATCAATGGCTTGAACTAACCTAACCCAAACTTAACTAACTGTAAACTTTTTTTTCTGCATTCTCTGAAACTGTCTCCTTTTCTCTTACCCCTTCGTTTATTATTTTGCTCTAAAATGTACGTACGTATGTATCTTAAAGTCATATGGTTTTTTGCATTGATTTTAGTTTTGTAATATTCTGCGAGCTTTACCAACGTCATTCTTTAATTTCCTTCTTGTTGTTTTGCTCTGCTCTCTTCCACTTCATTTCGTCTCTTTTGCACGTACTTCAAGTAATTTTGGAAAGTTTGAAGACAGTAAAAAAGCCCTCAACGAGCGCAACTTGCTCCATTATCAAATTATTATGTTCAGCAACTAATTTGGAGCAAAATACTTAAGTGGTAAAAAAAAAAATATAAAAAAATCAACCCAAACCAGGAGGTAAAACGGAAGCCGCCAAGTCAAGGAGCAGCAGTAACAGAAATGAGCAGCGAATGGAGGGAGAGAGAAGAGAGTGTGGCTATAGCGAAAGAGTAGCCATTAAGGCCAATTGCGGTTGAGTCGAGCCTGAAGCGTTGCAATAATACTAACAACAACAATAACAACAACTAGCAAGGGAACAATGGAAAATTTGTAGAAAAAGAGTAAGAAAATGCGAAAGAAAAAAGGGAAATCTCAAGCAAATTGAAGTTGAGCAACAGCAGAATTAGTTCTTATGTTTTTTTTTTTTTGGCAGCCATCCTTTGCGCCTGCAGCTACCCCCAACTGCACGTTTCAGCAACACCACACAGCTCATCATGATGCGGCAACATGTTGCAGTGTCATGCATGCAAGCCACTTAGTCATTGTTGTTGTAGTGCTGCTGTCTTCTGGTTTCTTGTTTCATTCTTTGTCCTTTTTTTTTCGTTTAGTCAGCATTTTTTCGCGTTTTTGTTGTTGTTTTTCTTTTTTTTTTTTGTTTTGTTTTCAGTGTATGTGATGATGCAGTACAATCCGCATTCCGCTTTTCAGTTAGTCTCCGCGCTCCATGTAGGCAATGGCCAATTTTTATGGGCTCTCGTTGCGCAGGTTCTTGGGATTTATCAGTTGTTATTGTTGTTGTTTTTGTCGCTCTTTATTTTGTTTTGTTTTGTTTTGAAACAAGACTAAAACAAGAAATTTTTCTGTTTGCTGCTGTTGTTGCTTTTTTTTATTTGTTTTTTGTTGTTGTTTTATTAAAAACATGAAATTAGAAGAAGAGAATCATTGCCATGCATATGCATTAAGTAATATTGCCTTTTTGTTCAATGACCTCATGTCGTGGAGCATTCGTTTGTACCATTGGACAGCCCTGCAGCCAGACAAACAATCAAATGTATGTACATGCATACGAATACATTTGAACACGAAGAATAACAAGAACGCGAACAGAAATAACAAAAGCAACGATAACAACAACAACAAAAAGAACAAACAAGCTTGGCAAGTGCATTAGGCTCAACCGCTCAACGGGATTATGTTTTATGGGCTTTTATGCGCTGCCACCGCAAGCCTCCTCGCAACATCCGTTGCCCACTCAAATTAGTCTTTGTTTTATGCTGTTGTTGCAGGTTTTTTTTGTTTGTTTTTTTTTTACGGTTTTTATTTTTTATTTATTTATTTATTTTGTTTTTTTTTTGGTTTTTTTTTTTGCAATAAAATCGTTTGGCCCCTTGGTGCAGGAAATTCTGAGAAATGTTTTTCTCGCGCGGCTCGCTCGTTTGTGCTTGAAAAATGTTAAACAAACCAAAAATTTCGTGGAAGTTCGGTTTGGCTTAGAATTCTTAAAAATGAACTATTGAAGTGTAGCCTAGCCCCCTTAACTTTTATTAAACAAGGTGTTGGCCATTGGCACCTTCTTGCAGTAAATAAATTGAAATCAATGTAAATTGGTTCAGTTGCTGACTTTTGCTTATATAAATCCAATATAGCGAATAAATATGTGATGCATACTCTTGAGACATTGGATCCAGAGACCGTTGTACGGTAACTCAATAGCAAGTGCATTTATCTGTGACATTAACCGAACATACTAATGCTTGGTATCCGGAGATCAGGCTTTAGTACTCTGTTTTAAATTTAACTATAACTACGTTTGAATTGACTGCTTTGTATGAATTCCATAGGTTCATAGGTTCCTTTCTATACGAAAAGGGTTTGCTGGTTGTAACTTAAGGTCTAATTGCCTTTGCTCCTCTCAATATAGCATTTCAAGATTTTGCGCCAAAAGTCATGTGCCACATGACTCACATAGTAGGCTATTTCTTGTCAAAAAACCGTGATGGGCGATACCTGTCTTAAGTGGACTACTTTTAAAAGTAAATCATCAAATAGCTTGCGAGTCTCAGTGCATGCCGAAAGGCGACAGTCAGTGCCCATCACCTCACATCTAAAATATGCAGAGGAATTTAATCTAATTAATCTAAAAAATATTCAAAACACTTTTTATCATTTCGGTACAATTAAACTGACGAGTAGAAACCGATTTTTTGTTTTGTTTAGTTTAAGTGCTAAAATCTTCCTGGAAACCATGTTCTCTGTAAAAACAAAAGCAACTACCGAGCAAAAAGAACAATAAGTAACGAGCATGTTCATTTGCTTAGTTTAGTAAATCTTTCTTTTTCACTCACTCATGAGCAACCCAACATTAATACATTATAGAGAGAGAGCGCAAACGCGCAAAATTGATCGCGCCCCACGTTTTCTATGAAACGATGAGAAAAATAGAACAGAAGAGGGCGGCACACAAATCGCTTCATTCTCCCATTGTACGGCGCTCACAACATTAACAGCTGTGTGTTGTTATTGTTGTTATAACGCGGTTATTTATAACACCTGATAAATATTGGATTGGGCACATCTAGCGAAGAATATAATTCACTTAACATTTTAATTACATCTGGCATTTTTTCATACTCATTTTTAATATAAAGAGATTTCTAGACTATTCTTTGTTTGACGACAATCCCATCCGATGATTATACCCATTTTCAAATTGGTGTTTTTGGATTCCATTCGATGATATGGAAAACGAAACAAATGTCAAATATGTGAGGAATTTGCAAACAGTTGCTAAGATTCGATTGAATGAGTTTTTCAAAAGGATTGCTATATTAAAAGGCAACGTCACCTTGTAACTAATTAGGGGAAAAAAAATTTCCCCGCCCTCTATGATGATTGCACTACGACCTATGGCACGGCAGTCGTAGTACACTTCCACTAGGCTACCGACTCGACTCGACGCACAAATCCAGTTATGCAAATGATTTAATTGTATGTGGGAAGCCACCCGAACGACTTCGTATGCCTTCGCGCGTGAGCCGATGACGATGTTTGATTGTATGCGAACGTAACAATGTTATTATTGTCTGTGAGCGTTACAAAAAGATATCCCACCGCAAGAAAAGAGCACTAAAATATTCAACTGTTCAAATGTAATCAACTGTTAAAGTTGACAATAGTGCCGCGTCTTTAGTGATATTATACGCACTTTAAGCTCGTTACATACAAATCAATATTCCATTCTCCTATCTATATGGGTCTAAACACATGAAAATATTTGAAATTGTGCAGCACTTACTACTACAAATGTTATTAAATTGACGTTTCTATTTTTCCACAGCCCCTTTGCAATTCACTTAAGGTGGCCATACACAATGAATATGCTCGTGTGATTCGCTTGAGCAAATAAACAAAATTTGAAATTTTACACGAAGATCGGCTCGTCAACAGTGTCATAAACGAGGATAATGCCCGCGAGCGAATCAAACGAGCATGTTCGTCGTGTGTGACCAGCTTTATGTAGAGAATATATTATTATTGTATATATGTTTGTAATTGGTAGTTACACTCTAATTTGTGATCAGACTTATTAAGTGCCAATACCTTAGTTGTAATAAGTTTAATTTGTATACAAATTATTCCAAGATTTTTCCCATTTTGCTTGGTCTTAACATGCATCTAAGAAGTATCTAAAAATAAACAATTTTTTTCAGTAGTAAATATATGCGTATGCATTGTATAGACTTTAAATATCTCGGGTAATTATAAAAATAATTACAGTAATAAAAAAAAACATTTGTCATTAAATGTTTCTATGGAAATAGAATAATAAGAGAATGATAGCGACACAAAAAACAAAACAACAACAAACAGGTTTCTGTAACTGCACCTGAAACAATGAAGAAACAAAGTAAAGGAAAAAAAAATTTTGAGTAGCAGCAGTTTTTCCAATTTTCGTTTTTGTTATTGTTGTCAAGCGCTTGCCTCTTGTCAATGCGATTGTCTTGTGCAGCTCCACGCCAAGCATTTGCGCTATCAGCATCACGACGCTGCACGTGGTTGATAGTTGCTGCTGCTCTCGAATGCAGTTGGCATAAAAACAAAAACCAAAAAAAAAATAAATAAATAAATAAATGAATAAAAGAAATAAGAATAAAATAAATAAAAATAGAAAAGATTTGCAGTTTTATCTGCTTAGCTTTGCTTGATGCCAAGAAGGCGACGAAGCAAAATGGCAACTTTGCTGCTTTGCATTTGCTTCGGCTTTGTTTATTTGTATTTATTTGCCTTCGCTGCTGCAGGTCGTTGTTGTGGCTTCGCATATATGTATATATGGAAATGCAATAACTCGTTACCCAGTGCTCCACTACAATACACCGCTCAGCCAAACATAGCATACACACACCTACACACTTGTGCAGCGCACTACTTGCATAGTTTTTCCTACACTTTGCTTTATTTCACTCTTCGTATTTTTTTTTTGTTTTTTGTTTTTGCTTTTTGCATTTTGCTTTTCTCTTTTGCCAACTCATTCAGCTAAACAAACAGACAGACAAAACCCAAATACTCTTAGACCCAGCCACACCAACGTAAAACACAGACTCACTTTCATTGTATGCGGTTGTTGTTTGTTACTGGCACGCCTCACTAAATCGTATCGTATCTGTTAGGTACTAGATACAATATGATATTGTGTAATCGCCCACGAGATGATTTATCTCGTTTAACTTTATGCCACTGAGTGACTTCACCAAAGACAGCAAAAAAGTACACCAAACAAAAACAAACTTGAGTGACGAGCATAGTGTGAGGGCGTTGCAGGCGGTACGACTTGCAGCGAGTAAATGTAATAACTGGAAATGGTTTATTGTTTTCTTGTTTTTATTGTTTTTTTTTATTTCCCTTGTCTTTTTTTGCTAGGTTGACTAGCTTATTGATTCGGTTTGAATTCTTATCAGTTTCCTTGCCTCTTAGCTATTGTTTCGTTTCGTTTCACTACATTGTTTTTGGTGTTGTCGGATTTCCTTTTTTTAGCACCTCGTGTTCATACAATTTGATTTTTTTATGATTTCCTTTTACACTTTTTTTAATTTAGTTTTGAAACAAACGTAGTTGGTTGGTTGGCTGTGTGCACATTGACATGCCTACGCTACTTAGTGTTTAGCTTCTAGGTATATGCATATTGAAACCACTTAATATAGTACTAGGCAGCTTGCACAACAGGAGCACAAGTACTTGTTCACCTAGAAAGGTGTCCATTTAAATGGAATTGTGTAAAAAGAAAAATCCAATTATGCAGCAGAAGCCAGCGCTGACTTCTTTCGCTGCTTTTTGCTCATAGTGAATGCCCAATTTATAATTTAGTTCACAATTTAGTGATTGCGATTTGTAAAAATCCATTAAAAAAAACCTTTTTTGAAGTCAGCGAATTTCCATTCGCTGTTCTTCGCTTGTAAGCAAATAAATAAAAAAGCAATTGTCAAGAAAATCGAAGTGTTGTTATTAGTTGCTTCAAAGTTTTAATGTAATAAATTTTTTTTTTTTATATTTTCTTTAATTTAAATTATGTCAGACTTTTATGTGGCTCTTAACTCAACGCTGTCTTTTTACAAGCAACAAATCCGTCAGCGGTTGGCAATTAAGCGAATAAAGTTAGCGCTTACTTCTGCTAATGTCTCTTCGCTAGATATTATGAAAAGTTCTTTTTGTTATTTTTTTAGTTTTTTTAATTGATAATCAAAATTAAAGAGTCAAGGCAGTAAACTGCGTAACACATTTGTCTTATAATAAATAATGACGTTTAAAAATGTGACTTAGACTAAGGTGATGACTATGATGCTAGTTGCGCCGTTAAGGCAATGACTGCGAAGGCAATTGGTTATTCTTCTTATTTCTAAACCAGTTAAAACACAGAAAGGCGCTGATCACCAAGGAGTTGTTTCACTCTAGTTTTTCCATATAATTAAGCGTATCATAAGACGATCGATAAAATGGATCGTTCAGATAATTGCGGTTTGTGTATGTTTATTCAACCAAAGTATTTAGACACTATCACATTCAAAGAACTTCAGGGGATAGCAACTGTATGTAGTAGTAACTACATACAGCCCCGGAATCAAAATCGGTTCAGTCTTTGAAGCAGGAATTCTAACACGAAAAACGGCAAGTTCAATTATATAGATCAGAAATAAAAGAAAAATACTTTAGGTATCCTCGAAAGCATTCATTTTTGTTCGACTGACTCATAGGCTACAAATACTATAAAATAAATAATAAATAATAATAATAATAATAATAATAATAATAATAATAATAATAATAATAGTAATAATAATAATAATAATAATAATAATAATAATAATAATAATAATAATAATAATAATAATAATAATAATAATAGTAATAATAATAATACTACTAAATAATTAGAATTAAATTCACTTTTTGCAAATATCTTCAAAAATAGCCTTTATTTGTTAGTTCAGATTTTTTCTTTTAATAAACTCACATTAAAGTTCGCTTTAATTATTGTTCATTATTCGAACTCTAAAAGAATAATTCAATAACTCCTCGATACTTGCCCATTTCCGTCATAAAATTTTGTTTATTGATAAGCAAATTTAGGTCTGTGGTTTTATGCAAATCGCATATCAAACACTCGTGGCAGACCACAAAAGCCGCACATTTGCACTAAGAGTAAGTAGCCCACACTTTTGGCCGCAACTAATCGCCATCAATCAGCGCTGAACAATCCAATCAAACCCAGCCTCCAAGAAGCAACAGCATCACCAGTGTAACCTAACCACCTTAACCACTACCAACTGCGTCATCCGTGCACATCTCTAATACGTTAAAAAGAGCTGAACTAAGCACAAAGACACACACACATAAACAAATAAACAAACAAACAAACAAACCACTTTCTGAGCGTCTGTGCCCGCGCTAGGTTGGCTAATGGCGACTTTTATTACGGCCAATAATTCTGCTCTTTTCTGATATTTTCTGAAAGTTTGTGGAAATTTTTGCTTTTAAAACATGCAAAAACAGAATTTTCATTAATTACAACGTCAACGTTTTTCGAATTGGCTACGGGAACGCTGTGCGGCGTCCGGGAATTGGAGATTGAAGCTCGCAGTTGGGCACTGTTCGTTAGTCGGCAACGCGCTGTTGATGCCGTGGGGGGGGGTCGAATGTGGCTGAAGTTCAAACGAGTTGAGTACGCGTACACTGCGAGTTTCTGACTTTGGGTGTGAGTGTGTTTACAGTGTGGCGAAAATACGAGTAAGGCGGCGTGAACGCCGACTTGCCCACTGAATTTCGCATCAAACACTAAAAAATGCAGAATTGAAACAGCTGAAAAAATAAAGCATTGCCGTCGCTGTGCTGTTGTTTTCATCGTTGTTTAACTGCCGGTGCTGTTCAATGCTAACGCAACCCAGTGCAATGCAAAGCAGTGCATTGCAAGTCAGCTTTTCAGTCTGTCCACAAATCCGCTTGTCCGTCGTTCGTCTGTTACAGACATGCACGCAAACATGCACGCATGAATGTTTCACTTTTTTTTAAATTTAAAATTTGTTGTTGTTTTTTTTGTGTGTGTTTAAAATGAAAAACAGTCGAGTGTCGTTGGCCGTCGAATGGTCGCAGGGTGCAGAACTCGTTCGTTCCTTTGGCAGTCGCCACAACTCAGCAATGCACCACTCACTGCAAAACTCACATTTCAGCTCAATTCAGCTCAGTTCAGCTCAGCCCCGTGCAATGATATTCGTAAATTAGTCATTAACTTTTTATGTACGTGGCGTATGCGTGATATGAATGTGCCAATGTCGAAATGGCTGTGCATCAGTGAGTGTGAGTGTCAATGTGTGCATATCTGCGTTTACATTGCATGGTTGAAACATGAACCTAACTGAATCCAAATCCAATCCAATCGAATCGAAGCTCACTCCGTGGTTTCATGCAACGCTACCATGTAACCACACCACACCGCACCGCACCGCATCTACCCGCCGCCCGCATCATTGCTAATAAGCATTCCGCAGAATCGTCTAGGCCAATCAACGGTTGCAATTGACGTTGGCTGGCATTACCGGGGTTTCAGTTTGGCAATTTCAAAATGCTAATTATTGTGTGAAATGTTCATGAACGAATGTTGAGTGTATCGCAAGTATGTGTTGTTGTTGTTTTTTTTTCTAGCATTCCGATTAATGCTGAATGTCAAATTTCACATGATATCTTTCCAATTGTAGTGAAGGGTCGCACTTTGAAAATGTGTTCGCTTTCAGATCACAGATTAGTACGTCGCTCTATGAATGTGTGTATGCTCATTCTTGTGTTAATGGCGTTGTATTATTGTATTTTTATATAAATTAAAATTCTTCAAGTATCTACAATCTACTAAACTTAAATATAATTCATTTAACATATGTAGCAGGCACACACAGACATCCTGCCTCCTTACCATACACGCACAATGAGATCCAAAGCCATCAGAGATCAATTGAGCAAATATAAGAGGAACACTGGTTACTAGGTAACCGACTCTATAAAACAATCATAAAATTAAACGTGGATTTGATATTTTTTGAGAAAGGTATAATTTACTACTGAAGAAGGTAGAGAAGACGAAGTACGGGGAGTGAAAATGGCTTTTTTGAAATCTTAAAGTTTTGACAAAAATTAAAAAAAAAATTGTTTGTGGGTTCTCCACATTCTGCGAATGGCGTGTTGTATACCGGCACACGCCGCGTGTTTTCGAGAACTTACTTTCTCGCTCCCCCTGTTATGCCTAAAAGTGTGCTTTACTTGCCATACTTTTCTATGCCTCTTTTTTTGTTGTTGTATGAAATTCATGAAATTTTCAACACAAAAAACTTGTGTTCTAGTTAACGGATTTCAATGAAACTTACACAAAAACCTGCATCATTCTTGGAAGTATATTTTTTCCAAATTTCATACCGATTGTTTAACGCAGTGAAGCGTGATACTCAAGCATAGGAGCAAGGCAACTTTGTTCAAAGAAATATACATATTTGTTTTAGACAGTTTGAGAGTCAATAATTTCTCTCACAAATATTATACGATATTAAAAATCCAGAATATATTACTTTTTTTAAAATAATTTTTATCATCTTCAAAAAATTTGGCAACTAAACAAAAAATTAAAAGATTCTTAATTTTTTATTGTTATAACAGCGTGTCGCCATAATTTAAGCTGATCTAATGAGTAGGTATTAAATTAAAATGGAGAGAGCTTTTGTTTGAGGCAGCAATTTTATTTAAAATGACATGCACAGCCTCTGTTATAGTTTACAGTGTATCTATTTAATGGATAGAGTGTTGAGTATAGATAGGGCTGTTAGAAATTTTCAATAGATGTATATTAATATATGATTACTATGTTTTCGCACCATATGAGGCAACTATATGTATAGTATTGTTCTGCTTCTATGTATGACCCAACTATTGTGGTGAAAGTTCTATACTATAAGAAAGTATGAATTCTTTTATATCACTTTCAGTATTTTGATTGCCATCAAAAGTCTAAAATATCTGTCTCTTTTTACTTATTAACACCAAAGTCTATGCACATGTCATTATGCTTTTAATCATACAAATGTGTTGTGCAGTTTCAGTATTTCAATTTAATGGCTAAGTATCATATTAAAAAAAACTCACGCCCATTTGATGCGCTTTCCCAATGACTGACTTTTGAATGAAATCAAAAGCGTAACCAAATCGTAAAATCGCATAATAATAGAATAATAATTGAACATCTAATTTGGCGAAATGACCAATGAACAGGCCACGAATAATGAAATGTCAACCACAAATGTTAATAATAACAGCCGCAAAAGACAATTACGATGACGAAGACAATAACTTCAGGCAACATTATAATCGGCTTAAAACGTCGACGTTTTGACATTTCCCATTTGACGCTTTAACTCGAGTTGAATTGAATTGAATTGTCAACTGTCACTATTGATTAGTCACACGAAGTGTGCATTATGGAAGTGGCGGAGAGTGCACAGCTTTTTGATTGGGGCGTGAATAGCGATAAAAGAAGTGTGAGATGTCAGCTTTGCGCTTGTGTAGGAATTGGATTCAGCTAACACTTTTTAATATGTTAATGGGCAATGTAAAGGCACTCAATTTGAAATAAATTAACTCCAAGACAAGATTTCAAGAGTTTAGTCTTTAGTTAGATTCCAATTATTGGGTTTTTTAAGTCAAACGGATTTAGGCTTTTAGTCAAAAGAAGCCATTAACTATTAAATGGATAATGAAATTACTTTTATTGTCTTAGTTCTAATTCTTAATGATAATTTAAGCCTTAAATCAGAACATTTTTTTGTAGTTCTGGGCCGAAAAGACAACAACAACTTTTAATTGAGCGACTAGATAATATTACGCTCACGCCAGCGTCGCAATACAACAATTACCTTAGTTATAGCCAAAGTGCATACAGAATAACAACAACAATAGAGAGAGAGAAAGAGAGAGAGAGAGAGAGAGAGAGAGAGAAAAAAATTGAAAAATGTTTTTATTATCGTAGCGCACCATAACAATTATGATGGCTATGATTATTAACTTTACGATTGAGTAATTAAACGAAACTCTCAAGCGCAATCGTTACTCGTCATTCCAAGAAGTGCGCGAAATGGCCGATAGCATTAGCGTTAGCAGTAGCATCGCGTCGTCAGATCTACGAGATTCGTCGGAGCGCTTCAAAGGAAAAATAGACGTTGAACAAACGTGAACATTTAATTGAGTCTTGGCAACGGCGAGAAATGTCATAATTATTGTAAATCTGTGAAAAACTAGGTGTCAATTAGCCCTTGTACTTACGCTTCTATAATTTTTTTGTTTCAGTTGTTGTTATTGTTGCCTTCGCTGTTCTTGTGTGATGTTGCTTGAGTTTTGTTCTGACGCAGTTCTGCCTCAGTGATTTTATTAATGATTCGAATTTTGTATACCCTGCAAACATGAATGATTCATAGAATAGTAAAGTGTGTCTGCTTGTTAAACTAATTGTCCTTTCATCTGTACATCGTGCACTAAAATTTTCATCGCATTTGAAACTTGCACAAACTCTGTATTTATTTTGAGACCTTTAATTTTTATTCTCAATTCATTTGCTAATGCTCACTCATTTTTACGACCGAGCATTTGAAGTAACCCTTTCAGTCTTCTTCATACTTCATACTTTTCTCTATGAATATATTACAGCTGTCATCTTTGTTCGTTGCTTTCACCTTTGTAGTTTTATTTTCTTTAATTCTTCCACTTCGCTTTTAAATATTCAATTTTTTTTAAGGTACAATAATCATCTTTACTTACTTTTGACCCTAAAGTAAGAATCTCACAACTTTCGTAGGATAATCCTTGTCTTTCTATTCATCCGTCATTGTTCACTGCACATTTGTCCCTCTCACCTTATTCTGCTTTTTGGCACTGAAACTGAAATCAGCTTTTCACTATCGTCTGCTCTACTTTTTGTGTATAAGACTACGCTCCTCGGAAAAAGGTATTTTGACAACAAAAAAATCCTTATTCATTTCATTTTTTTCATTTCCATTTATTCACAACTTCACAAGTGTGTTTGTCTAGAAATCACTTAATTGAGAGTCCTTGCTTCTTGCCTTTTCTACTTAGATATAAATAAGGAAATAAGAAAAATTTAATAGTGAATAATTTGTTATTAATTAAGGAAATCAGGTGGAAAATTACAAAAAAAACCTCCAATACAATTTATTATGACTTAAAAACTAAACTTACTACTAACGAGATTGGACAATATCATTAATGTGAGCGTAGCTAGAATATATACATCTATTTCCAAAGTTATCATAAAGACAACTCACTCGACTTTGGCCTTATCATGTAAATCAACGTTGGAGTGATGCCAAGGCAGATTGAAAATCATTTTTAATATCTTATTTTGCATCACTTGCAGTTTTTTGATGTGACAATTTGTAAAATATAACGGCTTGGAATATTGTTCTAAATATATATAATATGTTCTCCATATTAAGACGACAAATTCTATTTATGAAAGTGTACAACTTCGTAATCAAGTTATTAACTTTTTTGTTGATAAAATTTACGTGTTCACTAAATAGTAGCTTCTTGTCCAAAATCACAACAATATATTTAACCGCGTAACTGCTTTTGCGCTTCCTCGTGAAATGGATAGCTTGGGTTTTGTCGGAGTTAAGTTGGATTTTCCATCTAGTGAATTAGGCAATGAGAGTCGAAGAAGCTCCCTGGAGTTTGCCTATTTTTAATCATGTACATTTCCTCAGTTATTTGTGATCATTTACTTTTCATCTTTCACTTTTCATCTCTTAAGTTTTCATAATTTGCTGTTCATCGCATATTTTTCATCTACTTGTCTACGTATACTTTTTATCATTTATTATTCATTGTCCACTTAAAATCCTAATTTACCATGCTTAACTTTTCACAACTTATTTTTTTATTATGTACTTTTTTTTCATCATTTACTTTTCGTCCTTCAGTTGTCATAATTTATTTTTTGTCTTCTGCTTTAAATCCTTATTTTGCATACTTAATATTCCAACCTTAACTTTTCACAACTTATTTTTAATCATCCACATTTCATCATTTACTTGTCATCCTTAACTTTTCATCCTTTATTTTTCATCTACTTTAAATCATCATTTAATTTTAATCAATCTTCACTTTTCATTATTTTCTTTTCATCCATTTGCTATACACAATGTAGCGTATCAAAGAGTCTACCAAGTTTTTAGCAATTCCACGCTTGTCCAATCAATTTGGCATTTTCAGTAAAAACTCCAAAATATTTCACATACTTTTTTCACTTCGTTATTAATTAAATTTTAATTATAATAAATATTGGCTGAATTCTTATTGCAAACGCTTGTAATTATTGTTGCCACGTTGAACTCATTTGCAATTCAATTTGTTGTAAAATATTGCATAATTTAGCAAAAAAAAAAAAAATATTAAAAAAATTCCAGCTAACAAAAAATCTCATAACAATAAATGAATAATGAAATTATATATAAAAAATACATGATATGATTTATTGCATGCAGGAAATCTGAGCTGCGATAAATGATGCCTAATGAATAATTGAAATGAATTCATAAATAAATAGAAATTGTGCAGTTAGAGTTGAGTGAAGCGTTTTCAGTTTGCATATTTTCTACATCAAGTAACGGTAGGAATTCGTGCTGATTGGCGGTCAGCAATTATGTGAAATCTTGCAACTTGGCTTCATTTCGAGATGGAACTGGTTTTCAGTGTGAGGTGTTTTTTTGCTCATAATAATTTAAAGCCACTAACAAAGTAACAAGCCAATGCGATTGAAACTGGCAGCGTGTAAATTACAGCGAATTTTGTTGCATCATTTTTGTTTTTTATTGCAACGTTGCTTTTTCCAACTCATTTTTGAATACAATGAAAGAATTTGCTGTTACACTCAATAGTAGAAAAAATAAAAAGAAGTTTTTTTTTTTTTTTTGTTTCTGTGCGTATTTTATTTCATTTGAGCTTGGCACTTCAATTGGCATCAAAACGTGCACAAGTACGAACGAGATGTTCTTGTTGTTGTTGCCTTTCTCCGTTATATCTACACAAAATTTCGCAGTTGTTTTTCGCTAAGCACAAAGCACAAAGACGAGAAAAGTCGAAAAATACTTGCACTGAACAGCAAACCTAAAACAAAAAAAAAAATAAAGAAAATCATGTGCAGCGCATATTTGGCTTATTTTTTGCACTTGGGCAGCGTAAAAATGCCAGAAAAACACACGAAATGTGAAAAACAGTTGTGGGTGCCTCGTAGTGGTCAACGCTGGCACCAAGAGCGCTGAGGATTTAAGCTGCAAATGGACTGAAAATGCAGCAATAGAATTTTACTTTACACACAATTTTCCACTGTTCTCTTATGTAATTCGGAAGTTGCATGCTTGGGCGGCATTCGATGACTTTTTTTTTTTGCTTTGGTATTTTGAGAATTTTCATGGTTTGTTTCTTTACAGTTTGCATTCTAAAAGCCTCAAAATTTAGCTTAAAGCCGTTTTGGTTTATTTAAGCATTTAGTAATATCTTGCTTTAAACAAGTTATGAAAACCATATACATTTATTTCTACAAGTACTAATTGAATACTTTAAATTGTGTTAAAGAAAACTTATTCAGCAATTGAGAGTTTCCTTTATAATTGGTGCTTCCAAGCTCATTAATTGCTAGCAGTTCATATTCGAATTAATCGATGACTGCGACAATTGCAACGAACTCGCATCATGTGTGGGAATTTATTTTTCTTCAACTATACAAATAGTTACCGCTGGCGGTAGTGGCGGACTGCTGCCACATGCGCCATGTGCTCCCTCGTGAGAGAAGGCCGTAGTGGAGCATTTTCAGCCGCCAAGTAGCCAAGATTCTGGTATAGCCTGGCGAGATGTGAAGTCTGATCGAGGAGCAATTTCAGTTATGGGACATTGTCAGCGCAGTGCTACACAGCTGGAGTGAGACTTCTCTTCAGAGTGAAACACACGTTAGTTTACTTCAATATTACAATGTTTAGCTCAATTCTCTAGTGGGCACTTCGTTCTCGGAATGGCAATTAAAGAAGGTACAAAACACCATTTGGAAATTTTTTTAATTTTGGAAAAACTGAACTGCTACTACGGCTGTGTAGTTATTTTTAATGAAATCTTTTTGATATTCTGAACTCAGCAAAATTAACTTAGCTATACTGTTATAGAAAATTGTTTATATGGTGAGTGTATGTAATGCTTTGGCGCAAAATATACTGAATGTATTATAATAATTTTTTTTTTAAATAATACATCTATACTATCGAAGACACTGTCATACTTACTTTTTTTATTTTTTAAATAAAAATATGTTTTTTTAAGAAATTAAATTTTGCAAAAACCACTACTACGAAAATAAATCTAAGATTTAGTTTATAACTGAAAAGCATTTATTATTAGGTGCACTAATAATTTTTGTTAAAAAATTGGTCTTCATAGAGAAAGTACCCGTAAATGATGCTTGTTCGGTTCAACCCTTGATATTTTGTCATTAAAAAAAAAAAAAAAAATTATGGGTTACAGATGCAAATTCCCTAAGACTTGCAGATTGTGGTGCCATCTGTCCAACGTTATGATATGACGTTTTACAAAATTTTAAACATAACTTAGTGTTGTAGTACTCCTATTAAAACCTTTTTAAAGTCAATGTGTGTTACAACCGTTGCGTGAAACCCTACTACTTTGTATGTGCGTGAGACCTTCATATTACCTCTTTGCGATCCTTGTATCTGGCTAAGAAATTTCATTTCGTCTAAGCTAATATAATAGTACATAAATTTAAAAACGCCCAGCAATGACAACTTAAAGTTTCTCCTTTCTTAGCTAGTTTTTACCATCGTCAGCGCAAATTATTGACAGACATCATTATTATAACTCGTTGCACCAGAAAGTGCCTTAGCAAGTCGGCGCTCCTTAACACACCCAGTCATCCGAGCGCCGATGGTCGTTGTGGTATGTCTGAGCGGGAGTTTCCTGCCAGACTATTTTGAAATGTTTGGCACTTGAAGAGATCGAGCACCGCATAAGGGTGGCCGACGGCGGCGGGTGTGAGAAGAGTACCATTGTGCTGTGCCTTATTTGCCGCTGTTGCTTCGCTCATTTTCATGGGCCATTTGCGACAGCACGAAATAAAAGAAATGAGCGTAAATACAAATAAAATAAAGAGTAGAAGCAACAAATTCGCCAACGTCGTCGACCTTACTGGGTATAAAATACTATATATCCTGTGAGCTTGATTACATACATATATTAGCTTGTATCTAGATACAATTTTTGCTAACTTGACTGCGCGACTGCTCGCCTGTTTGACTGTTTAGTTGTATGTTTATTTATTTATGCCTTTTTTTTTTTTGAGTTTGTTTGCTCGTTGTCGTCTACCTATCGTCGTCGTCGACGCCGCCCTGGTTCTTGCCCATTTGTCGAGTCGACTTTTGTACATAACTACATTTCCTCATATATATTATGTATATTCGAGCGTGTCTATAAAAATTCCGGTTTCTGGTGCTGATTTTAAACTTTCAGTTTTTATACGCCAAACCAGCGCAAAACAAAACTAAAAAGTGAAAAAAGAGAACGAAAACAAAAAATAAAATAAAAATAAGTAAGTAGAGACTTTATGGACAAAACTTTTTCCTGCAACAGCAGCAGAAATCACTCGCAGTCAGACTCACAGCGATAAAGATACTCTCCACGCTACTCAGTCTTATTTCGGCATCCCCGCTCATCTCACAGCAACATCTTGTCTTGTCGACAATACTTTCGGCTGTACGGCTGTTCGTTCCTTTGTCTGTCGGTCTGTCTGTCTGTCTGTCTGTCTGTCTGTTTGTCTGTCTGTTTGTCTGCAAAGGAAGCAATCGCTCTTTAAGTTCCTTTGCTGCTTCCAGTGCTTTGGTTTGGTCTTTAGTTTAGTTGGTCCACGTTCTACGTCCGCTTCATTCTGTTGAACTCTTTTCATGAGTTACTGCTTGAAGCTGTTAGCGTACAACTGTTAAAATTATAAAGAACATATTGCCATAATGCTGCAACACACATAAGGACACAAATGAACCAACGGACGGACATTTGTCGGAGACAAATATTTGACATAGCTGCACATATCACTTTTTGTTTGCGACGACACGTTTCGTTACGTCGCTTCTTGGCTCGTCTCGTTTCGACCATAATTTGACCTAGCCGCTAATGTGTACTTCGCAGGCATCGCTTAGGCCACCAAGCAGTTTGTAGACCCGTGCCTTTGTTCCTCCTAAAATGCCACACATCTCTCTCGTATGCACTGCGAGATACATTTACTCGTAGCTGCAAAAGTGCCTCATTGTTGGCATTGCCACTTGGCTTTTTTCTTTCATTTTTTTTCTTTCGATTTTTCGATGAGTATTGTAGAGTTTGGTATTTTGGTATTTTTCTGGCGTGTGTTCTTATTTAATTAAATTGGCTTCTTAAGTACGAGCAACGTGAAAGTATTTTCACTTATTAAAAGTGTGTAGCATACAATTTGGCATTTGGGGCCCCCAAGTTTAGAGTAACTCTGCTTAGCGCATGTTTTAAGTGTGTACAAGTTTACGCTTCATTTATTTTCAAGCGTGCTCTTAAATCCCTCAATATTGAACTACAAACCAAACAAACGAATTCGGTAAATGCTTTCACTGCCATCTTCTATTCGTTGTTCTAGTGTCGAAAGGTTGTTATTGCAAAGGTTTTCTTCTAAAAGAAGTTTACTTTGCAGTGCTTAAAATGTTTACTTTAAACTGTATTATCTTGCCCATAATAATATTTCTTTTTTTAACGTTCCAATTTAGGCCACAAAGAACTTGAGGTTCAAGTTTAAGTAATTTTTGGAAAAGTGTTTTTCGTTGAGCTTCAGTTTAGTTTCAAAACAAGTCTGTTGACTCGAACACAAAGCGTTTCAACTAAGAACTACGAGTTTGCGGTCTTTATTGCAATCTCAATTCAGTTAAATACATCTTATATATAAAAATCAATATTTGCTTGTTTGTTTGTTCGTATTTTATGCGCTGCCATACCGCTAAGCCTATTGCGATAAAATTTTCGCAACTTATTGTTTGCACTTGCGCGTAGTTAATAGGCCTAGTAGTTAAATGAATTCAAATCGAAGCAAGTGATAATTTTGCTTTCAATTCTATATCGTATTAATTGTTGCGTCCCCAACCTTTCATCAATTAGTAGATCTACCAGCGCAGCACGTAGAAATAAGCAAACTCGAGCGTATCAAACTAACGAGCAACAATCAATGAAGCACAACGTTTACTAACGGCTTATTCAAGTGCATAGGAATCAGAGGGTCGACATGCCACAAGCATCAAAAGCATATGATCTCGACGAAAAGTATATGTTGATTTGAATCAGCATTTCAACACAGTGAAAATATAAAGAGAATTGTTAAGGTTTGTGCGCATTGTGGGTCAACTTAATTCTAAATCGTCACATCAGGCGTATGGTGCACGAATGGCAAGGTTAAATAGCCGATATTGCAGCAATCATCTGATCCATTGATTACGAACGACTCACCTGATTCTAAACATGTTTTGCGGAACATTCTTACATTAGCGTTTAAAATACAATTTTTTGGATCAAAGTTTTCAAGATCAGTACATGCCTACTTTCAAAATTCAAGGACAAACCACCGTCTTGGTTTATTTCTACCGGACTTCCCGATTCCGTTCTCTTTCGATTCTTCCACGCTTCCACATTCTCATATGGTTCAAAATGAAAATATACGCAGCATGGTAAACAACAAATGCAAGAAAAAAGTAACTCAGTGACTTAGTTCATGAAACACGCATTGGTGTTGACGTATATTCAAAATAACCCGAAAACCAGGCAGTAACGCGCCAGGTACTAACAAGTTATAAATACAATTTCCAAGTGCTTTATGGTCCTTATGTATAAGAAACTTCTCATCAATTCAATTAGAATGTTCCAGAATTTTTTGAGTTGCGATCAATGTCTCTCCTAATCTAATCTAAGATGCTCATAGTATTTTTAGATGCTAAGATGCTCATCATATATTTCTATAATGAATATCAATTGAATTTTTTTATTTAATGCTCTACCCTAGTTTCTAGATTGCATGATCACTTTTGTCTGTAGACGAGTATAGAAGTTAGTTAGCACAAACAATTTACAAAATGGAAGACAAATGGAATGCAAATAAGGCGGCCCAGCCCCTCTTGTAGTAAAAAATAATAACGAATTTGCCTAGAATATTTAAACGAGAAAAAAGCAATTCCATTTAATTTATTGTCGTATTCGAATGAGGTTACCAGGTCATTCAGTCATTCAGTCGTTCTGTTACTCAGTCAGTAAGGCGGACCTCAAAGGCCTCGAGGCATTAATCATGTTTTTTGCGTAATTAGAAGAAGCAGAAACAGAAACAAAACGTTTTTTTTTGAAGAATTTCACGCCTTCGTAGTCATCGGCGTTGTTGTCGTTGTTTACGTTGTCGTCGTCGTCGCAGCAAAATTACGCAGGTCATGCCAACAATGGTGTGTGCGTGTGTGGTGTAGTGCTTAGTGCCTAGAGGCTAGACTTATGAGTAAAACGGCCCCGAGGCGCTCTTATCGTCGCCAAGTCAAGTCAAGTGTAACGCTGCTGTCAACGTCGACGACATCGGAAATTTTCTTGTCACCCTGCGCCGCAGCGAGTCTTCATGCATTTTTGCAACGAAGTAGTGTCTGCTTCCTCACACACAGTGTGTGTGTGTGTAAGCTTCGGGCGAACATAGCTGTGCGGCCTTTCACTTGTGTTTGATTTCGTTCGCTTCTATATTATCTCTTGGGCAAACATTAACATTTGATAACAAAGGCAAATAAATATAAATAAAATATATATTGTTTTATTTGCTTAACGCCGCTCGCGACAGTCGCGTCGTGTCGCCTGTGTGTGTGTGGCATTTTGGCGTTCATTGTGACATTTTAGTTGGCGAGTGAATGAGTGAGTGAGTGGAGTGAGTGCTGAGAGTAGCGTGGAGCATGTGTAGAGTGCAATGTACTTGTTCTGCTTGCTCAACTGTTGTTACTGTTGTTGTTATTTTTATTGCCATACAACGTGTATCACCACTTTTTCGCAAGACATTTTATGACAGTAGTCGTTGTCAAATTTTGTAGGAGTCGTGTGTGTGTTTCCCTCAAGACGTCAAAGCGAAAAATAATTTTATTGATTCGCAATGATTTCCTAACTTTCCATATTTTATTTATTTATTTATTTATTTTTGTTATTTCGTTTTGCAAATTTCACTTCCTGCATTTATTTTCTATGAATGCCTTTTTTTTCTTTTTGTCTAAAAGAGGCCACATGAATAGTGCTGAGTAATTAGAAGTACTATTGAAGGTGGTCACAAAGTAATATCGGTTTATGAGATTTTCGAGGAATATGTGGGCGCGGTAAACATTTTTCAAGTAAATTTTGTAGGCTCGAAAACTGTTAAACATTCACGAATCTAGCACAGTTGAAGGTTAGAAGAATTCATATACTGCACCCTAACAATAATAGGGTCATAACTCAGAATTTTAAAATTTTGATTTTTTCTTGAAAAACAACATGCAGTGCTCATCCCTAACCACTGTAAAAATGTGGTAATTTTTTCATGGTACATTATAACTCTCTCGTTGCTATATATCTTCAATATAAACAAAAACCGTTTTTAGCCACTACTGACAAATAGCAAATTTGGAGTTGTTGTTAATGTTGTTAGTGGTGTGTATAAAAATCTTTATTTGGTTGTTTGTTTGTACGTATCTTATAGGATAACATACCGTTCACTCAATTGTAATGAAACCTTGTCGACCTGTTGCTTGAACTTGCGTGAATATAATAGGCACAATAAAACGAATTTACCGAACAAGGTGCGCGTGTCGTTTGCGAAACGCTTATTCAAGGTCATTAGTAGCAGAAGTTCGACATGCCTAGAGTAGAGAAAGTGAACAGTTACGTGCTAATCGGTCTCGAAGAATAGTACATGTTGTTTTGAATTTTCTTTTTTTTTCTTTCATCTCAATATGATTATAGTTTGGTTCGAAGCGAAAATATCTGAAAAATGCATAAGCTGTGTGTGTATTGCGGCGCACTTATAAGTTCAAAAATGAAACACCAGAAATGTGCTGCACGAGTAAGAAAAAATTAAATTGACGACATTGCATTCAGCACCTGTTCCAGTGTTGTCATTGCTTGTGGGCGACTCAGCTGATTCCAAACAAAGAAGAGTCTACAATGATATCTTGCATAATCCATTGTCGATCAAGATAACTATTTCATATTTCAAACGTTGATTCCACAATTATTCTTACGTCTTACTGCGGGTACCAGCTAGTTATCAGCAATATGATAAGGTCTTAAAAAACATTGACTCATCAATGGTTGCGATATTGCAAAACGACAATGGAAACATTGTGTATTTATCTGTTGATAATCTGCACTTTTTTTGATTCACCAATCAATTTAGTCGATATAATTTTCTTTAGAAATATTACACATGTTGCTCGAAGTACACCGAGAGTACTTAAAATTTTTCTGGGCGATCTTTGACGTCTACGTGCTGTATATGATTGAGTTCACTCAGTAGTTCTATTTCCCTGCTATTTGGGCTTGTTGAAAAATATGAATATATATATATCGATATGTCGATATATCGATATTTTTTGTTCCACAGGTCGATATTTATGAGCGATATCTAAATTTTTGACATATCGATGTAACGATTTAAAATCCCATACATCGAAAAGATATGAAAATAGATTTTTTTTTTGTTAGAACTCAACTTAACTTTTCTTTTGTATAGCGATCGATACATCGATATATTAATATTTTTATTAAAATATTTTAATGTCGATATTGATGTCGATATATATCGATATTTTTCATACTTCTGACATCCCTAATAGCTATTGCATTTATTTCCTCAGCTGACTCTACAATATCAATCAATCTGAATTTCGCGGCAGATTGTTGTTGCATGAGCTTTAATAATCCTAAATCAATAGTAGACATATGGTTGGTTGGACTCTTTAGAACCATTATCTTTAAAGCAAAGCTATATTTTAATTCAAGACTACTTGTTTGTATTATCTCATTGTATTATTGTTCTCTATACTCTTTATTTGCCAGTAACGTCAGACGATATCTAGTGAATTTTATCATAGGTTATGAAATCATATGTACATGACTAAGGTTATCATCTGACTTGATCTGTCAGCCGTGATGCGGAATGGCTGATCTTGAGGGTAGTAGTCTTTTCAGGCTCCAAGTATAGCCTTCTACTCAGACACACCACTGTGCACCTACAATCCTTCGCATTAGCTTGGCCTGAAATCTCTGATGAATTTCCAGATTTTAATTGAAAGTAATGCCTCAATCTTGTATACCGCAAGTGCATACCGGTTTCAGTATGGTCTTGTAGGAAATTGTGTATAGAAGCAGCTTTTAAGACACACTACCTAAGACGTTGTATTGTTATTGTACTAGACCCTAACTGCAACTGAATTATGAAATAATTTTTTTTTTTAATTTAAAATTATTCCTGTACTTGTTTCATAGCACTCGTGCCATCTTATACTTTTGAGTTTTTGATTAGCAGAAGTTTCTACTCTTCATTTACAACGTTTTTCTAACCACTTTTTTTCTGTCTTCCGTTTCAGGTAAGCTACAAAATAATGCTTAGTTCACTAAAACGTGAGTTCTCATTCTGATTGTGTTGTGCCGTTTCTTCTTCTTCTTCTTCTTCTTGTTCTTCAACTGTTTTGCATACTAAGTCATGGGTAGTGCTAAAACTTATTCAACTCAATGCTTTCGCGATAAAAAGTAGTGGTGTGACAATTGCTTCTGACACATGATGATGATATTGACAACGAGTATAACGATAATGATGACGATTTTAATCGTAATTCGTAACAAACATGCAAAAGGCCAAAACCCTGTTTCGGCGTAGTCGGTCAAGTTGAAAGGCAATGAGATGAGACGACCATACGAGTACGAGTCGATTGTATTCACACGCGTTAGCGTAACAGCCGGGCTGTTCAACGAGTAGAGGGGGCTTGAGCTGAGTGAGATCTCACACAATAGATAATGTGGCGTTGTCAGTTAATTGTTGTCTTAAACATTACAATACATTGTTGTTGTTGCAAGCTTGTGGAGTATTTTTTTTTATTATTTTTTAAAATTTATTTAATGGTATTCAAAGTGTGATTCAGCCACGTTGGGATAAAAAGTGTCCCCATTGTTAGCCGGGTTGAGTTGAGTTCAGGCGTGTTTATCTTGATCGCGTCGGACAAGTTGAAGAGTACATTTTTGGGTCAGTTTCGGGGGTTTGGTTTGTTTGTGTGGTCTGGTCTGCACGTATTTTGTGAGCTCGTAAAAAGTTGACGGATAATTATTTTGTCATAACACGCACAAATTCAATTTTAAAGCGGAAGTGGTTATTAGTCGAATTCGTCGTATTTGTTTTGCGCTGTTTGATGTGGGCGCGCTGTGCCATATATCCTTAAGTGGGTCGTAACAGGCGCATCCGGTGCGCCCCAATTCGGACTCGATAAGAAATGGTGGCAGAGCAAAGTGTGGTGAAGTCAAGTAAAGTCAAGTCAATGTAGTGAAATTGTGCCGACGGTAAAAGAAGTTGTTGAAATTTGAGTATCTCAGTAGGCGGAGTCAAGCGTAGAGTCACGCGATGAGTTCGTGCACTCTTGTGGACGGACGGCTGACGAGTGAGACGGCGTCACACAAAAGTGTGTGTGTGTGTGCAGTTGTCTGTGCAAGAAAGAGGCAGTGTAGTAATTCTGTGCGTGCGGCAGAAACCGGGGGTTGTTGTGCTTGAAGAGACCTAAAAAATACACAGAGCAAGCAGTAGCAGCTATCTATGCTGGTCATTCTTTATACATATATATATATATATATATATATATATTATTGTTGTTGTTGTTCTTTTTTCACGGGAGACGCGGCTATTTGTGGGCGTATACCAAAGAATTGCACACGGAGGAGGAGCAACTCCTCATGACGTTGGCAGTGCTGTTCATAATGATGTTGTTGTTGTTGGTGTTATTGAAGTGTTCAACATGTTGCTGTGCATGAGCGTATTGAAGATGAAGACGATGACGTTGTTGTACGCTCATCTTCGTTGCACAGATACAATTGTATCGGTGAATCTTTGTTAGGGCTTCCCTAGCGCCGTGACGCTTTGTGATTTATATTTTTGATGTGAGTACCATCCGCCGCTTAGGCCTGTGTGTTGTTTCTGGTTGTGTGTGTGTACTTTTTTCATGTCTCGCTCGCTTTTGTTGTAACATTTGAGGGTTGTACTACTCATTGTTAAATGCAACGCCCACATTCATGCTTGATTAACTGTGCATTGGGCTGAGTCTGTTGCGGTGCTGTTTTCAGTTGTTTTATTGTTGTTATGCGTGTGTGTTTTTATGTGTGTTTGTTTGTGTGTGTATGTGCAATTCACATGGGGTGTGAATGAAGTTAAGCGTGGCGTCGTTAGATGGCGCTGCATGTGCCGAAAATAGATTTCCATGAGCCCATAGATTTCGTTCTTGTTGTGCTAGCAAAATCTTTGGCTAGAAAAGGTAAAGGTTTCGGCACCAAGACGCCTTGCCAAACACGACTAATTTATAGTGCGTGCAACAACAATAATATTGATTCCCTCACTGGTAATATCAGTATATTCCATTATTCCTGTTTGGATTTTCCCAATAAATTCTATTGGTTTTTGTTAGATGCTCTTCAAATGAACCATTCTATTTTGAACTGGCAGTTGATAAGTCACTACTTTCTGTTGCCGCAACTTACCTGATCATATTATCCATTGTGGCTAGTACGCGTTTTTTATAACGCCTAAAATAAATTATTATAATAAATGAAGTGAAAGAATAATAAAATAAGCTGCACAGAGCTTAGTCTCTGTGGCACAACTGAGTGGCATCGACGACTGCCGCTTTAGCCGCTTTGGTGGAGACGTAGTCGCTTTCGTTCAAGACTTCTAAGCGCCGTGATGTGTACGCCAACAGCGTCATGCCACATTGCTTGTACGTCTGTTGTCGGCAGCAGAACATTCCAGCTGTGTGAGCTTTCACAATTCAGTGCTCAATTTGCCGCCTAAAGCTTTCGCTGCTTGGAACTTTATTACTCAATTTCGTTCCACCTACTCCAACTCTGATCTGATAAACAATTTGTAAGCAATTCGCGCCCTTTCCTTTATTTCACATAGTTTAGATAATTGGGCCGACGGTAGCACAACACAGTGTCTTCCTCGAAACATCTGTGTTTAGTTGTTTGTTGGATCAAGTTTCTTTTAATATTTTATAAGGAATGAAATTGCTTTCGCTGTTTGTGTGTAGTTATTTTTAGTTTAATTGTAGAAAATGTACAATTGGAAGTCTTAACTATTAGATAAAAAAATAAAATAAAAAAATAAATATTTTTTGTCAAACCCTCATTCAAATTCTTTGCCTGAACAGCCTCTATACCAAATCTGTTGGCCAAGTCTGTTTCTCTTGAAGTCGTCTTCTTTAAGCGTATTATGCTTTTATGTATTTATTAATAATTTATTTGAATATTATAATATTTTTTTTTTTGCTGTTCTCGGCATCACATAGAAAGTGAAACTTCAATGCCAGCTCTATGAACTCATCATTTTGCTTGTCTAGTCAAGTTACTGATCAACTTTCATCCGTTCATTGTTCTCTGGAACAATTCTCTTCTGATTAAGAAACTTTGGTCAAGGCTGTTTTCGCGTTGGATTTCCTGGTCAGCGCTTTTCTGTTCATGGAGCTGCTAATCAATTCTCTACTATTAATTAAGGCTCTTTTAGTCAAGGCTCTCTTCAAAAACCCGCTTATAATTAAGGATCAACTGATCGAAGACTGTTCTGATCAAGGCTCTCCTTTTCAAATTCTTTTTTATTTAATCTTTTTTGATCAAGTCTCTTGATCAAGGCTCTTGTGATGAACGCTCTTCTCAACAACGATCTCCTGATCAAGGCTTTTTAATATATTCTTTTTTAATTAAGGGTCTTTTGGTCAAGGCTCTCTTGAAAAAAGTCCGTTCTAATTAAGGATCTCGTGATGAAGGCTGTTCTGATCAAGGCACTCCTCCTCAACTCCTTTTTTGATCAAGTCTCTTGATCAAGGCTCTTCTGATCAACGATCTCCTGATCAAGACTTTTTTGATTTAGACCCCTTTGATTAAGGTTCTCTTATTCAAGGCCCTTCAGATGAGGCCTGTTCTAATTAAGGATCTTCTGATGAAGGTTTTCCTGGTCAAGGCTTTTTTGATTTTGCGTTTTTCGTTTTAGCCTTTTTTGATTAAGTCTCTTTTGATCTAGGCGAACCTTGAATCAAGGATCTTATGATCAAAGCTCTTTAGATCAAGTGCATTTCTCTTTTATGCCTCTATTTAAAATGAGGAACAAATTATTGACTCCTCAAAACCATGCAAATATTTCCAACAATGCTTCGCATTATCAATAGAAAGCTTTTCCTTGATAGAAGCGTTAAATTTGCTAAGGGAAAATGTCGTAATCCCCCAAGCCAAATTGTAGCAACTCCTTTGGGGTTGACTTTTTAAATCCACATTTCTTTACATTTTTCTCCGTTTTTGAGAGGCGAGACACAGAAACAAATTAAAACTTACGTTTTATGCGCGTTGCCGAAGTACTAACATAAAAAAGTCCACTTTAAAACGGGCACGTCTGCAGTGATTTTTTGCAGCTCATAAACTGAATTTTTATGCGCCCACTTTTTACTACGACAACGGCTACGACGATGATGATGCTGATGACGATTGTGGCGGCGACCGCAACGACGAGTGGCGTTGAGAGCACTTCGGAGCAACTCAACGCTTTAAACTGCAATACGCCCGCACACCTCCCCACCCCCTCGGGGGGGTCAAAACGCTACGCTGAAGTTGCGCACTAACGTAGTAGAAGCAAAAAAAAAAAGCTTGTGTCATAAACATGCACTCGGAAAAAAGTTGGCAGCCCAAGCAATCATATGGTGTGTGCACATATGCAAAAAAGTCTTTTTTGGATGCTTTTAACTTTGTCGGGCCTGTGTGCGTGTGTGTAGTTGTGTATGCGATTTAATCCTTCATCATCATAATCAACTCAACCAAAAAGTGTGAAATTCCAGGAATCACCACGCCAGCGTCTGGCTTAGGCGGCGGCACCAACAAATAGCGCTGGCAGCACAAGATTTTGGTTGCAAGCAGCAGGCAGAGTCTACTTCAAATTCACTCTGTTTTTTGTTGCAAAGTTTTTGAACTTTTCCAATGTCATGTGAGCGACGAGCTGCGCTAAGCGTAGCCCAAGCAGGGGGTGTATGCATCGAATACGCTCCTCGGCTTATTGAAACCGAACCTTGAACAGCGCAGTGTGTAACCGCGTATCTTTTTGTATCTTTCTACCTGTATCTGTGGCACGTCGTTTTCATCTTCGACTTCTACTTTGGTTGGTTTCGCTACGGCCGTTTTCTTTTTTTGTTTTGTTTTGTTTTCATTCTCTACTCATATGAGATTTTGTCTGTAGCTGAACTTGTTTCAAAACCTTTTTTGTGTTGAACTAGACATGCATAAATCTACTTAAAACACGGCCAAACAAAAAAGTTGAAGTTGCATTTGCCAAGTTTAAAGTTGAAGTCGAAGTTGAAGTTGAAGTTTGTGTTGCTCGCTTACGCTTTTCTTTTTGCCTGCGCAATAATTAAGTTACCACTTTCGTTGTCTACGATGTGCGTGTGTGTGTGTGTATGTGTGTGTGTGTGTGCGTTGCTTTGTGCGCATGGATGGATTTACAGAACAAAGTTGTAAATGTTGACAGTTTCTTGGTATTTCGTCAACTACTTAGTCACAGTCATTCCCGGTCTGTGCTTGAGCCAGAGCCGAAGCCAAAGTCTGACTATAAGTGTTAGCCGTAGCTACTGCTACAGCCCTCCTCCTTTCCTTCGCTCGTTGAGGCCATCTCTTTGTGTTGGGTATTAAATGCGCGCATTTGGTGTTTCTGCTACTTTGACGTTGCTTCAACTTACAAATTCTTTCGAAATCCAATTTCATCTTGGGTTATATCTTGTTATCAACTTTTAGTTTCTAGTTGCAGTTCTTTGTTTGTTTCACGGTTTATTTACATTGTGAGGTTTCCATTGTTGTTTGTCGTTGGGTTTTCAATTGTGCTCTCTTGATATTTGGAGATGGCTTGAATGTCGAAGATCTAATGTCTTGGAAAACTATATAAAGTTGTTAGTATAAATTGTCTGGCAAAAGTTTAGAACGCAAACCGGAAAAAATATTTTGTCTCTACTATACTAGAAGCAGACTGGGTTATGTGCTCGTGTATCAGAAACATAGTGAGGAAACGGTTATAACTATACAAAATCTATATAAGAAAATCATCTCATAAACGTTTAGATATATTTGCGACTATGCGTATGATCAATTAAATATTTTTTTGTACTTTCCTGTAAACAATGTTCTTTAGGAACGACTGAGCACAAAACAATGGGGAAGGCATATGATAATTTGCTCAGTTTAGTGAGCAACTCCTGAGCAAAACAACACTAATACATTAATGATGTCAAAGAGAGCGCAAACCCACAAAATTGTTCTCTTCCCACGTTGTGTGTGAGATGATGAAACGAAAAGGGAACAACAACAACAACACGGCTTAACAAAACCGATAGCACAGCAACTAGAGAGAGGCACACAAACCACTCTATTCTCGCATTCTACTGCGCTCACAACATCAACGATTGCTTGTTGTTATTGTTGACATTCGATTGCACACATTTTATTTCTATCAAAATGAGTTCAGTGGTTTAATCAGCAAAGAGAACACAACAAATGTGTTTGCCGTTTAAATTATATATATGGTTATAATATATATGGTTCTGGAATAGAAGAGAGAGTTCAGTGGTCACTCAGTTATATTAATCACAGTAATGTTTTAGGGTGTTGAAGTATTTAGTATTCCACCAACCAACTTAGGCATTGAAGAAACCAGCTGAGTTCTCCGTAGTTCATGCAAGAGTTTCTATTTCCGATCGCCTGTTATTTAGTTTATACAGCCAATGTTGGAAGTTTAAGATCTAGCTTGTATGATAGAATATATATATTTAGCTGCCATATAAATGGGGTATATGTCGTGTTAATAGGCGTGCACGTTTTCAGCCCAGTTCAAAGCACGTATTTCGATTGCTTCGTTTGAATTTATTCTTGAACTTTTCCATTAAGAATGCAATCATCATTATCTGTGTCTTCTTACTGTTCAATTTCAGAGACGTTATCTATAAAAATATCTGCATTCCACTTCTGAATGAATGGTCACGTTTGATGTAACTTAACAGACACATGAGCATTAAATGCTTTTGGTGAACTTACAAATTTAGCATTGTAGAGTGAAAGGTTCACGTCTTTGAGTATTCAGGACTTGTGCAGATTTTAGAAACGGCAATGTAAAAACGAAGAAAAAAAAAACGACAAAAATACCGTTTTTAGGCACTCAATTATTGGCGTGTTTACGTTATGCCCGGTGCATTGTTTATAGCTAAAAGTTTATTATTAACATTTGGACAATGAGAATAACCTAATCACATTTTTGGTATTTAGTTATTGGTTACTGAAGTGCAAATTCAGTCTTTTTCGAGTCCTTTTGTGAAATGTGCAGCATAGTGGCAAGCCATCCGAAATTCATTGCATGTTTTGCATTACTAAAGCGCTCCAAAGGCATTTTTCATAGATATACGTAGTTTATGCGATTTTCCACCACGTCAAATTGGGCAAACATAAAAATCCAACGAAATCCAACGTTATAAATAATTCATTTAAAATGCTAAATTTTGTCGCGCATTTTGCATGTATTTAATTCCACTAAAAATAATCGTAAATGCGTAAAAAGACTTGCATGAACAACTGCAGTTTCGTTTTGCTTTCGGTCGGCAAAATTCGTTTGAAATTCTTGAAACTTTTATTTTCATATAAACTTGGCGAGATAAAAAAGTTGTAAATAAGAATTTTGTGTTTTTACAACTTTGCCGACGTTGAAATGGAATCAAAGCAACAACAGACCCAAGACCAAAATCAAAAGTCGCCTTGCAGAATGTCTGAAGACCGGCGTAGTTAAAAAAAAAAAAGAACGTAGGCAAAAACATGTGCTCTGAGCGCTGCCTTAATGAAGCAATTAATTTAAAGTTTTTACTCATTTTGGTTTTCTTTGACAGCAGTTTTGCCTGAGTTTCTGGTAATTTGTTCTCGCTTGCAAAATGCTGAGTGCAGTTTTGTGTTTTAATTTTTTTTCTTTCTGTTGCTTTTTACTTTTTGTTGCAAAAGAAATGCTTAAATGTGCTTAATGTTTATAAGTGTCGATTAATTGATGTGATTTAAGTTCCGCGTTTTTTTTTTCGCTTTCCTTGTTTTTGAGATCCTGACATGAAACATTTACTCCGTGTATGTTTTGCTGTTCTCTTTTATAATGGTACTAGCTGTTTTGCCCGGCTTTACAAAAGGCAGCAAAGCGTAAAGAGCTAATGTAAAATTTTGTGCAAGGTTTTGTCTCTCTCTCTTAACTCAAACTCAGTGAGCTAGCTCAATACTCTTGTGCGTACTCAATACAACAATAACAACAAACGAAAATTCAGTTAGCCGCAACGCATAAATAACGATAAACTTTTTGTGCTTGGTCTAAAGCCCAAAAAACATATTTTCCATTGAAAAATCAAAAAAATTAATTATGCCAGTCTATTCTATATGCCAAATGTGTTGTTTTAACAAAAAGAAATTTTAAATCGGTTCAGCATATTTTGCCCCAAAGCGTTACATACAATTTCGATATAATCAATTTTCTTAATGATGTCTTTGTTTGTCTAAAAGACCGAAGAGTTTGTTTTTATTCACATGTTGCTATACACATGTACAGACTGAAACGTGCTCTCACTCACAAAAAAGACTGAAGTGCAACATATAAATGTATTGATGTACTGCACCGAACATTATCTAGTTGGCTACATTAAACTACAAATTGAGATTATAAAATATATCATTGTACCGTACTTTGGGAACATTTTATAGCTAGTCAGAATTTCGTGACCAATCTATATGAAATCGATAATAAAAATGTAGTGTTAAATGTACCTGAGACCTGACTAACTCTGTTGTTGCGACAGTTCAATATTTTTCATATACGAAAAACCGCGAAATCACACCGTTGGTTTGCAAAGAGGCTCTATGATCTCGTAGTCTGACTATCAGAACATTGTTTTTTGTTTTAAATTTATGTATATATAACGATCCTGAGAAATCAAAGTTTTTATGCACTAACTAGGACTTGCTTTAAAGCAGATTATGTGCATATCCATTATGTCCACTCGCTGGAAATTCTGGTCTACTGAAGTTGTTCGGCGGTATGCTGACGCTCGACACGATAGCCTGGTGCAAATATACTGCCGCTGCCATTCCAGTGGTCGAGAGTTCAAACTCCACAGTGGGCTGAAAAAGTTTTCAATTTAATCGTCACGTCAGCACCACCAGTCGACTCTCTCCAACTTCTGTGGAGGCGTTGATTCTTGGCGACACCAGTCAATACTCCCAACACCAAGGACTGGTATCGGCGGTTTAATCACGAACCATATCGGACAAAACAAACGATTGTCGATACCAAAGCGAGCATTGTATATGCAACAAAATAATAAGAGCCTTGTGTAGATCCTACCAAGAGAAATAAATGAATAGTGATATATATATATATATATATATATATATATATATATAAAATGCTGACGATCGCATTTTGTGCAGAGGGCACAAACTGTGTTACATTTCTCTGTTAGTATACTAAATCGAAATATTTCCACTATTAGCCACTTTTTGTAATAATACTCTATTTACTCATACTCTATTTAGTCATAGACAGTGTTGAATATAACTTATACCTTATATGGCCTTAACTGACTTTTTCTCGTGCAGCAAATAGTACTATAACTTAGTCATGCACGAGTATATGACACTTTGCAAGATACATCGGAGACGCCATACGGTATATGTATATACTGCTGATTAGCTCGACTGGTGCTAATCTCGAAATTATAACAGCAACATTCCTTGAATAACTGCACAATGTGTAATTGCGTATAAGTCTCACTCTTTTCACTTTCCCTTACCGCATTCACACAAACCAAACAACTCTCATTCGCTGACTAATAATTAACAAATAAGCGTTCATTTAGGTATGCCAAAACTTTAAACCGGCTGTGCTAAGCACAACTTCAAATGCGTCTACAGTCAAACTTCGCTAAAGCGAATTCTCACGGGAGCAATAAATATAGAAAGTTCCTTATACAGAAATGATGTGTACTCGAAAAACCTGTGTACTTGAAATCAATATGTAATAGGGAGCGCTTTGTTGCATAGAAGTTCGTTATAGCGAAGTTCGACGGTAGTAGAAAATGCAAATTTGGCTGAGTGCAAAAAAAAAAAGTTGTTTTCGACGCTTGTAAATCGAAAAGTTAATTGTTTAAAATGTATTTTCAAGCGCTCTGCTTTCGAAAGGCAATTACACATCACAAAATAAATGCCGTAAAATGCCCTACGCATATTACTGCAAAATACAGATTTTTGTAAATTGTTAACTTTGACTGCTTACAAGGAATTCGTATGTGGCAAGCTCACATACGTGTATTGGTTGAATGTATAATTTATAATATACAGACAGGTTTACGAGAATTTGCTGCTTGCCTGCTGGTGAGCATTTAAAACTAATTCAGAGTCTATGCTACTATAATTAAGCAACGAACGTAACACAAGAGCAATGTATGCAAGCAACTTTTTACATGTAGACAGACATGTACTCGTGTTCGTGTATCTGCAACTGTCAGTTTTGTACGCAGCCAGACAGTCAACCAAGCTAGCACGCAGTTAACCGAGTAAAGCCGAGTTAGGCTAGTTTATTATTATTTTTTACTTTTCTTAAATTTGTTATTAGTTATTTATTTATTTTTTTTTTTGCCTTGCCGAGGGGCGCAAAAACCTATTAAAGTACGCAAGGCAAACGTACACGACTCACATAGTAACTCTGAATTTGTGCTGAACTCGGTCTTCCTACTACCACAGATGATGATAACTGACTGCATATGTTGTGCGGCTTAGTTATTAGATACTCTGTCGCCTGTAGATACAATACAAGATACTGACGAACGGTTTTGGCTTGGCTGTCAGGCACTTAATGCTGTGCGTCCTACTTGTTCGTTCGCTCGTTAGTTTCTGCTGTGTGCGGTAGTTAGCGTAGTAAAATTAAAAAGAAAACAACAAAAATTGCCAACTAAAACGGCGTTAATCGTAAAATCGTAGCGTAGATACACACGCATAAGCAAAAAAAAAAAAAATTAAATAAAATAAAATTTTATTAAAATAAAATAAAATTTTTTTTTTTTTTAATCAAAAGATAAAAAATGAAATGCTCGGCAAACGTTTTGAAACCTGTTGCTGAAATAAGCATTTTCAACGCATAAAATTATTGTAGAAACCGAGTTGAACGGCGACCGACGACCGACGACCAACTGCTTTTACAGTTTCTTTGCTTCACATATTAAATATTCTAACAACAAATTTGACTGACTATTTGACTTCCTGGTTGGTTTTTTCTATCGACTTTAGCCGTAGCTTTAATTACAACTTGACTCGGTTTTGGCTTCGCAGTGGGTATCCACTCTTTCCGCAGGTTCTGGCTTATGAAAATATATGATAAAAATTCATCATTAAAATTTAATTTATGACGTTTTAAAAGGCTCTATCGAACATATATATCTATACCATTAGAATATGAACACCGGCTTGGTGTGTTTCTGGGGCGTTAACTTTGTTGAACATTTACACAGTAATAACTTGTGGTATTTTAAACGCTTTTTATAACCCTCATTACAACAGCTTGGCTTGTCGTTAGCGTTTAGTAGTCTTTCAAAACCAATTGATTAAATTTATTGTCTAGAAATCGAGAAAAATATTTATTGGCTTGATCCCATTTGCTCTAGAATGCCTAGGAACGAGACAAATCATAGAGAATGTTGAATATTGATTTTATGACTGTATAAAGTGTAGTGCAAAGTGCAAACAGGGGTTATCATATAATGATTAAATGAACAAAAAATTTCAGTTTTTAATAGATTATCTGCTGGCTTTATTTGCTACGCAGATCTGTTCTCACAGTGCGTGCAGAGTATATAAATTAGATCGATGCGTAGTAATGTTAGATAATTACCAATACTACCTAACTGAATTGAGTTCATAACATACGTTATAATATTGAGAAAAAGCGCATCCGATCAATGCGAGCTTAAAAGAGACATGATTTTTTTTTAACATTGTATTTAGTACATATGCATGTCCACCTTAGACTACGAGTCCGTTGTTTACACGAGAACGTAGTTTGTAGTTAGCTGCTATGAAAAGTTCTTACAAATTATATTTTTTAATTAAGATGTAGGAAGTATAAAGTATATAACTGAATTGGCATTTCATAGTGTATATAGAAGTATATGCCTCGAGAACCTTCCGGGCTAATTGTGTTTACTCGAGCACATATATTCTATTGTTTGGTTCATGAGCCCTGTACCTTTGTGTCGCTGTAACATTAACATTTATTTACAATTCTGCACTCAAAATTGTAAGCACATGATTAAGGAGTTACCGGCTATGTTCGAATGTCAACAGGCTAGCATACGCTAATGGCAACAAATACCTCAATGAGTACCCTCAATGGACTACACTCTAATGACATGGGTTTAATGAACGCCAAGGCGGATGTAGGCTTCTTATCTGAATAACAAATTTTGCTGTCCTTTTCAAACATTTTAACATAAAATATGTAAATTAAATTAATTGGACACTAAGTCTTCTGCCAATATTCAGTTTTTATCAAACCAATTTTTTACATCGGTTAATTCGAAAAAAAAAATGTATTAGAGTGCTTTCAGATTGACTCTTCCTTCGAGGAACCTTAATAATTTTCACTTGCGAAATATATATTATTGTTTCAATATTCCATCATACGCTTTACATATCAGCTCGAAATTGTTTAACTGTCAATAAAGCATATGCAATTCCTTTATAAATTCAAAATTGTTGTTTGATTAAATTTTATTTCATTTTTGTTAAATTTAAGCTGCCGCAAAAGCTCGTCGCTTTTACCGCAGTATTTTAATATTTTTTATATATTTAATTTTTTTAAATTTTATTTTCCATCTTAAAGTCATCCATCATACCTTAGACTATTTCCCTACTTGAATAATCATTTAGAGTTCAATAGAACTTGCGCTCGATTTGTGTGTTAATCAAATATACAAATGAGAGAAGAATACCGAAAATATACACACACACACATTAAAAAAAATAATAATAAAAAAAAAGAATTGTACACAAAATGCGCGACTTGCATACAAAATATCTTATAATTTTTCTTATTTATTTATAAACAAAATAAAAACACAAAGTCATAACTCAAGCGCGACGTTTACGATGCCAGAGCGTTAAAAGTGCTCGTATTTTGTGCCCCCTCATTCAAGGTGAATAACATTTCGCGTGACAGATTCACGCCCCCATGCGTCGCACTAACAAATCTTTTTCTGTTCGTTAAATGCGACGCAGCCAAACGAAAAGAAAAAGTTTACAAAAAGAAACAAAAACAAAAAAGAAAAGAGGAAGCAGAAATAATAATGACATTTCTGATGACGTAAAATTTTCGTAATTTCCTTCTCTGTGATTCCAAGCTAATTTCTAAGTTTTTTTTCTTTCTTTTTCTGATTCTGATTCTGATTTGATATGACAATATTTCATTAAAATCCGTTGACAATGTCACGACACGTTGAGGAGACTTTTAATGTGATGATTAAATGTTGCGAATTTTCCTTATGCGCGCGAGGCTGCACTCGAACATTTTATTTTTAAAATGGGGAAATTGAATTTAGCTGTTGAAATTACGCTTTTATAGGATAAGAAAATATGATTAATGATGTAATTTCTTTTGTCTCTTTTCAGGTAAGCGTTTCATTTTGTTGACAGATTCTAATTGAAATGCACGGATTTGGTAAGACTTGAGTATATTTGACAAGGACTCGACGAAGCAAACAAAAAAAAATATATATATATTTATATATATATATATGAGTGTTGGTTATGGTATTATTACTAGCTAATTGAATAATAATAAGTATCTCGCCTTGTATAAGTACCATCGTTTTAAGCTTGATGGCATTAGAAAGATAAGATTTCGTTCTCAAAAAGCTAAACAGACAGTTTTGTGCTTGCTTGGCTCAATATTCATATTTGGTAACATCTGCCATGAGCTATTTTCCTATGGCCAACAACATAAAATTTTGACATCTACTGTCAATTAATTGGTGCATTTAATACTAACGATTACCAAGCAGCGCACAGAAATGGCCAATAGAAAAGGTGTTGTTTTTCACCAGGACAACGCTAGACCACAATAATGACTTGCCGGAAGCTTAGATAGCTTGGTTGGATAGTTTTAATTCATCCACCGTATAGTCCGATTCTGGCACCTTAGTGACTGTAACCTTTTTTTTACATTACAAAATTTTCTAGGTGTCAAAAATATTTTCCGTGTTTTCTCAGCAACAAGTACCACAGAATTTTTAGGCTTTCCTCAAAATGTTATTCCTCAGCATGTTATTAAAGAAAACGGAACATATCTGACCTAAATCGTATAACGCAATCCTTATTAAATACGATTTGAAAATAGGTAAAAATGATACATTTCTTCTTACACAAGTCAATACAATAAAGCACAAAACATTGATATCATAGAGTCCCAGAATATTTATGCTAAGTAATTGCCTAGTTTGAATTCGGATAAGTTTTCTGAAAAACTTCTTCACAAAACGTTATATTTTTATGAACTTAAGCACTACACAAACGATAGCAGCTGAAGTACACTTCCACTAGGCTAACGAGTCGATGCACATATTTAGGCAGGAAATTGATTAATTGTATGCGTTAAGCGATCCAAACAAACGACTTCGTATGCCTTCGTGCGTTAGCCGATAACGATTTTTGATTGTAAGCAAGCGTTACAATGTTTTATTATTGTATGTGAGCGTTACAATCTTAGATTGTATGCGAGCGTTATGCTTGTAAAATTTTACTCTACTGAAAGCAAAGATTACTACAATTACTTTTATGCCGAAGAATTAAAAAAAAATCATTTGGAAAAAAACACTTTTTTAAATAATAAAAATATCTCTTTTTTGTAAGAAACCAAAATGTTAATTCCAGCTCTGAAGCATTTTGCGTCAAAACTGTATTACGCAAATTAGTTAGACAAACAGCATTCTTTAAAGATTTTGTCTTGTGAGATCTAACTTGCCTTTATATAAGATGCCGTTATTTAACATACCATTTGTATTTCATTTTAATAAAGACCTTCGTAATCTAAATTAAGATACGCAATTGTATGATTTCCTTGTTGTTTAAACCATTTTTTTTTATTACAATTATTACAAGTATTTATATATTTTGCCTTGGCTTGTTAGGAGCTTAAATGTGTCAACATTCTGTCAATCAATGTGACTGTGCTCTCCATCATCCCCAGCACTACAAATCGAGCTGTATATGGTTCGCCTTCATAGTGCTATTGAACTTGACAGCGAAAATGTTGATTATATTCATTCCGAGTGTCAAAGTCATTAAGTGTATTCATTATTCTAGCGCTGCCATGAGGCGATTAAAGCTGCGATGTGATTTTATTTAGAACTGACAATAAAAAAAATAAACTTAAATAAAATTATAATGATAATAACGCAGTAGTTAAACCGCTCAGAAGCTCCCACATTAATAATGATTACGATTGTGTCTAATTATAAATTCACTTTCGAATTAGTCAAATGAAGCACGACGACTAGCGGGTAAGGAGCGTAGCGCTTGAAAAGCGAATGACGTAGCCATAATTACTAGTTGTCGAAATAATATAATAAATACAATAAGAAAAACTGCCTAATTAGTGGAAGGAGAAAAACATGCAGATAAAGATAGAAAGTCTCTACAAAACACACGTGACATACAAAGGCCATAAAACCATAAAATTACGTTATTCATGGACAATGTCAGCTGCGAGAGTGAAAAGAAAGACAGAAAGATTATCGAACGAGAGAAGCACAGCGACGACATTAATGTCAATCGACAGCTACGAATACCAGAGCGGGACGGCGTAACACTTGAGATTCTAGCGCTACAAGTGCTAATGAACTACACAAAATATTTCGCTTGTCATGTGCTGTTGTCCGTTCGTATAATTCTATGCGTAACTGTGCGCTGTTCAGATGTATGCATAGGTAGGTAGCTAGCGACATAAAAAATGCGACGTTTTGTTTAGCCGCAGGTAGCTGGTGCTTGTCAGTGACGGCGGCAGTAGGCGTAAGTCAAGTTGGTTGGCTTAGCTTTGCTTTGCTCATGGAATATGCTAAAATATGCTTAGCGGCTTTGTTGCTTTTGTCTTTGTCGCCTTTCTGCTTTTGTCGTATTTATTTATTTATTTATTTATTTATATATTTTTTTGTTGTTATTTCTATTAGATAATTTTTTTCTTTACTTTGGGTTTTTGTTGTCTTTCTCTTTTCTTCTCACTTTTTGTACGTCATTCAGTCAACAAAACTCGTATTGAGGTAGTCTTGGTTTTGTTGTTGAAATTTGAAAAATCGGTCTGCATATGATTTGACTATAAATGAAATAAAATAATTCAAAGTTTAATTTATTGTCGTCCAAATGTAATTTATGAAAACACAAAACACTCTTTGTGCGTGTGAAATGTTTTAAATTACCCTAATAATGGGAATAAAAATAAGGGAACTGATACCTGTGAAATTAGTGGACTGTTAACAAAAGAAAAAAAAAACCTCACGAAACGTCATAAATATAAATATATAAAAGTTATAAATTTTCAAGCTACATTTACTTACGACTTTATAACAATCAGGGGTGTCAGAGAAAACTCTAGAGTTTTCGGCTTCGGGAATTTTATAAAACTCTCAGCAAAACCGTAGGTGTCACAGAACTTCGAGACTTTTTGTTTGTTCGAAACATTTTTATCCAATACCCAAACCGCTTCTGCTGAATGTTTTGCTTGACTTGATAAGGCTGTCATGTCAGCAAATACAAACATTCTTCTAAAATTTATTATTCATATTATTATCATATATAATTTTAATACAAACACTTTAAAAATGTATTTAAAGAACAATTAAGAAATAAAATTAATACATTTGTACTTTTAAAATTGTAAAAGAAAATATTTTGAAATGTTCTTCGCGCCAAATTTAAAAACAAACGCGACAACTTCTGTGTGCATTCAATGCAATTCAATGGTATTCTGTGACTGTCACTTTTCAGTGTTTATTTGTTTACATAAACAATGAATTTTTTCGAAAATGTTGTCTTTTGGTTTCGTCTGCAAAAAATCATTTATATATAAATATTTTTAACAAAAAGTGTTTTTACATTTTATTGTCCCGCATTTCTGCTAATAAATTCCTTGCTCTTCTCTTCTCATCGCATTCACATGCCGATTTTTTTTTTGAATTAACATTTTAAGCATAACAACGTTATTATTAATTTTATTACTTCAATATACAACACAACTTATTGATCTATTCGATAAAACCAAATCATCGAAAAATTATGTATTCAATTTAAAACGAGTTTGCATCTCTATGCTCGATTGGTTTTGCCTACTAAAGACGGTTTACTAGACGGTTTGTAAAATGTTAAATTAATTAAATAACAAATTATTTGTTTAAAAAAAATTGATGCAGATTACTTTGAAATAGATGAATAGTATCTATCCATTCGTATCATTGGTTTTATTTAAAAAGCTGTTCTTATGAGTGAAAATAACCAATTATCCCAACAAAACTGTGGAGGTTTTGAATCCAACCGAAAGAGTTTTCTATGACACCCCTGAATTTAACATTTATAACATATACAACACATATACGACGTTTCGTGAAGATCTTAAATATTTCTTAAAACGTTAAGGTTTTTCTTTTAAAAATTTTTTTCATTTGCCTTGAAAGCAATTTCTTAAAACTTCCACATTTTTCTCTTCTGTGCTTTCAAGATAATGTAATAATTTCAGTTCCGATGGACTGTATTATTTTTTCATTATTTCTTTCACTATAAAAAAAGATAATATTGTTGCGCAGTCGTTCAAGACGCAGAGCGTAA
This sequence comes from Cacoxenus indagator, assembly GCA_035041755.1. Classification (NCBI taxonomy): domain Eukaryota; kingdom Metazoa; phylum Arthropoda; class Insecta; order Diptera; family Drosophilidae; genus Cacoxenus; species Cacoxenus indagator. Next base: position 2,519,108 of record JAWNKX010000665.1, read on the forward strand.
GCTCTGTAGGAACTTTTAGCCGCGCTGCACTCACCGAGCTAGTCGTCCGTTAGTTTACATGTTCTGTGTCTGTGGACATTCTGTAGAGAGTTCTGTAAGAAGGCGTCTGTAAGTAACAGTTCTGTAAGTCGAAAATTCTGTAAGCACTTGCATTCTCTGTGTAACAGGTTCTGCGAGTGCAGCGGCTGGCTATGTAATAGCTTCCGCCTGTTCAGGGCTGAATGAGACATGCACAATTCCTAATCATAATAATTAACCATTATACACATATAATTAATTCTTAATTTAATACATGTTAACTATTTTAGCTCGACACTTTTTCAATATTTTGAGGCGACAAGGTATAAATTACAAATACATAAGATTATACTCAACAAATCTATGCTATCTCAGCATTCAGAAGTTCTCCGATTTTTTTATTAATTGAAAACATTCTTATATAATGATATTTTTCTTATAGTTGGTCTCGAAGTGTTTTTCATACGCTATACGTTCATACCAAATGAGGATATTAGCAGCTTCATGCACTCACTTTATATGGCAATCATTTAATCGTTCCTTTTTCGCTGTAATTAAACTTAAATAAGTCATCTTCAGCGAGTCACATCTTATTTCTGCACTCCTTTGCTGGTTTGTATTTTTGCAAAATAATTTCACACCAACTCAGAGTGAAGTTTTCATGACTTACTTCGGTGTGATATATCCAATCAGTGACATTAATCAAAGCATTTCTTCGCTTTATTTTTTTTTTGTCTTCCGGGGCTGGAGCTCTTTTCAGTCAGTTAGTCTTAGTCAACAAAGTAAGGCATGTTTGTGAGCCAGCTCATCCTGCTGTGGCTGGTGTGGCAGTTGTAAAATGCAATGCACTTGGCGGGCAGCTGCTTCCTGCACTACTGCACTCACAACAAAAGGAGAGTGACAAATGCTAAAGCCTGACGTCGACGTCAGCGATGACACTTTCCCAGCACTTAATGCGTCTTTGCGATACGTGGCATACAGATACGAGTACATACACTCTTTGGTTTACGCACATACAAATGCACATCCGCTGGCATATTTCACGCGAATGAAAAGAGGGAAAAGGCAGGGTGCTGGCAGTAAAATGTGAAAAATAGTTTAACTTCAAATGAGACTCGAATGCGAAAATTCTCAAAAGATATGGTTTGCGTGTGTGTGTGCATGCGTTATATATTTAAGTGTTTGTGAGCGTGTTGTTGTGTGTGTTAAGCGCAGCCAAGTTAATTTGTTCCGACGGCAAAACAAGCTATTAGCGTATAATGTTTCTTTTGAGATACTCGTTTTATATTTTACACTCTGTTGCTGTTGGTGCTGCCGCTGCTCCACGCCCCGCACGACTCAACAGCACCGAGTTCAACTTGTTTTCTGCATAGTGACGGTTTAGCGGCGTCTACGTTGCTGTAGCCGTCTCCTGCGCTCCACAAACCTTCGCCCGTACTGGCTTCATAAGTATCTAGATACAAGTGTAGTTTTGCGATTCTACACCCCCTCTTGTTACTTTGTAAACGCGTTCGCTTTTTTGTTGAGGTTTTTATGTTTTTTTAAATTTTTTTTGTTGGTTTATGTGTAGACGTGGAAATGTGTTGCCGTGTTCATTCAGCATGTCATGAATGAGTAATTAGCAGCTGTGAAGCTCGGAATGCACTTAACGAAAAAAGAAGAAGAAAAAAAAACGAAGCTATAAAATGCGTATGAAAAACGGGGATACTAGAAGAAGCATCAGCCGCAACACAAATCTTATTAAAATGCAACGCAGCCCGCGTTATGTAGGAAGCTGGTGGCTGCCAACGACGCATCTATGAAATACATTTTCACTGCTGCTTTGTAAACTTCATTATCGTCACCATCATCATTAACGTTATCATCATTATCACCATTATCAAACGCCTCAACGTTGTCGTGTCGCATTAATTAATTTCACTTGGTTGTGTTCTGTTTCACTCTCTTCTTCTCTTTTTCTGTTCCGCTGCTGTCCGTTGTTCTGGTGTTGCAGCATAAACATTTCTAATGCATTTGCAGCTAATTTCTTGTTTTATTGTGTAACAATGTTTCCTTCTTGCACACTCATTCGCATGCATATTTATAAGTTAGTCTTGTATTCCACAAAACGGTGCAATTCGTGTTGTTTTGTGGTCCCATGGGTTCAACCGTTTGCTGATTTGTTGCATGCCACTTGGCGCGATGTGATGAGATTCTTTTGGCTAGTCGGAAGTGCAATGTTATGGAAGTTGAATGATTTTGTAAGCAAAGTAAATTTAAATTTAACGATGAAAAGTACGTGTGATTAAAAGTTAGTGGCTATACTAGATAGGCATTAACCTATTCTGCTATTAGTAACGAAAATAAAAACTATAGGTAGAGAAAGATTAATTTAAAATTTGGAGGAAAAACAAAAAATTTGAAAGTATGGATAGTTTAATATCATAAAACAAGATCATCATGATCTCGAAATTTCGAAGTTTGTAGCTGAAAAATATATATTCCCAAAAAAATAACATACCTACTGCTTCCATAAAGAACTATTTTATTTAATGTCTTGCCAAATTTTTTGTTTTCTTTTTTTTGCTATAAAATTCATTTTGGTTTCTCCTAATCAGTGATGCCTTAAAATCTTCAATTTCTCTTGATAAAAGACCTTGAAGATATTGGGAAAAACTATACGGCTAAGCAGGCTTAGAGAATTGATAGTGGGCGATACTCTTCCAGATTCATTTCAATACGCTTCGTCTAGCAAAAGACCATAGCATGGATATAGTGATCTATTTGCTATATCGAATAGAATTGTTGAGAGAAATTATCGATTCTCAAAAATGAAAATGCTGCGCTTTCCTTTCTTTTGTTACAAAAAAAAAAAATATGTAAAGCATTTGTAAATTAAATTATAAATAACTAGATAGACCCGGCAAACGTTGTGCGAAAACTTTAATAAATTAATTAAACAGTTGTGTGTTATTATTGAAAATCTTCATAAATTGTAATACGTTTATAACAGTGTTAGTGAATGGTGAATGACAAAGCCTTATATTAATACTGTAAAGAAAAGTGGCATAAGTTACATACAATATGCATCTCTATAAATGATTTTACTCTATAAAATTTGAATGAGAACTCTGTGCTCACTCTGTGTACGAATCAGTGAGCTCCATATATTGCGTAAGCCTGAATAATAGATATAACTCCACCCTAGAGTCACGTACCAGGTCCAGAGTAAGAAAAAAAAAAAACGATAGCCGCTCGAACAGAATATAGTAAAAATTTGAGCTCGATAGCCCTTATGAATGCTGAGAACACGCGTTTCGAACAAACAAATGTCCAACGATTTTTTATATATAGATAGATAATTATTGCAAATTCCTCAGCTGTTTTCTGTAAATATTTTTGTACAGAACTATTAAGAAATACAGGTTGTTTACATAAACTTTACAGATTCTTTATACTAACACTGCAGCTTTCAAAGTGAGTGAAAATCACCAAAAACTACAAACACTCTATTAATAAAGTATAAATTGTTGGAGTGTTGAGAAACGCGCGGTAAATTACTTTCAGTATTCATCAAAAACTAAAGTGTGTTTTATGTAAAAGTTTTGTTTTTCAATCTGGAAATACTAACAGGTTTTTTTTTTGTTGTTCGAAAATGTAAATTCTTGAAATGTTCGATTGTTATATTTTGACTGGACCTCACATGTAAGTTTTCCAACAATTCTTAGTACAACCAGTGTTCGCTTCGATATGTTATATAGCCAATTTAGTCTAAGCTTTGATGTATTGAAAGGTTTCTTTGTAATTTCATTAAAGCTTTAACATTGCATATGCGAGTAAGGAGCACAGCTTAGAGTGAAAATTAAAATTAAATTTTCTTATAGTTTGCTACCAAGCAACATTTCGACAACTGACTTCAATTTGAATGAAATCACTTACAGCTTCTACTCACGCCTTAAGGGATATATGTGTAGCGACAAAGAGAGAGAAAAAAATACCCTATTACATTCACGCTTGCCAACCACCCCTGTCAAATTTGTGTAAAATAAATACCATAGAATAAACAACTTTCGAACAATGGCAAAAACAACCGCGGGCAATTGAAGCACTCAGTGTAATAAGTTTGACTACGCAACAAGCCGAAACCAGCGAACACATCGAACTGCTACGCTACTCTCCTACACAGTCACAGCACGCCCGCTTTAACGTAACTACGTAACTTTAATATTAAACAAAAACAAAAAAAAAAAGAAAAGAAGGAAGGAAAAAATATTTTAACTGTTGCATTTTAATTGAATCGTAATTTATTTAAATGCGAGTTGCAAAAAACTCTGGACTCTTGATATGGAATTCGAACAATGAGGTGGAACAATCGGCGAAAAAAGCTGGACTGAGGATAAAAGTAACTGAAAGCTTTTGCTGTTTTAAGCTTTGAATTTTTTTCTAACAGCTTATAATAATGATTCTGGTTAAAAATAATAAAAAAAAATGTTTGTTACAATAATGAAAACAATAATACAAAATAATAAAAAATAATAAAAAAAATAATAAAAAAATAATAAAACATAAAACATTATAAAATTGTTTATTACCAAAAAAAAAAAGAAGGAAAATCGCTTTTTTTTTCTGTGTGTTTTTCACTATTTATTTCTACTTGCTCACACTGCAAATAGTGATATAATTTTTCTGCATGACTTTTACACAACTTTTGTGCTTAAACCGAAAATATTCGACGCAATTTTCATGTTGCATGCCACCACGAAAGTAGCAAAATGTAAGCGGCTATGCAACCGCAATGCATCGCACAGATGCAGCATATTCGTGTTCGGAAGTTTGTTGCCCGTTTGTGTGTTTTTTTTAAATATATTTTTATTTTGCTGATTTCCTGTGCTGCTACAGTCAGAAGTGACGATAAATACGAGTTTATTACTATAGGAAATGCGTCGCCGATAATGTGCTTCAAATGCGTGAAACTTAACTGAAAAAAGTCAAGCGAAAAGAATTGCACAAAAAACTAAAAATTAAATAAATAAATAATTAAAATAAAAATAAAAAAAAACATTAAAAAAAACCAAAAACAAATAAAAAAGGACAGTGGCACAGCAAAACAGACGAAGATAATCGCTTGCGGTAACTGCTGATAACGCCTGAGGTCTTCGAAGCTGCCTGGCGGCCTAACTACCTGACTGCCTTGCCTGCTAGTTGGTTGGCTGCATGCGTGCAAGCGTGCGTGCGAACCGTCTGCAAAAACGATCACTGACCTAATGTAATGAGGAGTGAGAAGAAGAAGAAGAAGTAAGATTACTGTGTAGCACAGCAAAGAAACAGCAACAAGTTGACAATAACAGATGCAGCGATAGGAACAGCGGCGACGCTATTGGCAGCAGCAGCAGCAGCAGCACTAGCAGCAGTTCATGCGTGGCATGCAACACAAGTCGCTTTTGTACCACATTTACTGACTGCGATGAGGCAGGCAGACTGGCGATAATAACGACTGCATGCAGCCATTGGTCTCCTGAGCACGATAAAAATGTAGTAAAAGTGCTGCAAGTGCAGTAGCCGAGTGGCTTTCGAAGTTGCATTTAGCGCAGTACGGCAGAATAGAAACGTGGAGGGGTAGAGGAGTTTGGGTTAAGCAAAGTCAACAGTAAAATCGACCATGGCTTGCTGCGGTACATGAAGATCGATCGTCAATGATTTTTTTTCTTCTTTTGTTTTTTTTCTTCTTCATCTTTTATGTGTCGGCCGATAATGTCAGACGTATGTACATTTGAGACGCCACAATGTCGTTTAGTGTACGGTCACACAGGGGTTCTTTCTTAAACTAAAATAAACTGCATGTGCGTTTATTGTGTGGTAAACTGTTTCTTTCTTGTGCCACAATGTGAGTTACATTCAGCGAGACTGCCTGTGGGGAGGGGGGAAAACATTTTTGTTACTCGGAAGTGCGAACTGGCATTTGGGTGTGTCAAGCCGATTATTGCAGTTTCCTCGCTGGTAGTTGTGAAAGAAATCGTGAGGTTGAGACGGATAGTAGTCTCACTAGGATATCATGTGAGCTATGGCTTTGCATATAGTAGGCCTAATGAAGAGAAGCATTTTAATCTAAATCTTTAGAATTTTGGTAAATGACTGATTAATATAAGTATTTGTATATTATGACTTAAATATCCTTGCGATAAAAGAAGACATTACCAATCCCTACAATTGAACGATAAACACATTTTTTGTGTTCTCTCTCCCGCTTTAAAATAAAATTAAACAATAAAATGGAACACAGTGGAATGTGAGCATAGCGTGATTTGTGTCTCTCTCTCTCTCTTTCTCTCTCTTATGTTCTAACGATTTTGCGAAGCCGTTGTTGTTGTTCCATTTTCGTTTCATGCACAACGTGTGACGAGATCAATTTTGTGTGTATGCGCTCTCTTTGCTATCAATAATGAGTTGCTGCTGTTGCTTCTGAGTGAGTGAACCAAAACAAATGTTTCCTCTCGTTTATTATAATTTTACCACTGATCGGTATTAAGAGATTTTGTTCTACTCTAATTTACAAAATATAACTTAGTGTTGTCGCCAAACTTTCATCTCAATCTGGCTTAATTCTTTAATAAGATCTTCATACTAAACGAACACCAGGGTTAATATATTAAATCTCTATTTTTATCATAAATCACGCTACTTGACAACTTAACGCCTTCAACTAAGCATAGATCGTCAATCTTTTGGCTTACAAAGTCTTCATAAATTTATTCAGCTCATTTGTTCGAATTACAATCTAGTGCTATTACCGTCCACACCACAATCATTGTCAGCCAGATCTACAAATAACGGAGGCAACCAGTAGTTCGCACATCTCTTCTTGTGCCTCCTTCCACTAAGTATTTATTTATATATATATATTTGTTTGTCTCTCTTTCTCGTAGACTTGCAAGTCCACCCCTGCATTGTCCGTCCACATATTCTTTTGGTTGCCGCCAACATCGACACCGCTGTCGAGTTTAGCGCTCCTGGCATAAAGTTGCTATGCTTCAGTTGTTTGATTGCCTCTGCTTGCTTTCCTGCCTTTTCACCGCCCTGTTCGCCTGCCTGCTGCTTGCTTACCCACTGACCGTCCGTCAACCATTGCCACATCACATGATTCCTAGCTCGACATATTCACTGCCTTTGGCCCCAGGCCGACAATTGCAGTACGACCGCCCTCGTCGAGACAAAAGTATTCCCAGTTGTTTTATGCTTAAACAATCTTTGCCTGCGTTTTCTGCGTTTTTTCGTGCCCATCGTTTTTCTAATTTTAAAATCGTATTTTCCTTCTTCGCCGTGGTACTTTTAGTCGAAGACATTCTTGTCTTCGTCTTTGTTGTTGTTTACGGAAGTTTTTTTTACTACCGCACCACTAACGTTGCCCTCATCCTCTTCGTTTTCTGCATCCTCGTCAGCACCTCTGTCGCCTGTCAGTGAGTGCATTGCCATGTTTCGATGTGCCTTGCTTCTAGGCACTCTTGCATATCTCTCGCCGTATCAGCGTTTGTATCTGTGTATCTTGTATCTCGTACTTGGCGCTTCGCTCCGTGTGCAAGAAGTGTTCTGCTTCGATTTGCCTTTGTCGACTCAATGTCGACTTACTTGACTTTGTGTCCGCTTTAATTTGGTTTTTTCGTAAGTCTCTTCCATTTAAAATCTATTTTTCGCGCATGTAGTTTGTCTTGTCTTAAAGTACTTTTATTAATTGATTTCCTTATTAAGTTGTGCAGTTGCCGAGCTCAGTTGGTATGATGGTGCTGCTGCCGCATAGTTGTGGTCGGTCGACCATCCTCAAACCCATCGAATTTTAGAGTTCGTCGGTTGTGGCAGTCGTCGCCGTAGATAGTAGATAAACTCGCTCTGGTAATTATAATGCTATTACAATTTGTCTGGCACAAAGTTGGAATTCACATCCACGAGTTGGTTGCAAAATAGTCTGCTTAATAGCACTTTGCGGTGTGTGAAGTTTAAATTATTCTTAAACTCCGAGCGTAAGATTCTTTCAAATGTGATAAAAATAATTGTAGTTTAGTTAAGATGGCCTTAGAGAGGTTAATCCTATTAAAAATATGCCAGACGAAAAGTGATTAAGAAATATTTGGTATCATAAAGTTCTCTTTGGGAATCACAAAGGATCATCCTAGAAGAGTAAGATTTTGGACTGAAATAAATAGATGATCGGACTGAATGGGCACAGACAGGCATTGAATGAAATACTGTGTAGACAAAAGGATTATCGATTGTTAAGGAAGTAACAGATAAGAAAGACAGTGAGCCATAGAAGGTCTGTAAAGAGTTAAAGGTTGGAAATGTGTATAGATATATGGTAATCTATTCCCGTCGATTAAAAAAAAATATTTTTATGAATAAATGACAGCATCAAACGGCTTGCATTTTCTTTCAAAATCATGAATCATCCACGCTAACTGCAAGAGTAGATGCAATGTATGATTCATTTTGAGGCTTTGGGTCTGAAGATTGTTGTAGAGTAAATTTATAACCAGTATTTTCGCAATGGCTAAAACCGATGGATGAAGTGTTTGATGGTATGTTTCGCAATCTCTTAATAAGGAGCATTATTATTATTCTACGCAGAAGGTTTAGTTAAGATTTTAATGGTAGACATGGAGGCAGCATCTCATAGCTGAATTCCATAGGTAGAGTGACTTTGTATGGGGGGGAAAAAAATGTAATGGAGAAACAAGTGAAGAAAATCAATCTATAAATATATATATAGATTTGGAAGTATGTATTTGTTTGCTTGTTTGTTTATCCGTTATGGACGCCGAAACCGCTGCATCGATTTTAATGAAAATTTCGGGAATCTCTAGAATAGCCTTTAGATGGTTATGGGAATCGCAATGGAATTCTCGAAATATTAAGACTAACTCTATTTTCAAATAAAACACAAAAACAAAACAGCATCTGAGAATTGATTGCTCAAACTGTACAAAAACGAAATGTTCAAATATTCGAATAACGAAAAAAAAACCAAAAAAGTGAAGAATAAGAAATGCCACCCAATAAGTTAAGCACTGGAAGATCAACGAGAAAATCGCGACAGTAGATACAGCGCAGAGCTGTTGAAACATTCGAAGAGCGTGATGCGCGAGAAGGCAGCAATGTGCCGGGTCCCTGCTAGTAATGAAAATAAAATTTGAACATTTTCTTCAAAACGAATTTTGTACTAACAATAAAATCACACACATAATTTACATAAATAGGTATTAGACTTTCCATTGCCAATGGTAAGTCATCGATTGATCACTCAACGTTTGGGCACGTGTGTGCTGTTCATCAGCGAGCAGTATTATGTACGAAATGTAATGATCTTCCCCTTAATCGATGAGCGATAGAATTTCGAATGATCCACCACCTATAAATAAAGCTACGCCAACCTCAAAGCACTCTAGCTTAGGTCCATACCAGCTTAAATTTTAATTTATTCATTAGCTTGGAGCTGCTTCCTCCAAACAAGTTATTCAAGTGTTTTCATTCAGCGTTGGAGCAAGCCTCGGAGTTGTGGACTCGTGGTCCACTGAAGGTATAGTCCATAACTTAGCAAGTTTTTTTTTTACTACTCGTTTCCTTATATTAAAAAATAATAATAATAAAAAAATGTTTCTTTGTCACTCATAACACCAAAGATTGGTAGCGATAGGCTAATTACCCAACCTAACAGACAAAATACTATTCGATTTTTGAAACCACCACAAGTTTTGGAGTCTTATTGAAGGGCCTATGCTCCCTAGCGAATTGAACAAGGAGATATTATTTAACGTCAAAATAGTAAGTACTATATTTATATAAGCCTAGAATAAGAAAAATGAATCAATTTCTCATATCCTTAATATGAAGTCTCCTCACAGCAGGCGAGCTGTGTTATGAGTTGGAGACCTTTCCAGGGGATTGAGGTGCTTCAGTTAGCTCTCATTGTATCGGCTGCTAAAGAAATTAATTTACTCCACCACCGTTGGCATCATACGGTAACGATGTAAAATATGAATACAATTAGCAGTGACACTGAAATTCCATCTCTTAAGCCACAACTCGTTTAAGAAGAATTAAGGCTGCAGGCGGTTTACTGTCACGCACCAAATGAACGGTATCTTCTGCATACGTCGCTACCAAGTCGTCACTTACAAAAGCTGCAACAATAAGAAAAACATTTTTCACAAGTCCAACTCCAAGGTGACTGACTGCAAAGACCTTTAACAATTATGAAACATTTTTCCATTTGTTCGCCTATGTGGGCAACTAACCACCTTGACCCTGTAAAGTGAGTTTTACTTGGTTTGCTAAGACCCTTGCACGAATCATTATTACATAATCAAGTTCTATTAAAATTCCTAGTGTTCAGAAAACCGTGCAGAAGTATTTCCTTACTTGCTTACACATTCTAGAAGCTCACGAAAGCCCCCTGCACTTGCCATACTTTGCCCCACTTAGCGAAAATATGCTTATGAATTAATGAAAAGAAAATGTTTATTTCATAAACGTAAAAAAGAAAAAAAAAGAAAAAAAAAATTAAACGGCAGGAGTACGAAGAAAGAAATGTAAACAAGATAAAAATCGTTCCAGCAGCAAACACTCCCCAAAAACAAGGCAACTGACTCTGCGTAAAATTTCCCCCACGCGTTCGTAGCAGTTTTTACAGCTGCGTTGCTGCTCAGGCCTCGTGTGCTCAGCTGTCAAGACAGGTTTCCATTACATGTGAAGCGTGAACGTCGCGGAGGCAGCGGCAATGGTTCAGCGGTCGGAGTGGGTAAGATTGAAACAAAGTCATGCACGCCTTGCAAGCGCCAAAGCACTCGAACGCGTCAACGTCGACGCCTGCCTCATTACCCCACCGACCCCCGCTAAGATGTAGGCGCGATGTAATACCGCGCACACGCTGCTGCCAGGACTCAACGCTCTCGTTGTAATGAAGTTGAGCTACAGAAAAGTCATTGGCGTCATCAGAGTTGCTTGCTGTTCGACCAACTTCATTAACCACGAGCAAAGTGTTGGTTGGCGGGGGCAAATGGAGCGGTGAAATAGCTTGTGGCACGTTCCAGCGCGAACTGGTTTGACGATTTGGTTCTTTTTTTTTTTTGTTTGTTTGTTTTGTTTTTGTTGTTTTCATACGTTGTTTTTGTAATTAATGCATGACACGAGATCACACATACATATATTTATTGCCTCTTCACATCTGCCGCAGTCAGCCTCTCTAGGTAAGAATTAGTCCCATGGGGTCTCACAGCCGCCTACATGCCAAGTCAGTCGCAGCGCTTAATAGCAACTCCGGTGACTTGTTAAGTAACTCTACTCAAAATGTGCTCATTGTAATTTGATAAGGAAATCAGCATGAAATTGAAAATAAAGGGATTAAGTGGTATTTTTGCAAGGCGAAACTTACTTTTCGTCGTCGTCATGCCGGTAGTTAGTGTAGCACACGAACGAGTTGCGTGTAATCACAGAAGCCGGGAGGAAAATTAAAGCAATTTTTCTTTGCGGCTTTCACATTGTAATTTATTATTGAATGTGGAAGGAATATGCGTATTCGGATTGAGATTCGGATTTAGTATTCTGTGACACGCCTCTTCTTTAAAGCCAGTTTTTGTTACGCCCATTCAAATAAATTATATTTCTAAATTGGCAATACGTTATTTCGTGCACCCTCTTTGCTTTTGGATTCTGGTTCGGCGTATTGGTTGTGAGAATTAGCGACATCAATTTGTGGATTGGAAAGTGTGTCACATTCATAAGGGCGGATTACAAGTTAAGTCGCTGCAGATTATGGAACTAGGAAGGATTTAATTGATGTTATTCTTGAGCTGCTGAGGTCTTGCGACAGCTGAAGGAATAAGCACAGCTTTGTTTTTTTGCCAACAGATTTATTTGGTGCAAGAAACTTTTAATTTCGAACCTGAAACTGACTGCGAAACAATGAGAGAGACAGGCTATTGACTGGAGAATGTGAGTGGAGTATGTGAGTGGAGTATGTGAGTGATGTGCAGCCAAGCCTACAAAACACTATGCGCTAAAGGCGCCAAATGTAATTAGCTTGATTAGCTAGTAATAAGCCGACACGACCAGAATCTAGCAACTACTGACTTCGTGATGTTCGAATAAAAACAATTTTTCTTCAAATGGAAAATATTAATTGATATACAAAGGCATATTCTATGATGAACTTGATAAATTGCATATCATTTGAAAATACATTTTTATTGCATTAATTCTAGTCAGTGATATCTAATGGTCAAACAGCTGTCTAATTCGATGGTTTTGACATTTTTCAACACAATAAAATAGCAGCTTTCCATTTAGTGGTATTAATTTATTTAATGTACATTGACGATGGATTGATGATTGCATCGTTGCTAAATCACGATTGTTCTTCCGACGCAGTATTGCCATGTCTACAAAAAGGTGGCAAAAGGTTGTAGAAAATAATGGAAAATATTTCGTAGAATATATATTGTACAATCTTTTCTCAATAAATGCCTTTTTGCATTTAAAAATGAGCAGAATTAATGCAAGCTCCTAATATAAAAATAAATTTTTAACACCTAAAGTTTTATATTGGCGTCTAAAAATTGTGTGAAGTAAAGCCTTAAAGATTTAATAGTTGTACAAAGAGTGTTCAACATAACTTAATGAGGTATGCAGAGCATAAGGAAACCACAAACTTAGAATTGCACGTTACAAAAGCTCAGTGTTCGAATTCAAAATTTCATGTTCGAACTTAAAAGTTACATGTTCGAATTCAAAATTCTACCGTTCGAATAAATTATTATGTAATGGGAAATATGCATTCAAGCAAATAAAATCTATATATATTCTATATATATTAATGCTCTGAAAGTTATTTACCGATTTATTTGAAATTTTGGTTTCTACGTGGTATATATATCGATTTTTTCAAACAAATAAATAAATTTATAATTAATTAATAATAAAAAATATAATTAATAAATAATAAGACCAAGGAGGCATTTAGCTGCTAAGTAGTTTTCACATTAATATCTTCCAACCTCATTGGTAATTCTTATTAAAACTATCAGAGAATTACCAAAAATCGTCTTAAAATTTCACCAAAGGATTTTAAGGCATAAATGACGCTAAGTAACTTCTATAAGTTAGAAGTATTAGAAGTATTTTTTGTAGATTAAAATTTGGTATTTTTTGTCTAGATAATTACTGAAGTGTTGAGTACTGGGGCTTACGAATCGCTGTGGCTCGTCGACAACTTTTGCTATGTAGAATTAAAAAAAACAAATCAATAAATAAAATAAAAAAACAAAAAAAAAAGTACTAGCATTATAATAGTAAATATATAGTAAATATATAGTAAATATATAAATATATAGAAAATTTATTTTTTCGCCCAAAATAATTTTTGAATTCATAAAAAAAGTGACTTTTTCAAGAGCTTTAATACAATTTAGAGCATCTTGCGATACTTCCTACATTTTATTTAATATCGTATATTTCATACGAATGGACCCTAACGCATTGCCGTGACCAAAGCTTATCGCAAGTGTTGCAGAACATGTCGAAAAGCAGTAAAAAATACGTCAAAGCGGAAATTGATTTCTGCTGCAAATGCTTGCCATACCTTGCCTCTTGGCCTCGCTTCAGTTCAGTTCGTTGCTCTAGTCTAGACAGACGCCGAACAACGACTCTGTGCTGGTCGCCATCAATCTTGGAACGGAAGTAATTTCATGATATTCTAACCGCCACGCGTCAATTGCAAGCAGTCGTAGGATGCTGTTGCTGTCTCTGCCCCTAGAAAAAGTGCGCAACATTTTGCGCATAAATCGCGTAAAATTGCAGATTTCCGTACTTATGAAAGAGTTGCGGAGTGCTGTGGTCGGGATCATCTGGCACTCCGACCAACACTCTGTTTCGCCATAAATTAACAAGTCAAAGACAAAAATTTTATGGTCCACTTTGCATGAGGTGCGCACCACGCCCGACAACATCGAGAATGACGATGACTACAAAAGACTTTGAGCTTTTGTTGCTCTTGTCTTGGCCCGAATGTGAATTATGGCTAATTACAAAATTTTTTTCGTTTCTTTTTCGTTTGCCTTGAAAAGGCACCGCATTCATTGTTATGGCGTTGGGTAACCTTTTGTGTAGCGCGTCGGTGCCCCCTTCTGACTGAGTCTTTAAACTTATGTCATGAATACTCGTAGCTGCCTCAGCGTGTAAATGGGGGATGTGCACCCTCCTGGCACTGTTGAATAGTTTTCACTGCGTTGGCATTGGCCAAGTTCAAATGGGCTCCGTTGGTTAACATCCCCCAGGGTGCTTTAATGCGGTTTCTACTTTCTCATTTAATTTTTGTTTGTTTTGTTTTACAGTTGCCTCATGAAGTTGTCTAGTCTCAGATTCATTTCACTCTAAAATTCATTGAGTCACTGCGTTTGGCGTCTTTGTTCAGTTCTTGTCGGTTAGCGCGTCTAGGGTTACAATATTGTTTATTATTATTTTTTTTTTTGAAAAGTTCTTCTCTACCTTATTTTTTTTTGCTTAGTGTTAATTTATGCTTTTTTATTCCTTTCGTAAATCCCACTGGAGTTGGCGATTCAGTTTCCTTAAGAGTGGCTTTGTCAGTCTTCTTGATTTACGATGCTCTGCTGTAGTAATTTAGAAATGTGGTTTGCCATTCAACTGGCGGGTTATCAGCGCAACCAGCACAAATTGTTTTTAATTTGAGGTGGTAATAATTTAAGAACGGTACTCGAAGAGTAGTGGATGAAAAGGGTGATTTATTTTGTTGTTGTTGTTGTTTTTAAATGACAGCAAAATGCCACAGAAATAAAATCTCTACAAGATTGATTATTTTTTGTGCATTGTGCAGATGTAAAAATTTGATGGATGCACAATAGCTGAGTTTGTTTATTAAAATTATAAATTGCTGATTTTTGATAAAGTTTCCACTTATTTCTTAGCTAAAATTGATCATTGTAATTATTAAAGCAATTAACTGTTGCTCCGGTAGCACTTGAATTAATGGTTCAACATCTGCTGCATCAGTATCATCAACGCCATCTAGATTTTGACTTACTATGTCAATGATTTGAGCGTCAGTTAGTGTTCCAGTAGTAGCTATCCAAGACCAAGTAAGACGTCACAATATTTTGCTAACTTCGACTTATAGTGTCTGCTTTTTGTAATTCGAGTTATAGCGCCAAGTTATGTACTATCATACCTCGTAGGGAAGCAACATTTTTTTTAGAGTTACAAATGCTAAATAATTTGTGATGCAGCGTATTTAGTGGTATTGCAATTTTTTTTGACTCAGTGAGTATTTCGACCTGTCGAGGTTTGAGTTATCGAGAGTCCACTGTATATAAATTTTCTATTGAAGTTCGAATTTTTTGAGTATAAATTACTTCCGCATTACTTTTTAAACAATGAAGTTATTATACTAATTAATTGTTTATTTGTTTTATATTGTAAACAGTCCTCACATTCACCGATTTCCTTATGATATTTCACATAAAATTATTTTAATCAAAAAAAAAAATGTATTAAATAAAATAAATAAATAAAATTGCTAATATACAATTTTTATCTTGAGAAATTTGCTAAAGAAATATGGTAATCTATTTGCTATTTTATACAATTTTTTATTTGGTTACTTGAAGAGTTGCTTACATTTATGCATGTTGTGTTAACGACTTTTGCAACTTGAACGGCTATAACCTTACCTTACCAATGCAGACACTCACTAACTCTTTATACAAATATGCACTTCCTTTCTATGCTAATCTCAATTATGATTGTTATTTCCTCTCATTGCAGGTAAGATTACACAGCAGAGTGAAAAAAAAAAATAGCAGCAACCTATTTGTATCACACACTACACAGCATCGCTCGTCGGCATCCTTTGTTGAGTGCATGCCGGTGCGAGCCGATATGTACGAGGGTGTTCCCAGAAGTAGTCGCTCTGAAATAGATGGTTGCATAATTTTTCAACTTTAACTTTTAAGACTTCATTGTCAACACTGAAAAAGAAAATTTAGCATCAATGTTAGGCCGACTACTTCTGGTACTAACCTCGTAGGCAAGCAAGCGAACGAGAGCGTTTTTCGCTTGGTCAATTCAGCCGGATCTAATAAGCGTTAATGTGCGCTAATTTGCTACTCAGCGACACTGGCGCATATAACCATACGCTGCTATGGCGATGGACCAACGCTGCAGTAGCGCTGTGCAACACTCAGTTCAGTTAAGTTGCCGCCTGCTACTGTTAAATGACAATGGCGTTGTCAGTTGTTACCTGCCTTTGTCCTCGTCTGTCGGTCCACGGTTGTGCTCACCATTGTGCCGTTGTCCATGCTAAAAGTCAACAGGTATGAAACTATTTGTACAAGTACTTTGCATTTGCATTTGTGCACTGCGCACTTCTATTGTGTGTGCATCACCAGTGGCAACGCTCTATGATGCTCCCTTCTGTTCTTCATGTAACGCCAATTAAAGTGTTTACTTACGTACTTATATATATATATATATATATATATATGTAGTGGTTGTTGTTGTTGTTACACAACGTCTGCCTCTTAGTGATGTTTTTCATTTGCCTTTTGCCATTTTTTTCTGTGCTAATTACAAATGTGCGCTAAACTTTGTTCGACAATTGAGTCGATGCATATTTTTTCTCACTTTAAAATGCCGACACTTTCACTGTTGTGTGATGTGAATTTCAGCTGATCTGCAATTATTGTAGCGCCACGCAAAGTGATTAGTTGAATGCTTTTATTTCTTTATTTTACTCAAATATTAGTGATGATGACAGTGATTATAAATAATTTCTTTGCTGCTTAGTCTAACTATCAGTTGACATAAGGAAATTACTCTTCAATTACCGTTTAGTATCGACTGCAAGGAAATGTTTCTAATTAGGGTAATAACCTGCGCCAAAGAATGTTCATCGCTAACATTGGTAGTGCTTGTCCCATGAGTTGTAAACCCCAACTGACAATTTTCAAATAACAGCAAAAATGTTTAAAATTCTGTTCCATGTTTAGCAAAACCGTTCTGGAAAAGCAAAATCAGAGATAACCGTGCATAAATTTTAATAGAGTTAGGAGTGAGCAGAATTGCCAAATTGGTAGAAAATCTTATCATCTGTCATGGGCAGCAGCCACATTATTCTTTTACGATTTTCACGTTTGTCAATTTTTCTTATATGCAAAATTCTTGTGACAAACACGCTTTTGAGTACAATTTTACAGCAGCACAAAAATGTGGTAAAGATTTGACTATGCAAAATCAGAAACGTGTCAATCCCAACTATTAAGTCCATTAGCACAAGACATGTACATCTTTCACTGCTAAATTTCCAGAAAGTGGAAGCATGTATGTATGATCCCAATAGATTCCGAAACCGCTCGACCGATTTTGATAAAAACTCATAATAGTTGGGATAGTAATAAAGTGAGGAACGTCTACCGCGAAACTCGGAAAATTCCATTAAATTACAATAGCTTGCGTTTCAATTAAAGCTTTGTGACTTGAAGCAGTTCGTTATATTGTATGATATATGGTTTTGTATCAAATAAGTAGAAATCATTCTTCTTATCTTCACTCCATTTAAACGAAGCGGTTTTGATCAGAATTATAGGGGTCATAGCCCTTCCTCTTTACTGCATTCCCACTGCATTCGCCGGTTCGACCTCAAGAAATTTCTGTCACGATTTTGAAACACTTCATCATTGAGGCCAATCAAATGCGGTGTTTCTGCATTTGAGTGCATCAGGAGTTTTTAGGCCTGCCTATTCTACACGTTTGTAAAGGAACGTTGATTGTCATTGCCTTTTTGACGGAGTACGTAGGATCCCTCATTTGGACATGACAATACCAACTGAGCCGTTCGTGCTCCAACTTTTTGGAGATGGGTTCTTTATTCGATCAAGCTTTGTTACTTCTGCTGTCATGCGAAGCGTATTCATCTCAGCTGCTATCAATTTGCCCTCATAATAATAAGTAGGAATTATATATAAATGTAACTAAAAAACACGAAGCGAATGAACACAAAAAAAAAAGAAAATAAAATATGTGATATATGTCACATCAACAGTTTCTGATGTGAAACATACTCAGTATGTAACTGGATGAATAAATATGTATATAAATAAATTTAAAAAAAAAAGCAATAACAACAACGCGCGCCCTTCCTCGTGCTGTTGTGTTCGCTCAAACGATTCTTGTTGCTGTTTTTACAACGGCCGTGTTCCTTTCAGTTTCTAAGCTTCGCTCAAACGACTTCTCTCTCAGTAACAACATATGCACTTGTTGTTGTTGTTTTGACAGAGTATCATTTTTGTTTTCGTTTCTCTGCTTCAATACAACGATTGTGCTCTCAGCAAAAAGTACTAGTTATTGTTTTCACAGCTAATGACTTCGTTTTCGTTTCACAACTTCGGCTCAACGCTCGTATGCTACACGAAGAAGGATGATGTGATGACGCGCTTACGCGGTGACGAAAATTTAACTCTACCGAAACATCTCGGTGAGGCGATGATTTTGCTCAACGCGACTAAAGGAGTTTTAACTTGTCGTTTACATCTTCATTTTACACCATTGCCGAGCAACACCGGGGCCCTGGCTAGTTAATTAATGCTGAATGCCTTATCAGATCTGTAAGCTGTCAGGCAAAAAACAAGCAAAGTTGCCAAATTCTTCGAACTCTTTGAATGTTATAAGAATTTAAACTGAAGTGATCAGAATACCGGTTTACCCAGTTCCATCATTTCACACAATTGAGATGAGTTGTATATTTCTAAGAAAAATGTCAGCTACCCCGATGATTGCGTACTTCTCAGATATTTATTTTGAATTTGTTATTGAAATCGGCCTCGGGCTTCAACCATAGAATGTGCACATTCGTATACAACCCACCCACACACATCGCATCCATTACGAGTACTGCCATGCCACAAGCCATAGCACCGATAATGATGCAACAACATTATAAATTCATATTCAATTATCAACAAAAACAAAACGGGCAAATGTTTGCAGAACGGTGAATGTAATAAATAATTGCAGTGGTGACTTTTGTTCTACGCCAAGTCTGATTATGCGAAAACCATCTACTACAACTGCAACAACAATGAATGAATTAATGAGTAAACGAGTGAGTGAGCGAATGAATGGATGAATGAATGAGCGATGAGATATTTGTATACGTGTAGCTAAAATACGTAATTAACTCAAATTATAATGGGGGCCAATGCACAGGTCTGTCACTTTCAAGAACAACGCGATGCCAACAACAACAAAGACAACAACAACAACAACAACACAACTTGAGGATAACAATAGGCGTTAATATGGGACCATAAAGGGAAGTCAAGAAAACAACACATAAAATAAAAAATGACATAAAAAAGACGCAGAACTGAAACTGAAACTCGCCGCCACTAAGAAACCACATTGACAGTGAGCCAATGTAGTAACTTTGTTGTTGGCACTCCAGGTGAAGTAGTGCGCGATGACGGGCGTTCGGAGCACGGAGAAGTCTCCTGTTGAAGTATAACACAAACGTGTGGAGTACTGCGTTTGGCATTCATGTGGGAGGGGGTGCACAATGAGTAAGAGTGTGATTACAACAAAAATGAGAACAAAAACAATAACACTAGAGACTAAGGACAGACGAGCATGAAGTCAAGTGAACCTGCAGGCTCCCTTGCTACGGCCGCTGGCTCTCCGCCGCGTTATTTGCCACCAACTGAACGCAGTTGTATTAAGCAGCATTTGCGTTGCGTTGGTCATTATTTACTCATCGATTGCGGCCTGCTTGCCACGACTGAATGCGTGCCTGTCTGACTGCCTGCCGCCCGCCGCCGGCCGCCTGGGTGTTTGCTTCTATGAGTTCGCGTTGGAGCACAGAGACGAAAGTGCAGATAGATAGACAGACAGACAGACAGACAGTTGTACAGACAGACAGACATTGAACCAGGCAGGGGATCCCGCAACCGTTGTCTGTCCGACTAACTTGAACTGCATGGGAGCTGCACATTGGATTCATGGCATTGTGCCGTCAGTATGTCCGTCCATGCGTCTCTAATGTATGCATACAAACTGAGAGAGGCGGGCTTGGCTGACAAGTTAGGCAAGACCTATAGACGGACGGTTGGACGGACCGACGGGATCACAAAGTAGCAGGTTCTCTTCTGCACTACGACGCGGCAACAATAACATATCGTGTTGTTAACTGCCGAAGTCATGGAGCAGAAAAGTAAGAAAACAAAAACAAAAACAAAACAAAAAAGAAAAGAAAAGGAAAGGAAAAAAAACGAAATAAAGAAAGAATGCACAACGAGCCAACGATGATGAACGAGAGCTGCAGGTGGCGGCATGAAGTGGTGCACGTTTGGCGTACGCAAGCAAAGGCACGCACGAATGCACGGCGACTCATGGACAGACAGATACACGGACACACGGAGGGACGACAACCAACCAACAAATGACCAGAGTTGGTTGCATGATGAACGAGCAGAATTGGTCGATGTAGGGGAGGAGGAGTAAATGGCAGACTAATGTCATGCAACTTGCATGCCTGCCTGTTTGCCTGTTTGGCTGCTTGTTTGCTTGCTTGCTTGCTTGCTTGTCATTGACCTTACCCATTGCTATGGTATGGCAGCGGTGGCAACACTGGCAACATCAGCAGCAAAGATAATCCAACAACAACAACAACTGCAGCTTTTATTTTGATTTGAAAATGTGCTTAGCGCAAGTTGGGTCTCTGTGTAATGCTTGTTGTGTCAATGTTGCTAGTAAGTAAGCGAAAGTATCATAAGTAGGCAACACTGGTAGCTAACGGTAAACGTAAGACATGTACAACGATTTGTGCTTAGACTAACAAAAGTGCACAGCTGCTTACAACGACTTTCATCACAAACAACTCGTGATGCGTGATGCATCATGCATGCGACTCCGAATCGAGCGAATTCGTATCGAACCACAACCACAACCAGAGCCAGAACCTAGCCCAACCCAAAATTTAACCCGCACCCACACCCACGTAAGCAGCAGTGCATCTTAAATCAAGGCCAAGCTATGGCATGGCAGCCAAGGCAAGACAAGCGAAGCCAAGTTGCTTTTTGTTTGTTATTTGCTTGTCGTGGATTGTATTTGTATTGTCTTCTTGGAAAGTTCAAAGTTCAACACATGCTTTGCCTTATTATGTAATTATTAGTTTGTGCCATGAACCGTTGCTTATCTATAAATTATTTAGTAACCATTGCAGTGGCCATTAGACTTGAAACATGTTAGAATGACTTGATACGGTGATACGGTAGTCTGTTCCAAGCGACTGCCCGATTTTGCAATTTGCGGTTTTCATTCATTTGTTTGTGCTTGTGAGTGATTTATGATTTCTTCAACGGCTTGTCATTAATTTTTGATCGATCTGCACTCATGTTTTCTAATTACTTTCTCTGGTTAAAGCCAACTTGGTTAAATGAATAATTCATAGACTTTTAATTAGAATAAATTGTTTGCTGCCAAAATGTTCAAAAAAAAGTTGAAGTCTTTTAATGCAAATATTCTACCAAATTTTCATTAACTATAGTTTTCGTACAGTTCTCAAGAAATTCTTAGATAAATTGGCCAGTGAAGACTCCTTCCGCGCTAGACCTACACTTTGACAAAAGAACATCTAGGCTAAAATGAAAGATATTTCTGTTGAAGAATTTCTATTTATCACATTGCTTGTTTCAGGGTATCTATTATATATATAAATACGTCAACACATTTTTTTAAATCAAGCTATAGCTAGTATAGACACAAGCTATAGTTGTGTAGATGTGCACAAAATAGTTTAATTATTAAAAAGTTATGTCTAAGCACATTAAAAAGGCTTTTGAAAACCAAAATATAACAACTTGTAAATACAAGAGACAGTACAGTGTCAGTGAGTGAGAGTGAATGTTATGTAGTGAACGAGCGATGAGGAGTATGGGGGATGCAGAGTTTGAGTATTGGAGAGTTAGTAAGATTGAGATGGCGAGTAAAGGAGAGTGAGCGCCAAAGAGTTCTACGAAGCTTGCGCTCGCAATATAAGCATTCTTGGTGAACATTGTTTTCTGTTTCTACTTCTTATTCATCTTAATAACTAAATAGTTTGGCAATTAGCTCTCTGCGTGATCGAATTTCAACCGCTGACACTTTATTATAGTTGTGTGTTTATTATAGTTTAATGTTTAACTAGTTTTACGCCCACAATACCTAACTAATGCTACTAGAAAGTATATTTTGACAATCTGCAAATGAAAACCTATCGAGTGGTAAATTTTTTTTTTATTCTATTAAAATTGATTATATGGTTTATGCTTAAAAGGTTTATAAAAAAAATATGTTGGCCTATTTATATAGGCGTAATCTCCCCCTTTTGTTTTTATCATTTTCTTCGCAATTGTTTACAAAACTGTTACTGGCCTATCTGCTCCATTTACCTCGGAGCTGATTACGCCCTACAATAACTGATAACAGGTGACTGATGTTGTCAACAATACAAACACCATGTCATCAATTGACAGACAACAGTTCACACTCATTGTTGTCCACAAACAAATTGCTTATCACATTCATCATCATCATCATCACTAAACTTTCCCCCAGCTCGCAACTCTCGCCCAACTTACGGCAATTGAATTATGTTTAGGGTAGCCGGTCATATTTAACATGCCATATCGAAATGCTGTATTAATAAATATTTGATGAAATAATTTAATTTGTAACTGTTAAAGTTCTACTAGCAACATCGTCGTAGCTATTGTAAATATATATATGTTACATATATATTATATACATATTAGAAGAAGAATTATTAAGAAATAATTTGTTGCGGTTTCTTTTAATAAGTTTTATTGATTTCTCGATGGCAAGTTGATTGATAGTTTCGATAAAATGGCTTATGTGATTTGGGACATTTGTGTAGGCTGCTACCTTTGTATGTACAGACTTGCTTGTGCTATCTCTGTCGGGGCTTGTAAATATAATTATTATGTATGTAAGCTTAGTAGTAGAAAAGCTGCAATGTCTTTAAATGATTTAACTACAATTTAAAAAGTAATTTTTATAGTTTTGTTATCTTGGTTTTGTGAAACAACGATTAAACAATTATAAGACTTCTTCGTAAAAAACGAAATAATGTAAACTGGAAATTTTTCAAATCTATGTATACATATAAAATTTGAAGTATGTCTGTTTGTCTGTATGTCCGTTATAGACGCCGAAACCGCTGCACCGATTTTGCTGAAATTTTCATGGAAACTGTACAATAGCTTGTCGAGTAATTCTGTGCAATTTGCTGCGTTAGTATACCACGAGAAACGGAAAAAATCAATATTGCTTCATCAGTTTGCCGTTAAAAAGTCTGTCAAAGAGATACAATAAAAAAAAAAGTTTAACTAAAAGCGAACGTTTTTTTTTCTTAAATGCAACGCAACGCGTTTGGTGGTAAGAAAAGTGATGATCAATGTGGTTCAAGCGAGGATACTCAAAGGAAAATTCAAAGTGGACTAAGTTCTCATTCTCATAACTTCAATAAATCAAATTTCTTGGTGATTGAAATACTTGAATTTAGTACTTTTATTGAATTTTTATTTTCGTTGCTAATACCGGAAAGGGTAGAACAACGTCTGCCGGGCTACGCTAGTATAGATAAATAATAGAATATAGAATAATGTGAATTGATTACAATTTTGTTAGAAATAAAACAACAGAGCTCTGTTTTCATGAAAAGTTTATTTGAAGCTATAAAATTTATAATATTAAATTGAAGAAACTATATCGCTCAAAAGGCCAACACCCGAGTTTATACACAATTGTACTCGTTTTACGTCATCTCACCCCAAATTAACGATTACTTCTTTAATGTTAGCATTCAAGATTTACAAGTTTTGTGGTTTGCTGTGGCAAACGCCTGATTTGAAAAAGCCCCAAAGACAGAAGTCTGGCGTCGTTGGATCTGTACGACCAGCCCCAAACTCCAAAACGGGAGACTACGCGGCACGGAAATTGGTATCTTAAATTAATTCAACGTTCTTCAGTTGTGTATCGCTCCATGGCTTGCTGATAGCTAATTCGCTATCTATCTACAATATAGATGTCAAAGCACAGTGACATTTGAAGCTATTTGCACAAATCAAGGCACATTCACAATAATCTTTAGTGCGCTTTAGAATGAGCGAGAAGCCTTCACAGAATTTGGTTGTACTTTACATGTTTAGTTTTTAATGATTGTATTCCTTGAAGTGGCTATGGAAGAAAATGGCTTGCATATATTCTACTTTAACTTAAGAATGTCAAGAATCTGGATCAATATCTGAAATATTTTTTCATATAAAATCTATATTCCAAGCCACAAACTATGCCTTAAAAAAGTTCTGAAATTTTCGGCCAACGTTATTCATCTCATAGGGAGATAATCCAAAGCCATGCAGACATACGAACTTAATGACAATTTTATGACCTTTCTTCTGCCTCAGCTGTGGTAAATGCTCACCATTTTGTTCTGCCGCATACTGTGAAATATAGTGGGGCATCATTAAATGCTCATTTATTGCTTGAGTTATTTACTTAAAAGTTTTTTTTTAATGCCGTTTTATGAGCGCGATATTTGAGAACGCGCACATAAAATCAATCAACATGAGACCACTTGAAAAAAAAACAACCAAAAAAATGATGAAGTAAGAAAAAAAGAAAAAAAAAAACTATAAAAAATATAATGAAAAACGTATTAAGAAATTTGTGGAAAATTATTATTAGTAAGTCAAGAGCGACAAGCGCACACAAAACGGTGGCAAGCCCACGCCAAAAAATACACAAAACGACGTCGCTGCAGTAGGCCCACGGTCAGTGGTGCATGAATGCGACTTAGTGCGAGCGTTAAGCTTTGCAATATATATGTATATACATATCTATAAAGAAAAAAATAAAACAAAATAATAAACAGCCTGATAAATCGCATACAAACCAAGCGCAGCGGAAGTTATTTCTGCAAACCAAAATTGGCTTTGAGACTGGCATCGACAAAAAATAAATGTTGTATACTTCGTACATGTCTAAGTTGAAATTGGTCAATACGGTAATTTATCAAATAAGTAATACTAAAAAACAACAACAACAATAATACACTAAATCATGTTGTGCATTCGAGTTTTAAGCAATCGCAGCAACTGCCGACCTTCATTTCAAGAAGCCAGCGTCGCATCTGAGTTGAAGTTGAGTTTGGCCAAAAGTCAATTTTGCTGAGCTTAAAGATTTGTTATTTTTGTCTGTGATGTTTTGTTGTTGTTGTTATTGTTATTGCTAGTTGTTTCACTCCTTTCGCAATATTGCAAAAATTATTATTATTATTATTATTAACAACAGAAAAAAAGAAAAAAACATCATTTGAAATGTGTTAGCAAAAAGCGATTTGCAAAAAAGACGCCGCCGCCAAGGTCAGCTTGCAATCGTTTTCAAATGTTGTTACTCATTTTTATATTGCGAATGCTCTCTATCTATCTCTCTCTCCCTCTCTCTCTGATGCCCACAAATGACAACAAAATATTGTAAAGGTTAAGTTTAGTGTTCTTGCTGCATTTTATTTAATTTATATTTTTTGTTCTTCGCTAGATGGTATCTTTTTTCATGTCGTCATTATCTAATTAAATGCAAAAGTCAAGGTGGTATCTTTATATAGTCAAAGCAATTATTCATATACATTTTTCTACTTTATGCTGTGCGAAAAATATTAATTTTTAGTTTATAAAGTTTTAAATCATTAAAGCGGTGATGTGTTTGTAGCTGCCATGATGATTTCAATGGGTTATGATTTGAAATTCTAATTTATCATTACTCAGAACATTAGTAACACTCAAATGTGGTATTTGTGCTTTTCTTGATTAGAGAAGCGCGAAAAATGGGAATTAATTGTCAGTCGTCAATGTGAAGTTTTTTTTTTTTTTGACATAATGACGATGCTGAGACAGACAAAGTAAAATTAAAATTAAGTATATATAATTAAGGAAGAAGTATAGCTAGTGATATTACAATAGACCTTCACATCAATTCGTTATATAAAAATGCTATAATCTCTATCTGTTATAATCTCGATTTTAGCTAATAGAGTACATACTATGTAAGTAACCAAATCTCATTACTTAAGAACTAAAAATCATGTAGAAGTGTCTATGAGAAACCTTCTATGTCTGCTTGGAAATGAGTGAAAGGAAAATAAAGACACGGTCTTTCTTATTCAATTCAAAAAGAATTGGCAAATCCATCTCCCCCAGACGATAAGGGATAGACAAAAAGTTATTACTATATATATGAAATATATCTTTATACATTTGTAGTTTGAAAATCTACGTATATAGAATTCGATGCATGTTCGTCTGTCTGTCTATGTGTACGCTATAGACACCGCAGCCGCTGGACCGATTTTCACGAAATTTTCGGTGAAACTCTAGAATAGCCTGTCGAGTAATCCTGTATAGTTTGGTGCGTTAGTATACCGCGAAAGTCGGAGAAAAAAAAAATTTATTTTTTGTATGTAATCAATATTTCTTCATCAGTTTGCCGTTGAAAAGTATATCAAATTCGAAATAGTCTGTCAAAGTAAAATAATTTAAAAATAATAAATATTTAACTCAAATCGAAAGCCAAATTCGTTGTTCACTAAACATATTTTATTTAATTTTTTTTTGGTTCAATGCAACGGAACAGGTATGGTGATAAGCAAAATGATTATCAATGTGTTTCATGCGACGATACTTAAAGGAAAATTCAAAGGTGACGATATACTCATTCTCATAACTTCAAGAAATCAAATTCTTTGGTGATTGAAATACTTGATTTTTGTGCTTTTATTACATTTTTATTTCCTTGCTTATACCGGAAAGTGCAGAGCAACGTCTGCCGCACTACGCTAGTTAAGAATAAAAATCTTTATATATGTATCTTAGCCGGCATTTATAATAAATTTAAACCAGGGATTGGATTATTTCATCATAAGCCGTAATTACAACGAACTTTATACATGTGCTGTGGATTATATCGTACCTGTATGGATTATGAAATACCTAATCCTTTAAACAAAAACGGAATACAGCATATACGAGGGCAGTTTGTTAATGCAGGAACTAATGAATTAAATACATATACATATTTTTTTCTATAGTTTATTGTAAGTTGTTCTTTATAATAACAGAATAATTTAAGGTTAAAAAAAAAACGAAATAAAAAACAATTTTTTTTCTGCAAAAACCGTATCATTTCTCAACATACCGACATTTTTGCTCGATACATTAAGTACTTTCTAAAGAATAGGTTTTTTCAAGGTTCTCTCAGTAATGACCTCTTCAT
The DNA here is from genome assembly GCA_035041755.1 of Cacoxenus indagator. Lineage (NCBI taxonomy): Eukaryota > Metazoa > Arthropoda > Insecta > Diptera > Drosophilidae > Cacoxenus > Cacoxenus indagator. Next base: position 2,546,483 of record JAWNKX010000665.1, read on the forward strand.
TTGATCCAAATCTCTTACCACCGAGTCATTTATTCAGGTTTGGAAATAGTAAACAATCGCTAGGGACTAAGTATGGAGTGTATGCTGGATAGCGCAGTTTATGGATTTTGGTCATGGCGACCATATACGTATGCACTTTTTTAAAGAGAATTAGGGCGCCCATCGTCCGTATAGCTTTTTCATGTCCAAATATTCATGTAAAATATAATATAAGCGCTCAGTTGAGATGGCTACAGCGTCAGCCAATTTTATTCTCTGATCGGCCAATATCAGTTCATGGACTTTAACAAGGATTTCTGGCGGTTTTATCAAGTAGCGATGATCCAAAACTTACTTTTTTCCACTTTGGTCGAATTAGAATTCATTAGATTGTCTGCTTTCGATGGCTGTCAAAGTCAAACTAAAGGACGCAGGTTTTTTTCAAAATATGACAGATGGTAAATTGAATTTAAAATTACTAAGTGAGCAATTCAAAAAGTACTTGAATTATCTAAATGCACTCGTATATTTCTTTGCGAAAGAACTCTAATTTAAGTTCTAATCTTTTAGTTCGATTCGGAATGTTGTCATTAATTAGCCTTGGTAGATTGTTATTCAAGAGGCTAAGTCCAAAATGCATAACTCATACCAGTCGGTTATATGTAAATGAATTAATAAATGAAGTGTCTTTTTATATTTCGTATACTAGTGAAACACAAGGCGTTTATTTTGTGCAATACACAAATTACGGAATTTTTGTCTGAAAATAAGTCTCCAGTCATATAAATAAGTACTTACTTTTCCGTACACAAACACCGTCGACTTTGTTGCGGTCGTTGTTGTCGTCATCATTGTTTTATTTTCATTTTATTACAGCTATTTTCAAATGACCCTCGTTTCGCAATATTTCATCTTTATGCAGGATTTTATATCATTTTGACCACAAATTAAAAGCTATGAAAAGGCGCCAGAGAAAAATCGCTGCTGAGGCAAAGAAAAGCTACAGAAATACATTAAAAAACGGAAATAAAAGCTTATTAGAAAGTGAAAAAACAACGAATGTTAAATGAAAACAAGGATCCCGAATCAAGCCAATGGAAGAAGAGATTCAAGCAATAGTGAAGTACGTACAAACCAACATTTCCAGAGAGAGCAAAAGTGAAAACAGCATCTCCACGTAGAATAGGGTGGACTGTGAAGACAGGCGAAAAGGAAATGTAGAAAAATGGCGCTAGAAAAAAAAAGTAGGACAGACTAAAATAAATACATGACCAACGAACAGCGACGATAACGACTAAAAAATGGTAAAGAAAAGCGGAAATATTTTTTTATCCGCCAACTCCATCGATGAGGTGAGGTGCTTAAACGACGTTAAAGTAGAACTGCAATGAAATGAAATAAAGTGAAATGGTGTAGGCAAAGGCGTTGAGCTGCGTGAGAGTGGAGTTGAATGAAGTTGAGTTGAACAGAATAGAATAGAACAGCGGCAGCTCAGCAAAATATTAAACGTAGCAATGACACCCGTGGGGTAGTACAACATGTTACTGGTGGACACAACAAAAAAAAAAAAAATTTCAAAAATAGCAAGAATAAAGAATAGCAAAGGATCTCCTGTAAAGCTATTTGAACATTATCCTAGCCTAGACAAATAAATATATTCTTCTCATACACACCAGCTCACTTATTTTCGGAGAGAGAAAAATAACTGCGAAAGGGAAATACCAAAGGGACTTGCAATTCCATATGACGACGACGCGCCTCGAATGCCAGTTACCTACCTACCTTTCTCAGTGTACGCGAGTGACTGACTCTATGAGTGAATCGTGGAATCTTGCTAAGGGAGTGACGGTGGCCTCAATGAATGAATGGGGTCTTTAGTTGTTTGATTTTTTCTTTGCTTTTTTTATTTTTTGCCCTGGTTTCTGATCCGCTATCAAAGATGATACTGCTGTAGTAGCCGAAAGGGTGTAGGTTGTAGGCATGGTGATTGGCATTGAAGTGTAGCGAGCCACGAAGAAATAATTGGCTGTAAAGAAGTTGCTTTACCCTATAAATGGCTGGGTAGCGCAACTGCATTTATTAAATCGTTAAAGTCTTAAACTATTCACAAACGCTTATTTCTTTTAAAGTAGATACTTTTACTACAAAATGTTAAATCAACGAATTTTAGGACAATTCTCCAAAATCAAAATATACGGCATGTGAAAAAAAAAAGTTGAAACTAAAATGTTCCGGGATACATTATAAAACTTCGATTCGCCATTAGGCATTTTCACGCACCTTTGAACTTTTGATTATAAAATTCTTTATAAGCGGGAACCAGCACAAAATTAGTCAACCAATTATTAGACGTTGTGAATAGTACTGGAATAATTAGATGAGTATAACATATTGGCGTATTCGGCCACGCTTCCCTGGGGCTTAGTCTAGTTTAATGAAGAGCATTAATAGAAACATTATCCCTTTGAACCACTCTTTGTCTGATTCGCTCGTTCGCTGAAAACCTTTCTTCTTCCGTTTCATTTGAAATTGTTTTTCGCACTCTTTCGGCTCACCAAGTACGACAACTTCTTAGAGGTATGATTTTAAAAAAATTAACATTGTAATAAATGCAATACATACTTTTAAAAAAGCAAATGTAAAACTCAATCTTTACAGCAGGATGCCAACGCAATAAGAATTGAAATAGTTCACTATGTAGGTCAATTCAAAGGGAATACTGCTTTATAAAGAGAAATATAAGTTTCACCTGTAAGTCTGTAATATGTAACCAAATCTTTGAACCCGATTTTCACCCACTTCAAAACGTCAGCTTAAACTGAATCTTTGCACAACTATCAAGCATCAATGACAATAGAATACTTGGAGAATTTTGTCCCTATGACCTGGCCAGGAGCATCAGGGTTAAATGAAAATGACTAATTTTACTAGCGCCTAAACTAATTTAGTTTTTACCTCGGTTTGCTATTAAAGCGTGTTTTCTTTTAGTTTTTGTAAACTATATATTATTTTAAAATGTTTTTGAATGTTCGTGAAATTTTTTTTATCTCGCACAAAAAAAAAAAACGGGCAACAGACTTTTTTATATATAGATAGATGATGTTATATATAGTTCAAATGAAGTTTATAACTGTAACTACACAGTGCCTTATAGGCATCAGCCACCGCTTGAACCCTTGTAGAATGAGGCTGTAATGGAATCGTCTTTGTTCATTATTCAGCTGCTCAGTTTAAAGTAACCCAGAAAAATTGTGTAACAACGTTGTTTTCTAAGGGGTAGTCATCTAGAAGCTACTTGATCAGAGACAAGAGTTTATTATTTTTTGAACTTCTCAAAACTCATGAAGACAACTACAGAAAAAAAAAAGAAAAAAAAACTCATTCAAATAAATAAACTTTATTTTAATTTTTTTCTCATTTCTAGTTTAAGCGATCCACAATTCTAAACCAGCATCGATATAGCATTTTAATAGATTAATGTAATTTTTAATTCATTTTTATAAAGCATCTAAAAATATATATGCCCAGCAGAAGGAATGCAGCGTACATTTAACATAGAAAACACAAAAGCAATGAAGGCAACATGAACAAAGAAAACCTACGAAATGAATAATCCCATGTAAAGTGCTTTGTAAGGTAATACGAGTAACATAACCAAGGGCAAAACGTACGCCATTCTTTTGTAGGATAATCCCGAGTTACAGCACCGCCACCATCAACCCAGGCCCCATTTTGTGAAAAACTTGTTTTACTTTTAGCATGATTGCTGCCTTTTAATAATGCCGTTGTTGCTAACGTTTCGTTCGGTTGTTGTTAATGTAGATTTGAGCATTTTCATTTAAATTGGCCACAGTTGGGCACGAGCATTTATCTACACATGAGATGAAGAGTGCTTCAGCTGGAATTCACACAACCCCTACGAGTGCAGGTTAACAGCCAAAATTTAGTTTTATATGTAAATTGAGTGGGTACCGTAATATTTGATGCTCAATTGTCGGACTAGAAATGCTGCTGAGTCTAGTTGAGAAAGCATTTCTAACGCTCAAGGCGACAGCAATCAAAGGAACCACTTGAAAAGTGTTAACTAACTTTATCAGGCAAATGAAATCAAGTCGCTTTTTTCGTTAATACACTCGACTCGCCTGAGTAAGTGCAGGAAATAAATCATGGAGTTAGCGATGGCGGCGTATGGCGCGCTGTATTGAATTGAGCTGACTTAGGTCTAATCTTATCACGTATGGTGGGTAGACGAGTATGTAAGCACATTGAACGTTGACTAACGTCCGTGAAGGGAAGAAGAGAAAAGCAGATAAAACATATAAGAAGACAAAGCGCCTGATAAGAGCCAAACAAAGAGGACATTGACTGCAATGAAACTAAAAACCTTTACAAAAAAAATATTGAGAAACCAAAAGAAAAAAAAAAACAAAAATTTAAATCGACAAGTCGATAACAACCACGCTTGAGCAAATACGACACGTGGTGAACCCACAAAGTTGCCATACGCACAAACACACACACGCAGAGCGAAAGGCCAAGTAAAGTGCAACTGCAATAGCAACAACTACAACAACAACAACAACAACAATAACAAAGCAACAACTAAGTTGCACTAAAGCTGCGCACATAATCGATTACAACACAAACACTTCACTTCAGTTCACTTCAATTTTCCACATACGAATATCGTCACGCCTTCACCGCCGCCACCGCCAACGCCTACCCAGGCTAGCATATAGCATACACATACACGTGCGCTATGCTATGCTGTGCTGCCTGCTAATGTTGCTGACATCAACCATCGTCGAACCTCAAAGTCGTCGTCGAACAGCGACAGAGTCATCGTCAGCGTCAGCATCGTCATCGATTGCACGCCTCGCTAAGCCAACTGAACCATTTGGTTCGCTCATGCAACAACTTGCTTCATGTTGCAGTTTGATAATATTTATTGATATTCACCTCTACTTGTCTGTCTGTTGTGTGCCAGGCTAAAGGGGTTGCTTGCATTGCATAGAATTTTCGGTTGGGTTGCGTTTGGTTGATGGCTTGGTTTGCACTGCCACCGCTCGTCGCTTCGCGGCGATTTCGACTTTTAGTTTGAATTTTGTTGGTTTTAGTTGGCATGCTGCCGTCGAACATAACAACAACAACTGATACGGTTGTCGATATGCGTGCCTTGTGCCTGACAGAAAAGAGTGTGACAATATGCACACACCCAAACAACAACTGACATTGGCATGAGCTGATGTTGATGTCATGATCTCTCACACCATAACACCAAAAAATGACGTTGGGAATGTAATCAATTTTGTTGGCAATATTATATGTAGTTCGCGCCAAGTGCCATTGCCAAGTAAGGCCACTAACCTATTTAAAAGACTTTAAACTGATTTCTAAGGCTTTCTTGGGATTGACAAGCTTTGCCAGATAATGTTTCGCTGTATAGTTTCCAGTACGAAGCCGTGATTGCCGCAGAAACTGGAGTTTTTCTTGTCGTTTTCATTGGCTTCGGTGTTGTTTCATGTAGGGGTGAGTCGGCTTCAGACACAGGCGCACTCAGCATACAAAATTAAATTAAATTTATGTTAATAAACAATGCAATTTTTTATGTCAACGACATAAAATTTTCACTTAGTATGGGCGTATCATCAGCTCTTAAAGTGTTTAGAATATTAACTGCAATCTTCAATTGTATCTTATGCCATACAACAGCTGCATCATGCTCAATTTCAAAGCACTTCAGTAAATATAAGTAGAAGTAGAAGTACATATGAGTGAGTGGTTTATACTCGTACATCAACAATTTCTCACACGCTCAATGCGAGTTCATTACCCATACTCAGCGTGTAATCATATCATGACTGACCACTCCAAGTCAAAATGCGGGCGTATAATTTATCAATTGAAGACAGGCCAGGCCAGCAGTAGTGTGACAGAAGTACAAAAAAAAAAAACAAAAAAAAAATGAAAAAAAAATAAGAAAACCAAATAAAGTGTCAACTTCAGTTAAACAGCTCAAATGCAGGCCATCATAAGCATTATTGTAATCATCATCATCGTTATCGTCATCAGTCTGCACTTCAATTTGTTTGTCATCATCATATTGTAGTGATGAGGCCAAGCCAGACGTTTCATATTGAGAATTGTAGAATTTATGCCAAAAACTGCACGCTGTCAATGTCGTGTCTCAATAACCTTCACACACACATATAAACAGACTGCGGAAAAGCTAACGGGAAATGAAGTGTTGTATTTACAAAATAATATTGTCAACAATGTCCAAATTGCCGTAACATCATCAATCGAAAAACTCACACACTCGGCGTAACGACAACGTTCGTTCATTCGATGGCGCACGAAAATATTTGACATGCTTAAATTTTGATTTTTCATATAGGAAAATGCTCGGATTTCCACTGTGCCATAACCATAACCATTTACAGTTAGTGCTGTCAATTTTTTTATTTTATATTTATTTGCAATTGAAATATTTTAAATGATTCGGGCACAAAACGAACGAGAATCAAGAATTGTGAGTTGGGCGCACAATCATTCCAAAAACAAAAAAAGGAAAAAAAAAAATGTGAAAAAAGGTCGGATTCGACTCTTACATTTTTCTGCATGAGTGCGACTCATCGTCGCGGGAGTGAGCGAGTGCGCGGGCAAGCAGCCGAGTGAAAATCAAATACGAATCGCTGCCAACTTTGGCGCCCTAAGCGCGCTGCTGTTGCTGCCTCCCTACGAGTTACGAGTACGTGGCTGAGAACGGTGTCGGTTAGGAGGACTTTACCGGAAAGCAATCAGCAAAATAATCGAGTATACCAGTGTGGATGATATGCGCTGCAAAAGGGCTGCCAGTGCTTTGCTGTGGCAGTGGGACTGGCGCAGAACCAATGTGCGCAGCGGCACGGGCGCGCATAACACAATTTTCGCACACAAATCGCTAACGTGACGCTGAGTGATGACAGCGTGCCGAATAAAGGAGGGGGGGTAGCTGGAACACGTAAAAATTCAATGGTCTGATAGGTTGGCGGGGTTTGGTTGGTTGCTGATAACTACGAACCTAGGTAAGGGTAACAGCAAAAGAGAGAGCATTTGTGGAATTTGTGTGGAGCAGTGAGTGGCAAATTTGTGTTGTAGTAGCTTCTGCTGGGGCATCGGTGGGAAGAAGCACTTTGAACTTGGGTTCGGGAAGCGTGCTTAAAAATGCGCGAAACGAAGAAAAAAAAGGGGAAAGGAAAGAAAGAATGAAAGAAACGAAGAAGGAAAGGGCGAGCGAACAAGTGAACCAGCAAACAAAATATAAAATATAAATCATAACCCGTAAAATATTTTACAAGTGCTTCGGATCAGCGCCTTAGCTTTATGCGAGGTTATAACGGCTGTATGCCGTATGGATCGGTGGTGCGCTACAATCATTTCATTTCGTCTGTGTGTACTCGTATTTTTTGTGCTTGATTGGTTTATTTCATGGCTGGGCGGCATCGCTGTTCGTGTCGGGCTGTGCATGCAGTGATTTACTTATGTTTGGGTGTGGGTATGTTGTTTTTGTTGTTGTTCTTTTTTTTTCATTACTTTGCATTCTTTCATAAATTTTACTTTTAATTTCACGTGGTTGGCAAACACAAACACAAAAACACTCAAATTCACACATCCCCGCACACACACCGCTGGCAATGCACATATGCGACAACATTGGCAACATTGTGTCAGAAAGGAGGGAACTGCGAAATTGAATTTGAAAATCGTTTTAGCACTTTTAGTGTCAACAATGTGGAAATTTCAAATGTCAAATGTGTGTGTATACTCGCATGTGCGCGGTAGATGTGGGGCAGTCTACACTCAAAGGTTGAATATGTAATCACTGAAAGCGCCAAGTTGCTGCAGTAACTGGTAACTTCATATAATTTGCATATACCTAAAAGTATACTTATGGCGTACAATCTAAGAAAATCATGTATGCGTTATATAGATTGAAAGAGTTAAAGGCAAAACGATATGAGAGATACTTAGATGAGATGTAAAGAGAAATAAAGCGCTTTAATGGAAAACAAATTGCTAAGTAAGCACGCAGTCTTTAATGTTTCAGTTTAAAACAGTGCAATAAATGACTGTTAAAAATGAAATAAAATATTCGGTGAGAAAGTCAAGAATAAGTAGAGCTGGAAGTTAGAAAGAGTAAAAGCCTAAAAATTATCCAACGCCTTGAAAATGTTGAAGAGGCCAGCCAATTACCGATTTATGCTGCACTTAGGATCATATGTGATAAAATTAGCAGCACAAAAACAAATTTTTTTTTATATTAACAACTAACTGTTTTACCCGGCTTACATTTAATTTCTTATAGTATAAATTATATACAAAACGACGAGACTCTTGTGCGTATTCTTACAGTTTACTGCGATGAATGTTATCCTTTAAATAACTAAAAAAATAAAAAATAAAAATAAAATAAAATAAAAAATCAAAAAAAGGATATATGCAGTTGTCTTCTGTAGCGCAAATGTGTTGTTAAAAAAAATACTATTCAAATTTCAGTTCAGTATATTTTGCGCCAAAGCATTACATACAACTTCCATATAAGCAATTTTATATAATAATATAGATAGACTTTTTCTATAATTATACTCCATATATGAATACTAGTTTCTTATTAAAATAAGTCTTTTACATTCGATTTTCAATATCAAACTGGAGCTAAATGAACTGGCAGAAATTTCAAGAACCCAAATTGATTTTTTAGTTTCGCACTTCAATATGATGTCGTTGTACGTTATGATAACTTTGGAAAAAAGAATGTATTATTCAAATAATTGTTTCTAATGCAAGATTTGGCATTAGAGTAGTTCCTTTTTTTGCCATTATAATCAATGCCAGAATAAGAGAGAGTTGAAGTTGAGTCAAAGCATTTACATCTGTTTGGAATTCGTTTATTTATTTTTTTTAAATATATTTTATGAGGGATCAATAATCATGAATACTACTTATGTACTACTAGCAGGGGTGCCTAGCTCAGAATGTGTGTAGGACGAAAATGTAGACGGCGCTTTTTGGTATGGCAAAATTTTATGAGTTCGCGTCATCGACATGCTCCTCTTTATTTCTTTTGTGTTCATTTGCTCGCCTTTTTCATGTTCTGCGGTTGCTTTTATATATATAAAAGAATATACATACAAACTTTACTACTCCTGTTCGCCGATTCTTAATCAATTTGTCACCCAACGTTGACTACGCCTTTCCACAGTCTCACTAAGAATACGATCATATTATTGCCTTGCTGCGCGCGTACGCCGAACACTATTTTCATTTCGACGCCAAGCTGTCAGTTTTCCCACAACAAATTTGGAGCTCACCAAATTGATTTTATCGATTTGAATTAAACTTTTTTTTTTATTTTTCTTTGATATATTTTTAAACCGCAAACTGATGAAACAATACTGATTATATATAATTAATCCAATTTATTCCGACTTTCGCGGTATACTAATGCAGCAAACATCACAGGATTACTTGACAGGCTATTCTAGTGTTTTCCTGAAAATTGAATCAAAATCGGTCCGGCGGTTTCGGCATCTATAAAGCACATGCAAACAGACAGACATACGCCCAATTTTATATATATAAATCTATGAAATAAGAATCATGAACTTAAGTACTATTGTAGACATTTGGTGTAGTATACTATTAGAGTGCAAAAGTAAACGTTAGTATTTCAGCAGGTAATCACAAAGCTCTTTCAAATATAGGCGGCTTCTGAAACTGAAACATAAGATTAAATTCAGTTTAGTCGTAACATTAAATGATTATAGAATGTTATCGCACTATCACGCTAAACAATAACGTTCTCTTAACATTTGCTTAAATTCGACTCAAGGTCTTTGAATAAAGTGGAGCCACTTTGAAACCAACAAAAACAATTTCAACTAGAGTTCGGCGAAGAAAAAGATGCACAGAATTCGATAAACAAAGTGGCATGTTTGGCAAATCAAAGCCGACGATAGCAATAGCGATTTACAACACTAAACAAGCAACAAGAAACCTCACCCAAAGCAGAAGCTGACTGCCGACTTGGTCCAAAGTGGGCCATGGCACAAGAAGCTGTAATAAGTACGTACATACAGACACAGCCGGTGTTGCCAACTCGACATTTAATAAATGTTTAAACGAGCAACAACAAATCACAATACGAGTGCACAGCCGCGTGGCAACAACCATAAATGCAAAATAGACCACGAAAAATCAAAAACAAAAATCTGTTCAAAATCGCACAGGGGGTCCAAAGCAAACACACACACACACACACACACACATACAAGAACCACGATCACAATTTTGAACAACTGCTGCCGACATGCAAAATTGTGTGGCACAAACGATTATGGCGACAACAGCAACGGCAACGGCAACGACAACGCAGCTGTTGAAAGCCAAGTCAAGTCGCGCTGAATTTGGCCGCATCGAGTTGATTTGGTTTTGAGCGCTGGCCAAAAAGTTTATTTAGAAACAAAACTCGACTGACTCGACTGTCGACATGGTCAAGTCGAAATCGAGTTGGCTCAAGTTGAAAACAATTTTAACTAAATTTTGTCCATTGCTGCCGCAGTTAGTGGTCTGGTCTGGTTCTTGTTGTTCTCCCGCTTTTATGTTGCCAATTTCCTAGCTTAACTTTGGGCTACAATTGTTGCAGCTGATATTTTTGAACCTCAACCGCCTCCGGCTGCACGCGTCGTTGTCTATAACCAAACCAAGGTCGTCTGAAAATAAACTTTTTCGAAAGTACGCGCACATTTTATAATTGTTGCAACAACCAACAAATTTTTATTATTTTTCTGGTTTTAGTTGTTTTGTTTTTTTGTTTTTTGTTTTTTGTTTTTTATTTTTGTGTTGCTTGTTGCAATATTATGTGCAATTGTGGTTAAGCGAGTTTCTGGTTTTGGTTCGTGTTCATTTGTGCGATTAACAAATGATGTTCCATAAATAAAGTTTTGCTGTATGCTGACACTCCTCCCGACACCACTCAGCGTCATGCCACTCAATTCAGCGCAGCTGAGCTCTAATTGACTTCACGTGGCATGCATCGCGTTTATATTCTCATGATTTGTTCTGAAGTGGAGGTTGAAGTTGATGAAATATCTACGCATGCTTTGGAGTAAAGAAATAAATTCCTCAGTTTAAGTAAGTCTTTGCAAAGTCAGCTACCAAGTTATATAAAAAGTTTAAGAACGCTTCGTAAGAATTGTAAGTAAGACACCATTGCTATTATCTTTATTATCTGATTAAAACTTGGATTGTTTATATGTCCCAATAAAAATGGATTGGTCCAAAATTATTATACAATGCGATTGCGTAGGAACTCCATGTACTGCGTTTGAATTCGAAGAAAAGTGTTGCTTATGGCGAACTCTCTGCTGCCAAGTTTCTGTGTTATTTGTTGTTTGTGAAACGGAGAATTGCTGTCATCTGCTCATAACAATCGTCTAATGTATTCTTAGATACTTTTAGATGCACAGTGTGAGACAGAGACATATAATAGGGCTAATGGTAGCCGCGTAAAATATGATATATTTCAGGCATTCGATATAATAAAAAAAAAATTTAGCCCCTTATAAAAGTTCACTTAGCTTAGGTTAGTTTGTGACGGCTGTCTCTGTTAGGCTAACCAAATGCCCTTTGTGTTGACGTAAACACGGAGTAAAACTCTTCCTTTGATCAATTCTGTCTCCTAGAGAAGTTCAACAACTCTTTATAGACACCCTAGCCCGATCTGGCAGACTCTCAAGCCTAATGAAGCCCATGTAATTAGGTCTACCCCTCGAGAGAGCATTGCCCTGCTCTTAGGTGCAAATTAGGTGAATAATTTTTTAAGCGTCGCTTTTAACCCCATAGCTTCTGAAACATTTTTTTGCTGCAATATTGAGCCGCGCAGCGTGTCCTCTCAATATGCAGTGCCCTGTGATTACATTTGGTTAGATTGCAACGTCTGACGGTAGTATCCAGCCACTTAGGACAGCTATAGGCGCTTAGTGTTGCCGTATAAAGTGCATGGCCTATGCCTTCATTAGGGTTCGTACCCATGACATCTTAGCCAACATCAACTATACCGAATATCAAGTGTCTGAAATTATCATTCGAAATTATGCCACAATCTCAGCTTTTAGGACCATTGTGCCATGGCAGACTTTACGCACTTACTTTAGCTGCCAAGGCGGTCTAGTGCCCTGTGACAACTATCAACATTTTTGACAGGGTCGACCTGTCTCATTTCTTTTTTCTCACGTAGAACAAATTTTTACAGAACGGCACATCCTTGCATCTTTCTTCGTTTAGTAGAAGATTACATTGGTCATTAGATTGACTTGCCTCGTTATACAGATTAACCGGTTACAGTGGTGTCTTTATAACGCATTAATTTATTAAATTAAATAAATTAAAAATAATTACTTTCAGTGACTCGTATCGTCATCTTCAGCACCCCGTGGTTCCTGGAATTTTCGATTTCATATTCTCGTATTCCAATAATTGTTATATGTGTGTTCTACACAATTATAAAAATGCATCGATTTGATAGTTCAGACTCGTTATTGTAAGCTTCTTCAATATTTTAATAATCTGCCAACATTGGTGGGTAACGCACATGTTGATCAATAATTGGCTGCGTATATAAACGATGATCCAAAAATATTACGCGAAATACGAGCACAGACATTTTGCTTGGTTTGCTTCTACTTACTCGTTTTTGGAAGCATTTTGCAACACTACAAGTACAACATAAATAAACATGGTCTGTGTGAGAAAAAGAAGTGAGTGAGCGGAAGGTTGAACGGAATGGGGCGATTGCGAAATGAAGTGCATAGGAGGCTGGCATAGAGCCAAGGAAAATAAATCAGGAGGACAATTTGTGCTGATTTAGTGACATGATATAAGAGAATTCAAGAGTCTGTTGAAGGCGACCGGGATGACAACGACTGCCGGTTGTTGACGAAGCAGAGTTTGGGCTGATAATGAGGTTGGTTGTCGAAAAGAGAGAACGAAAGAGCGAAAGAGCGAAAATAAGTTCAAAGCAGAATGAAATGAAGCGACTAAAATTAGACTACATAAAAAGTATGTAGTCGGCCAAGTGAAAAGAAGCAAGGAATTATCAATATAAAGTAGTCTGTCTTGTGACTACAAGAGTGAATGCTACGGCAAAGGGTTCTGCTGGGGCTTAGGCGAGGTAAAGGAAAAATGTCTGCCAGAATAGAATGTTGACTAAAAGTGGACACATTTTTTGCGGGCACGCACGAGGCACCGTAGGCAAAGTAGATGATAAAGAGAATATAATGCAGTTCTAAAGAAGTGGAGAACTTTTAACCTAATTTTTTAAGGAAGTCACACATAAATTACATAAAAAATGGGCGTGGTAGTGCGGACAAAACAGAACAGCGGAGGCGGCACAAAGAAAAAAAAGAAAATTATGCGAAACGGAAGTAAATGCTGATTAGCACGTAAACGTGGCTACGTACACGCCGGAAGTGCAGCCAAAAGTCACCAGAAGAGAATAGAACGAAGTTACAGCAATGAAATAAAATGTAATAAAAAATTGCTCGAGGCAAATTGTTTGAAAACAAAAGGAAAGCGAAAAATGTTTTGCATTAAAATGCAAAATGCAATGCTTTTTGGTGCGGGCCTTTTAAATTTACAATGCGCGCATTGTATTCAATTAATATAGCAGTAGGGTGCATGCGTAGCTAGCGGCCAGAGCAGTAAAGGAAAAGTATTATAATTGAAAGAGTGCAGTGTGTTGAAATCGAGGTAAAATCCGCCAAGCACTTAAAATCAAGGCGGACGAGTTGACTCAACTATAAGCTGAGCCAGAGATTGAAGCGCTATGTTGTCGAATGCTTATGCTCAAAAGCATGGGGGCCAGGAGCGCGAAATTGGAATTTTCATTTTAATGATGATTTTATGCGTGTTAACCGTACCACAAATTTCCAATTAATTTATGCAAATGCAATTTTCTGCTGCACTAAATTGCGCAAAATAGTTGGGAAATACGCGCAACTACACACAACTTAATGCGCTTTGAATTTGATTGCGTATACGTAAACACGTCATAGTACGACACCTCATATGTGTGTGTGTGAGTGTGTGCTTAGCAGCATGTATATGTGCTCTTCGTTTTGTTGCGAAATGTACATCAACGACCGCCTCTTTACGCAACCATCAACGCCCAACTTCGGCATGCATCGAACCGCTGCGCTACTGTGATTTATGGGGCGGCTGACCGTTCTAACGAGCTAAGTTGGGGTTGCATTTGCTTCTCGGCTTGAGGTTTAGATTTTGCTTGCGTGCAGTACCCTATCAACTGTGTATAGCCTTCGCTTTTAGTTTGGTAATTAATTGGTCATGTTTTCTGTGAGTGTTGCTCATGACAAAGCGCAAAATCGTGTTTCTCAATTGATGTGTGGGAAATTAGCTGCTGTCTGTCGTTGCATTCGTTTTCATAGAGCGGCCTCAACACACTTTTTAACGCTTCAACACCTTTTTTATTGAGCTGGTCAGGTTGATTTTGTTTGTGTTTGAGTCTGCTTGTGTTCACTGAATTCTAAGTTCAATTGACTGTAAATTTTGCAGTCAAACAAAAGACGTTACACATTAAAACACTTTCGAGTAAACACAAAAATGAAGAAGAAGCATAGCATTAGCTACGAAAAAACGTACGAAAATTTGCAGTGGTTTTGCAAAAACTTAAACCTAGAAAAAAATACTGTTTACTTTAAAAAATGAAATATAGTTATAGCTCATAACACCCAGTGACAATGTAGCATTTTACTGCTGAAAGAATTTTTAAAATCGGATGAGCAGTTTCGAAGTTTACCTCTAACATCCAAACAAACAATGCCTCTTTATAGTATTAGTATAGTTTTTGAATTATTTGACTATCAATTTTGTACCGTAATTAAGTCAATTTAAAAAAAAGCCAACCATTTGGTTCAAAATGACAGGGAGCAGTGAGAAACAGGCCCATTTTGTCATTTTGTTTTACATACATATAGAGAAGAGTCACTACTTAAAAATAACAGAGAATGTCTACTAAGTGTCTACTCCTCATCTTTGGGTTCCTTGAATTCAACTGTAAAAGAGCCAAAAAAAAAATTAAAATTCAGAGCTAAGAGATCGCCTGAGCTACCTGGCAATGCTTATAGTTCTAAGATTTTGTTCTGAAGCTTGTAACACTCTAATGGGTAGTATAGAAGACCCCTATATAGTATGTGTATTCATAAACAGCTCGACATGGCGAGTTGATTTAACCATGTCTGAATGACGCTCTAGCCATCCCTCTGTTCATCAGTAAGCCAAGGAGTATATCAGTTTTTGAAGAAATTTTCTTTCTAACATTCGCAGGACATTTGTCGCAAACAGTCGTAACCGTCCATTCTGTTGTTAAATCCATATGTTGAGCAAAAGTTGCCCATTGAAAAGAATTTCAGCGATTTGGTTCGAAAAACATCGCTCTATATTAACGCCATTAAAGCCATTAAAAGATGTTTATATAAATTAGTTGTCATTTTCTTCTTCTTTTTTTTTACAACGACTCACTCTCCCACCAATTCTTAAGCATCTTTTGCTCTATTATCATTTGGCATGTTGTTGATCTTAGCTCCATCTGTGCGTTTAAAATGCGCATAATTAATTGGTATTTGCTTATTTGCCTATGTATTTTACTTGTATAAAAGGTGCTCTGCGACAGCCATGACGGAGCTCCGAAATACTCGTAGTATTCCAAAATTTGTCATTCGAAGGCGTGATAAAGTAGGCAAGCCAAAAACCGCCGACAAAATCCGTTAAGTTTTGGTAACAAATGATATTTTTGGTACATTCATAGCGCACCAGGAGCGAACAAATGCGAGACGAGTCGAGTCGAGTCGAATTGAGTTGAGCTGAGCTGAGACACTTGAAGTGTCTCAACGAGGTTGGCCAAAGGGTTTTTGGTGGGCGGTTTGATGACTGGATGTTTTGTTGGTTGGGTGTGTCTGAGGTGTATGTATTGTGTGTAGCGTTGCGTAGAGAGTCATGCGTTCATGTTGTTTGTCTTTTCGCGTAAGCATTTAAATCTTATTTTGACATAATTAATGACAGTTAAGAGCAGTTGGCAGTAATGTTGACAACGGCGACGTCGCAGTCTGTCCTCTGACACTTTTGATGTGTCAGGTCGTGAGGGGGTCGACAAAAGGTTGCCTAAAACAATTCTACAAACTTCACTCGAGTTTCATAAAATTTATGACAAAATTTACGTGAAAACAAGTTTTGCTTGTAACGACGAGAGGCGCTCCTTCGACGCCATACATCCCGCGATCAAATGCAGCTGTGACGTTGTTGTTGGCGTCGCCTCATGCTCTCCTTCGCTAATGTCTGCGACCACGCCCATTTCTTAACAAGTAAAACAGACACATTGTTGAAGTCGATGTCGATGTCGGCGTTGACGTCTGTTGGCTTTTTCCTTTCTTCTCACACGAATATTTAAGGCCTCTGAGATGTGTCAGAAGGAAGTTGAAGCACTCAATTTGAAGTTGTTGCTGTTGCTGCTGCAGTTGTCTGTTGCATGATTAATACAATGCTTTGTGTAATTGACACTTTTTATTTATTGTATTATCGCTTTGGCTAATGTGTGTGCAATGCAGTTGATTTTGACAACAACATTACAAAGAAGTCGAGAAGTAGTCAGTCCAGTTTTGCAGTGCCTTGGACAGTCCAGGGTGGAGTCAACCAGCGTCTGAATTTGTGTTCTTGTCGCTGTGCACATTGTTTCAGTTGATTTGTTGCTGCAGCTGTTGCCGCTGACGATACCGCAGACGCAGTTGCACTCGAAGCTGTTGCATTGCATTTGCTTACCCACTCTGCATACTCACTTGTGAAGACTTATTGACTCAAGTTGCATGTTTCATGCAAATTTGTGCAGGCTCGGTTGTCAAAAGCTTCTTGCCTCCTCTGCTACGGCTTATTGAAGTGACAAGTATTCAATGAAGTTATCAACGCACAAATTAGTCAAAGCGTTGCAGGTCTCGCAATTTTTTCGCATTTGGTCGGAGAAATATCAAAATGCGAAAGGTGGCTATATGTATCATTAAAGCCCACTGCTAACCTAGGTCCCTAACTAAATCGTTAACAGATATTTCCCTAATAATTCTGCTCTTTTTCATGAAACAAACCCAATATGAATTCCCCAAGGAACAACATGAAACCTAATTATATGAGAATATACAGTATATACATACAGTAGTGTGACAGCTTTTAACTGTTTTTACGCCCACAACACCTAACAAACATTACTAAAAATTATATTGTGCACATCTGCAAATGAAAACCTGTGTAATGGTATATTTTTTGTCAAAATCGGTTATATAGTTTAGACGTAAAATGATGTTAAAGAGAATGTCTTGCCCTATTCATATAATATATTGATTTTTGATCAACCTGAAGCAACTCCGATATCTTATCGGTAGAAGAACATAATACCCCAGTGCTTACAAAAAAACCGGAAATCGTTTTTGTTGCATGAGTATCGTTAAATTTATTCAACAACTTTTAATGTAATCTAGAGTAGATCTAGTGCTAGAGACTCAAGAAGAAATACGGGTGCCAAACTGCAGCTTAGATATTAATTCACTACCAGAGAGTGACACCATTTTGCATTGATTACAATTAAGAAGAAGGTATATCATTAAATGGATAGAGAATCGAGGAAGGACATCCGCAGATGGGCAATTAATGCTGGTCATAGTTGATTATCGTATGCATTAGAGGTCTGCATGATTACTTTCAAATATTGGGTTACTCAGTGTGTTCATGAATGTCACTCAAAATTTTGCAAGCGGTGCATTTTGTACGTGGACTACTTCTTGTTTTAAATGATTTGCAGATTCAAAGTAAAATGAAGACTACAACAAAGACCAACAATGCATTCAAATTAAAAGAAAATAATGAGTTCTTAAAGTTGTCTTAGCGCTACGAATACCAACCACTTAAACAAAATTATGGTCTTAAAAAAAACTGAATATATACAGAACAAAGAAACTCTTTCTCCCTCCGTTCACTGACTAGACTTGCCTATGCTCAGAGACAAAAAATAACTACAAAGAGATTCAATTATTCGACGTTTTTTCGATCTACTGCGACTTATGGTCTAACAAACATAAGCCGATGTTAAAAATGAGTAAAATGTATTTAATTGCTCGGACTAAAAGTTTCAGTTAACTATTAAACTCAAAGCACAAAGAGAGAATTACAATGTGACAATCGTCTGAGGTATATTGGCAATACTTTTTTTGTTTTAACTGGTGGCATTTTCCCCACACAAAATTTGAAACACGCTAAATTAATGTTATCCTTCTCACTGCACCAAATATATTATGACCAGACATTTAGTTACGAATAATGACATACATATCAACGGCACACTGATAAAGCAATATTGAGATTTTCTTTAAAAAAATGGAAGGAATTTCCCGCCTTTCCCGGTCGACTATCGCACAAAACTTCACATAAAAACCTTCTCCGTGTTCATATCTATATATGCACCAACTTTAATTATGTTCGACCAAACGGTGTCGGACTCTACATGCTTCAGATAGACAAACATAAATTTATTTAATAGATAAATTAGAAAGAGAGTTCCTTTTTGAGGGTAATCAGGTAAGGCCAACACTTGGGGCCACCAAAGGCGGAGTAGAACACACTTTATTTCAGTTTAGAATTTCCTCAATTCTTTATTTCTCCAGAATTACTCCTTTAAGTATGTTTAACACGTATGTTTGATTAATTAGTATTTGTAGCGAGGCGAAGTGGTAACCTCTTAAGATTAGCTACTCAATTAATTATATTAAGATTTATCAAAGATTAAATAATTTCATCATAATCAAGGCCTTCGTTAGAAGCTTCTGTGTTGAAGACAATGTTGCCTTGTTGCAAGGGCTCATCTGTAGCAACCAGAGTACCACCATCGTCGACGGCCCAGGTTTTGTCACTAGCTGCAACTCGGGCCTGGTATGCGTATATGGCTGCCATCTGTAGTTCGTCATTCACCTGGTAATGATGTTGCCAATAATTTTTCACGCGCTTCCAACTTTTCATGTTGTCGGCCATTAGGGTCGAAGTATCGCAATTCGTAAGAGTCCTTGAAAACGCCACATCGGCTTTGTTGTGCACAATGGGCGGCGGAAATTTTGGCAATGGTAGAGTCGAAATGCCCGCATTGTGAAGTGCAGTAAAGTCGACTCTGAATAGCCGTGATGCAGTTTGCTTTTTGATTATGTTTGGCACCAAGGAGTTGGTAGATCGATGCAGAAAAGTTGCTGTTCTGCTGTTGCTGCTGGGCATGTGGAGCACATCGCGAATGTGTTTGTACAACGATGGTTGCTCAGGCGAGTTCTCATTTGTAAGCATATATGCTTCATTTTCAATGGCAATGTCAAGCTCCATTGCTTTAGTTGGTACAATTTCATTGATGCCTACGGTTGATGAGGCGTAGACCTGATCATGGAATGAGGACGAGATCTTATCTCCACGTCCTAACTTGCCCGACTTTGACGGATATGCATTCTCTTTGTCCTGGCCGTGGCTGCTATAGATAGTGACTTCTTGCACAGCTTCATTTTTCCTCCGTGGTTTCTGCTGCTTCGGCTTCCATGAAGGCACCTCATCCTTGGCAATGGCAGCCACAATAGCGGCAGCAACGGTTGCAGCACGACGCGGAAGCCGTTCACGCTGATTTGGCATCTGAAAGTGCACCGCCGATGCTACTTTCTCAGCATCATTTTTTGCCTTCAGTGCCGCTCGAGTTGCCATCGATGTAGCGACTTTCGAAGCTGCCAAGGTGCTTCGGCTCTTGCGAATACCATCCACCATTAGTGGATTCTCCTCGTCAGGCGCGTCAACGACTCCCTTTGGCTGTGACGCTCTTTTAATGGACTTACGCGATTTGCCCATCATGAACAGTTTAGTTTTGCAAAATTTTACTCAAAACTTGTTCAAACTTTCTTAAGCACGAGAATTCTACAAAATTTTTTTTTTGCTAAAATTTTTCCGAAATTCGTTCTTTCACAGCTTTAGTCAATTTGATTGGAAGTAGTGAGGTTTGACGAACGATTAGTGAAACATTGATTACCAAATGTGTAACGATAAAAAAGTCGATACTTTTTCATTGAATGAATTTCTATCGGAAATCGACTCTGTGTTTAAATTGATACGATATCAGTTTAATCTAAAATCCTACTCAAAATTGTTCTTCTTGGGTTTTAGTCATTAAATGACTACAATGAACATCGAATCTAGAAATGTCCTTCTTTTTTTTTTTGTGCGGTATGTGACCAATGAATGAGATGTATGAGATGGGCGTAATGGTTTCTAAGCATAGGCTCGACTCACCCAAGCTTGTCCACATTTTGAGAATTGCTGCAGTGTTCATAGGGGAATGATCTAGTGTGCCTTAGAATCTTCTAGCGTCAGACATTGTGTGGTTGCAGCTACTTAAATGCACACATCTCATAGCTGTCGCGGTTATGTAAAAGTCAAAGTGTTTGTTCTCGCTCTCTGTGTGTGTCCCGAAAGCGAAACGAAATGATTTGCAATACTTTCGTGCTTATCAACTGCTTAAGTCATACTCCAAGTGTAATTGAACTAGTTTGATGAATTTTGAGAGAAATTAGAAACTGTTGAGTCACGCTCTAATTTATATTTTCATTTCATGCTTCCTTTTTTCCCCTATTTTTGTTTTGTTTATGCTCGTTGCGTGGTACACCCCCGAACCCACATGCCATACCACCAGAAGCACAAGAACGTTGCCGTCAGCGAAATCTGTTACTTAATTTCAATTGACTTCAGTGCTTGTGTCGCGTGTGGCTTAAATTGGGAAACGAACGACGTAACAAATCGAGTCTCATAGTGACTTGCGGCAAATGCCTATATCGCGCTGCAAACTCCTTACACGTCTTCGTCGTCGACGAAAAGCGCTCGCTCACCCTTTATTTGTCAGTCAACGGCTTGTGGTGTCTAAGTTTACGAGAGGGGCCTGTGGTGGTACGATGCTTATCATTTCGAAATTACTTTAATACAACACACAAAAGACACCTCGCCGGCACACACACACACATGGCAGAGGTGTAGACAATGTGTAAAGCGCGCCAACATTGATGCCGCTGCTAACGCCGCTGCTGCTGCGAATGCTGACACCCCATAAAATATTTAAGCTAACAACACGGCGTGGCTATTAAAGAGGTGAATGAGCATTTTGTGTCTCCCCTTGGTTTCCTTTTTTTTTTTTTGAGTTTTGTTGTTGTTGCTTTCATCTCCTACTCCTTGCTGGGCAAGAACTTTTCTCATCACCGCCCTACTGTGTCCTTTACGCCTGACTCCCTTTCATATTGTTTCGGTCTGTGCCTTTTACCACACTTCGCTACAAGTTGCCGGCGCCCTTGCTTCACACACCAAGCATTGCTTGCCCTTTACAACGTTCGTGACTCGTTGTCGATGTGCCGTATCTTCCTTCCTTCCGGTTTCATGTATTTTTTATGCTTTCTCCCCTTTTTTTTGTTTTTTGTTTTGCTCCTGCTATCCTTTGTGTCTTCATTCATATATGCGAGGGTGCGAGTGTGTGTTGGTGTTCGACAGCGCCTGTTTTTGGCGTGAGCAACTGATAAGGCAAAAGTTCATTTTGGCTTGTCACCGGCGTTGCCACCTTAAGTTAAAATTGTTTTTCTCGTAACAAAAAATTGAATCACTTGAATGAGGACGAATGAGAAGCACTTTCTTCTTTATGACATTCGTTTTTTTTTGCTTATTCCGGTAGCTTCGAAACACCAGGGCCTTTAGAACTAATGGCTGAAGTATTTCAGTCAAACAATGTTCCTTTCACTCTCCATAAAGAAGTTAGTTGACTCGGTGTAATCCTATCCCGCATCGCCAAGCACCAAATCAATCTATGTGTGGTTAGCGATGGCCAACTAAAATAACCTAATACAACTTATTTAATTTATACACAGGTAATTTATACAAAGTCTTCTTCTTAAAAGGAATAGTTAAATTGGAAGATAAACATGTGTTGGCATTGCGAATGAAAGAAGCATTTTAAGTTTTCTGTTTCCAATTTAGTGAAAAATTAGAACAAAAGCGGAAGTTTAGGAAATGTTGAGGATACTTGATGGAAACCGAACATGAACCAAGTGAATGTAGCAAATCAATTTCCCTAAGTCTTTCGCAAAGTTATAGGTATTTCAGCAACAATACTCAAGTGTCACAAGTTCCAATAACAACAAGAAAAAGCGCCTTTATATGCAATATACTACTTTTGACTACCCCAATATAAATACATATATTACTAGATTCCGCCCGCGACGTTGCTCGTCAGGCATGGGCCAACATGGACCAGTATGTGCTACCCAGCTCGAGCTCTATACGGCACTTTTGTACATACAACTGTGCGCTCTCATTGTATTCATAAGTGAGCACACTCACTCTCTTTGCAAATATCTGCTCACACTCTTTTTGCAAACAACTCACAAACACAAAAATGAAGAAGAAGCGTTCGAAAGTTTTTGTGTCTGTTATTGCAGTGGTTTTGCGAAAACTTAACTCTAAGAAAAAACATGTTTTCCTTCAAAAGATCAAATATACATATAGCCCATAATACTCAGTGACTACATAGCATTCAACTGGTGAAAGAATTTTAAAAATCGGATTAGCACTTTCGAAGATTAGCCCTAACATACAAACAAACACTACTTCTTAATAATATTAGTATAGATAGCATAGATTATTAATGCTTTAACGCTGTGCTAAATAATACAACTACGTAACAGTGGATGATGATTGACAAGCTCATTCATATATTCGAAAACAAATCTTCCAATTAGCCACAGACTTTGACATTATTTCTCGAGAATCCACAAGAAATCTAACATACTAACGAAATATTAGAAGTGATGCCTTTCCTTTCTATAAGCCTTTTCCTTGTAGAAATCCTACTACGTGTTTTTTGTCGACGAGAAATTTAGTAAGAAGACAGCAGTAGGTTGTTGCCTTTTTTTATGCTTGCTCTTATCTGCAAAGCTCAGTTCTCCCCATAAAACGAACTTGACGTTACTAACTGAATATCTAAACAACCACTGTAGATATACAGAAGATAACATCTCAGTGAGACTACCTCACTTACACACCGTTATCTATCAATTCTTCAACTTCAGAGACTCCCGAAAATATGTTATATTTTTTTAGTGCCTGGCTTCATCTAAGTAATAGGATAATAAACTACTCTAGGTCTCGAATAATCTGGCAACACTGAATAAAGCTACATAATCCGCTACCAATAAAATTCGTGTTGCCGCTGCATGCTCCGACGCTCCGCACATACATACGAGTACATGCCGCGGAGAATGCTAAACACACAGAAATTCACATTGGCTTTTGCTCATATGATTGCGAACATGAAGGCGGCGCGATAAGAGCGAAGCAAAGCGACATGCCGAATGTTGCTGCATGGCTTTGAAAAGGCGTTAACTTCATTTCGCCGAAGAAAGATTGTGCTATCCTTGCTGTGCCATGAGACGCCGAATTTTCGTAGCGTGTGCCGCACATCCACTTCTGCTTCACTTCCGGTACGCGATATTATGCTGCCGATAGTAAAAAGAAGAAGATAAAAGCAGCAGAAACAGCAGCAAAGTATGAAGGCGACGAACGAAAACATTCAAGAAACTTTCGCTCCTTTTACTTGCTTTAGTTTGGTTTGGTTTGTTTTGTACGAGTATGTCTAGACGCTTTACCATAGGTGGGCGTGATAAGGAGTGAATGGAAGTAACTCTGTAGCACGAGTAGCAGTTTGAGCGCTTGTGCCTTCTTCCTTGTTTGTTCCTGTATTCATTTTCTTTGTGCTTTCATTTCGTTGTTGGCGTAAACTGTAAATACAGCTATGAATATCATAATAACAAAAGATATGTTAACTTTGGTTATGCCGAAATAGTTATACTCTTCACTCTAAAAGGACACAAGCATCCAGCAGCACCTGGCGTTTGGAAATATATGATCCAGTGATCTTAGAGTCTTGAAATCTGTAGGGTTTCATCTTAGCAAACGGCCGTCCACAGTTGCGCGCAATAAGTCGTAGCTGTTCTCATAAATCGTCGATATCTATTTCAACCTGTTATGTTAGAAATATCATGATAATAATGTCGAATATTGCAGAGATTTATTCCTGTGCGCCTGGCGTCACGAAATGCTGTCTCCACTTAACTCCTTTCTGCGTTTGCTTTGCTTTGCTTTTGTTTCGTGTGCTGTCAACTTATGACAAAGTCGTTTTTTTCCCACGTGCCATACGTGATTTCCCCAGCCCTCAGCTGGCACATAGCGTTTATACCCTTTCAACGTTTCGCACCCTAAAACTAAAACTCAACTCGCCCTTCATTCTTTGTCATTGCTTTCGCTCTCCTTTTCTCTCTCTCTCTTTCTCTCTTTCTTTCTTCCTTTCTTGTATTCATAGTAATCTGAGCGCTTAATTTAATTTCGTTGCGCTTGTCATGTGATTATGGGTTTATATGTGTCAAGGGAAACATGTTCACATACACATTTTCGTGTTTCGCGTTCTCTCGCCCACTCGCCGCACCCATAAATATGCAACACTTTTTCAATATTTCCTGCACACTCTTCACAGCGTGCGCACATTTGTGTTGTGCTGCGTGCGTGTGTTGTTGCTTTCCTCAACTTGAAACTATTTTACACTCACACAAATGCACACACACATATGCACACGTACGCACGTCGCTCATTTGTCAAGAAATTACCAACAATTACATAAATTCCGTGCACTTTTAATTACAAAGTTTGTACTGAGCTCGAGTGCGTACGCATAATGGTGTAAGTATTGTGTACAAGTATGTGTGCATGTGTCTTTGCCTTTGTTTATATATGTAAGTACTTTTACGTGCACCACTTTAATAGCCGTTAATCCGCGTCAAGTGGTTGCCATCGTTCGCGCTGCTTTTACTTTATGGCGTTGGCTTCTTTGACTTATTTTCCCCCAACCCCAATTAATGTAAATACCGACATTTTCATTTTCTTGTTTCTTTTGAATTTGAAGTCTTCATGATTTTCATTAATAAATGTGTTTTTACTCTGTTTCTTTTCTTCTGTAGGTAAGCCATAAACGATTATTTAGCAAAACATGAAAATTTTGGTGAGTTCATTTTCAAATGTAAATAAATTTTTTGTACAGTCAAACTTCCCTACAGCGAATTCTCACGGGACTAAGAAATCACTGCGTTTTACAGAAATGATGTGTACACGAAAAACCTGTGTACTTCGTAATAGGGAACGCTTCGTGGTATAGAAGTTCGTTATAGGGTAGTTCGACTGTATTAACGTCTAAACTTTAAAAAGCTTAGCATTAATGCGAGACCTTAGTAGTCGCAGAAAAACTGCCTTAAACCGAGGTTTATAAGTTTATAAAAACTTATAAAAACCAGTGTGCAATATGGTAGCAATAGGTGCGTATGACATCCCACCTTTAACGCAGAGTTATACTCTGTGCCCAAGTATTGTGACGTTTGCATTTAAAAATTTTTTACAAGCACGAGAGCTAAAATAATCCTAATTGTTACTTTACATCCATCACAGGTAGAGCCTTAATCCAGCAGTGGCATTGTCTGCGATGTAAAATAAGGTCTGTCCCAGTGTCATCGTTAATAATACGCCCACTTAAGTTAAACTAACATTTTGTTTTAAATATAATTATTTAGGTCTAAATTTACTAGACGTATGCGTCCTAATATTAACTCTTCAGGGTTCAGGCAGTATGTTTGATAACTTTTAACGCCATATGAAAAAAGGTGGTATGGTGTGGTGTCGGTTACACGGCCGCTTTACGTGAATACGTCTACGTAACGGGTAATATTTTCTGTGAGAGTATTATATATACGTACTTACATATCTAATAATAATTTTTCAAAAACAACAATAACTTAAGGTGACAAAGAAAAGAACAACAATAAGCAAACGGCGAATTAAATCGAAACGGCGGCGCTTCTCTCTCTGCCACCTGCGATGCGACAAAGTTCACACTAAAGGCAATTAATTCTTTGATACTTTAGCTATCCAGTGATGTAATTAAATTTTGAATGTAGATGATAGATGTGTAGTTACAACAACAAACTGTATACACATTCACTTTGTCATCACTTGCACCACCTAAAGCTAAAAATAAACACGTATTCACGTTATAATATTCGGATATACATGCATAGGACAAAGCAATATTTAATCTATAAAGTTAAAATTTGATCTTGATGCAAAATGAATTGATGCGATAATTGAACTCAAATGCTACATTTCGACAAAAAGAGTGGCATGAATAGGGCTTTCAATTAAAGGATCGTACCGTTGAGTTCAAGTTCCCGTGTTTTATGCAAAAATGTACAGTTCAGCTCGCTAATTTTGAGCTAATACTGTTTTTTGGGACTAATATGGGCTAATTATAACAAACGTTACTGCTAGAATCTAAGCTCTTTTCACTTCACTAATTCTCATTTCTAACTATTTGATTCGCTTCAGTAGCAGCACATATTCAATGCATTAATGACTTCCAAATTGACAATTCGCATCCATCTCTCTCTTAACATTTATTATCACATATTATCACAGTTCCATATCAGAGCGTGGTATAACTTTATATATGTATGCAATGTTCATATCGAAGAGATAAAATATAGCAGCTGTTTAAAACTATGAGCTGTCTAAATTAGTAGATAGTAGGATGTAGAGATTTTTCCATTTAGAAAGAGTCATGTTGAACCAGCCTTTAGATCAGCGAAGACTCTACAAATGATTTTCATATCACACCATTTTGTCTAAATGATGATTTTCTCTTATTCACGTTCACCCTTGTATAATTTATACCTGAAGATCTTATCTGCGAATAAGGAACTTGAACTTCCAAACACGCTTCTAAGAAAATTCATATCACCGAATAAACAATTCAAAGTTCAATAACATCACAACAATCGTTGTTCCACATAAAAATGCTCATTGACTGATAGAATGTGTGACACTGAAAAAAAACACGCCCTCTTTTGTTTGATAAGATTAGCAGCAGCTACTATCTAAAGCAGCACAAGGAAGAAATCTCAGCGTACTTGAGAGCAGTAATCGAGCAATCAACAAAACTCACATCGGACAGGCTGCTTATCAGTTAGCCTCAGCTCCACGGTTAGACCGGCACACAATTATACAATTATCTGTCCCCCCAAATAAGTCAGTCAAGTCAGTCTGTCAATCAGTCATTCAGTCAATGTGTCAATCATAATTTTAAACGCACACATTGGTTGACGTTTTATATTGTGTAGAGGGGTAGACAAACAGACAGACAGACAGACAAACAGTTAAGAAACTCGTACACATTTAATCGACACAAGCGCGCCAATAAAGTTGTTGTAAGTGATTACAACAAACACGATTACAATAAATCAAAAACCTTAAGAAAAAAGACGGAGACGGAGAAAAAAATCAGTTGTCAACATGAATTATTTACAAATGACAGGGACACCGCCGACTCGTTTTGTCAGATACAATTCGGATATGAATTCGATAATGGCATGCGAGACAAACCGAGTGAGTGAACTTAACATGAAAACAATAAAATAATAACAACACAAAAAAAAAAAGAGTGAGAGCGCAACAAAAGACGTGCGACCACAAACAGGTGTTCACGATGGCATAGTGTAGAGGTGATTTGTGTGTGTGAGTGTGTCAATGCTCTACGCATAATTTGCTCGAACTCATTACGCATGTATGCTGGCGATTGCGAACGCGTTCAACATACGAAGTGTTTTAGTGAGCGCAGGAAGAGCAAAGAGTGCAAATCATAGAGCAGAGCAGTGAAGAGTATAGGCCGAAAAGCTGAGAAGAACCTGTTTTCGCGCAAGACGAGTAGTCAACGCACTCAACATAACGCGTTCTTTGTTTTTTTTTATCGCATGCGAGAAAAAATAAGTAAAAAGGAAGAAGTCACGTTTAATGAAGTTTAATGTGGAATGAGGGTAAAGGCATGGCTAAGCAAGGAGTAGTAGTAGCAGTAGTAGTAGTAGTATGTAGTGTTACATATGTATTAACGTGTGTGTGTGTGTGTGTGTGAAACAGTAGCCAATCAATTACAATAACAACAACAAAAAGAGTGCGGAAAAACGAAAAAAAAACCAATTTAATTACAGGTGGCCACAATCGAAGTCGCCGCCAGCCGTCCGTCGGTAGCCACTGCAGCTCGTGCCCCAAATTGCAACAAAACCAAAAAAAAAACAAAATGCAATTTACAACACATTTATGAGCGGTGGCGATGCGATGCGGCCAATGATGCTCGCACACACATTGCCACAAGCACAAACGTGCTTGCTCGCTCCGTCGCTCTGCATGTGCCTTGCTTTGCTTTGGTTTGCTTTGCGCCACCGTAGTGCAACAAAATGACAAACTGAAGCAACATGTTGCCGGAATGCGGGTGAAGGGCACGAAATGAGGCAAGCAACATTGATATAAACTGGTTGGTTCGATGGTTGCTGCGTTGCAAAGCATTACGATGCATTTGCTTTGTTGTTGTTGTTGTTGTTTTTGTTGTTGACGAAATGTTGCGATTTATTTGCGGTTGAATGAACACGCCCGCAAGGCAGGCTCGCACAAAATGTTGACGTTGCTCAGCAGCATCAAGACGTGGTATACGTGAGAAGGGGGCCGGCCAGCGCAACCAATGCAAAAGTGTACAGCGCAGCACGAACAGCACACAAACAACAATAACAACAACTCAGTCAGCAAACTTTATTAACAGAGTTATTGTTGTAGCTGTATAAAATTGTTACTCGTCGAAAAAATTTCCTCTGCTCTGCTTGTTATTGCATAGCCCCCTGCAACATTTTTAAACGTGAAAAAAGTTTATAATTATTTTTCATTCTGTTGAACAAAGCAGATCTCCTACGTCAACGTCGCCGGCGTCGCTCGCCGACAGTGAAAATCTGCGACAAACACAAAGCGCAGAAAAAACAACAACAACAACAACACCAACAACAACAAAGACTCAACATTTAAGTGAAAAAATTTGTTAAAGTGTCAACATTGACAGCGATTTAAGTCATTTTACTGTCATCATTAAAAGTGTTGCCACATGTGTTTGTGTGTGAGTGTGTGTGTGTGTGTGTGTGCAGCTCGTTGCTCTGGAATTCATGTGCCCTTCCTTGTCTGTGCCTTTTTTAAGAGGATTTTTTGTGCAACAAATTCGTTGTTAAAGAAATTGAGTTTTGAGCATTAGAAATATTGTGGGTGCTTAATGAGCTCAATGACTTTTTATTAGGAAAAAAAAAGCCAATATTTAACACCATTGGATTACCAAACTTTACACTATCATTGGCCAAAAAACGTAATGGCAATGTGTATTACGGACCTAGCGCATCCTAGCCTATGGCAAAAATGGCACAGTCAGTCCAAAGTTGACCCTGCGCCTTATTTATTGTCATTGCCACGACCAAGCGTATAGGAAGTTGTATGTGCTTGAAGTGAATTGCTTTGGTATGCCTGAGGGTTCCATATAATGTGTGTAAGCAATCGATTTTTCTCTCTGAATTTTCAGTTCAATTTTGTCGCTCGATCAACAATCGCGGAGTTGAAGGCTACATTTTATGTTGACGTAGTTTAAAATCACATCACTTACTACTTTCAATATTATAGCTTGACCGTTAAACTCTATAATAATAAATACAAATACTTAAGCAGACTAACAATGGCCCAAACAATTGGCGAACCAATTTTCAAACGCGAATTTCATTTTGTTACTCCAGGTAAATCGAGTGAATTTCAAAATTTTGTGGTGTAATATATATATATATATATATATATGAAAAACAAATGTTTTTATATTTGTCCGACACCGTTTGATCTAACACCATGAAAATTGGTTCATACATGTATGTTATCATTGGCAAGGTTTTTATGTGAAATTTGGTGCGAAAGTCTACCGAGAAAATAAGAAAATACTATAAAATTTTTTTCTATGATTTTATATAAGAGTATGAAAATCTTAACATTTGGACCTACGAGGTCCAAATGTTAATCCAACCAATGACGGACTGCCACAAAAATTTTTTGAAGGAACACAATCACAAAGGAATCCGTGCAGCCCCATTTTTTATATAAACATAACGTTAACATTTTTATTTTCACTTCTCTGATATTCCGTGAGCATTGGAACGCTGCCACAAGTTTCATTTTTTTAGTCCGCTCTTTTATTAAAATATTATATAAAGTCATCAGTTTCTTAATTGATACTTTAATCCCATAATTCTCGCGATATAAAGCTGTTCAATTTACAGTGCTACTACAGTTTGAAATCCTCGGCAAAATAATGCACCCTTCTTGATTGTCAAACATTCTGACTTGACGTGGCGTACAAAATTTGCACTTCCGTGTTGACAGACTGCTGAATAATCACATCTACTTTTTGCTTGACT
Organism: Cacoxenus indagator; assembly: GCA_035041755.1. Taxonomy (NCBI): domain Eukaryota; kingdom Metazoa; phylum Arthropoda; class Insecta; order Diptera; family Drosophilidae; genus Cacoxenus; species Cacoxenus indagator. The sequence goes on from JAWNKX010000665.1 coordinate 2,576,965, forward strand.
TTGTAATAAATTTTTAATTAATAATGCAGACAAATTAGAGCTAAACACAACTCAAGAGACTTTCACACTTTACATAGTGTACGAGTATCGTAGAGTTGCCATTACTAATTATACATAATAATAACTTGCCGTTAAGTCAATCACTTTGGCAGTTGTTATTCTGCAAGTCTTTCTCGATGTTGCACTCACACGCCATTCAACATCGACTTGTGCTGCGGCCGGCTGAGGCAGGCTGAGGCAGCGGCAACGAAATCAATTAAAAAGTTTCTAAATTTTTTGCAGCGTTGCCGTCTCGGCGTTGCGCGACGTCTTTCTGTTGGTTTGAGAAAGGATTAAAGAAGATTTAAAAATACTTGAATGCCAACAAAAGGCTAATCAATGAAGAAGGTTTGGTTAATGGGGGCAAAAGAGAAAAGTAATTGAAATGAAAAGTGGCATAAACAAGGATATTTTCCTTGTTATAATTAAAATTAAATGCTGCACTCCTTTTCTACGCTGTGCCTCTCTCTCTCTCTCCCGCGTTATACTTATTACACTCTTTAAATAGCGCTCATATTATAACTTTATAGAGCCCATAGAGTACAACTATACAACTTATTGCTGATCATTTGAGATAGAGAGCCGAAATTCGCTGTACATTTGCGGGAAATGGCCGGATAGGCAAGCTAGGTGGAGTACTTCCTATACAAACCACAAAGTTAGTACATAGAAACGCCTAGTATTACTAGAAATCCAAGTTTCTCTCAGTTTTGACCTTCTCTATGAGTACTGACTCTTTCTTATACAACAGTCAAATCAATAATCTCACATTGTTGTGTAGACGGGAGGCTGAATATTTTCGAGGTAGTCATTGGAGAGAATTACAATTTCCTCATAACCGAAATTAACTTTTTTCTTATTTTTTTAAATTGCAATTTCTTTTATTTTGGTTCTGTTTATTTTTGGCTTTACTAATCAGTAAAAAGAAAACTGTTCGAAGAAAATGAAAATTTTAATTGATGGATGGGGTCCATGTCATCAACAACTCTGAGGAAAAACTTCAGTTGTCAGTGAGCAAAGCAAGCAAAAGTAAGTAAGCTTAAGTGTTGTCTAAATGTCTTCATAAGGCTGCTGCCGTTACTACCGCCGACCAGGGCAGCTCACACTTTGACCGTTGTTGATTTGTCTGGTCTTATTTTATGCGCATTCGAAGCAGACCCAGGAACAATAATAAGAAACAAAACTTTCGGTGCAAAATCTTTTGGCGCAGACATTAATCTCAAGGCGAGCAGCAGCCAAAAACGTTGAAAAAAATTTGCATTAAATTAAAAAAAAAAAAAAAAATGAAAAAAGTAAAGAAAAGAAAACAAGAAACCGAAAATTTTAAACGGATGCACTCAAACAGGAAAAGCAAAATTTGTTAAGTATTTAACATTGGCTTTGAACTTGGTAAGTGTTTTTGCTTCGTTTTGTCCTGCCCCCAGCACCTTACCTTGCTCTATTTGCACATTTCAATTTGGAAAAAGGTTCGTTTTGCATTTTTCGTTTTTGAAATGTTTTCTTTCAATACTAATTGGGATTTATTAAGGCAGTCTGTGGAGCTTAAAAAGGGGATCTGATAAAGATAAATTAAAAGTTTTTCGTTTTCCTCCAAAGGCTTGATTCTCACTCTAACTCCTTAATAGTGTTGGCCTTCAGATGACTTGGGTTAACCCTTAGCATTTTCCAATCTCGAGATAAGTCTGAAAGTGTTACATGCAAATCGGTTAACCATTTCTCTGCGTTGAGTTTCAGAGTAAGTCTGAAATTGACATTGATTATTATATTAGCTCTACCAGATTTCGGGGTGAATGTGTAGCTGTTGTAGCTAGATGACTACGGTTAGTCCTCAGTTATACCTCTACTGAGGCTCTAAATAAAGCGAATCTCTGGGAATTCTGAATATATAATTGCCGCTGCATACATTTTAGATAGTCATTTGACAAACTTTACAATAATCTTCGCTTAGTGAAGTATCTCCGCATTTTGTTTACGGCATGTGGTTGTCTATAACTTCGGGACATACCTTAGTTTTAAATATAATAAATTAAAAACTTTAAGCGTATATTCATTCGCTGCGTCTTATATGATTTCGATTACAAATCGTATGTCTTATCGTTTATCTTATGTGATGTCTACACTTCGACAGCCATAATATACTGTATTTCATTGTGCAGTGTTTCATTGTACCGAGTTGGCTGTACCTCTTTATTTTGTCAGTGCACCAAGTTGGCCCAAATAATTTACAAAATTCGCATTACATAAGCACTATTCTTCTTAAGTACAGTAGCCACTCTCAATAACGGACAGCGTTTGGCGTCTAACTTTTTTCGTTTTTAAGGTGTAAGCTCAAAGACTTTGTAACACGATAAACAGGACATTGCGTCTAAATAAGTTAATTTTAGCAGTGGTTTTCATGAAGCCTTTTTGCTATACCGCCAGATTCGATCATTAGGAGGAGTACCTCCACACAAACCGATAATTTTTTTAGAGTAATATTATATAGTCAAATTTTAGGTTTTTTAAAGCAATATTAAGTGCAGGTAATGCTGACATTTTAATTTACAAAAGTTTTGTTTAATTGTTCTTTTTCAGTTAACAGTACGAAAATATGGGTAGCGGCGCTGTGTGCTATTGAGAAGTTTCTTTGTTTAAATTTATTCATTTGTCCGCTGTAGACTTTTCATTTACAGCTTTTAGAGCTTAAAATTTAGGACCTAACTTCGTCTGCTTCTTCAACTCCACCTAATGACTTCATTGTTCAGTTCGTTGAATTCGTAGTCCTTCTTAATAATTTTGCGAAAGTATTCTTCGTATATCAATTTACACTCCGCAATAACTCTTTTCTAGTACAAATCGCCATTTCCCAAGTGAATTCCACCTATTCGCCCGCTTTTCATATTCTCTGTTGGTTGGCGAAAATCGCATTTACTGCGTAACGGTCCACCGAAGCGTGTATCAAAGTAATGATTAAAAAGTGATTTCCAGTTTTTGATGGAAATGCGCTTAACATGTTTCAGAGTCGCTTTTTTTTCTTTCTTTTTTGTGATTGCCACTCGAACATTGATGCCTTTGCCTTTGCCCCTATTGAATATGGAAATGAGTACTTATAAGTATATTATTTAAATTTTTTTATTTTCCTTTTTTTTTTTGCCAACTAAAGCCTCCCTTTGATAGATTTAAAATCGTATTTCAAATGCAATATCAGCTTAAATTAAAGCAGACCCCGCTGGAAAATAGCATTAGATTACAAAAAGGAGTGGTTTGGTATATATGGCGCCTAAAAGCGTCCTACAGTTGTTTGAGCAAAGAAAAGCCAGCTCAAGTAGGTGTATTTGGTGGCTGTTGTTGCTGTGTATGCGCATAATTAAAAAGTCAAGTGAAAAATCACATTTTAACGCAAACGGCATGAATGAATGAAAATTATGCGCCTGAAAGCAGACTAAAGTTGAAAGCAACGAAAATTGTGGCAAGGTAAACGGGACTCAGAGAAAGCCAAGCCATTGGCAGCGAAGAGTGCGCTTGGTGGGCGGCTGTCGGTGGGTGAGTGGTTGTCGTGGCGACACCATGCCACTACGGCTTGAGCGTGACGATCACAGTGAAATATGCAAATGGCATTGTGTGCGTTTAATACAATATTAAAAAGAAAAGCGGGAAATGTTGTGTGAGTTGGTCGCCGAGTGCTGAGAGTGGTGGTGGTGTTGGCGTTCAGTCAGTGTAGAAGCAAGCCAACAAGCTGGTAGGCAGTTTGTTTTGTTTTGTGGAGCTGCCGAACATCGTACGGGTAGTCAGTTAGGTGGGCGTGGGCAAGCTGGTGGGCAAACACAGTGCGGCAGGCACTTGCGGCATGTTGGCTACAACAATAAAGACAAAAGTATAGCAAAGCTTTTGCTGGGTAGTTTTGTTTGCCTTGCTTGCTGACTACAATTGTTGCCTTTGCTTTTCTTTACTCTTTTTGTTGTTGTGTTTTGGTTCTTTTGAATTTTTGCATTTTTGTGGCGAGTGGCAGGCGTTGTTCTTGTCGCCACAACACTACTCAGCTAGCAGAGTTAGCAGCAGTCGGTAGTAGTCAGGCATTATGGTATTATGTAATTAAATATAGATGAAAACAAACAAAAAAAAAATTAAAAGAGAAAAACCACAGTAGAAAGAAGAGAGTAATACAAATATTGCTTTAAAACGCCTTAAAGTAGGCCTTTGGCTGTGGTACTTCGAACCATTACCAGGCACGTCGCCGCTTAAAATATTATTGTTGATATTTGTAATTTTCATTAGCATGCCATCATTAAGAATAATTTTCAACTAACATTTAAACACTTGCCTTGCATTATCGCTTTTCTCTAGGGGGTTCAAGTAATTTGCTCGCCCAAAAGCACGCTTCAAAATTTGCAATTCCCTTAAAACTTTTATTCTGTCGCTTCCTAATTTTTACACCACAAATTTCGAACAATTTGTAGAATATTTTGCATAACTCTTCACGCCATGTTCTGTTCTTCTTCTACTTTCTGGTTATCGTAACGTCTGCATACTTTTGCCATTTGTTTCAGCACTTACTTTGTCTTTGACACATGTACCTAGGACTTGTAGCTGTTACTTTTCTCACTTCGGCTCACTCACAAATTTGTTGCGCATAAAAATCACTTGAAGTTTTTCATATCCTCAACTTTATTGCGTCATTATCGCCAGATTCTACTTTATTTTCATCATCATTATCGCCGTCTTTATTGTTATTATTGTCATGATTATGATTTTTATGAAGTCTATATATTTCGCTTTCTTTGCTGCTTCATTCAAAGTTTTTCACTCACTTGCCCACTCGCTCATTTATTCATTTATTCATTTATTTATTCATTCCTCCATTGCTGCTCATTCGCTGAGATATCCTTTTGTTCATTGTGCTTGCGTTCCTATTTTTTATCAGCACAATTACTTTTTTCCTTTTCCTTTCCCTTGTCGATTTCAATGCCTTTTTCTCCCCATTTTTTTCGCACCCATTTTCCTCATTCATTTTCCTTCGGTTTTGTCGCCGTAGTCATCAGTGTGCTCCACAACACAGTCTCTCAGGCATGCTTAAACACGAATCCTTGCACCACATTGTTTGTCCTCATATTTGTGTGTGAGGCCAGGAGTGAAAACAGGTTAGTCCATTAAGAAAAAGGTAGTTGGCGGCTTTAGCTGAAGAATTTCTGTCCTTTTATTGTGGCAAACAGTTTTCTCTTTCCCAATAACAAAATGACCAATGTTAAACGAATACTCAATTGGTATTTTAATTGGTATTTTCTTTACTTACTTTTCTCGCTTAACGATTGCCGACAACCGCCTGGTGTCAAGTAACTTTCAACATATGAGGCGTAGAGTATTTTCACCTCTTCTAAGTTAATCAAGAGTTGGAATAAAGTGCTGTCCATTATTAACAGCTTTCTTAAGTTCCTTTGGCATTTGATACAATATTTAATCTTAGTTACTAAATTCATTAAGATAATTTAACAAAATGCAAGCGTGTGTGTTAGACTTAATTGTTAACTATTTTTACTCAGACCTAACTAAAAAGTATATTGTGACAAACTGCAAATGAAAACCTGTCGAATGGTGCATTTTTTATCAAAATCGGTTAAATGATTCAAGCGTAAAAGGGTGGTAAAGAAAATCTCTTGGGCTATTTATGTCTAGATGTATATGTTCCTAAGCATTATCATTGATTCGTAAGGTAACGTACCTCATGTTCCTAATACCTCTTGTATAGCTTCTCTTAGACTTCTAATAGTTTTTCTCAGTCTCGTGTAACGTAGTCTTGAAATTTCACCCTCGAACCACCGACTAAGAAAATGAAATGGTCGTTAGCATGGGATCATCATAAAATTGATTTGTAGTGTGTTGTATGTTTAAAGGTAAGCTAATTGTGACAATGTGCAAGCTCGAGAACACCGTGGGAGAGATAAAGGATATGTGTTTGTGTAGTATGTTGGTGTGTTATAAATTCTATTGTAGTTATATTTGTGTTTTTTACGCATAAATCACCTAATTAGTTTTATGTTAAAGTATATTGTGCACATCTGCAAGTGAAAAGCTATCAAATGGTATATTTTTTTTTTAAATCGGTTATATAGTTTAGGCGTAAAACATTGGTAAAGAAAAATGCTTGACCTATTTATATAATAATAATAATATTTTGGCGCGACAGGTCTATGGGACCCAAGGCCTAGCTTCTCGCAACCATTCGCTTTGTGTGGGTTTTCAATTTTTGGGACGAATGGAAGGGATCTACAATTTTACGCCGAGTCCAAACGGCTAATTGAGAAGCTCATTCATGACAGTTTTACTCTATTATATAGACCTATTATATAGAGATTATTATTAATTATTATTTCAAAGTTAATAAAAATTCTAGAATAATTACACTTTCTTCTCTAAATAAACTGCAGCTTCAAGATCTGACAGTAATCGAGTATATTTTTCATGTCAATGCCTTTATTAGAGCTCTAGCGCACTGCCGACTTCAAAAAGTTTAGCTGTTGGCCACAACTTTGAAACACCTTAAAATATGCATAGATAAATGTGTGCCCAGGCAAAATATCGCCGCCATATGTTGCCTTGTATAAACACAAAAAGGCACAGACATAGCATTCATACTCAAGCGTTTTAATCCCTCACTGCTACCTCACAACATCCACTGACTGACTACTCGTCCACTAATAACATTATAAGAGCATAAAACATATGCTGCTGCTACCGTGCGGTGAATTGAACGCTTGCAGGCCGGACACAGGACAAACACACCGACAGGCTAACAGACAGGCAGACAGACAAAGAGTTAGATGGAGGTAGCAGCATACGGACACATTGCTATAACAATTTATAACACGTTTTTTTTACCGCTTTGACCCTCCAACTTGGATTCAACTGGTGTTGCGCCCACGCGGAAACTAGCGACAGTCAAAGCCATTTGTTGGTCACATTACGTGTCAGAAACGCCAAACAACAACAACAACGACAACAATAATACATCAACAAGCTGCGAACAAATATCAGTAGCCGCCACGAAATCATAATCGTCATCATCATTATAATCACATACACATCATCGTAATCGTGAACGCCGGCACTTGTTCTGCTTAACGCTGGACCCATTCTACTCTACACTGGTGTCGCTCATATCGCTCATATCGTCCGGTTTCATGGCTTCCTATTTTCATGTTGCCTCGTCGTTATACGTTTTCAGAATATTGTTCTGTATTCTGGCCTTGCTACAATACATTTTGGTCACTTTGCTTTTATTCATTCCGCTCACGTTGCTCATACGTCCTGTGTGGCGTGGTCAAAACGCATACCGCTATAAATGACTGCAAACTCTCTCCCTATATCTCTCACACTCTCTCCCTCTCTCTTTGTCGGACTCGCATATAAAACAAGTGTCGCCTGAGTTCGTCTCGTTCAACGCTAGACATTTTTATGATTTCATTGACATTTTGCCACATTCACTGAGTGAGCTTCTCTATTTTCTAACAGCGCTGAGCCCACCGTCCTACTTACGGCATGGAACGATACTGCCGCTACCAAAAAAAAAATAAATAAATAAAAAAAATCGTTTTGTTATTTTATTTTGTTTTCTTTTCATTCTGGAATTTTTTATTTTAGTAATTCGCTACTCTTTGCAAGTTCATTATTCTTTTTTGACGATTTTCATTTGTTTCTCTTTGTACTTTGTATACGGTTTCAATACATTTAGTAGACAATTTCTCATACAATTTTTTGTTTAGTTTTCTTTTAATAAATTAAATTGGGTTTCCTTTTTATTGTTTACTTTTCCTTGGCAAATATTTTTGCTGCTTAACATGTTGATTTTTAATTCATTTTTCTTTAAATTAATTGAAGTAGAGATTTTAATCTTTTTAAATGTGAATCCCCTTTTTTAAGGTGTTTGTTTTATTATTATTATTATTTTTATATAAATTTTTTCAAGACCTGCTTGGATTGGATTTACTTTCAATACGTGGAATTTCAATGCTCAAACAAAGCGCACACACACGCTGTGGTCGTTCACAAGCATTTTGAAGTTTTAAATGAACAGTTAATTTAGCGAACAGAGTTGCCAAAGCGTAATAAAATCTCAAATGCCAAAGCGCTATTAAATACATTTTTTTTATTTTTCATTCCAAGAATGATGAGCAAAAAATACCATGCGCTGCCGCCTGTGACCACTTTGAGAAGTGTTTGCGCTGTTGGACGCAGCAGCATGCCTTGCAGCGACAGACGGTCATGCAATAATAATAACAACAACAACGAACAGAAGCAATTTCATTGAGTGTAGACAAGTATGAAGAGTAGAGAACACATTATAGAATACCGTTAGTCAGTCAACCAGTCAGTGAGCGAGATAACAGATGCTAAGGATGCTAATACTGATTATGATACCGTTGCTGATAATGAGGTTGTGGCAGCCAAATGCTCTGCTTTCGAGTATCGACAGTGTTGTCTGCTCAACCAATTAGCAGCTTATTAAAACAAACAACAAGAAACAAGCGCATTAAAGAACTTTACAAAAAACAAAGCATTTCGCTTATAAAAAGAGAAAAAGAAGAAAGTACTTAATCCAATCCTTGCGAACAACAAGAACAACAACAACAACAACAACAACAACACTTTGTGTTGTATGAAAATATTAAATTGCTAAAGCTTTAGCGTGAGAGGAGTTTGCAGAAAATCTAAAAAATTAAACCTAGCTGAAATCTGCGCCAAAGTGGACGCGGCGCGGCTTTTGTTCAACGCAGTCGCTCAGTCATCCGGTGCTTCATGCCTTGGCTGGCTAGCAGGAAACGTTGAAAAAAGTGGCAAAGATTGTAAAGTTTATTTGCTAAACAACGACGCGAAGCTCTACAAAATGAAAAAGGCTTAAACAGACAAAGGCTTAAAGCACGAAATCCAAAACTGGCCATCCAAAGCCGGCGCTAAGAGGCAGGCAAACCAACCTAGCCACTTGAGACTAAAGGCATGCCAAGCTGATTGCGCAGGTATTCAGTTGGATTGGATTTGTAATGAGCTGATTGTAGTAACTATTAGTGTCCTTATTTTAAAAACAAATTCAATGGCATAAAGCATAAATGGGCAATTTTGACCGGAGCATAACTGGTGTTTGTGAATAGCTTAGTTCCATGGTACCAACCATAGACAATGTTTAACAGATATATTCATGCCTAACATAAGAAAAAGGTATTAGTGACGTGTGGAATCCGGGGCCAAAACACAATCGACTGTAGTCTAGAAATAACATTTGTCTAAAAACTTTACTGTAAACAATGTTCTTAGTAAAAACAAGGGCAACAATAGTAAAGGAACATGTTCATTTACTCACTCAAGAGCAAGCCAACAATAATACATTAACGATAGCAAAGAGAGCGCAAACACACAAAATTGATCACTGCACACGTTGTGTATTGAAACGAAAATGGAAAAACAACAATAACGCAGCCTCATGAAGCCGATAGCACAGAAGAGAGAGGGGCACAAACTTCTTACAACTTTAACGGTTGTGTATTATTAGTGTTGTTTTAAAGCGGTTATCTATAATACCTTTGCTAGCCTAAACTCTTCGGAACGATTTCGATTGCGCACATCTAGCGAAGCATACCAATTAATCAATTTAAACAGAAAAGCGTACACAGCAAACTCTCTGTTATAGAATATTTTACATGCTTCAGTAGTCGAATAAAATTATCCTAAAGTGCTATCAAAAAGCATCTATTTAATTTGGCACACTTAATTTCTGTAAACTGTGTCACAAAGCTCTCGTTTATATCTAAGAAATACCATGGGGAATCTACGAATTGGGAACAAAATTCAAGCCTGTAAAGAAGTAAGTTTTATTGGGAGACTTCATTAGCTTATGTTCGCACGAACTACACGCAATTTCACACCTCCTCTGTTACTCGGCAGAATATATTATAATAACTTAAAACTCTCAGTCTATGCTCTAGTCTTTAAATAACAACTAAATTAAACATAACCTTTTCAATTTGAAAGAGTTTACCTAAACTTCAATCTTTGAATCTAAGAGTTTTCAGCCAAAAACAAATTAAATATTTAGATTGAAATGCTCCCACACACCGCTGCGACGGTTGCGTCAGTCGCTGGTGAACAAAAGAAGATAGCAGAAAGCAGAAAGAAACCCTTTCATAATAGCGTTTTTCTTTTTTTTTTGCATATGTTTTGGCAAATCATCTTTAACTTTAATGGCAACGATGAAATGAGTGAAATAGGAAACAGGAAATGGGAAATGGGAAATTGAAAATGGTAAAAACAAGTGGCGCTAACGGCAGTGCTGAGAAAATTGCTGGCGTTTTACAAAGCAACTCGAATAGGGAGGGCAGCGCGCGAACGGTGAACGTCAAACTGCGAACGGCGAACGGCGAATGCCAAAATCAGCAAGGCAATAGTTGTAGTTGTGGAATGACTGAGCAAAAGTATTTTTGCGCTGTCATTTGGTGTCAGGATACGACCAGGCCGCACATAAAAAACAACAACAACAACAACAACAACAATAAAAGGGCAACTGAACTAAATTAGATTTTTGAACAGTTCATTTCGACTATTTTAATAAAGTTGCTACATGGAAAAAATGTAGTCGACTTAAACAAAAGCAGTTTTTTGACTTTAATATCCTTTACATATTATATTCACCTTGCTGTTTCTAAGCCGCATACATTTCCTTTTTAGTTTTTCCGTTGAATTACTACTAATATTTCAGCAGTGAAGGAAAGCACTCGTATACATTTAAAAAAAAACTGCATGTAATCATTAGCGAAGGGAAAGCGTTGCCCCAAAAATATAAAAAGCCACCGCATTGAGCATAGCACATAAAAAGTAGTATCTAATAGGTAACCTGAGTAGTGGCAGCAACGACCATTTACTCATTTTATGCCTGCAACTGATAGACGGGACAGGCAAACAGTCATATTGCTTCTGAACACAAGCTTCGCAAATCAGTCTCTCACTGGCTAAGGCCTGTCTGACCGCCTGATTGCATGCCTGTCTGCATGCCTGTTGGTTTCACTCAGTCAGCCAGTCAAGTCAGTCAAGTCAGTCCCTGTTCTCAGTCCACGCGCAAAATCATCAAATTTTGAGGCTGTTGTTCGACTTTTTTCCCTGTATTTTTGCTTTGAGTTTGCTCAGTTTCCCTCTTTTATTATTTGTATTTTTTTTTTTTTTTTTTGTGTTGCACTCCATCATCATCATCATTCCCAGTACTCATTGATGATTGAAATGCGATTAGGGTACAGATTTGAGCAGCGAAGCGCACAGCCACAGAGCTGTGGCAAAGCGAGTTGTGGCGATGTTGGCATCGCTGCTCATGATGAGGGCAGACAAGCAATCAGCTGCTGTCGATGATGTTTCTGCTCTCGCGGATGGTAATGATCATGATACCCATGTTGATGATAATGTTGTTGATGGCTACACCTCCGCAGTAGTATTACACTGGCAGTAGAAGTCGTTATCGTTGTTGTTGTCGTGGTTTTTGTGGATTATATAATGCCGATTTCGACTTCTGTTGAACTGTTTAAATCATGCTTTAATTTGAGGCCATAATTGGTTTCGTATTAAAATATTCCTTCGGAATTATACCCTTATTCTTATTACTTTAAAAAAAAAAAAACACTTTTTCGGACTCCAAAAAAAACTTTATTCGTTATTAATAAGGCTTATATTTTTTGGTCAAATGATTTTGGTGTTAATAAGGCTTAATTATAATTTAATTAGTAGCCTTGTTGTCATGAGCCTTTATTAATGCATCGTAGTCGCAGTGAATGTTCTGATTTCGTGCTGTGGAGAGTTGGTGAAGTGCTGACAGATGAAAGAATGAAAAATCCAAGTAATGTTAAGACCTTTGCAAGTCTTTAATTAATTTCCGGCAGAATCTTCACCCTAAGAAGAATACATACACCCACAATTGAATGATTAACTCAGACTTGGAGACAAGTGACTCCCGAACCACACTTCTCTTGTTAAGTTGTATAGAAATCAGTAGAATTGTTTATCTTATCAGAGCAAGGAGCAACCGCAAACTGAATTTTTTAAATAAGAAAACAACTGTCCATAGACAAAATAGCTATACAAAATTGGAGCATTTATTTATTAATTTAAGCAAAATGCAAGCGTATTAAAATTGATCTCCCTTCATGCTCGGGGCACACACTAAAAAGGGTATGACAATTTTCGCTATCATATATAAACACGTCATAATTGTTTTAATCATACAAATTTATTATGCTGTTAACTGCGTTTAATGTTAATGGCTATCATTACAAGAACAAAAAAAAAAAAAAATCGGAACATAACATTTCTATGAAATAACCAAAGTAGCTCGTCTGATGCTGCTGATGATCACGTTTTACTCATTTCCATCCTTGCTTTTTATTTTACGCACGAGTTACTTTCTCAAATCAAGAAATAATCTATTGTCTAACGGCTTGAATTACCACTTCATACGCCCGGCTAGCGTAGTTGGTAGAGCATGAGACTCTTAATTTCAGGGTCGTGGATTCATGCACCACGTTGGGCGAAACTTTTTGACTGGAAGATTGCCATCTTCTGTAATCACGCTTCTGTGAGGTCTGGTTGTGGGATGGTCTGAGGCTTGAGGAATCAGAATTTATGTGGTCAGAATTTAGTATTACCGTACTATTTAATAATAATAATACATTCGTTCATTACTCAGAACCAAGCGAAAATTAACATTATTGATTACACAAAAAAAAACCTATCAATTAGGTTATAGTAAAAGGTAGCCTAATTAATAAAACAACTATGTAGTATCTCTTTGTGGTAGACAGTTTTCGCTATTAACATACATTTCTTATAACTTTCTGCGAAACCTTACTACTGTAAATCCCTATTATCGATAGAGCCGAAAAGGAGCTTCTCCGTCGAACTGTAAACAATTATCCCTCTTGGGCTAACAATAATTTCTCAGCAGCAGACAAATTATAAAAATGACAAATCAATCAGATATCATATAGTGAAATTGAGGGCTTCTCTCTTAAAATGATAGCACATTTCTTTATAATATTTATACAGTGTAAGTAAGTGAGCCATCAGGGGGTCTCTATATAAATAAATATATAAAATGTATTATATGTAAATTGTATGTAACGCTTTGGCGTAAAATTTACTGAACCGATTTTAATAATTTTTTTCTTAAACAACACATTTGGCTTATAGAATAGACTGGCATACTTACGTTTTTGATTTTTTTAAAGGAAAATATGTTTTTTAGGATTAGGTTTTTGCAACACCACTTCAAAACGAAACACAAAAAGGCTCGTACGAGTTTTCGTTGTTTTTTTTTTGCCATGTTGTTGTTGTTATTGTTGTTTTGAGTATGCACAAAAAAACGCATCTTTCAGTTTTTTATATTTTTTTTTTTGTATGTGATGGTCGTCACTGAGGTGGACAAAAGAGAGAAACATTTTTCGGTCATTGTTCACGCTTTGCTGCTTCATGTAAAGCCGGACAGCGCCCATCTTTATACAATAAGCTAATTTTATAATAATATAGTTTAAATTACAGAAATATATATTTGATCTCCATTGTGGTCGCCTATTTTACGAGCAATATGCAAGGCGAGGTATTTTATACAGTTCGCCTAGGCTATGGATACCGAACTGCACTTTAGCATTTGTTTTATGAAACAAACAGCAAAGGTGCCCAAATCTTCTTCCAGGATTCTTAGAATTTTATTGTAATAAGCCTAAACCTAATCTCTATACACGTTTTGGTAAAGAGGCTCTTAGATTTTGAGTCAGATAGTCGCAGTCCTTTGTTACCTATTAAACCATGACTTTTATAATAATAGTAATAGTAATAATATTATAGTATATAATAATAAAAAAAATTATAATAGCTTATGCGAAAACGCTCTTTGGAATTTGGGATTTATTTATTTTTTTTTTTTTTTTTGAGAATCAAAGACAAAGACAATCGTTGAAAATGACTGTGTGAACATGTGACATGGATAGTGCATCCTTGAGAGTGTGCATTGTATATTGAATTTTTTTATATATACTTTTTTTTTTTTAATATAAACCCAACTATATAAGCTATATTGTCTTCCAACATTGTCTTGCAATGTCAGTAAAGTAATTGCATGAAGTTGTACACTATGGTTATCCACGTATAAGAATGCGAAATAGCAAAGTGTCATGCAGCATAATTTCCCAGCCAAATATCAGGCGAACGAGCGCACACATATTTTGTGAAGTAGTTGCACATATTTCGACATTTATGTGGTCATTCAATGTCACCATTGTACGCCGCACCACTTCGCCACTGTAGCTTCTGTCTGGCTGGCTGCCATTCTGTGGTGGCTGCTGTCGACGTTGCTGCTGTTGTTGTTGTTGTTGGTTATACAATTTCAAAATCTCGTCACATTTCTTGCGAAGAATGCTTACCCAGCAGAGTTGCTGTCGCTGCTTAGAGAAGAGTGTGTACTCGAAACGAACGGGTGTCGAACGAACGAACGAACGAACGAACGAACAACAGCTAACAATGTTATCTCGTAATTTTACACGTCGATGATTTCAGGCGAATGAGTTTGATTCGATTGTCTCAAGTTTTTTGCAATTGCTGGTGAAACCAGCAAACGAAACGATTGCTCGCAGTCCTCGCGTCATTCTCTAACAACAGCAGCACACACACACAAACAACATAGGCAGAGGCAGAGGCAGAGGCAGAAAGCACGACTTCGCCTAGGCACAACACAACAAAACGTAGCAAAGCTCACGCTCAACTCAACTCAGCTCAGCTCAATTCAATACTCGACATTGCGCTCCTGCATATCCTTTTGACATGCTTTTGACAGCCTGGGATAAGAGCGTAAAGCTAGCTTGTGTGCTGATTCAACTGGTGTGAGTGGCGGCTACCTTGAAAGTTGCTTGAACTGCGCTTGGTTGGTTCAGTGGGCGTCGTGAGCCAGGACACTTGCGTGACGGTGACAACGACGACAACAGCTTCCACGCGCATCCTTTGCCTGTTTGCTGTTGGTGGCTTTACTCATTGCTCATTGCTTCTGTTGCAATAAATTTTTCACCGCTGCAGTGACACTTTCGCACTGCGCAAGCAACAAATACAAAAGGGTGTCCTTTCTCTACTTTTTTATTTCATATAAATTCACGTGCTGGTGTTTGTCGTTGGCTTGGTTGGGTGGTTGGCTTAGGAGCTTGGATTTCTTTTTTTTTATTTATTTGTTTTTTTTTTTCTGTGCTATAATATCCCAAAGGATAGGAAAGCGTGTCTATTTTAGCATACGCAGCCGCGCAGTCGGTGAGTTTGACAGTCAGGATGCGCGCCTGTCCCATTTGAAGTGCAACCGCCGCAAACGCAACTCTTTTTTCGCAGGGGTGTTGACTGGCATTTTATCCCTTTTCCATTCTTCTTCTTTTTTTTTTGCTAGATTTGTTATCTCCCACTGTTTTTACATTGAATTCACTACTTTTTTTTGCAACGGACTTGACTCAAGTGTCGTCTGCTGGCACTTCAATGCTGAATCCATCACACAGGCTCTAGAAACTCGTTGAGTTGAAAGGCGTTTTTTTTTCCTCATTTTTGGGTCTTCAAGCTCAACACGCCGAAAAAGAGTTTACCCGAAATGTTGTTGTTGCGCTCTACCCTCGTAGTGCATTTAAAGTTCTTTGCTGGTTGTAATCAAATAAAAATCAATGGCTTGTGAAATTCAAATTGTTGCCTGGCTTCTTCTCCGACCAGCCAGTTCAGACCCACCGGCCACATTCATTGTGCCTTAAGTTTTTTTGGTTAATTTTTCAGGTTTTTTATACACTTTTCTTGTTAGTCAGTGCTTTCCTCTCGACTGTGACTACTTTTCTAAGAAAGTCATTTTCTTGTCTACTCATTGGTTCGTTCGTTCATTCATTCGCTCATTCGTCGGTTCATTCCAGGCACATTTGGCATCGCCATTTCGAATTGTTGAAGTTAATGATCTGAAGTAGTCTGCCACTGATTCTGTGGACGAGCAACGACTGCAACGTGCAGCTCCGTTCAACGCTGCCACTGACTCTGTGTCTGTCTTCACTTTTGGGTAAATCAAGTATCGTTAATGCCGCAAGTCTCGAATATTCAAAGTCGCTTCGTTGTCGAGCTGAGTTGTGTTGAGTTGAGTTGAGTTTAATGGAGTTGAGTTGCGTCGCTTCTATTCTATTCTATTCTATTCTATTCAATTCGATTGGATTCGTTAGTGTGTAGCGTATTCAAGTTGTCTTTGTGCTGTGCATAAATTAATTTTTAAATAGCTAAAAGCAATTGGCTGCGTTGCTGGTTACAAGTGCTGCTTTGATTGGTATTTGCTTTAAGGTGGTTGTTCACGGTAGTTGTGCGTGTGAACTTTTGGCTTTAAAATTGGTTTTCGGTTTAAAGAGATGCGGTTATACGAGTACATACCTGATTAAGAGTTTTCTTACTTGCAAAGCCAACAAACCGTTGATTAAAATATGATCAACGAGAATAACAAACATTTAAAAAATTCACTTACTCAGTTTAGTGAGCAACTCATGAGCAACCCAACACTAATACATTATGATAGCAAAGAGAGCGCAAACACATAAGATTGATCTCAACCACGTTGTGTACGCAACAATAACACGGCTTCACAAAACCGATAGAACAGAAGAGAGAGACACACAAACCTCTCTCTTCTTCCCTTCCACTGCGCTCACAATATCAACGGCTGTGTGTTGTTATTGTTTTTGTAACGCGGGTACCTTTAACAACTTTTCTAACCTAAACTACTGATTCGATTTTGTTAAGAAGTTGATTGTATATTTCAATTTTCTATCAATATTGGTTCTGTGGTTTTAAAGGGAACACAAAAATATAAAAACAAAAAGGCTCGTTAACTACGAAAATTTCCTTCAAAGGATTTGACAAAATTAATAACCACACGAGTACGAGTAAGTAATCGAAGAGAGATTCCGTGAAACGAAACCAGAAACGCCTTATAACTTATTATACAACAAACACCGTGGGATTAGTTTTTCAGCTCCTTCGATTGGAATTTCTTCTCAACTTGAATTGGTTCTTTCTTCTAGGTGTTTCGATTCGATTGTATTAAAATTATTTTATTAAAACTTTATGGGCGATCAGCTGCTCTTCTCAATGTTGATAAAGCAAGAGCAAGTTACTACAATCATCGCTTTATGTTCACAATTCATTATCAAAGAGTATCAATAAAGTGATCCGTCGGTGGTAGATTTTTTTGTAGAATTCTTTGGAATAATTTAATTGTCTTTATTTGAAATATGTTTTAAGTCATATGGAAGCGCAATTGTCGACTACTTTTTTGTTAACCCGTATCGACCATGAACAGTTGAATTTACTGAATTACTAATTTATACTACTATTAGCATAAATTTAGATATGACAACTGAAACACGAGCTGTCAGTTATAGTGTTAAGTTCTGCAAACTTGAAAGTCAAATCTTTGAAGAGCATTTTTATCAATTCCTTGATCAATTGAGAATATGTACATCCATTCAGCTCAAGTGTATTCATTCGGAATTACAAATTCCATTCAATTGCATAACTGAAACCATATCTAGACAAGCACATACAACTTCTACCAACTTCTACTCATGTACAAAACTAAATATCCTTAAAGCTAACTGAAGGCTGCCCACATCCTTCTCATTTGTGGTCGACTTAGCTTGCCATTAAGTACACGTGCCACGCACCCGCTCCTTAGGGCAGCTTTTCCCATTGTTACCTGTTAAAAAAAGGGTTACAACGACAACACTCCGAATAATTGAATTGTTACGCTTGCTTTACAATGCGTTTTCAGCTTGATTTCATACAATTCAGTTGCCCTTAGTGCAAGTGAAAGTGTTCGTTTGATTACATTTGAGCTAAAAGATATGAGTAGCCAAACCATTTGAACACTTTAACACAAGCGTTGAGAAATTAACAAAGAAAGGCAACAGTTCGACTGGCTTTATGTTTGCTCCTTTCACGAAAGCTGTGCACACTTCTCATACGAGTTCACTTCGTAATTAGTATAGTTGAGTTGTGCCTTTGGACTCTGTAGTTGTGAGGATGAGTGCATATTTAAGTCTGCCAAGTACTATATTACAATACAACAATAGTGAAACGAATTTCCAGAACTTGTTTACAGGACAAACTAGTGGCATATTTGCATGACATGTAAAAAGAGTGGTGTAGAGGGTGAGGAGTTTAGGATGACGATACAGTTGTGATCCACAAACCCAAGCCAAACCAACTGAACTCAATTCACAAACTTGTTGTTAGTAAGTTGCTATTGCTATTGCCTTTGCCCTGCAATCAGTATGAGCCGAGCCCTATATACAAACTTTTCGACAACTTTCATTTCATTGTCGACTCAATCTGCAGAATGAAGCCAAAGAAAACCTAACAAAATTTTACTTACACATTTCAAAGGCAACTGAAGCAGCGAAACAGAGGAACCGAGGAACCGAGCAACTTTTACCAGCCAACTATTGGCAGAAAGTTTTCGGCTTGAGTTATTTTGAGTCAAGGTACTTAACTCACTGTTGACAACTACTTTTGGGCACTGGCGTTTGGGTGTTACTAACTGGGCATTGCTCAGCGTTGAGAGGCTGAGTGGGAATTAGTTTCGAGACCATTTGAAAAGCAAAAGTGAAATAAATGAATTTGCTTCGCCTTTGGTTGTCGCTCATAGTAAATAGCAAAGGAACGTCAAGTAAAGCAAATCAAATAAAATTAATGGAAAACAAGCTGCATTTTGAGCTAAGAGTTTAATTAAAACGAGGCAAAATATAACATAATTTAAATGCCGACATGCGCCTTGGGCGGCGATTTCGACTTCCATACACTAAGACTATGGCAGCGGCGGTCAGATTAAAGTGATTTTCTGGTTATGAATGACTTTAATTTGTACCGAAATTATGAGTTCGAGTGCATTAAAAGGCGGCATACATAAATCAACAAGCGAAACTTGGTCTAAGATATTCGTAATGGAAATGAAAATCGTCAAAAGAAAACCCCTTCTATTTGAGTAAAACCCCTTAATGCCGAATGCGTGGAAAATGAGTAAAAAATATTTGCAATTTGTCTCGAAAGTGCCAAAAACACGCGCATATATTTATTTTAGAACGTTGCCTTCCTGACTGTTTGCTTGCTGTTGACTGACGACTGTGAAAAATTTACATAATCTTAATGCAAAATAGCGAAGCGAAATAAGCCCGAACGCGAAACCCAACCCAATTCGAAAATGGAAAAACAAGTCACCCTTGAACTCACTCCTTCGGGCACTAAAATGGGTCGTTCTCTGCTCTGTGCGCACTTCAAACGACGACGTCAACGGCGAAGATGTCGACGAAATGAGAAGCCAACAACGCGTTTATGACAAGAACAGACGCACGAGCGATGACTACCGGTTAGGGTGAAGGTGTGTGTGAGGGTGAGGGTGAGGGTGAGTGTTAGCGTTGCCAACGTTCGTTCTTAGAATGTATAGTAGAGAATGACGTCCTAGTTGGTAGTTGGTTGACAGACTAGCTCGCAGGATAAGCAATTTTAGTTGAGGCAAAAGCAGCAAAATGACAACTGTAGAAAGGAAATAAAATGGCAGAAAGCCATTGAAAGCCAAATGAACGAACGAACGAAGAAACCGACTATCCAGAAAAAAGCAATGCAATTTCAACACTTTGTCAAAATAATTCCAACAATAGACATTTTTATAGTACGAAAAATATGTTTAACAATTATCAAAGCACTCCACAGCAAGGAGTAGACAGCTTTTACCGGTTATCTGGCTACTTCAAAGCCAAAGTGTGTATCGTGCACAGACTCGTGGAACATTATTAAGCTTCTTAACTGATCAGAGTTATACAAGTTATTGATCGTTGCAAATTTCAGCATAACAAAGAAGCGTATTTGTACTAAAGATATGCACGAGATGTTATAAGCAACTTGGGTTTGATAAAATAGAATGAAAGTTGCAACTGCCACACAATCAATTTACGATTACGAAGGTGCTGATTAAGTGCCGATCCGTTCGTCGTAAGTGCCCAACAATTATATTAGCTGCCAACACTAGTCTGTGATACAAGCTTTATCATGTGCACATAAACAGCATCTTGGTGGCTTCGTGCAAGTGTTAATCTTGTCTCCATTCTCTCCGCACCTAATGCACAGGTCACAGGTCACAGTCTGGTCCTCTGCAGTCCTTCCGCAAGTGGCCAACGCCAAAGCATCTGAAGCACCGTTTAATTTCGATGTTAACGGAGTTCAGTCATAACAATCAGTTTGAAGACCAACACAATTTGGCGATCAGACAACTGGGTAGCATCCAGTATTAGTTTTTGGCTTCTTCCTTGCAACAAGTGAAGCTTCAAAAAACTGAGCTTTATTTAGATGTATAGGGTGAGCGGTGAAAACATGACTAGTGAATTCGCAGTTTCCTTTGAAGAATTGGCATTATGACAGACACCACATATAGGTATTCAAAGCATAAATAAACTTAAACTCTGCCAACTCCTCATTTTTAAGACTTTAATTGCCTTATTCCCTATAGTTCTGTTGCATACACCACCGTTTACATTTAGACACTCAGTGCCACAAAAACAGGCTGTTCAAGTCATAGCACAAGGAAATGTACCAAAACAGAAGAAATACATGTACTTTTAATAGACAAGAAATAAACTTATAAAAAAACAACAGAAATAAAGTTATGTTTGGCCAAGCCGAAGTTGTAATACGCTTCACACAAAAAAACTGTCTCGACATTTGATGATGACAAAATCAATTTTCCTGAAGGCTAGGTTAGCCCACGAATATGTCTAGATCAACACGTCTCGTCCAGCTGATTAAGAATCTATATATAAAAAATTTTAAGTAAGTTTGCTTGTTTGTTTGTCCGTTATGGACGCCGAAACAGCTAAACCGATTTTAATTAAATTTTCAGGGAAACTCTAGAATAGCCTGTAGATGGTTACTGTGTGAAAAAATCGTCGAATTTGCTAAATATTATGTATGTAACTGTACAGATATAAATAAAACACAAAAACAAAGCAGCGTCTGAGAATTGCGTTTGCGGGCAGTGCTGCTCAAATAAGAATCCAAAAAATGAAGAGTACGAAATGCCACCCAAAATGTCAAACACTGGAAGATCAACGAGCAAATCTCAGCAGTAGACAGAGCGCAGAGCCGCTGAAACATCAAAAGAAGGCAGCAACGCACCGTTCATCTGCTAGTATAGGTATATATAGTTTATGGGCGCTCGGATATCTCGCACACACTGTTACAAACTCCATGATAAAGTTCTAATACGCTTCACCACATGTGTAGATACACTTCATAACAATAAATAAGTCAACCTTGTCATAAGAAAATCACAATGCGTCTTTGACGTAAAAGGGTGAAAGGGTCATGACAAAGGAGTTGAGCAAGGCATGTGCTCACGGCGGCAAAATCAACAGCGGTAACAGCAACAAGATGACAACGGAGGTGTTTAAGTAGCAGAAAAGTCAATTGCCTGTAAAAAGGTGGTTTAATTTCACAAAAGACGCTGATTTCCCATAAGTAGAAGAAGATGAAAATGACGCTGACGCTGACGATGATGACGATGACGATGACGACAAGGAATAATACAATCAAGTATATTGGTATGAGCTTTTAAGCGCGTTAGCGAGATACTTCCAAAATAAGGCGCTGTGTATGTGCGTATAACGAAAGTGAACCCAACTATTAACACCGCGACAAGAATTGCCACCCACACCTCACTTAGGCCGAGATACAGAGTCGTCAATCCACAGCTCACCAATGGCAATGCGCAACCCTTTTGGGGTACTCGTACACTTAAAAACACGAAGCAGCAACAACTCCAAGACACTGAAATTGTTGCTTCATCGGTTTGAGTTTTCTTGCGGTTTTTACTCATGACAATTGCCTTACCCGGAAGCGAATTCACACACACTGACAGACAGACTACCAACGAAGCGAACGCTTCCAGCCCCTTTGGTCTCTTACCAAACCTCTTTGTACAATTGACAGTCGTTAGCATAATTATTGTTCAAATGTGCCGTAAGTATTTGCCTTGGTTTAGTCCGGGGTTAAACGTAAGAAGGCGTGGGGCGTTTTTGTCGCCTGGCCTTACTTTGCTGCACTACGGTCCGCGAGCTATGTTGGTTTTGGGCTAAGTGGGTTGTAAGCCAATACGTAGTGAGTCGAAGTGAGTTGACGACAAACGTGTATGACGTGCTGTCTTGTCAGCCAGCTTGCTTGACTGCCTGCCTGCAGGATATCAACGCATTCGGTGTGGAGACACTTTGGCGCAACACTCTTGAAAATCTTCCCTCCATGTGGACATATAATTCATGTTATTTACATATATTACGTTACGCTTAAAAATGCGTAATTTGAACTGTTTTTTTTTTCTTCGTTTTGTTTTTTTTTATTTTATTTTTTAGAACTTGGCTTTGGGGGCAACTGTCTGGGGAGTTGAGTTGTTGTCGTGCGGCCAGACATTTTGCCTTCATAATATTAAATTACTTGGTTTTCTCGATTTTCCTCGTAAAGGAGTAGGGGGAATACAATTAGGTGGTTATGTTTATGTGATGGAGAGAGAGATGTGAGTAAATCCACGAATTATTGCACTCAAATCTTTACTTGGAGCTAAACGAAATTAACCGCCCGTAGATAGTCTCTTTGAAATTCTAATTTATGACAACTACATAACTACATTGAGGTTTTCTTTTGGCAGTTTGGCAAAGAAATGAGAAAGTCCTTATAGATTAAAATAAAAGTCTAGAACAATAAGAAATCGAAACAAGTTCAGAAAATTTTCAGAAAATTCAATGATTTAAAAAGAAAGACATTACTTACAGTTGAAGTATATAGAACGCCAGATAAAAGTTAGTAAGGTATCTCGAAGGCGTTCGTGGAGAAGGGGCTCATAGTAGCGTCGCCATCAGTGGAATATACGAAGCCAGGAAGTTTATATTAACAAATTATGCAGATCACGCAATTTTACATATATATTGCTATTAAAAACAAAAGTAAATCTTTTATAGTTTAGGTCAATAGTTCACGTGAGATTATATCATTTTAAAACTTTAATGTTTTAGTCTTCATGAGAGAGTGTCAAAGTTTCGCTTTCCCCATTCACATTGCGTTTTGCACTGTAACCACAAAACTCTAAGCAGCCGCTCCCAGAGAACCACAGTGTTATGAAGGACTCGGGAGAAACTCTTAGCATACAACATAAATCGGAGCTAACCTTCGTTATACTACTGGACATGCTATACTTAAGATCTACATCTCTGAAATGGAGCTCTGAACAAGAGACAAATACTGACTCCACAATTAACTAACTAGAACAAAACGCTATCAAGTTATCAACCATTTTAGCCTGCCAAGAAGCCTGCCTATAAAATTTAGAAAGTCCAATATGGGAACGTTGTGTTATAGCTTCCTATTCAACACTTAACGAAATCCAGATAACTACAACGAAAAAGCCTACAGAACTATCAATTTTAGGGAATGTCTACTGTTTTACACGACTTCAGAGTCCACAGCGAAGCTTAGGTGTGGACTGCCCTCTTCAGTTCCTCATTAAACGTTACGACTACGTTTCAGGTTTTGATGCTCACGAAAGTTTTCACTGTCTCCTGGGATATTCGCGTGGGCTTCTTGGTTAGGAGGCTTTCTCTAGTAAGATTCGGAAACTTCACGAAAGCCGTAAACTTATTTTTATTGCCTTCATCCTCAGAAGAAATCGCTAAGGCACAAGTAAAAGCCTTAATGAAGTCTACTGCAAATCTAAACCCAAACTAAAAAACTCATAGGAAACTCATTTTCAGTGTGAGTATATAAATACGAGTACGTCAACCTGACTTAACTTAAGCCACAAGTCAACATAGCAAAGCTTTCAATGTACGCCATCAAAAATTTAAAATCCACCGAAAATGATGTTGCCAAAATCAACTTTGCCTAATGCAGCATGCCCTGAACAAGTGTCACGAAACTTAAAAGGTACTTAGGACGAAGGCAAAATATGTTAAAAGTTGCAACAAAAAAACATTTTGGTGTGAAGCAAAACAGGACCAAGACCCCCGTAACCACAGCGCAGACTTTTCGCTAATACAGAAAACGGACGAAAAAAAAAAACAGAAGAAAACCACGAAGAAAACAGTTCCACAAACTACAAACTGAATGCGATGTTGAGAAACAACGCGGTCTTTTGTTGTCTCTCGTCGTGTGTCGTGTCGTGTCATGCGTCAGCCTCCGATACCCACCGACGCAGACCATAGCTGCCACAGGAGCACACGAGCAGAGGCTCAGCTGTTCGGTGCACGTCTGCTACTTAGCATGGCTTTTAACGATGCTGACATAGGGGATGTGCATATGTGTTGAGCTCTAGACTATGACGAAAAATGTTGTTACCGGAGTACAAGGGACGCGACAACCTGCTGAGCGCAAGCAGGCTGTGGCATGGCATAATCGTAAACAGACGGTCGGTCGCACAGTCAAGAGGATGCAGCCACAAGATGTAGCGCAACATATGTTTATATGCATGAGTATGTGAGCTAAGAACGTCTGATTTTTTATTTTTTTTTAAGCAGGCAAAACTATTAAGTCACATGTTTCCGAAAGGAAAACCGGTTTCGCCAGAGAGGCAAACAAACTAGAAGTAAAGAGTAGGAGGAAGCGCTGCAAAGCAGCAGTGGCAGCACCAGCTACGGCTTCGTCATTGTGACATCGTATAAAAAAGAGTTATGTCTGCGGTCCAGACAGAAGTCAGCGACAGAGACTTAGACGGAGGCGGAGACTGAGACTGGGACTGAGACTGAGACTGAGACTGGGACGGGCATTCACTGTGCGACCAAAGCGTATACTGAAGATGGACATGGGCAAGCGACAGCAAAGCTGTGAGCAAGACTACTGGTAAGGAACACAGAAGTAGTGAGACTGCTGTTAGGCACTAACTAAAAAATATTCTGACTTATAGCGCTTGACGAAGAGTGAGTGAGTGAGTCAGTGTGCATCCTTAGTGCCACACTTACTTCGAGTAACTGAGGCTCACTCAGTCAGTCACTGTTGCCGGTTTAACCTGAATTTCAACATAGTATAAACTGAACTTCTTATTTCTCTTTCCTTGGCTTCCTTCCTTGATTCTTCAACCTTCTGCCACACTGCAACAACGTCTACAACAGCAACCTTCTTCTTTGGCATACTCCTTAATACCTCTTCGTTTCTTCAGCTTATTTTTCAACTCTTATGTGTTTCTCAGTTTTATTTGTCTTTGTTTTTATAGCCTCTTTCCTTAGAAATTGTGCAATGCTGCTCGACTTGCGTTTTCTTTGGTTGTGGCGCTGCCCTCTTTTGTTGATACTATTCCCTTTCTTCTCTTGGGAAGCCTATAGTTTTCACTCTACATTGCTCGCTGCCGCTGCTTCATTGTTGATTTTGTTTTCCTTGCCTTTGTAGATTTATTCCTATTTTTATTTATTTTGCTTAGTGGAGCGCACTTGTAAAAACTGGATTTGATATAAAAAGTCGGGTAAAGCACGTCTCAGATTTTTAGCTGTGCGTGGGTGTATAAACTTTTTTATTTATTATTTTTTTGAGGGAGCGCGCATCCTAAAAGTAATACGAATTAGGGTGTGCACATAAGGCTGATCCCATACTTTGTGACTAATAAAAACACCACTCTTATCGAGATTGACGCTACACCACACATGATTAGTTTTCTTTTTATGGCACTGTAAAAAATAGTCATCATCATCTCAGTAATAAAGAAATGGCTGCAATATACATTATGTCTCTTCTTCGGTACTGCACGAAAAGAAGAATAAATTGAAAAGCTAGGATGTTTTCCTGGGGCTCGTGTGTGTAGTCGTATTAAAGACAAATACTTCATTAATTCTGGAACTAAATCAAAATAAACTGTTGTCACCTCAATGGTTAGGTTAAGTCCATATATCGCAATAGATTAAATTGCTTCTCAGCACTAAGAGAGATTGTCCTTTTAATTTATATTAGGTTAGGTTTATATTAGGTTAAGAACCAGATTTTTTAACGCGACTTAAGAAGAAATTAACTTCAAGAATCGGTAATAAACAAATGGCTGCAATATACCTATCTACGTCTCTTCTCTGATACTGTAATGTCTTGTGCACGAAAATAGAATAAATTGAAAAGCTATGCATTTCATATTATTGCAGCTATCCCTAGGCTGTTGTAGTCGAACCTAAGAAACAACACAAATCTCTTTCTGTCTTTGTCTCTTGTTTTCCAAAGACTGCATAGCAAAGATAAATAGAGTGGTTATGGATTTCCCTCTTTCCGGCGTAGTTGACCATTTAGTACCTATGGGATTTATTTCCTGTAGGAATTCCTATATTGTGCTTGTTGTTTCTCACAGTGTATTAACACAGCCCTCAGCAATCTCATGCAAGTCCCCCACAATCCAGGCTTCTTTATTGCCACAAGCACATCTTTAGGACTTTCAAAGAGACTTCACATAAGCACAAGACCTTTTGCTGTCTGCCTTATGTGATTCATTGCTGTCTTGAATTGTATTACCAACCAAACCCCTACCAGCGTGGCTGACTGCCAGCCTCCTTGCCGGCCTGCCTGACTTTCTCACCACTCTTAAAGATGCCTCAACAAAAGGAACCAGTTTAGTTTATTACTTACTGGCACAAACAACCAAACCCTAAATGCTTCCTACCCGCTTGCTTTCTGATTTCTTTCTTAGCCTATCATACAACAAAGAGTCTGAATTGCATTTTAGGCTTGCTGATCTGGAACTTGTCTGTGTTGACTACTCTACGCAGTCGGTCTACGTTTACGTTTGCTTTCTTTTTTTCTTTTGTTTTAACAGAGTATCTTTAATTTTTTACTGTTTGTCAAATTTTGAAAGATTGCTTACTTTGTCCAGTAGACATGCTTCCATCAAATAACAACTTTTTACGACAAAATTTCCCACTCGCCGCCAGAGTATCGCATCGCATCTTAACCCATCGTTTCTCATCTCATCGCATCTGATCTGCCCACGTGCTGGGCCCTCAGTCAAGTCAAACGACGTAGAAAACACAACCGAGTGACAGTTCTGAACAAAACTTGCAACTTCCAACATGGACATCATCTTAAACTGACTGAGAAATAAAAGTCGAAAGATTTATTTGACAACTGATAGACAGACAATGACCACTAAAAAGAGTCTTCGCTCTCGCCTCTATCTCCTCTCACATTTTAATGTGTCCACTTAAACTTAACTATTCAGACTTGAAATATCATAGTTCGCCTGCATTAAATTTAAGACACAAAATTAGCAACCCATTCCACTACTCATACCTCCTCCTTCCAGCCAAGGTGCTATCTTGCAGCCAAGCCTTAGCCATTTACGGCTCGCATTCGGTTATCTATTATCATAATTTACACGATTTTACTAACTTTATCTACAACATTCTCCTAACATCTTGTCTGCTCGTTTTCTTTCTGCTTCCAGGTAAGTTTTTCGCATCGCCCCAGCTCGACTTCAATTAGTCGCAAGTGCCACATTGACTGCCTTGCATTTATTATCGCAAAACTTATCCTTATTACTGTGTCTTATGCCATCGTCGGCGTCGTCGTTGTCGTGCTCATCTGCGTCCGCGTCCGCGTCCGCATCCGTATTCGTTTCGTTGTTGCCACGTAAACTTTGCGACTTTACGCCGATTCAAGTTGCTCCGGTCTTGGGTGAGTTTTTTGCCATATTCTTTTTTCAGTGACTTTTTTCCGTCAGCGTCGTCTTTGTAGCTTTCGTAGACTCTTTCCTGGCTGCTTCCTCGTTTAATTTAGCACGTTGCTGTGAAAATTGTTTTTCTTGCCAACTCCAGCATCTTTTGCATTGAATATGCTCCTCATCATTTTACCATGTATCCTCTCTGCAAGTGGGGGTTTGCGAATCTAACTAAGCGTCGCTAATGCAGTCGCTTGGCCCGCGTAAACTTTGAGTTACTTTTTGATGTTGACTTCTAACTGTACTCATATATATGGGCCACAAATTGGAAATTTAAGTTAGAAAACTACTACGAACTCACTCTGATAAATAAGTAAGATATATGTTAGACTTTCTGAGTATCTGTTAGACCCTAGCTCTACAATCTCTTCAAAGACATATACCGCTATTTTGAAATCATTTAGCAATGCTTATTTCAGAAGATTACAGAGTACAGAATAATAAAGACTACGACAATTGAATGCCGTCTCTGAGGAGATCCAAATTTAACACAACCTTTTTAGGGTGAGCAATGCCTAATAGTCTTTGAATATGCACACACTATTTATGCAGCACTATGGTGGCACTTGGTGGCATTTTCCCATTTCGATAGTATTTCACTAGTCTCTTTTTGAATACTGCTGGCTAGTAATAGTCAATAGTCGTAGCTAATGCGGAGGCATACCAGTAATAATAAGTTAGTTATATAAAGTCAACTCCACACAATTTTCTATAAGTAGCGCTACTTCCTTTACCTGTGAGTGGTAGGCCTCCGAATTAAAAAACTCGCGTATTGCCATACGCCATATTTTTAGGTTTTATTTGTGGCTAAGAGCTGAGTCAGTTTGAGGCTGATGCGAGTTACACAAAGTAAGCATTGCATTCGTGAAACGTAGTTTGTAGTAGTTTTTTTTTAATAAATAAAATTTATTTATTTTTTTTACACACATAGAAAGCGCCCAAGGATTCACTAGCGAAGTAACTCATCTCGTTTTGCTCTTATTCACAAGCGAAGTAACTGGTGAACGGTAATGCAGGCGGTGGCAATTAACCCCTGCCAATAACATCTTCATGTTAAATTCACCAGTTATATTCATATAACAGGGACAGAGTTGGAACTAGTAGTGGTTCCAAAGGACCTAGTCGCGTACCAGTCTTGTACCAGCGATTTATATTGCAGGTTGTTGCTTTATCATTTTGCCGTTGATATGTATGTCAAATTCGAAATGAATAGTCTGACAAGAAAAATTAATAAAAAGTTTAATTAAAATCGAAAGTCTAATGCGTTTTTGCTGGTGATCACAACTTTGGTGCATTCAAAATGATGAAATCAATTAATTTAGTGTGTTCCAAATTTTGTGTGGAAAAATGCCACCAGTAATGCGTAGAAGAAGTCTATAGAAAACAAAAGGAGTCTTCTCTTTTACATAACTTTACATAAATTTGAGTAAGCGCTTAGATCTGAGTTATAGCAAAAATCTAAATTAGAAAATCTGAAAGGAAGAACTTTAAAAGCTTTAAAAGCGATTAGTACGTATTTTATGTAAGGTCTGCAGCGCCACCACTCCTCCAACGTGTAAACATTCACTAAAACAGCCCCAAAACCGCAACTCAAAAGTCCCAACATAGAAAACTGTTTATCAATAAAACAACATCGAAATAAGAACTTGTGAAATAAAAACTTTATTTCGCTTTTCAGCTGCTTTCAACCAAAAAATTCATTATAAAATATCCATTACTCAGGCTACCCACAAATACATGGGGTGCATTGAAAAACCTCTACAAACTTTGGAAATAAAAGCGTGCCTGGGTGCACGGTTCATCTTTTGTCCCAACTAATGGAACAACAAATCAAAAAAAAAAAGGGGGGGAAAACTGCTAAACTAAAAACACTTGAGAAACTTTTGCTTTATTCATATGTATATCAAAGAGCAAAAAAGGCTGGCTGCGGCTGCAAAGCAGGGTGTTAAGGCGTTCGGTGCATTCGTTTTGATGCCAAGGCTTTGGTGCAAATTCATTAGATAAAATAATAACCACAGAAACTACACATTTTGCCACTTGAAAACAAAAGTCGTCAGTGTTGGCAGAGACACCAAGCAAAGCGAACGACTTTGCGTAAAACACTAAATACAATATGGCAATGCTGTACGCGAGCATTGCGTATGAGTGATTTTTTATTATTTTTATTATTATTTTTTTATTGCCTCGCCTCTCGAGTTCAGCCGCAAAATGGGGGAAGAAAAGTTTTTGCCACTCAAGCAAACTTCAACACTTCAGCTGAGCGAGCCAAAAAGTAAAAACAAATTGAAATAGAAGAACAAAAAAAAAAAATAAAAAAAGTACCGAAGGCATAAACTTTCTGCTACTTAATGTGTGTGTGTTTGCCGCGCTCAGAAAAAGGGGGTTGACGCGTACAGTGGGCGACAGCGCTACAGAGGATGATGCTGCCGTACACCATAATGTACGGGAACTGCGAGCAAACCAATTAAGTTTATTACTTTTGCGTTTTTCAAGTGATTTGTGAGTGTTGCCAACAGGCAGTAAAGTGGCGCACAGTGTTGGTAAACGTGAGAGGAGGTGGAGAGCTGTGCGCTTAGCGCATTGTTGAGAACTTTGTGACTCGACCGCCACTTGTCGTCGTCGTCGTCGTCGTCGTCGACACAGAAAGCGTAAAACAAAAACAAAACCAAAATAACTTTGACAACACACAGACAAATAGACAGGCAGACAGGCAGACAGGCAGGCAGGCTGGCAGAACAAAATAATACAAAGCAAGCGTAGCAGCAAACACTTCACAAACGCCAAAAAGTATGCAACAGATTTGTCAAAGAAATTACTAAATACCACGTCATGCTGCTTTGTAATGGAGGCAGTGTAGCTTTTCCAAGCTTAGAAAAGTAACTGTCAGTTAGCGAAGTGGGCTGTGGTGGCAGTGCACTGACTTTTTCGATAACATAAGCATGTAGCGTAGTTTTAGGCGCACACTTAAAAAAAAAACCCTCCAAAATTTGTTGTCTTTTGTTTTATTCTCCTTCATTCTACCATACCAGTGTTGCTAAAGCAATGAAATGGGCGCTTCGGCAGGCTTGAAGGCCTGCTCTTCTCTTGTCTGCCCTTCTCAGCATCTTCCTATTTATTCGCTTTATGATTATAGCCATATTTTCATTTAGTAGCCAGTTTTGTCTCACCACAAGGCCTGGTCTCTTCTGACTGCTTCGCTACGGCCTCTTTCTCCATTGTGCTCTGTGCACCTTCGTCAAGGTGATTTATCATTTTAAGCGTTTCTCATTAATTTTTGATTGGTGGTGCGCAGCGCACGGAAGAGCAGTGCACGAAGGTGCACGGTCGACAGCGAGGCAAGGTGGTCGGTCAGCCAGCAAGATGCCAAATGTGCTTCTTTGTTTGAAAGTCCAAATCGTTTGTCGTTTATTAAAACTTCATAAAATTTAGCTCTTAATAATATGTTGCCTTCGACGCCACGCCACGTTGCTCTTTTAGCCCTCCTTAATTTCATGCTCTTCCCTCTTACCACTTTGAGTTCGGTTTTTACGGCCGACAACACAGTTCATTAACGTTTTTTGACGTTTTATGGTGTGTCATTTTTGTTGTGCGGCAGCGGCCTGAAAATGAGCCGAGATGAGCCAAATGAACTCGAATCAAACCAAGTCCCACTGACTTCGGTTGTACAGCCAAATGGTGTTAAGGGCAGCGCCACATTGAAAACAATATGGTCGTTCTGGTGACTTATTGACTTTATTAAATGTTTATGTTCAACGAAATGACAGCGAGCTGATAAACATCTAAGGGTGGCGCCAGTTCTTTTTTCAAAATGTGATGGGTTGAACGAAAATTTGTTTTAGGGCAATGAAAACAGGCTCCATTGTTTAAGCTGCTGGAAATTTGAATTTGTAGGTGTAAAGCACATGTTTTTTAAACACCATAAAGAAGCTAAGAGAGAAGAACTGCAACTTAAATTTTCAAAGGAGACCCTTTAGTCCATTAACAAATTAGTTTATTGACAAAAGTTTCGCCTTTATGCCTTTTGATGTTTTCTACTGATTTCTTAGTGGCCAAGGCTGCCAATCAAGTGATGCTTAAGATTACTTTTACTCCCTAAATTACATGAAGTATATAGAATTTCCTGCGAGTGGTACTCGTACTTCTTCTGAAGAGTTAAGATAGCGGCGCAACAATATTTCAGTTTGCAGCAATATTGACTTTGGGCCCAGGCGTTAAGATTATATGGCGACAGGTCTATACAATTTATTCCACACAAGTTAAGTCAATTAATAAATTATACTAGTGGATCCGATGGGCAGACGTTGTTTTGCCTCAGAAAATAAAGTTTTCCGCGTGAGATTTTTTCTTCTTCGCGGCATTTTGATCAAAATGTTACACAGCAACATTTAAAAATGTACAAAATCGCTTGCCAAAATAAAAACATGTCTAGTCTCGACAACAGCGTCACCTATTATTCCTATTATGGATTCGAAACCCAATCATCACACTATCAAAATGTCATTGAAATTGGTTGGTTATTCTCGGAGATCAGCTCGTTTAAAGATCGTGACATTGTCAAGTTAAAGTTACCGAGACAAGCTAATCGAGATCTGTGAACTACTGGGCACGTTTTGCAACTGGAATATCTCTCGGTTCTCCTTGATCTCTTTATCTCTCCGGTAATTTTCATGTGTGTGTCATCGCTAACAACGGAATGTTTTGCTAAAGAATACCAAAACAATTTAATAAGTTGCCTCATCTAAGCTAATCTATAAGAAATACGATTTTCAAGAAGGTTACGCTGCAAAATAGACTACCACAGACAATAATCTATCTACGCGAATTGATCAACAACTACACCTAAAATGGCCAACCCAGTAACCTTATTTGTATACAACTTTTTTTGATGCTTGATCAGACAACATATGGCATATTTCTAAAATATGTATAGTGTTGAAAATTTGTCTTATCTTTTGCTCTACAAAAATTATCCATTGGCTGCCCTGAAGTATAAGATTCTTGAAAACCATATTGAATTGCCAACTAGATCTGTACGTGTGCGTACATAATTACTTAAATTTAGACAACGAAGAACATCTACAAAGAAGAAGAAATAATATTGTGGTAGAGCGAAGAGGTACTTTACTATTATATTAGTTTGTTCGCCCAGTGATCGAAACTCGAAACTTTGTTACTTTGTTAAAATATTTTAAAATCGTCAACAACATATTTAGCAAAAATGTAAGAAGGAGAAGCAAAAAAGAATATTTCACACAGAGCCGTTATATTGCCAGTGCGAGTTATGCTCACTCCCCTTACTCACGCTCTCCATCACATTTACTCTCCCTTACTCACACTATCTAACACTCTCACTCTCCCTTACTCACACTCTCTCTTGCATTTTCCAGCGTTTTGAACTGTAGGAGAGCTGTTATATTGGCAGCGCATGTATTTTGTTGCTGCAATTTCACTTTTTTAAAAAAAGTGTTTTCAACGTGTTTAGACACAACTTTTTCACAATTAAACTTTTCTGTGCACAACTGCACTAATATAGCTTACCACTTATGTTTGTTTAATGTTAATACCTTGTGTCCATAATAGCGTTGGCTTGATTTCAAAAAGTGTGTTGACGTATATACGAGTATATACAAAAGGACACCTATTTAATATGTGCTTGTGAATAGGTTTTTTTAGGTCTCTTATTAGGGATATTCGAATGTAGCTCATGCTTAGAGTTACGCACAGTCATGCCAAGAGGCATTCGCCGCCTATTTAGTTGAGAATAGCGCCTAATCACAAAATCTGTAAAACAAAGCAAAGATGTATATATGATAAGTTATCAGATTTAAAATCATAAAACTATATTTAGCACACTAAAGCCTAGAAATTATGTTAAGCTGCGACACTAATCGCTTAGAAAGTACTTACAGTTCAACAATTCAAAATTTTTTCTACACAATGTCGTTGTGCATTTCGCTTTATTTGTTTTCCCGATTTCTCTGTGCCATTTTTGGTTTTTTATCAAGCTTTCTGGCAAACCATATCTACTTTCTGTTGTTGCCTTTGGTTTGCTTCTTTTGCCTTACTGCATTTCTATTCTCTTTTGAAACGATTTGCAACACAATTTCGCATGACTGGCAGCGCTCAACGCGCCCAAAACTATGCAAATAATTCATTCAGAACAGCGTGCTCGGAATGTGAGGGGGAGGGCGAGGCTGAGTAAACATATAGATATACAAGCAGTGAAGCGACAAGTGCGAGAAAAATGTGAAAAATGGCAAAAGGAAAGAAAATTGCATGCGATAAAAAAAAAAAAGGAAATGCAACAACAAGAACAACAATGGCAATGGCAACGGCAGCAGCAGAAGCAACAAAAACAGCGACACTACGATTTGTGCATAAAAATGGAAATTAATGGGCAAGAAAAAAGTATAAAAGCGCAGAGCGGAGTGAGGATCAACTGAGTGTGTGCATTTGTTTGAAGTGTGGGTATTTAAGGCTGAGCGCTCTCAATGGCGACGTGTGTTCGTGAGAACGAACGCGCTGGCGTTCATTCGTTGCATTCTTCGCTCGTTCGTTTATGTAACTGTCTCTTGGCGCTTGTGTCACTTCCGTTGTCGATTTGTCTGATTGCTACTCGCGCACCAACTTTTTTTTATTTGTTACATATATTTTTCTTTATTTTTTCTTTATTTCTTTTCGTTTTGTTCTTCTTTGCCTGTGAGGATGAAGCAAACGAAGTCAAAGCTCAGCGGTGAGCAAACGGAATGAATGAGTAAGTGTTCTGGTGTGTGTGTGGGTGGGTATAGGTGTGGGTGTGTATGTGTTTTTGGTTGTTGAGCTTCGTTTTGTTTAGCGTGCGTGTGTGGTGGGAGGGGGTGTGTGTGTGTGCATGAATGCGGTTCATATGAGTTAATATGTGTGCCTGCTTTTGTACGAGTGTGCTCCCTTTTTGATACGCTTGGCTGTGTTCTACAACTTCTGCCCGCACTCCTCGTGCACCTATGTATCCTTGTTTCTATTTTTTACGTATTTTTCCCAGCATGAGCAGCACGTTTTCTGTTGTCACTCACATACTCACATATACGTAGGCATGCATGTGACCCCCGCCGTTGGCATGTTTGCACAAATGTTGCATGCATGCGCACGAAAATATGCTTTAAATATTTTTCATGCTTCTCTGCTTTTCAGCTTTCAGCTTTTCTTTTTGCCATTTATGAAACATTTTACTTTGACGAACATTTTTTTTTATTTCCTTTTTGTGTTTAGTTTGTTTTTTTCTTCTCCTTTCTATCTTGTTTTTGCTTTCTTTTTTTCTGCAATGAATACAACATTTACACAAAAAATTTCACTTTACGCATTAAAAATTCAACTTGTTTCGTCTTTGGGTGTTAATAATTGATGCCCCAACATTATTTGACAATTTCATTGCCATGGCTGGGATTTATTCAGCATTCGTTGTTTATAGATTGTTCGTCCTTTTAGGCCTTTTGCATGTTGTTGGTGAGTGGCGTTTTGGAGTAGGTGTGTGTTTACGTATGCCAATGTTAGCATTAAACCATTTGATTTAAATAAAGCTTAATACGAAAAAGTTTTCACATTTTCCTTTTTGTGTAATTTGCCATGAATTTTTCTGTTATTTGCTAATCCAAGCAAAGATGAAAAGTGGAAATCTTTTTAATCAATTTAAACTTCGCCCAGCCAATAAGCATTTTAATAATTTTAACTTCAAGCACAAAAGTTAGAACCATTTAATTCAACCAGTGTTCGCCCGTCGGTAGAAATTCAACAACAATCGTAGTAATATTGAATTAAGCTATGTCACTTAGTAACCACATGCGTTAAGG
Source organism: Cacoxenus indagator (assembly GCA_035041755.1). NCBI lineage: Eukaryota > Metazoa > Arthropoda > Insecta > Diptera > Drosophilidae > Cacoxenus > Cacoxenus indagator. The sequence goes on from JAWNKX010000665.1 coordinate 2,612,590, forward strand.
TAATTTAATCAGGCGAAGCTTGTGTGTGTGACTTTATTATAGTTGTATGTGTGACAATGTTTAACTATTTCTACGCCTACAATACCTAACTAAGTTTACTAAAAAATATATTGTGGCAAACTGCAAATAAAAACCTGTAGAATGGCACATTTTTTTATCAAAATCTGTTATATGGTTTAGGTGTTAAAGGATGGTAAAGAAAATGTCTTGGCCTATTTATATATAAATACCTCTAAGACGTAATCTCGCCCTTTGGTCATTTTCATCACAACTGTTTACAAAACTGTTACTGGCCCATCTACTCTATCTCCCTCGGAGCTCATTACACCCTATAATAACTGAAAACAGGTGACTGACGTTGTCAACTGACAGACAACAGTTCACAGTCATAGTGGTCACATATATACAGATAATGAAATATTCTAATGGATACATTTCTCAAAACACTTAATCTGCTGCCTTTCAAATTCCATGACCATTTTACTCTTGTTAATGTTCCTTAACGACTTTAGCTACTGACATCGTAAAAAATTTCGTAATTGTTTGAATAGTCAACCTCAGCCCATTTGAACCCACTCAAGCGGACACCCCGTTTTGGTGAAAATGGAAATTTAAACAAACTTAAAGTATTAGGTTAACTTTTCATGTAAAGAGATATTTTCCTTTTCTATTTAGGGTTCAATTTGATAGTCGTCTTCATCATTGAATCTTTAACCTTTTCATTTTTTTCTTCTTATTCTCTTAACAGAGACAAGCTGTGCTGTGTTCGCAGTTGTTGGCAAAAACGGTATACGGCAAACGTAAATACAACAAGCACAACAAACAGCAAATGTCAACAAAATCAAGAATGGTAAATGACGCTATATTTCAAAGAAACTAATATCGCCTAGTTGTCGAAATTTGAACGCGCGCATGAACCACAAAAAACGTGTCTCCATATTAATATACAGATATAGATCTGATAATGCAAAGTAAAGTGAAGCAAAGAAACAATTATAAGCCTTGTCTTGCTTTATGTAATACTTCATTTTGATAGAAACACAAAGTAGTAAAATATGGACAGTTGAAAAAGTGTAACGCAATTGTGCCAATATGTTTCACATCAGAGCCTCGTGAGAGCACACACACACATTTGTTTTTGTATTATGGTTAGCTGTGTACCTCTCTTGCCAACAGTTGACTGCGAGCACAACACAGCTTATCTCTGTTTTTTCGTTTTTTTTTTCTTCCTTTTTTTTCTCACAGGTAGAAACAGCGCAGTGTTTCGTTTGTTTCTCTCATTCCGCAACTTCGCTAAGCAAGCAGTGAGCCGCGTGGATCTTTCAATGCTTGTTGTTGTTGTTATAGATGTTACATTTTCTCGCCTGCTTTGTGCTGCTTTAACATCAATGTATTGGCATAAAACTTATCCTATGCACAGCTCTAGAACAATGCACTTCCAACCATATAATTTTCATTAAAATATTTTGATGTTAAATAGGCTAAAATGCTACCACAAATATCTTGTCTTCGTATTAATATATAGATATTAATTAAATCCAAACCAAAGCATTTTTTTTATATTTTAGTTATCATAACATTTTTTGAAACTGAATAATAAAATGACAATCATTTCTAAACTTGCTACCAATCTTTACTTCTTCATTATGCGCACTCTCGGCACTCTCGCAGTTGAAGTGTTCACTTCTACTTATATTTTTTTAAATCTTATGAATTTGAAAGCTCTTTTAAGAAGAAGCGAATCACCGCCAAGGTGTCAGAGTTGCTTACATATTACAAATTCTTGTAGTTATTATCTAAGTCCAGACAATACTATAAAATATGTACTGATACAAATTAACGCACTTGCGGTTCTTGCACAACAACCGGCTTCTTATAAGTCAGCCAAACCTAGTTGAGTTTGCTTACAACTCGCAAATTAGAAACAGATTATTTCTAGACGGAGTGTGTCTGGGAAGTAATATACAGATATATTTTTTACACGAGCATCGTGTTTGTAATACAGAGCAATTAATCGAAAGTGCTGTTATTCCTGCACACTTCCAACACTTACGCCAAAAAAGTTTACTTACTCGTACGTAATTTTAAGCCAAACTATAAAAAGTAAAGCGACTTGAAGTGCCCTTCAACATTGCATTGGCAACACTTGACCGCACTTTTCAAAATAATTATGAAGGAATGGCTAGCAAATGGCGGCGAACTAGGCTTTTAACGTCTTCCTGTTTGATGAAATTTATGCGTTTTAGATTTTTGGATGGCGAATTTTTTGAACTAAGCCAAAAACAAACAAAAAGAACTGCTGACGGCGTTTCCGTTGACATTTATTTTGATTTATGTACGAATATAGTAACATGCGGCCAAAGAACGGACCCAACCAGACGCAAGTGTAAGCAACAAATAGCATTGCGTCCTGTTTTGGACGACGACAATGAATGAGCGAAAAAAGGACTTTTAGTGCAACCACAAAACGAACTAACTAAAATGCGAAATGAATGAAGGAGCGAACGAATGAGCTGAACAGCACTGAACCAAAGCGATTCGAATACAGGAACAGGAACAGGAACTTGGAGAAAAAAAACAACAACAAAACAACAACAAATGGCAAACTTGCTGATTTCCTGTTTTGGGTGACTGACCCTCTTGGTGTGTGTGTGTGTGTGTGTGTGTGTGTTTTGTGGCAGCCATTTTTAGTGGCCATGGGTTTATTGAAACAAACGCACATTCCGTAAAAGGCTTTTTTGTGTGCGCGCAGCTAATCAATGCGAAGTCCTATCCCATATTAGCCAATAGAGCTGGCGAGTTGGGTCCTAAAGAGCCAAGTGGAGTTGAGTTGGGTGCATCATGCAGCCTGTTGCCAAATGCTGGACAAAAAGTGTGGCATTTTTTGGGGTTTTGTGGGTGCGACTGCAACCCAACAGCGACGCCCACTTTTATATGCACATGCTAATAACCTTAATGGCAGCAATAAAATATCCATTCATATTCGCAAACAAGTTAGACCGAAAGCTGCGCTCAATGTGGGTTGAACCAGTGAAAACAGTACGAGCCAAACCGGGGCCGCCGATCTGAGCGAGGACGAGCGTAAAACCACAGCCCACAACAACAAAGTGGCGTGGTGATGCTGTGGGCAAAAGAGCTGCGTGGGGTGAATGAATGAGTGAATGAGATTTTGGTCTGGCATGCCAACAAGCAAAAAAGATTGGCACCACAAAACTACAACTACAACTACAACTACAACTACGATTACGAATGCTACAAATGCGGGTGTCACAATTCAAAGTGTTAGGGCTATGCACCCCACTCAAACAACCGCTTAGATCAGTAAAGATATGCCTCTATGCTCTCTATAGTTGGGTGAGTGTGTGCATAATAAATTTCGTTTTGTGTAATGATGTTGGAGCTGCTGCACCATGGATGAGGGGCCAACGAAGTCTCTGCTTACAAATAAATTCTAAAGCCACAAAGCAGACAAACAGGACACACACACACACACACACACACACACATGCACACAGGCAAACAAACACAAACAGAGTGAGTACGAGCAACTTGCATACTCATTGATGAAGGGGCGCATAGAATGAGAATTTGGACAGATAAATGGACCGACAACGTACAAGTGCCGGATCGACTTCCGCGCTGGCCAAGCACTGATAAAAACTTCATTTGAGTCGATTTGAAAAGTTTTTGGCATTTAGAATTTCCAACTCGAATTGTTGTTTCACCATCAGCCGCCCAAAGTGAAATGCAAAATAACAACAAAAACAGCAAAAAGTAGATTTTTTTTCTCGCCTCGTTCCGCTTCTACTCTCAACTTGACCAAAATAAAATTTGGCAGAAACATTGAAAGTGCTGAGTGCAATCAAAAAGAAGAAGTGAAAGAAAGACCATAAAAAAGAAAATGCGCCAAAATGAATAGCGTCGCTGTCGCCGATCAAATGGCAGCCGCTGGCGCTGCCGCCAGCTTCAACGAGTCGAATGCATTTTTAATAAAGTTGGCGCTTCATTTTTCGGTGCAAAATAGTTTTTCACTGCATATATTTTTATCGTCTTTTATTATCATTTTTTTGTTGCTGTTGTTTGTTTTGCCAGTTCAAGTAGCGTCTGGCTTGTTTGTTCCTTATGCGCCCTTTTTGTTAAATATTCATAGAGCTTTATTACTATTTGCTTAGTTTGAAGTACGCGGCTAATCTGCAAGTTGCTTGCATTGTTGAATCGACAAGATGAAAAGGTAGGTGGAGTAGGAAAAGGATTAGCTCAAAGTGAATAGTGTTTAATGCATTGAAATGTAGTCGCTTTGATGTGTCTATGGGCACTGATGTTGATTTAAAAAGAACACTGAGATATGACGTTAGCAATATACATAGAATTACAGGGAAAACTCAGCTGATTCATGAAGTAATAAGTAACTTGCACATTGCTTCAGTTATATGAAATGTTACTGTTATAGAGCGCTCCAGTGATACAAAATATATAATTATAACGCTGAATAGCCAACAGAACAGAAAGAAACTACTGTGGTCGATCTAGAATTTTCAACGCCATGAACTGTGCAATGGCTAAGTACGCGAAGTGTGCTGCTGGATAGTTACTTCTCGACTCCGGTCATATAACGAACAACTTGAAAATACTTCTCAAGGTGTAATACACCAGGTTTCATAAACAAAAATGAAACACCTTTGCAACTGACAAAGACAAACTATAGCAACTGAATAAGAAAGAGAAAATTTCAACTAAGGACACATTTCCATGACCACTAAGTGGTATTACGCCGTATTTCTAATCTACGTTACTCATCCGCGTTATTGTTTAAAGCTAAAAACTTCAATGCAAGTAAACTACTTGCTCTTTAGCTACATATTCCAAAACTTGTACGAAAGTAACTTGTGCCTCTTACCACCGTATTGCTGTTGAGTAAGCTCAGGTCATCCATATTTAGAAAATGCACTTTTGGTATATCGCTTAATCGAATATGATAAATATTTTGGTTGCATTACTTAGACCAATGAAATATAGTATACTGTAAATATGTACCTTAGCAAATAACTTAACTCTTGTAGTCAAACTAGGCTTCGCTTAGAGTTAGAAACTCAACGACTATAGCGACAATATCTTTATAGAGCGCCGATCATGCAAACAACGTATTCAAAACGCACAGAGAACAGGTGGGAATTGTAGCTAAGAAGGTAAAAAAATGTAGATTGTTGCGTTTTTTCAATCTCATTTAAAAACTCAAAAATGTTTAGTCACTTAATACGAGTTTATTCAATATTCAGCCATTGCTAACATAACCCAATAGTGAGAGAAATCATGTGACGTTTAATTTCTATTCTTCTCTCACACGTTTCGCTTCCTAATATCTAACTAATTTTTATTAAAAAGTATATTGTGCACATCTGCAATTGAAAACCTATTGAATGGTATATTTTTTATTAAAATCGGTTGTATGGTTTAGGTGTAAAATAGTGGTAAAGAAAATGTCTTGGCCTACTTACATATGGATCGTCTGTTACCATGACTCTACCCATGTAATACCAACCAAAAACAAAAACATTTCATGGATCGAAAATCTTCGCAACAATTACATAAGTAGTCTGATATTTATCAGCTATTATCTTATTAATGACAATAAACAATCCTTGATTTTATTAAGGATTCTATAAACATTGATTGCTCTTTGCATGGCTCGCCAAATTAACGGTGAACCATACTAATCAGTGTTCTGTGATGACTGAGATTTGCAGAATTCCAATTAGGATTCAAACAGTCGTACCGCATAATTTTCATTTCCAAACTAAAGTAGAATTATGTATTTTGAAAATTAGTTAAAACCCAATATGCAACTCATTAAACAGAAATTTCCAATTCAACTGCCCAAACCAAACATTCGGTCACAAACTAAGCTAAACTAAATTCATTTTCCACATGAACGACGATTAAAACTAGAAGCAAATTACCCCCGAGAGCTTCAAAATTCAAATTTCTCTAAAACAGATTTACGCATTTGCCGAAATGTGTGCGCTCTGCAATTACAATTCAAAATTATCAAGCAACTATCATCGTGCAGCCTTCAGAACTGCACTGAACGAAAATTCTTTGTGCTTATTAACGCACATTATCATAACGAATTTAAAATTAACAAATTTCGCAACACTTTAAAGGTTTCAATTACAAACACGAAATTGCACTTGTGCTAGCCGTCGCTGCCACCGACATCAACAAAATCAGCACTTTCCGAGTAGCAGCAATAAATATAGCAAGCAACAACAACAACGATGAATTCGATGCGAAATTCGACCGGCAAGTAAGGGTATGAGCATTGAGTTCAGTAACAGAGCAGAGGTGGTACTACGCGTATGATGTAATAACATGAAACCACTTTTCTGTTGTTATTCTATGGTAAAGCTATACTAAAAATGGACACATAGACATGACCAGAACTTGACTGTATGTTGTAGTAATATGACTTAGTTGTGCTTAAGGAAGTGATGAAGAGAAACAGCAAAAATGTGAACACAAAATTAGGACATATCCACTTCGAGATGAGTAAAGTAGTGATATCACTTATACAAAGTTGTTTGGATCGTCCAAAAAAAAGGACATTTGAATTGGAAGACGCACTACGTCAAGACGGGTGTCTTTGTAAATTTTTTTAATTAAGAGATACTCATGGCGAGCTCCTTGTATGTATACCACAACTTGACAAGAGTAAAAGTTGTAAAGTAGTAGAACGCTCGATGTTTCAAAATGTTCGTCTTTAACTTGACATGTAAACATGATCGAAAGAAGAGAGAATAATGAAAAAGTGTCAAGTAGGCATATTCATACAATTGAGTCTCAAATATGATGGATTCTATAACAAGAAAGTATATGTGAATGTGCTTAGCACTCATGAGCTTCTGCTGTGTATCGCGCGTCTTTTTTTTTTTTTATTTGTTCCCGCCCACCGTGGGGATTGAATGACGACCACTGGGACCGGCTAAGCTACCGAGTCGACGTACTCATTGAGGCAGGAAAATAACAGGCAGGCAACAACAGTATGTGGCAAGCGAACCGAACGACTTCGTATGGCTTCATGCGCGAGTCGATGAATTTTTTTTGATTGTATGCGAGAGTAACGCTATGCAAAATTTCACGCTACTGAAACCAAAGATGCTCATTGAGAAATATAGTCAACAACTTATTTAAAGTAAACTGTTATAATATAGATACTACAGCAGCACTACTCACACAACTGAAGTAGAAGCTTACAATTATAACGTGTATATAGATAGTCCCGTTAATTCTGTATATATTCAGAATAGTATTCAGACCACACTATTACAAATAGAGTTCCAATCTGAGCACTTAAAAGCATTTCTCCTTTTTTCTTTCAATTTAATTTGCAACATACCGCGTTTAAAGACGTTAACACATCCCAGCAAAATTAAAAAATAAATAAAAATGCAACGTAATAAAAATTTGCGAATAACATTGGCAACCCTTTAATAATATTGAGATACCTTTGGCCTAAGCCGATGATGCCGGTAGTCAAACTCCTTCTCTTTCACTTTCTCGCTCTTCCGTTGCTGTTTGTTTATAATGTTAAAATCCTGTTTATTGGATTCAATGGTTTGTTAATTGCCAATTTCAACTCAAACCCTTTCAATTGGTTCGGCTCGATTCGGTTGAATTGAGTGCGGCGCGTATTTCAACTAACAAAGGACCCAAATATATATATACACACACACACACACAAACTTGCGGAGGGTATGTGAAGTAGCAGGGGTGGAAATGGTAGCCGAAACAGAAGGCAGCGCAGCGCAACCACAAAATCTACGTGTACGAGAAGTAGCTCAAAGGGGTATCGCACACCGAGGAAAAAGAGCGGAAGTGAAATAGAGAGAGAGAGAGATAAAAAGGAAAGCAAGCCAACAGCAGTAGCAACATTCTAATAATTTTCAAACGTTGCCACTATAAAATTCATTAGACAAAGACCCCGACCCAGGCATAGACCCTGACCAGAACCAAGATTCGTCTTGATATCGTAGGCTATGCGAGTGCGACTAAGCCATTTAGTGGTGACATTTGCAATGACATCAACGACATGCATCGAGCCGTGGGAAAGAGAAGGCAAAAGGGTCATAAACAAACGACAACGACACGAACAGTTGAGTTCCAAAAACAACACAAGCACAAAGAAACGCCGGCATTGATGGACGATGAGCGAACGAGCGAACAAACGAACGAACGAACGAGCAAGCGAGTAAGCGTTTGAACGAACACAAACACCTGTAAAAGTACTTGAGTCTGTAACAGACAGATGGAGAGACGAACAAATGGTTCTGTTGTACCTGCATTAAGTAACCGAGCCGACACAGCAGTGAAGTTCGAATATTTCAAACAAAATTTATTCGCGAAAATTTCGAAAATATTTCAATGAAATGATATTACAGTTTAAACATATTAAATGGTTTTATTAATTCTATGTATCAGAAACACAAGTCTTCGTTTTAGTTTTCTTAATAGACAAATCATCTATGACAGGGTAGTTAAAGTGCTGAAACCACCCGCTTAAAGGTACTACTCGCTCATATTAGCACTAAAATTATGTATATTAGTGACGCCAAAGAATGAATTACTCGAAACTCGATCTACAGTTGCCATGGGATCATTTTTTTATATATTGGATTTTAAAGTAAAGAAAGCGCTACACTAAGGCGGACATCGCAAAGTGTATTAGTTTTGCAACGCAGTGCGAAGTTCTGTATATTAAAACAAGGATACAGTTTTAAGGAAAAATTAGAAGCAATAAGAGCTTGGAGCTATCAATTTATAATAATGCAGTTAATAGAACTACGAACACCCTAATAAGATCAAGTTCCCACATTAATTTTATCGGCTCTTAATACCTTAGTGGCATTAGCTGGAAACGACAAAAAAGAAGCATCAAAGAACAATTAAAGAATACAGTATATACCGGTTAAATGCATTTTCCGCATCAAATGCTTAACATTTTGTACACTTTTAATAAAACAAAAACCCATAAACATTTACCTACATTGTCGACTTGTCATTTATGCCGTAACCCCCACCATATCTTTATTTACTCTACAGTAAACAAACTAGTAGTAGGCTACCCAATACTACTTGAACAAGCTACAAAAGATCTGCCAACTTCATTACATTGCAGGCTATGTCAAGAAGTTGATCAAAACAACTTACACGGAATTATACTGAAACAGGCCCTGTAGTCACCCTACCCATTAAATTGTCAATGATCTCTAAGTTCGTAATCTGTCATAAATGCTTGCTTCACTGATTACAACGAATGATTCTACCACATTACGACTCTTGTGGTAGTAAAATAATTGTTATCTAATATTATACTCATTTTCAAACTTTCGGTCGGCTGGTTATGGTCGGGCAAGTCAGGCCGACATACTGTAGATAACCGACGACTACCGTTATACGCGCGCACGCCGCAATAAAATACCAAGAGCCTCGGGCGGGACTGGCAAAGTTTTCTGTCGCCGTAGCAGTCGTTGTCTTCTCTGTTGTCGTTGTTGTTGTTGTTGTTGTTTGGGTCAGGTTCGTTTGCGCCTTTATTCATTCGTCCGCTCGTCTGGTCATGAAAATTCCTTTACTGTGAAAAGGTGTCATAAAATTAGCGCCGTACATAAAAAGTGGGCAGATCCATTTTTTCACATTTTTTTCTTTTTGCTTGTCGAAATCGTTCCCCGCATCGCTTAACTCGTCTTCTTCTGTATTTATTTAAGTTAATCCGTTGCCCTTGCCACCTGTCAAAATGAAGTTGTATCTGGGCTCAAGTTTATGTTGTATTTGTTGTCCAGTAAACCAGTTCAAACCGGTCGCCAGCCCAAAGTCGATCCCCTCTAAGTAGTGAGCATTTTCATGTTATTGCATTTTTATTGGCATTGACGTAGGCTTGGAAGTTCTACTGCTGTTCACTCCTATCAATTTGGTAGCACCATAATTTCCCAATTGTGTGAGTGAGTGTGCTGTGTGGAATTCAATTAAGCAACTAACAAATAACAACCAAGCAGGCGGTTTTAAGAGATAAAAAACACAGCACTAAATCAAGTAGAAATGCAACGAAATTGTCGTAAAATGAAACAAAACCCAACAAGATAAATAAATTTTATCTTAAATGTGCATCGTAAATAAAATGTGAAAGCAGTTCGGCAGCCGGAGATACGAATTACTCATTAGACTAAAAAGTGTTCGTTTGTAACAAACGCAACGAATAAACACAAACATTCAAAGCATGCACTTGTAAAATGTAAAATGTTATGGGTCGGCTATCAAAGCTTTGACATTACTGAGAAAATAAAAAATAAAAAAATAAAAATAAAAATTAACTTGGAGTCGTAGGCGTTCACTTATATTGTTAGCCGCTGTCTCTGAAATCTTGTAGTGAATCGTGCTACTTCAAATTCTTGTCTCAGCATTTAAGTATGTAACCTGAACAGCTTTTTTTAAGGAATAGTTTTTCCGTTTTCGGTTTCAACGTTAGCGTTCATATTTTTTCTATACATTTCATTTGCCATTCCTCTTGTGAGCATAGGTCCACCAACTTTTAAATAGCCAAGATTTGCGTTGGTTACGTTCATCGAATTGTTTGTCCGCTACCAGAACAGCGCCACCACAGGTCGTTAGAGGGCGGTGTGAGGTGGTACTTTTTATGTGAAATATCTTTGGTTTCAGTAGAGTAACATTTTGAACGTATCGTAACGGTCGCATATAATCAAATATTGTAACGCTCACATAGAATAAAACAACATCACGCAGCTTCAGGAGGTCTTAAGTGTGCTGGCAAATGGTTTGGTAACTTAACATATCCTCACCTATCCCAATCTACTCTAAAAGTGTTTGCCCTACAAATACAACGCTCTGAATGAATCTCAAGTATCTGCCGTAGTTGCTGGTTCAGTTACCAGGTTACGATTGGCGCTTTACTATATATCGATATCGCATGCATATTGGTTTACCTCAATTACAACATTTAATATCGCATAACTCAGTTAAGGAAAACCAATTTTCCAAAAACTTGAAAGACTTGTACACGCTAGGCCAAGTATCATGCCCTCATTTTCGATCACATGTTTTCATTGCCTCGGCAACTATGGTAGAATCTTTATAAAACGCTTTTCCACAAGGTTTCACGCCCATACTCACCCACATTGCCACCGAAAACAATATAGAAATAGAAACCAATTCCAACGAAAAAATGCACAAAAGAAGGAGGAACAAGAATATGACATGATGGAAATGTCTTTATCGAACAGGCAACGAAAATTGACAAGAGCAAGTCAATCAGGCGAACAAATCGACAGTCGACAGACAGACTAACCGACAAGACTGACAGGAACAACAGGAACAGGAAACTGAAAACTGGCAACAGACAAGCGTTACAAATGTGTGTATGGTGTAGTGGATATAAAAAAATAAATAAATAAATATAAATAAAATAAAAAAACGGAGCATACAAAAAACTGAACAATGAAAAGGAAATATGCGAAATGTCAAAAGCATAGAATAATTCGCAATGGAAAAGTGCGAAAGAAGCAAAGTCAGTCATACATAATTCAATAAGACACATTCATTCTTTGCCGTTTCATCTACTTTCATTTTTGTCAAGCGCACAGGATATGTCACGCTAGGATATCAAAAATGTTGACGACCATTACCCCGCGCTCGTCATTTTCGAAACAAGCGAATTTTTTGCGTGAGATTTTCGCGTTTCTCACAAGAAAGTTGCGCAACTCGTCAATTGCGGCAAAGGCTGCCTGCCTCCCTGTCTACGAGTAACTGCCTCATAGGCAAATCTAAGTTGACAACGCGTTTCCGTTTCAGCGCACATCCGTCAGCGACTACTCAAACGCAGCAGCGACCGACGACTTTTGCGGCAAAATTCAAACACTTCAAGATGCCTTGCAGCGCCTTTCGCGTTTTATAAGTCACTCCTCTTGTTATTTGTCTATTTTCTTTCCAATTTCCAAACAATTTAAAAAAAATATTTCATGACATTTTTCCGTTTCTTCTCGCGTTTTGCTGCTCGGTCGTTAAATGCCTGAGCATCTTTTAAAGCGCCCCGGCTAAGCGGATATTTCAACACGAATGCGTGGTATTCGCTTATCCCTGGTGGCGACGTCAAATTGTCAAATGCAAAATTGATTTGTAGCCAACGAGTGGTTCATATTTTATCACACACACAACCCCCCCCGCGCGCGCGCTAATGTTACTTGGCAATCAGCTTTGACTTTTACAGTAAGCAGCACCTTAAGATATACTAAATCAAGCGTAGCAAACGCTAACTCAGCGGAGCATCCGAAAGTAATTCGTGTTCAATGCTGTTACAGGCTTTGTGAATCTCGAAAGTTGTTTATGCATAACCCTAACTACTAACAAGATATCCGTTCCCAATGGGCACCTCAAATAACTGTGGGCTAAAAACGCACCAATAAAGCAAACTCAAAGAAAGTTGTGAAAAAAGTATACTTTTTTTTCCTGAAATCATACCTTGGGGAGCCAGTCAATGTTTCTTACGGTGTTTTGTTGTTTGCATTCTTTATTTTATGCCCCATTAAATAATAGCACCAATGATGTGATAAGCCCGAACGAGTGGCTTACTTAGCTCTGCGAAAGTGATGACACTTTTTTATTACGCATACAAGCGGGGCGTCAAGCCAAAATATATTTTCATTTAAACTGCAATGACTGGTTCATGACTGGTTTAACTGTCGACAGGTTATATGGATATTAGAGACAAGATGATATCTTAGCAATTTAAAGGGACATCAAAGAAATAACTAGAATATTATCGTGCCGGTAAACATTCTACAATTTTCGCAAAATATGATAAAAATATCTCTGATATGAATGGCTTCTTTCACACTTCTTCTGTAAAGGTGAATTCTTATTTCAAGAATCGAATCTAACCTAAATCTAATCTATATAAAATCAATATATAACTACGTCAACACATTTTTTGAAATCAAGCTAATGCTATTATAGACAGAACGTAATAATATGAAAAATATGTCAATGGAAAGCTATAGTTGTGTAGATGTGCACAAAATAGTTTAATTGTTAAAAAAGTTATGTCTAAGCACATTAAAAAGTCTTTTAAAAAAAAAGTGATATTGCAACAACAAAATATCATACATGCGCTGGCTATATAATAGCTCGGAAATGCAAGAGACAGTGCGAGTGAGTGTTATGTAGAGTGTGAGTGGAGAAGAGTATGCGTGATGGAGAGTATGAGTAAAGGAGAATTAGTATGATTGAGAGTGCGAGTAAAGGAGAGTGAGCGTCAAAGAGTTCTACGAAGCTGGCGCTCGCAATATAACAGTTCTGAGTGAACATTCTTTGCTGTTTCTCCTTCTTACTTTTTGACAATATCCTGATAAACTAAATAAACTAAATAAAGCTCTCTGTGTGGTCGAATTTCGACCAGAGGGCGAAAAACTAGTGTAGATAATTACGATACGAAATTGACAGGTAAAAAAAATTTCAAAAACATTTAAAAAAGGGGTGAAAAAATTATGTTTACGCTTATGTATGAGGACGAGGAAATGCGCAACTTTTAAAAAAAGGCGAACGTGAAATTTGGCAATTAAAAAGATATAATTATTTATTTTGAGAATCATGCTAAGAAAATTTAGTTTTCGGTAAGTATCTACTAATGCAAGGTGGCAAGCTGCTGCAAAAGAAGAAGAAAGTCAAGTACAGCGCACACAGCGAACACAAGATGCTCGAGAGCGCAGTAAGTTTTACTTTTATTCAAATTGTTGGAAATGGTCTTTTTTTTATTTTATTTTTTTTTTTTTTGTTCAGCCTGACGAAGCGAACAGGGATTCAGCTAGTTTACTATATTTTTAAAGTTAAAAAATCAAACTTCATCATCGTAGAATCGAGATATATCTGAAGCAACATCCTGTTCTCTGCATGTCGGCAGTCATAGATGTGTCTAGCCTAGACGACAATGTTATCTATTTATGTGTGGATTTTTATGAACCCACCACATTAAACTGAGCTGAACAGAACCTTAAACTTTATAATCTTAAACTCTCTACTAAATCAACCTAATATTTCGGATTTAATCTGCTAGGCAGTCTGGTTAGGTTTTGCTTAATTTTGTTGTATTTCTTATTGTTACTCTGCATGCTTTTGTCTGTCGCAGAAACTTCTTTTAAATTGCCGTCGGCGCTCTGGCGTGGTACACAACGCTAAGCTTAAGCAGCTAGCTACATGCTGTCACATTAGAACACTTCAAAAGTGTTGTTTGCAACGCGAAAGTGCTTGTATGTTAACTTGGTAACAAATGCGTAAGTCTTTTAAATCCGCACATTTCCGCTGTCCCCTCAGCTAACTGTCAATTTGTTTTAATACACGGAACCGTGCTGTCTTCTTGTCGTGTCGCTTCGATGAAGCGGCATCGTGTTACTTTGGCCTGTTCGGAGCTGGAGCTCCTGAACTCATTTAACATTCAACGGTTGCGCATAAAATGCGATTTTAATCACTTTCCGTTTTGCTTTTTGTCTATAAATCGCGGGTCTTTCACGCGGTGGCTTGGGCTTGCGGGCTGGATTGCTTTAAGCATTCGCCAAGAACAAGACTTGCCGCCGTGCCTTTAATTTTCATGCCTTTATTTTTTTAATAAATTTTATATATTTTTTAATTTATTCAAATACTGAGATCGGCACGCACACATGTACAGTGCCAAGTCGTAGTCAATGTTGTTGTCGCAGTCAATGTTGATGTAATTTTTATGCTGATTGCGAATTTCCCCATTTCCGGTTCCTGGTTGGTCGTCTGTGTCTATTTCTTCGCAAGCTGCAAGACACCTCATGACGCCGTTATATTATATAATGTACTCGTAAAGCATTTCATACTTCTTCCCTGTTCGTATTCATTATTATTATGATTATTATTATAATAAAACATATTGTTTTAATGGCGTGTGATTATTTGCTGAGTGCGGTCTCCGGCGTACGGTTCGCCTCGTCATGTATACATTTTAATCAGCAGATTTTAATTTAATTTGATTTAATACGAGCATGAGTGCGGCTTGTTTGAGTGCTGTCTAAGTGGGTTTTTCTTTCTCACTCTGTGTACTAATCCCGAGAATTATGAGTCTGGTTTATTGTCTGCCTCTATTGTTCTCTCGATACAATTACAGCCGATTTTGTTGTTTCGCTGTGGTTCATTATAAATAATTTTAGTACTCCAACTCTTAATTCTATGAGTTTTTTTTTTTTTTTTTTGAATGCATAACAAATCATTTAATTGCTTACAGGTAAAACACGCTGTAAGTGCACATTTAATTGGATTCTGTTCAACAAGACGAGAAAGCTATAATCCCCTTATCGATGGGGATTAAGAAACCAGCAAATATTCAATGAAAATTTTGACAATTTCCGAGAATTGTTCTGGTCAGTAAATAAGGTTGCCGTAACAAAAGCAATAATTGAACAAAAACAGCACAGTCAATTTGATTAGGCTAGGTTAGGCAAAAGAGGCGAATTTTGACAACGTTAAATACAACTCTTGTTTAACTCCAAGCATTTAAACTATAGTACTGCCAATTGCGATAGTCCTAATACTGCGCTCTTTTTCACTGCATTACTCGTATAAGTCAGATGCCCCCGCGAAATACGAGACTAACTTTTGCTCCACATGCAACTCACAATGCTGGTGATTGCAATAAAAATCCACTTAAGAGAGTTAAAAAAAAAATATTTTACACTATTCCTTTAGCTCCAATATGCAGATGTATTTTATTGTAATGACACTGAGCATTACACACTTAGTTATTTACCCACGCATTGTTATTTAGTTAGACAAAATTAAAATTTTGGGAGTTTAGGATTTGAACCACGACTTCTGGGACCGCAGACTTAGTACACTTCTTCTAGGTTACCGTGCCCTAGTGTTTGATTGTGTGCGAGTCGTACAATGTATAATTTTGATTTATTATTATACTAGCAAACCCGATAAATGTTGTTTTGCCCTCTCTAGTATGTGGTGCACACCTGACGCATGCTTAATGCTCTTTGTCTGTGCTGTATTCATAAGAGCGCATTCACTGCCTTAGCAAATATCTGCTCACGCTCTATATGCAAGCAACTCATGAACAAGCATAGCTGAAACAACGAAAAAACGTACAGAAGTCTTGTGCTTGTGATTGTTTTAAAAAAATTTAATACTAAAAAAAGTATATTTGCCTTTAAATACTGAAAAAAAAAAATATGCCTCGACCTTCCTACGGTAATTAACTACATTTTAAAACAAAAAAAAGCCAATTTGGTAAAAAGTTATGCGCAGCAGAGGGAAATACAGACTTTTTGCAATTTTGTTTTATTTATATAGATTATATGTGAGCGTTACAATGTTTGATTGTATGCGAGCGTCACGCTTGTAAAATTGTACCCTACTGAAATCAAAGATGTTTTTAAGGTTCCGTACTTTTGAGTGAAAAAATGAAATATTATAGAATTACTTGTGTGTCGGTCTGCTCCACTTTTACAGCCAAATTGTTTCAAATCTACAAGCCCGGTGAAGTTGTTTCATATAACAAATGTAATGTTGAAAAGGTGTCAAATATATTTTTTTTTTATAATTTTAAATTAAATCGTTTTAAAGTAATTTTAAAAAGTAGATTAAACACCCTCCTGATTAACGAAAGTATTGAGTCTAAAATTTAAAAAAATAAAATAAAATAGTTGTTTACTCATAGGTT
This sequence comes from Cacoxenus indagator, assembly GCA_035041755.1. Lineage (NCBI taxonomy): Eukaryota > Metazoa > Arthropoda > Insecta > Diptera > Drosophilidae > Cacoxenus > Cacoxenus indagator. The sequence goes on from JAWNKX010000665.1 coordinate 2,629,334, forward strand.
GCGGGAGAATTATAAGAAGTCTATAGTCTGAACATGACATACTAAAAAGTAAAGAGTCACTCAATAAAAAAAAAAATATTATAAAAATAATTGTATGATTGGCTGATTTATTAAGTGAGCATTGCATCAGTTACTTTTTAACCAAATGAGTGGATATGAATGAATATTTCATACGGTTTGATTAAGTGAGTACAGAGTACAAAGAAAACCGAAAATATAATCGATAAAATATTCAACGTACGGAACCCACTCCACACGAGTTCAACGCACATTCAACACATCACACATTTTATGATGGTTTCGTTGTACTAAGACCGTTTTAGGTCCTCTGTTAACAATCATGTTTAGCCAATCCTTAGGGCGGCTTTAAATTGAATCCATATTGAATGAGGTTACATATTCAAAATTTTGTAAGGATTGATTCAACTAAAAATTAACCTGGCAGATATAGTAACTAAAACTTATATCGGCGCATTTTTCCGTCCCGCGTTATGTGCTTTAGATGGACCGAAGCAATTTCTAGTTAGCCAGTTCAAATTAGAAAATCAAAAGAAGCGAAATAACAAAGTAATAAAAATCTTTTTTAAGATATAGTCTCGTAAAAGTATTTACGAATACTTAGAATGAAATTCCCGTGAAAATATAAAACGAATTGTGAACAGCTGCCCTTGAAAGTCTATTGCGCAGAGCGCTGATCTACGACAAGTGTGGCGCAGGTAATGGATAAATGAACAAAATGCCGATGAAAGCCAAATAAATCCTAAACCAAATAAAAGAGGAACCCAACACCCTACCTAGCCTAGCAGTGGAAACCTGCAGTGTAAACAAACCGAGGCACAAAAAATTCCAAGCGATAAAAGATCGCTGTGCTGAGCATTGAAACCCATTTTCCAGAACTAAGAGTAGTCGAAGTAGAAAGGAAAGCAGCTACGATCCCAGCCGATGCATTTGGCATTCGACACTCAACCAGAGGTTGAAAGACCGACTGCTGTTTTATTTGTGTTTGATAAATAGTTTGTTCCACAGATTAGATTTGCGCTACAAACAAAACTGATTTAAGTGAATAGACAAATAGAAAAGCCGAGTGAGAGAGCAGCGTAGAAATGAAGGAAGCCATGCTGTAGCTAGCCATAGCTGAGAAACCAGCCCATTGTAAAAAAAAAAATAGGGGTGGAGAACCTCAACAAAGCAAAAAAAAAAAAATAAATAAATAAATAAAATAAAAAGTAAAAATAAAAAAAAAAGCAGCCTCATTAGATTCTGTTGAGTACGAAGTGGTCGTCGTTATCGTTGGCAGCTGCTGTCTACCGCTGCTGCTCATGTCCTGACTGGTCGTCGCAGAATAGCGCCGCTAATGATGGGCACGTCGAAACAGCTGATGATGATAATAGTAAGTAAAATAATTTAATTCTTCATTTTTTCTCTCTCTCTCTCTCTCTCTCTCTCTCTCTCTCTCTCTCTCTCTATCTCTCTCTCTCTCATCTCCCTCTCTTACTTCGTCTTCTGCAGCTACAGACAGCGCTCATATTTTGAGCGGCTCAATGTGAACAATGCGCGTTGACGAGCAGTCGCTCGGCTATACGAGTCAGATCCTCCTTCTTGGCACATGTTGCATGTGCTTTGCTTATTTCAGCAAAGAAAAAAATATAATAAAATAAAATAAAAACAAAAGTAAAACAGAATAAGAAAAAACAAGAAATCATTTATTATCTTTATTGAACATTTATTTAACATGTCCTTTGCCACTTCGCCGGCTTCATGCGCTCACTACTTACTGCTTATTATGACGTCGTCTGTCGTCTGTCGTCTGCCGTCTTGTGTTCTGCAGGACATGCCGGCTTCTGTTTAATTTTAATTTCCTCCGGTGCGGCATTTTTATTGTATGGTGCGCGTCTTTTTTGCACCTTGCACTTTATCCTGTTGCGTGTATGTCCTTTGTACTTCATTCGGTTGGAACAAATCAACCAGACGGCCTACGATCCGACCATCAGACAGTACGGACATCCCTTCCTCGTGACTTCACTCTCGACAGCTGTTTGGCGAGTTCATTCGCTTTCGCTCACTCGTCTGTAATTTCGATTGTCTTCTTTTCTTTTACTTGCTTACCTTTGTAATTTTTGTTTTGATTCCAATCATTTGGCTTTCTTTACTTCCACCTTTTTATTTTATTTATTTATTTATTTTTGTATTTTTTGTATTCCTCGTCTGTTTGCTGTTCTTCTTATCGCGCCCTTTCTCTGCACTTACCTGTGCCACTGGCTCGGTTCTCTCACAGTTATTTAAATTTGTCCTGTGGTTTCGTGTGCTGTCAATCATCTGTTGCGGTTCTGTCAGTTCCTCGGTCGGTCTCTATACAGACATTCCGTCCGTCCCTATTGTCTTCGGCAATTGCTATTTAGTCTTGCGGTATTTCCTACATGTGGCGTTGTGAAAACTCAGTTATGAATCTTATTATTTTTCCACTGGACTCTGACGTTCTACAAAGTGTTTCCATCGTTGTGGTTATTGTGTGTGGTCTGTAAATCTCCTTCAGAATTATAGCAGTGGTTGAGGTTGTTCTCTGTAAGATCAGCTTTAATGCAGCACGGTTACAAAAGTGTGTGGTTTTAAATTAATCATTTTCAACCTTTAAACCAATTTTAAAAGGTTTTAAAATTATCCGACTACCAGCAGCATGACCACCTCAAAGTGGTTAACAATGGATCTTCGTAAGCCTCAGTTAAACAGTGCGCCGTCCCAACAACTGAAGTGTGACAGTGCCCTACTATATATTGAGTCTCTAATACATTTTTCAGTTTTAATACAATATCTATGTTTAGAGGTTAAGTTATTATTCAAAAATTATTCAAAAAAAAAAAATTGATCAACAAAGAAGAAGTAAAATAAATTGTCAGTTGTCTGCAAATATTTAATATTAAAGTGCGCATGGTACCTATATTAGGTTACTACAACTACCACTGTAGTATAATTTGCATACTCAAACCAACCAATTTAGGAAGTGAAGTCTGTCAGTAAAGTCCACTAGAAATTCTTGTATGCCTTCTATGGTCCACATACGCAATAAAGTGAATAGAAGCAGATTAGGCTAGGTTATAGAAGGTTACTGCGTTTGCTTGAACCTATAGCACGTTGCTCTTACGTAAACCGTGCTTGGAAATAACGTATAGATATTGGCAACCATGTCTCCGCTCGTTTCGAACTAAGTTCCTACATATCTGCTTGTTCCAAATTATTAAATCTAGTTCTCTAGAGCGTGAGGCCACCAGCTGTCATTTCATTTAAGAGGCCTCGTTTTGGCAACTTTTGCAGTAATCACAGTAAAACCGCTTCGCATAGTCCCCTCTTAGAAAGTATCATGTTACGACTGGCATTACTTTGTGTAGGAAATTCTTGCGGCCTTTGCGGCACTCAATCCCGTCTGTTTTCGTGAAGTGTTCTTTTATTGTGTGCTTGCAAGAAAAGCAAGCGACATGCTTATTCCCTTTGTGAGAGAGGCTTGCTCAGATAATGTTTGCTCCTTATTTGAATGGTAGTTGAGGATTTCTTTGTAGCAATATACTATTAATAGTGTAGTAAGTTTTTATCTAATCGTGATTGCTTAGTTGAGTACACTGATACATATCCAGTCAATCCAATGATGGCAGTCTTTAAACGCATTTTTTTGACGCTGATACCTAAACATCTGTTGAAATGCTGTTCAATTAACTTTAAAAAAAATATACTGAACGGTATCGCTACGCCCATCAACCCCCACAAGCACTCGACCATAGAAGCCAGGCGAGAAAAGGAAGCCCGAATGGGCAACGATATCATATAATTCTCTACCAGCTCAAACCAAATCAGGCCTCAATCACCCTCATATCCACCTCACCACACGGCGCACATGTCATGATGCATTTTGCGCGCCTTGCAAGCTGAACAGTGGATAGTCGAGCAGCACGTGCGAAAATCCCTGTATTTTTGTTACGTAAGTTAGAGAGAGAGAGAAAGAGAGAGAGAGAGAGAGAGAGAGAGAGATGTTTCGCAAGCCATATAGGAAGTAAATAATACGGAAGTGAAAAATGTGTGTGCATGCAGAGGGACTAAGTAGGAGAGAGAGAATAGAGTGCTGAGCGTGGCGTGCAACTGCGCAGGTGCAATGAGAGTATGACAGAATGCAGCTGAGAGCAGGACATGTTGAGTACATGTTGCCCAACGGAAGTGCAAATAATACTGGGAACAAATATAACGAAGAGAGTATGAGATAGAGGTGCGAAGAGCGTTTTTGAGTTCGCGCTCGAATGACTGAGTGCAGGACTGCATGACTGAGTGAATAAATGTTTGAGAGAGTGGGTCTTGTGGAAACGATGATGGTGACGGCGTTGACGATGGCAGTGCGTACCGTTGTAAAAAGTTCCCACTAGGGTGTGTTCACCGCTTGACGCGTGAACGAAGGCACGACTTCTATCCTTATAAATATATATATATATATATATATAATATATATATGTATAATATATGTGTGTGCTTGTGTGTTTGGCTGTTTGTTATGCTGTACTATGTAGTCCTATATTACCCAACGTTCAAATAAAGTTTCTCACGCTACCAGCGTCTTATGTGGTTCGTTCTTTCTCCTGCTCCGCCTTCTTCTTGTCCACTGCTGCTGTTTTTCTTTAAAGTTATGTCTTTTTGGGTAATTTTTTCTTTCTGGCTTTTTGAAAACTTAATTTTAAAGTACTTTACCAGAGCACCGCAAGTTTCACAAATGTGGTCTGGCTAGAGTAATGCGCGCGCAACATCGAATTCAATCGCCCGGATTCGTTTGCAAGCAACTTCCGGATTCGTTGGGACTCTTGCAGCAACAACAACATCGCATTTCATTACGTCTAATGCCGCTCGAAATAGAGGGGCTTATATGGTTCGTGGGATTTCGCGCGTTACCACTCTTCTTCACCGAACAGCGAGTTCTCTGTATAACTCTGTCTATATAGAAATGACAAGGCTTAAGCGACAGATGTTGCACGTTGTTGTTGTTGTTGTTCTTTATCTTCTTATTGCAATTGTAGTTGTTGATAGCACTCGTGTCCTGTCGGCAGTCGTAATGCCACTGTCGTTTCTACTGTACTACGCTGTCTCTGCTTTACAGTCTTCTTCAGTCAAATCAAGTTTCCAAGTTCAAAGCGTTAGCCTTGCCTCGTACGCTGGCAGCCGCAACAGCAGCAGCTGCCATTCAAGTACTCGTGACAATTATCGCCACTCTTCATATGCTTTCTTGAGTCCTGTGCCACTTACTCGTACATTTTCTTTCATCGCCGCTTGCTTCTATTTAGCTCTGCGTTGTCTGATCTGCCTTGGTCTGCTCTGCTCCTCTGCTTTGCTCCTCTTGGCGCTTTTTGGTTGAGTTAATTTTCATAAAAATTATTTTAATGCATGCCATAAATGTGAAGTGTTCGCTTGCTTGCTTATTTGCTTGGCTGCAAGATCCTGAGCCCCAATGACTTTGCCTTTGGCTTTGCCATTACCGTCACCTTAACTCTAACTCATTTGCTGGTGTTCACTGCTCATTCCGGCGGCGCTAATCCGTTTTGATAGTATTATTATGGAGTATACTGAGAAGTGGTGTGCAGTTTGGGAGTGTGGATTTTATTCTGGACCTGTAACCTGTAGACTTTCGTCAAGCTCAAATGCGTTTATCTGAATACTTCAGTAACTCAGTAGAGGCCCTCCCATTCAACTCCTTCTTATTTAGTACATTTAATTACTGCTGGCCTAAGGTATCATTCTCTAGCTCCCTCTCCTAGAATGGAAAACAACAAAAACAGGTTCATTCTTCATTCATGACACACCCAACTATATAAGACTATCTAAACAATAATTTTTTCATGTCCATCTGTCATGTAACCCTGGTGGAACTGACCTTCAGTTGCTTATATCTTGAACTCTCTGTAAACAACTGAATAGCTAGCTAATCGATTATGCCTTAAATAATATAGAAGGCGAGCAGATAAATACGAACAACTAGAAAACTTGTTTCAACCGCAAAGCTTCTAGAAGTGCTCTTCAACAATAACTCTGTAAACACTACTCAACACTACTGGCATGTAATTACTCTTCAATTTGCTACCCTAAGCAAAGCTAGATTCGCTGCACATCCTTATAGCCAGCACTGAATGTCATCTACAGACTACGCATTAAAAATTAGTTACGCTATTCAAAGAGTGTCAGAGTTGTCAAAATTTTTTACGGTTTCTGCATAGCATTTGGTCATTAAGTGCTTTGTAACAGCTGTGCAGAATTTTGAATTGCTTTACCGTCGAACTGGCAGCGAAATTGGATTTTTCTGATGCTTACTCAATAAATTAATAAAGTTTAATAAATATGCGTGTATATATAAGTAGTAAAATGGCTGCTGACGCCATGTCTACCCTGAGCCACTTCTGGAACTACAAGGCGAGTGAGAAATTTCGAAGCTTAGTGCTTAGTATCAACTGTTATATCTTGTTATATTGATGGATAATGGACCCACTATTATAGAAACATAAACACCCACTGTCCTATCAAGAGCATCAATGCTAGAGGCACAAACCCGGTCTTCAAATACGGATCCAGAAATACAACAGTTTCCCAATCAGCAAAAAAAAATATAAGTATGGGAATTTGTAAGATATCTATCTATCTATATAATAATTTATCACTCAAATCCTTGAAGCCACATCTCGTGGGCATGGCTCAATTTATTTGGCAAATTTTTTTTTTGTTTGTGCTGTTCCGTATTTTGAGGGCGAGGTTTGTATGCATAAAAATATTGAGAAACGTGAGTATGAGCGAATATTTGCGAAGACAGTGAATGCGTTCAATTATGAATACAGCCCTAACCCTAGCGAAGTCGGGCTGGGCGGCTAGTAAGAATTAAATATAAAACATTAAAACTATTATAGAAAATTGAGAGATTCCCAAGGTGAAAAAGCAACTGAAGTTGTAAGACTCTTCTAGGGCAGCAAAGCGATTTGTACAACTGACGACCTTAAGCTTAGGAACTTAATATTGCCTCTGTAATCACGGACCCTTGTTTAGTGGCGGCCTATGTTTTTAGACGTGGTATTCTAAGCCGAATGAATTACGAGAGAAGCAACTCTAACCTAATCCTTAATCACCTCCATCACCCTAAGGATTAAGGAAGAAGTAAGCGCATTCGTTCTAATGATTGTCTTTGGGTGGCTCTCACAACCACGAGCTGATAATGTTAAAACATATTCGTCTTAATCAAGAATATAGAGGTTCATAATGTACGAGGCTTCATGGACTTAAACTAAAGAGTCGATCGAATTACATATACTTAGTTTAGGATATATTTCGACCCTTCCCACCACTAAGAAATGTTTACTTCTTGAAAAACATTCTGTACGACAAAAACTTCATCGATGTGCTAATGCTATAAAATCGTTGTCCTCATTATCCTCGCTCACGCGTAAATCGCTTTTACGGGCTCATCGCATTGAGTTGACACTCAATAAATGCGTTAGCAGACAATCGTTGAACGGGCCAAGCCAAGCAATCAAGAAAGCGCAGAACCAGGACAAAAACCGAAGACAAAAGTCGAGGACCAAAGCCAACTCTACTGCAGAACTCGACGCGTTTTGAACTCATCAATTGACTTTAATGCAGCACAAATCATTTGAAATTCAATAAGAGTTGGCTGAACGAGCCGGGCAACAGGCCAAACGACAATGGCCAAGCGGCGACGTCGTCACGTTAGCTGGCGAGCTACTTTAAAGTCATGAGTCCTAGCACAAAAAAACTAATAAAAAATAAAATAAAATAAAAAACAAAGAAAATCGACCAAAAAAAGAAAAAATCAAAAGAAATAAGGATGTAAGGATAAACAAACTGATTGGCCCAGCAGACGCTGCTATTGCCATGGCTTTTATGTAATGCCAACCAACAACAATAAAGGTATGGAATACAAATAATAAAATAATACTACAAAAATAAATAAATGAAAAAATCCAAAAAATGTACTTCGTTCAAATAATTTCATAAAGCCGACGCGCGGCTGTTGTGGCCTGGGATCCTGTTGATGTTCTACTCTGTGTGCGGTGCCCCGGCATAGTTATGTACGAGCATGTCGTATTGTGCATGCCGCTTTATACTCGTACTCGTCGTACTCGTACTCGTACTCGTCCCTAAAACGTAGCATTTTGCCCGCTGGCATTGGCCGTGTCAAACTCAACTACCTCTACATCATCCTTCGTTGCGAGCGGTTTTTATCCTGCATTCGTGCTTTGACTATTACCGGCTGCGTTTGTGTATCATTCTCGCCTACCCCCCCCCCCCCCCCCTACCATAGCTTTGACGGTCTGTGAGTGCGCTTTTAAACGGGGTCGGGTCAATGTGTGTTTTTTTTTTCTTCTACTCGGCTTTCCCCTCTCTGCGCGTGTTGGGCCTTTTTTATTTTCATTTCAGCACAGCACAGCATAGCACTCGCATTCGAACTCAGTCAGGCGGTCCCGTACGCTTGCCCCTCATTCGCTGATTTGCTCAAGCCTGTTTGCTGCGAAATGTCAAGTTCAGTTCAATAATATTACAACAAAATAAAATTGTGTGTGATGGCAATCACAGAAGTGGAAATCGTTAACATTCCTCAATTGGACGATGAGCTAACATTTTTGAACTGTTCAACTTTGCTCTGTCCTGTGAGGATTGCTTCACCTCGTCGAGTCCTTCTGTGCTGCTTCGCTTGTTCTCATGCTCAGATATTTATTATGTTGTCGATGCTGCTGAACAATGTCTAGCTGTGTGTGTGTGTGTGTGTGTGTGTGTGTGTGTTTGAATGCACGCATCCTGATCCTGATATGGGCTAAATACGTGTATAATGGCAATGGCTGCAGTGTGGTGGCACTGATGATGATGGTGGTTGTGATGGTTTATACTCACGCTAAACTACCCTCACCAAACGCTCCTTCGCCTTATCTGGCTTGCCCTACCGGATTGCTATCAGTTGCAACAAATGAGTTATGAAGTGTGCTTTAAGTTGGATTTTGTGGTCTTTACTTGTTTTCGCCTGCGCCATCGTCGTTGTCGGCGCGTCGTGACGTCGCCCTCGATCTTCGTGATATTTTCTTCGTAGACCTCTTGTCATGTGCCTTAGTACAGGTGTCTGGGCGCAATGTGAGCGCAGTGTAGGAGTGTCACACTGCGACAGCTGCTTATTTTATTTATATTCTAATTTTATAAGCAAAAAAATCGCATAAAGCACCTCAACGTATGCAAAATTGTCGGGTGCTTCGAGTGTATGTGCGTTTGGTGTCCTTTAAGTCTTCATTTTATGGCTTCCTTGCCTGATTTGTAACGCTGTGAGACGTAAACGGTTACGTTGCTTTTTTGCTTTGGTTTGTGTCTCACTCTCATATTTTCTTTTGTATTATTTCATGTGTATTAAACGAGTAACATTTTCATTTTAAATGATTTAAATAGCGATTTGAGGATTTTTCTTTACATTAAAAGATTTTGAATAAAGGAAAATTTAGTATATGCAGAAGGATTATTAAAGTGGTGCCATCCTAATAAAATAATATTTTACAAGGGGAACCCCTACAAAAAGTGCTAATAACTTCCCTGTAAACAATGTTCTTTAGGTAAGGAACATGTTCACTAACTCAGTTTAGTGAGCAACTCTTTTTTGGTCACTCACTCATGAGTAGCCCAACACTAATACATTAATGATAGCAAAGAGAGCGCAAACATCTAAGATTGATCTCTTCCCACATTGTGTATGAAACGAAAATGGAACAAAAACAATAACACGGCTTCATAAAACCAGTTGAACAGAAGAGAGAGCCACACAAACCTTTATATTCTCCCATTCTACTACGCTCACAACATCAACGGCTGTGTGTTGTTATTATTGTTGTAACGTGCACATACTTAACACCTTATGTAACATAAGTTAGAGGCCCGCTTGTTGTAAAAATTTGATTGTGCACATCTAGCGAAGAATACCTTTCAATTGGTATCTTTTTTAATAAAATAGGTTCAGTAGTTTACGCTGGAAACACAATTAATATGTTTGCCATTTAACTATATAAATTGAAGACAGTAACGTATTGAAGTCTAGACTTAAGTTAAATTTAGAGCTGAAAGAAAAAACCATTAACATTAACATTGAACATGTCGAAGATAAATTGTGTGGCCTATTTAGGCAGGATACTTAAGTTGAACAAACTTCTGAAAATTACTCTTATTAAGATTCTATGTTAACTAGTAAGACTAACTAGCCAGGCAATCGCACCAAATAATTCGCATTGTTTTGGACATGCTCCGCAAACACCACTTAAGGTTGACCCCGTGCCTTGAAAGTTGTAATACATTCCAAGGCATTACAGAATTTCATCATTTATACAAATGAGCTGCTATTCATCCTGACACTGGTATTTATACAAAAAGCGATGAGCATTACCAACAGCTTTGTTAACGATATCTTCGAAGGTATTGCTGCTGAGGCCTCGTGGTTGGCTTCCTACAACAAGCGTTCGACCATTACAAATCGTGAAATCGAAACCGCTGTCTGTCTGTTGCTGCCTGATGAATTGGCAAAACACGTCGTCAGCGCAGGTACCAAGGCTGTCACTAAGTACATCAGCTCTAAATAAATTTTCTCTGTTAACCCATGTACTTGTGTACCTTGTACATCATTATACTGTGCATCGCATATCAAGTGCATTCGAGTTGTGCCTTCTTACCTGCTTACCACCTGCTTAACCGAGAGCCTTTCTCATCTGTTTCCATTAAACTAATTCAGCTTTAACGCGCTCTCCTTGACCCAGTCCTTTACACATTTTACACTGAGAAGAATATCGATGCCGCACGATGATGTATGCAACTTCGGCCGTCTCCATCGAATAGCAGAAAAAATGAGTCAGTGTTAATAACGCCAAAAAATCGACAAACTATAACTACACATTGATGACTTGGCGTTTTTCAGGTTATACCTAATAATTCTAGAGTTACTGCGCAAGTGAGACGAGTACGATGAAGGCCTCTCTCAGCGCGCCCACGTAAAAAGTGGCGCCGTCTATTGGTATCAGAAGCTGTTGAAATAGCGCCATGACTCAAAATTAAGGGACAACTGCTTTTTGTATTGAGTACCTATTTGTTGGACTAAATCCTTAATGTAATAAACTTCAAATTTGTGCGAATTGTCGATGTATTGTTGACTATTTTCATGCTTTCCATAAACGGCAGGCACGCATTTTGGGAATTTCAATTTAGTTGTTAGACAAGACCAATAAGCATTCACTTAAAACATAAAAAAGCATTGAATTGCCTTGCCAGGAATTTAATTTCCAACTCCGAAACACTCAACTCAAAGCAGTGCAAAACCTCAGCTGAAGTGAAGTACCAAATGTACTAATCAAAAAAATGACAAAACGCGAACCATTTGCTTAACAAGTTAAATTAGATTATATCGCGTTAGCCTATAAAAAGAGAAGAATGTCAAAGAAGAAAAAAATGAGAATAATACAATAAAATAAATAACAAGCAGCATTTGACAAAGCAGTACATAATTATGCAACCCCGTGCTAGTAAGCGTGTGACCAAGGGTGAGAAACAACCCCAAAGTGAACATTTTAGTGAAAAATTTAGGGGGCCAACTGAATGGCGAAGGACGAAGGGCGAATGGCGAATGGCTAACGCCGACAAAAACGAGAATCACCGCAGATGTTATCAGGCAAACGCTTACGAGTGTCTCTGTTTTCTAGCACAAAAAAAAAAAAAAATTATGAAACACGCGACACAGTTTTTGTCATTTCTTTATGTCCTTTTTGCAGCGAGAATCCTTTCGGAGCGCATTTGGCATGCAGCGCAAGTAGGGGGATTTTCGCACTGAATGCGCACGAAAACTGGCCACTGCCCACTGAGCACTGGTCACTAGTCAAATGCGTGCAACCCTCAATACACAATGTCCTTGCGAAACGGGTTTATGCCAGTTGAAACAGGTTTAAATGACACTCCTCATTCCAATCCAATGTCCTTTGATGCATGCACGCGGCTCAGCACAGCACAGCATCAAGTCAAAGGCTTTGACTGTATTAAAAAGCTTGCTGATGCATATGAGCTCTTAGCTCATGGCTTTGGGCTCGAACCCGTGCCCGTGACAATGTTGCCTGACCGCCCGCTGCCCGCTACCCACTCCCTGTTGCCTGTAGGGTATTAAAAAGTCCGCGTGACATTTTTAAATTAAAGTATGTGCGCACGACGCAGGAACGAACAAACAAATAAACAATAACAACTTGTTACTTGGCTCGGCCACACTCACATGTGTCCACATTCAGAAAGGCACAAAGGACACAAACGACTCGGTGCGTCTCGCCTCGTCTCGTCAGGTCTCGTTTCAGTATGCTCTGTGCCATATCACGCCGTGCCGTGCCGCGCTTCGCCTTCAATTGATTAAAGGATTACGTTGCTGCAGGGTGTTGGTGGCAATGGCGGCGTCAACAGCATCCCATTTCATCCATTCGCCCTTACGTTCATTTTATCCCTGCTCGCCTACCAATGCTGTTGCTTACTGCCATCGTTTGACTCGTCAGCGGTTATGAATGCATAATTTCATTCATTTCTTTCGTTACGTCCTGCCCGAGAGTCCTTTTTATGCATATTTTACGCTGGGACGTACTACTTTAACTTACGCCACTGACTCTGCCCTCATGGCGACTCTTTTGTCATTCCACTTTGTTGTTTTCGTTGTCATAGTCGTCATCGTCATCGTCATCGTCATCGTCGTCGTCTTCTTTGCCGTCATCATCATCGACGACTGCTACTCAATGTATAATGCCTTCATTTTCGTTTAGAGTTGGGGTAACGCCGCAAAAAATCTGGTTTCTAAAACGTTTGCCCTCGTTTCTCATCGCTATCGCCTGCGTCGTCAGCGCCGTGTTTGAAACACCGCAGCTCGCGCTAATATCTACATAAATACATGCAACACGCTGCTTCCGGTGTTGAAAGTTCCATTTTCAAAAGTCCCTTTTTTTCGAACCTTCGAACCACACACACTCACTCGCCATCTCACATGTAGCGCGCTTCCCATTCTTGCTTGTAGCGCTAATGGCTTGTACAGTGGTGCAATGGCTTGATGTTATCTCTTGAAAGTAAGTTGAAAGGAGTATGTTCTTTCGGTAAGATGTAAAAAGTGGTTGCAAGTTAGACTAAAGTCCAGACAATCTAAAGCAATTAGAAGTGAATTAAGTGTTATAAAAAAAATTTAACCGCAAAAGAAACTTTGAAGTTCTCAAAAAAGAGGACGTTTTCCGAAATTATAAAAATTTTGAATGCTAAAAATATTTGAGCATTGTGGCAACATTATTTGCTACTACTCTTATGGCTAATTTAATATTAGTAATTTCTACTTTACTGTTATACTCAGTGAGTAGTGTAACTTCAACTTACTTTAACTTCTACAGTGAAGTAGACATTCGGGACCTCATAAAGTATATATGCCACTCTAAACATTTGTAGACCCTAGAATTACTGGATAGTTTATTTTTGCCTTGTCCATTCCTCTTGGCGTCATAGGGTGTTCACAAGGCTCTTCCATCTTGTGTTGGTTACATTAATCGAATTAAGCGTGGGTGCTTAGCCAGCTATTAACCAGTCCTTGGTGAGGCTAGTGCCAATTGACGCCGCCTTGGAACAGAAGGTGGGAGCGTGCATTTGTGATGTGAATCATGCACCTACCGAGACACTACTGGATAGTACACTTTTCTTAACTAATATCCTTCGTTATAATGGACAGTTGTGAGAATTTTTCTTCAATGGTAAAACGACTCAAAGTTTTACCTTCTTTAATTACTTTGGAGTATTTAAAGGACTTTTTGAAGTTTTTTTCACATTTCAGTTCCGTTATTCTTCACATCCGCGAGTAGTGCCTTGAATCGATTTTCATATAATTTATAATTTGAACGGCGATTCAAAAACAGCCTTCCAAAATAAATTTATGTTTTATGCGAACATTGCTAATTCCTTTAAATCACACCGTCAACCACTGTACCCCTGAGCCATGATGACATTTACCCCCGCCAGTTTCAACATCCGGAAATCGTTTTGGTCGTTCGTGTTTAGTCTCACATTAGCGTTTGCGCCTTTAGCGCAACTGACGGAGTTGACGTAGTTTGCGTTAAGCCCAACCAAGCCAAGCTGATCTGTGCAGAGCGACGACGATGACGCCCAGGGTGGCAGTGGCCCTTCTGGGCTTACTCGTATATGGGCTTAAGTGTCGGTGTGGTGTTGAGACTGGCATGAGTACAATGTTGCGAAGGGTGTCTGCGAATGTTGTTGCCTTTGTTGTTGTTTTCCTTAACGGTTGTGGCTAAAATTTGGCAGCGTTCGTTCCGACCGTTCGTGTTCGGTCGTTCGGTCGTTTCAAATTTGTCTGCCAAAAATAGCCACGCATGAATTCAGGCCAACGAATCGGTCGGTACGTCTCATCTCATCCTGTCATCTTAACGTCTGCCTGTCTGTCTGCCTGTTTGTCTGTCTTTGCTGTCCGTATTGACGCTTATTAATATTTACATTTTTATTTGCGTGCACACCGTTTGTAATTTGCTCCTCCGAACTTGATTAAGCTTTCATTTCTGGCGCTCGTTCATTTTGCACTCTATCGTTGTTTGGTTGGTTAGCTCTATGGCTCTAAGGCCGCCGGAATGGGTGGGTGGCTTGACTGTTTACTTCACTGCATATGGGGTGTTTCTGTGCGCGTTGCTGTTATTGTTATTGCTAATTTTTTCCATTTCGCCTGACTGATACTTTATTGCTTGTATTTTATATTTTTTTATTTGTTTTTTTTTTATTATTTTTTTTTTGTGAACTGGATTCAGCTTGGTTTGCTTTATTTGTTTGTCATATTTTTCGGCAGAAATTGTTCCTTGTAATTTGCGGTCAAAATGCGCGCTAACAGCTCGCGGAAAGGGCGAGGCGTAATGAGGGCCGAACCCTGCTCATAAAGTATGTTTTGTATGGATTTGCTCATACGCTCAATAAATTTGGTACTCTTTTGTTTTAATTGCTCTCACCATTTATGTGTTTTGCCCAATTTTGCCGGAGCTTGTGGGCTCATCAAACATAAATTAAGCTGAGGTTTGGCATGAGTCCTCCGGTCATTGGGCTTTTTAAGTGTCTGCACAAATGCCGTAATGATTTTTAATTAAGTTACTAAAATTTGACTTACTTTATCCTCATGCTTTTCCTCTCGCTCTATCTAATTGCAGGTAAGATGACTTAAGTGGATCCAAAAATGGTAATTAAACTTTAAATTGCTTGAGGGTGTAATGAACGTGCTGCTTTTGACTCTGGACTCAAAAATGTTGTGGTTTTACGGAACCAAAGTTTACGCATTCGTGGTGCCCTGTTCGCACAGTAATTGCACATTAGCCAAATCTGAAATATTACAAAAAGGATAGAGAGCTGCGACCAGTTGCCACAACACCGTGATGTGAACCCTCTCGCCCGTTCCAAACCGCATGTGCACTGCCCAGTCAAGACAGACAAGCGCGCCAAATCGAAACCTAAACCAAAACAAAAGCAATGACTATAATCCTGCCACAAAGCACTCATTTCCCGGATACCAGCTATTTCCTCCGACCAGATTTAGTGGACAGTTACAAATTGTGTCGCCGTACTACAATAACATCGACATAACGGGCTCAGTTTACACCAATCGAATGCAACATATTGAAATAAACAGTGATCTACGACAGTCATAGATAAAGAGAAACATAACAGCTGAGCTACTAATTCCTATTACAAGTCTAGGAGTCTACTAAATGGTTCCCAGTTAATTATCACACCCTTACTGTAAGAATACTTCTTAGCATGAGAAATCTATTCTTACTATTTATTTTACTTAATATCTACCACTTATTTAATACTAATGCTATCAGGTTATAAGAGCATCCACCTAAGTTGAAATCTGTGCTAGAAAAATCAGTCTCTTAGTAGGTTAGGTTAGGCTATAAGGCCTATTATTTCATTTAATGCTTTCTTAGCGCTATCTAAAGACAATCCAAGTTTTTGAGGAGTATAAAAATTGTTATATACTATAAATTGTTTTTACTCTTATGCTGCATTGTAACGGTTAGGTTATAATAGGTATCACTGCCACTGAAACCTCAATAGTGCCATAGATAACGATCCCTGCGCTTAGATAAAGACTTCCTAGCATGTAGCCAAACAAAACGGGAATAGACTCAAATATGGGAATAGTAAGATGAGAGGTGTATATATTTCTTTCTTCTAGATGTATAGTGCTAGGTTCGCGCTGTTGCTTTCAAATGGCTTATGCGATGTATCTTTTGCTCGAAAAATGTACTTACTTTGAATTACTAATTTTAGGAGTCAACATCCGCATTGTTGGTCTTAGGCGTTTTTCAACAGATTTTCATCGAAGTTTGCCAGTACATATTAGACTGATTTTCCAATTGTATCATGCAGCAAACAGCACGTCTCCAGTCTTGACTTTAATTTTTGAATAGTGCCTTCTATTTTGCACCCTTTCTTTTTGCAAGCCTTAAAGTACACTTAAAGCTCTTTCGTGCCTTTTGCCTTTGGCTATTTCTCAACGCTAACATCTCATTGTTACATAGAAGCAATTTACAGCACTTCCTTTGCCTAACCTAAACCCTAACTTTTCATTCCCTACATAAACTGGTACGCAACAGTGCTCATAACCCGGCGCATTTGTCGATAGTCGCCACATTAATTATTTCCAATTTAATTAGTATGACTTGCCATAAACGCCTGCAACCAAATGCCCAAGAAATGCAATTTACGCTCGCAAGAGAAACGGGAACTCAAACCCAATTGCGAATGCTAAATAGCAATTTCGTATTACAATTATGAGCTTGAGTGGAGGGTGCGAGCGGCGAACCTGGTCAGACCAGACCAAGCCAAAAAAGGGTTGGCTTGTCGCTTGCCAATGGTTGGCTACGTACAAACAACGAAACGACGAACAAGAGACGACGCAACACTTGGCTAGTACGTAAAAATGCTGTTCGACTGCAAGACATAAACTACATTTTATTGTACAAAAAGGATACAAAATAGTTTCGACGAAGACGTGCGCACACGCGTGCCACAACGCTGTTGCAAACGAAGCCAACAGCAAAGAGCCACAGCGAAGAAGCAAGCTGCGAATTGTCGTTGCCGGCCAAGAGAAGTAAGAATGAGGGGCGTGCAGGCTCCAAGTCGAGGCGAATGTCGAGTCTACACTACTAGCGCGCTAAAAATAACATAAATATTATTTTGCAGTACACTTGCCACGCTGTGCCACGCCGCATATCCTTCCGCTTTGCTACCGTGTGTCGAGTTGAGTAGAGGCTGCTGTTTTCAACTTGGCGGCGTCGGCAACGCAGCATCTCAATTGCGGATTAATGGTCGCTGCTGTGGCTGCCGCTTGCACGTGCCACAAATACGCGGCAACATGTTGTCGCAAACACCCTACCGCCAGCGCCAACGTGCTGCTGTACACTTGCATACTTCTTTGTTTTTTTTTCTGTTATCGCGTTGACAAGCCGCCTGCCGTTTTCCTGCACTCGATATGTACCCTTACTTCAACTCTATACTACCCTCCAGCGCTAGCCAGTTATTTATATCGCCATCTCTTTCTAATCAGTGTAATAAGCACTTGAATAGTTTCAAATTCATTTTGAATTATTGCGGCGCTCTTCGCAATATTTTATTACATTTAACGCTACTTTTACCGCACTTTGCCATTCATTTGTTGTTGTTGTTGTTATGGTCGTCGTCATTGTTGTGAGAACTGCTGCTATACACGTGTTCTCATATGCCTCTCCCTTTGTTTCCCTTTCTTCTCAGCCCACTCTTCTCTACGTCCGCATCCTTCCTCGTTGTTTGTGTACCTAACCTTCTGGGAAAATCGTGCGCGGCATGCGCTCAAAATCGAAATTCATCGAGTCCATGTCCTTGAACACAAATGTTGCATTTGCTCGCAGCCTCTTGCCGCGTGTTGTTTTCGACTCGCATATGATTTTCGCTCCCCCTCTGCCCGTTACTTGAATTTTTCCACAACTTTTGCATATTTTTGCATTATTAAGTCAAGACTTGTATATGTTATGTAGGGTAAGATTTGTGGTCTCGAGTCTTAAATGAAATCCTAGAGAATCGATTTCAATAGCTTGGCAATTTGCGAAATTTCCTTATGCTGTGTTTGTGTTATTAAAAGTGGCATACAGTTAAAATGTGATTATTTTCCAGGGATGAAGTCATTTTTTTGATTTTGAGATCGTTCAAGTGGACGCAATGATGTATAAAGTATAAGTAGTACATTTTAAAAGAATGGCTGGAAAAACTGAAAGCAAAACAAAAAAAAAAAAAGAAAAGAATAAAATTGTAGAAGGGTCTAAGGATGAAGTCTGCACTTAGAGTTATTAAATTTGGCTTTCGGCAATATAATGGGCAGTATAGTATATATAAATGCGCAATTTCCTGCATCACATACACTTTATTATGGTTAAAGCAAATCTCTAATGCGTGACAGTTCCTGAAATACTTAATACTTTCAGCTGCTTCGTTTAGACTCAAGGCAGATCTCAGTTACCATTACCATTATTAACCATTATTTATTTAATTACCTTTATAAGCAGTAAGCAAAATCAAATGTACAGTTTCAATGTCCTCGCAAGAGAGGGAATCCTGAAAATAGTTTAATTTAATTAAGTTATACAAACCCTAGGGATCATAAGTGCTTTATATATGTGACGTTGTTGTCTGCTGTCAACCGATTGGGCTCAAGTATTCGTCTTCATGCTTAAGAAGTACGGTACACAATTACTATTGTAATATAGACAAAAGTATACAATCGTAGAGGTGGCTGGTGCGCCTTGGGAACCAGTATACGTATGTATTTACTTGCCGAGTTCTTTCTGAAGATGAGATCGGCGGCGTTTAATTCAGTAACATGAAGCCAGACAATCGCTCAAGAGCGCAGAGAGAAAGCTATGGTAGAGCTTTGCGCTGTGCTGGTAAACAATTTTGTGCCAAAAAGCTTGAGCTGTAATGATTACTGCAGCTCCCTAAATCCAGCCTCAACTTAATACATACTTATTACATGCTTTATATAAGCGTCAGCTGTATCTTTGTAATGTGTAACCAAAACTTTGAACGAGATTTTCAGCCTCATATTTTGCTCAGCCTTACCAAAATCTCACCTCCAGTGACCATGAGACCCTTCTCGACTGTTTTAAGACTTTAACTCAACACTCTACGAAATCATGACACCCTTAAACCTAATTTACACGTTTGCGACTTCCTAGTGTGCCTTGACAACCATACACGCACCAGAACACGCACACGAGGATTTCAACCCCCCCACTGAAGACAAAAGCGAGCCAAGAAACCATCAAAAATTCTGACAGTGGACTGAAATTAATATTTTAATTACGATACATTTAACAGACGATTATGCACTTCGATGAGTTTAAGTCGAAATTATAAGGGAAAGCACAGAATTCGTTATGAGGGAGCGCTCTACGGCCAAGAAAACGACCACAATAACAAAAATGCGGGTGCAAAAAAAAAATAAACAAAAAACAAAAACAGGACAGAAAGACAACACGGCAAAAAAATTATATTCGCAACACCCACAAATGTGAGTGCTTACACTTATTATTATTATTATA
The DNA here is from genome assembly GCA_035041755.1 of Cacoxenus indagator. Taxonomy (NCBI): domain Eukaryota; kingdom Metazoa; phylum Arthropoda; class Insecta; order Diptera; family Drosophilidae; genus Cacoxenus; species Cacoxenus indagator. The sequence continues at coordinate 2,649,001 of JAWNKX010000665.1, forward strand.
ATGGGGGCTACTCATACTACTTGGTGCGCAACTCGTTGTTGCTGTTGTTGTTGGTGCCTAACGAGACATTTCCGTTGAACATGAGAAGAAACACACACGCACACAAATCGACTTAATAAAGAGCTCAAGTAGTGTATTTATTGTTTTTTTTTTAATATTTTTTATTTAATTTTTTTTTTTTTTTTTTTTTTGTTGTTGCAATTTATTCTTTATGAGTGAGTGAGTGTGCCAACTCGTGTAGTTCAGGCGTGCAAGTAAAAGAAAAACACTCAAAGTCAACACGATTGTTACGGATAGAGTGAGTGACGAGTAGCCAGTGAAGAGAAGTGCAGTGAAGGGCTTGCGCACAACTTGATTAAGTAGTAAGTAAATCCAGGCAGTCAGGCGATGGCAGCAAAGCATGAATGAAACACTTTTAATTACCGAGTCATGGAGGATGGCGACGACGTCGTTGTTGGATCCATGTAAATAATAACCATCAGCCGACAAACAAGAGCAAGCAGAGCAGCCAAGTGTGCGTGCGTTGTGCAATCAAGACCTGAACCGAACCTAACGCTGAGCCAAGTTAAGCCACTCAATGAAACATCTGTAATTGACAGCTGCTGACTTGAGTTGAGCTCATTTCAAGCAAGCTCGACGCGCAGACAACCCCAGCCATCGCACAGACGGACGAACGAGCGAGCGAGCGAGTGAAACGAACGAACGTCAATACGAACGAACAGCGGCAAGGCAAGTGATGCTGGGCTCTGAAGCGCCGTTGACGATAAACGTACGAGTATAACGAATGAGTGCATAAGTGAGTGTATCCAACGCTTGAGAGTGTATCAAGTATACGAGTCTACGATGCAAGTATAAACTCATCAAGGAATCTCATCGTCCTCATTGTCGTCGTGGTCGTCTGTCGCTCAGGCAAGCGTACCGTGCGCGTACTCGAGTGTCGCCGTTGTTGTCGGCATTATTGTCAACTTCTACTGCGATTTCGATGTCGACGTCGCGTTCTGAGTGTTAATCAAAGCCTTGTTAATTGTTTTGCCAAACGATGTGATTGCCTAATTTGTGATCACCGTTCTTGCTGGGTGGCATATAGCTCATGTAATTATGAATAAAAGGGCAGTCTTTTGGGTAATCAAGCTATGTAAGAGTACTCGAATTCTACAGCCAAAAAACACTGGTGCGGGGGAAATAAAAATATAATACCAGAAAATGAGTCATTTTTTTGTTTTTGTTTTTTTTTTTCAGATAACAAATCAACTTCACTTTATCACATATTTTCCAGTATTATTAATAACCTGTTCATGTCTTACGTATAATCGCGACTTTCTTAAAATTCCGTGGTTTCAGATCAAAAAATTGTCTGAATTTCTGTTTTACAGTCTTCTGAAGAATTCATTTTTACGCCACCAAAGTAAGTCTGAAGTGCTGAGGCAACGTAGATGGTAACCAGTTGGTGCTAGATCCGGACTATAAGCTGGGTGCATTAGCACTTCCCAGCCGAGATACCTTAATTTTTTGCCCTTTCTATTGACCAATTCTGGCCGTTTTTTCTTCAGCGTTTCATTTAGTCTTGTTGCTTGTTGACACTAGAGTTCTGAAATTATCGTTTGCCCAGGTGGGCGAAGCTCATAAGCTCACAGTACTCTTGCAAATGCCACCAAACAACGTTCTCGTAGATAGCATCGGCTTTGCAATGCTTTGGGCAGACTCACCTTTTTCTAAAATTATTGTCAACGCCAGAAAGGGTTCTAAATCATTCCGTAGTATTGAAATTTACCGTCTAACGGAAAAATTTTGAAATTACTCCAAAAAAGTCACTACATCTCACTTTATAATGGCCAAGCGCGTTTACCGATCGGACCGCCCTCGTTTCGAGTGCAATAGGACTTTCCACGCTATTAGCGCACAAACAATACAAGCTAATTAAAATGTATTTAAATAGAAGTGGTAGCGTTTTTTCAAAACCTCCTTTCACCCTCCACACTCATTCAGATGTTACGGAAACACGCCGCCGTCGTCGTCAACAAATCAAGCCCTGCCACACACGGCGCAGACGACATTTTCCTATGACTTTTTCTGTTCGTTTTTCTTATAGCAGCGAAGGACTTGAATGGGTTTGTGTGTGTGTGTGTGTATGTGCATGTGCATTTGTATGTATGCACAAAGCAAGCACGCCTCTGGGGGTTTGTTAGCGCATTGGCCCACAGCTGCAGCGCAGTCCCTCGCCCCTGCCTGAGGCATGTTACACAACAAGTTTGAGCGTTGTTTGCCCACTGGCGTCACTTTAAGCAAAACTCGCACATTGCTCAACTAAGTTGTGTGTGTGTGTGTGTACGAGTGTGTCCTCAACGTTCATCAGTGTAGTGTATCTATGCCTCGTGAGGATGTGCGTGTGTGTGAGTGTGTGAGTGATTTCAACTTTGCGTGTATGTACGCTGACTTGTTCCACACCCACCGGAAATACTTAATAAAAACTTAATTGTCCATGTAACACTTTAGTAGTGTTCTCTTCCCTTTAGCCTTTTCGCATGTGGAAAAACTATTAAAAATTTATTATGTGCGGTCTTAAAAACTTACAAATCACATGCATTAATATGAATGAAGTCGTGTAACCGGTAGCATAGAAGGGTTGTTAAACTATTTTGTTTAAATGTGAACTGCATGTGAGTTTTAAAGGGGGGGAAGACTTGACTTAAATATACCCTTCTCGAATATATCTCTTACATATTATAATATTCACCGCCGAATTTGGAAGTACGATATAAAGTCACATTTATCGGATCATTATTAATATATATATATATATTTTAAACTATGAAAACCAGTCTATGCATGAAGTGGAAGTTATAAGAATATATCTTCGAATAGAACTATTTAAGTCGGACAACAAAGTTTATTTCTTTGCACTGCGAAGTTTATAGTTTCTATCATATGGGTAACATTATCTATTAGCTATATATATAAAACTCGATGTATCTTTGTCTGTTTGTATGTCCGTCCGTTACGGACGCCGAAACCGCTGTGCCGAGTTTGATGAAAATTTCAGCGAATCCTTGTAATAGCCTTAAGAAGGTAACTGCAAACTGTTTGGTGCGAAAAACTCGTCGAATTTGCAAAACACTATGACCAACTCAATTTTCAGATGTTTCTCAAACTGTACAGATACAAATAAAACATAAAAACATAGCAGCATCTGAGAATTTAGTTTGCCGGTAGTGCTGCTCAAACTGTGCAAAGTCTAAATGTTCAAGTATTCGAATGGAAAAAAAAATCAAATAAGTGAAGTGCACAACATGCCAGCCAAAAAGTTAAACACTGGAAGACCAACGAGAAAATTGCAGCAGTAGACAGAGCGCAGAGCTCCTGAAACATCCGAAGAGCGAGCTGTACGCGAAGGCAGCAATGCGCCGAGTTCCTGCTAGTAATATATAGAATTATAATGATAACTGGCTGTTAACACTTTTTCTCCCTTTGTTAGGCTATTTTTCAAATTTATGTAGTTTTATTAGATGCTGTATCGCTATTAATGTGCTTTATTTGATTAATTAGTATTTGTAGCGAGGCGAAGTGGTAACCTCTTAAGATTAGCTACTCAATTAATTATATTAAGATTTATCAAAGATTAAATAATTTCATCATTATCAAGGCCTTCGTTAGAAGCTTCTGTGTTGAAGACAATGTTGACTTATTACTTTGACGGATATGCATTCTCTTTTTCCTGGCCGTGGCTGCTATAGATAGTGACTTCTTGCACAGCTTCATTTTTCCTCCGTGGTTTCTGCTGCTTCGGCTTCCATGAAGACATCTCATCCTTGGCAATGGCAGCCACAACAGCAGCAGCAACGGTTGCAGCACGACGCGGAAGCCGTTCACGCTGATTTGGCATCTGAGAGTGCACCGCCGATGCTACTTTTTCAGCATCGTTTTTTGCCTTCAGTGCCGCTCGAGTTGCCATCGATGTAGCGACTTTCGAAGCTGCCAAGGTGCTTCGGCTCTTGCGAATACCATCCACCACTAGTGGATTCTCCTCGTCAGGCGCGTCAACGACTCCCTTTGGCTGCGACGCTTTTTTAATGGACTTACGCGATTTGCCCATCATGAACAGTTTAGTTTTGCAAAATTTTACTCAAAACTTGTTCAAACTTTCTTAAGCACGAGAATTCTACAAAATCTTTTTTGTGCTAAAATTTTTCCGAAATTCGTTCTTTCACAGCTTTAGTCAATTTGATTGGAAGTAGTGAGGTTTGACGAACGATTAGTGAAACATTGATTACCAAATGTGTAACGATAAAAAAGTCGATACTTTTTCATTGAATGCATTTCTATCGGAAATCAACTCTGTGTTCAAATTGATACGATATCAGTTTAATCTGAAATCCTATTCAAATTTCTTCTTCTTGGGTATTAGTCATCAAATAACTACAATGAACATCGGACCTACAAATTTCCTTTTTTTTTGTAGTAAGTGTCAAATAAACGACGTGTAGCTGGTGGCCTCTTAATTTCTGTTCTTTAAATTTTTTCAGAATTGGTCTCCCTTGACGATACCGCAAACATTGAATTCATCTGCGTCAAGATCGCACTCCTTAATTATAATATTTGTAATACTTTCTTATATATCCCTCCCACATCATGCGACTCTACTTATCTCATGTGGAGGCTATTCAAAATGTATGAAACGTCTTTACGGACCCTGATACTTTGCTTGTTCTGTATGATTTTAATATTCACACTGTAAATGGGATCTCTTCTAGTGAATTCAATATCGTTTTTCCTTCTGTATGCAGAGAGTTCGTAATTATATTGCTGGATCTCTCTCTTCTGGAAATAAACAAAAAAATTTGTTGTCAAAAATAGTATGCTATACCAAAAATTTACTAATTGCCATGCAAATAACTCACTTGCGGGATCCTCACTATTATGAATTACAGAAGCTGACAATCCCAACTTCTCTCTGCATCTGATTCAATTAGTGCTAAGCCAGGCCAAGCTTCTAATTTCAAACATACCAATGTCAACCGTCTTAATTCACTGCTTGCTCTCACGGATTGGCCAATATCAAATTCTTCTTCTGATATTGATACTGCCGTGCGGATCTTCAACACGGCTCTGCTGGAATATATCAATAAGTGTGTCCGCTTTGGTTCTCTAAGAATTTAGTCCGTCTAAAAAATATTAGGAATCATAGGTTATGTCTGTAGCCATGTAGAACGTATACATTAGCTTTGGTATCTGATGCCGACCAAAGAAACTAGGAATAAGTCCAGCTGAGTCCAGTCTACTATATAGCTGGGTGAATTTTGAGACCACATTTAGTCTATAGGAAAAAAAATACAGTTTACAAAAACTAAAAAAAAACACGCTTTAATAGCAAACCGAACTCAAAAGAAATTAGTTTAGGCTTTAGTAAAATTTGTCGCTTTAATTTAATCTTGATGATCCTAGTTAGGTCAGGTCATAGGGACAAAGTTGTCAAGGTATTGTATTGTCATCGGTCATTGATAGCTGTGCAAAATTGCAGTTTAAGCTGACATTTTGAAGTGGCTGAAAATCTCGTCCAAAGATTTCATTAAATATTACAAGCATATAGATGAAGCTTATATGAGGCATGTAAAAATAGGCCTTTTACGATCCCACGTTTGCTTTCTTCAATAACTTTAACCAGATTCTCCAATATCAAAATAAATAACTCTTTAATGACATTAATTTCTTTAATAATCCTGATTTCCCTCGGGAATATAGAACACATAGAGTTTTATTACTTTCAAAAATAACTTCCTTAATTAGATACGCTTACAGCGTATCTGCCCAAAGTTAGGTTAGCCTATTGCATACTTCACCATATACTACTCTGTATGTATTTGTATGTATTTCACTGAACATGAATTTGCTTGCCTCGTGTTAAGTTGCACTTGGCAAAAATATGAGACTCCATCCAATTAATAATGTCTATCAAATTAAAGACAACATTTCACGCCCGTTTACTAATTGAGCTTATGAAGAGGCTCTCGCTTTCACGGCCACTTCACGCCAACCAACGAACCAAACCCCATTCGATTTTCAAGCGCTTCGTAAGGCGGAGAAGAGAGACACTTGAATGTGTGCATTTTTGCAAAACTTCAAAGTTCCGCAGTCATGCCGAGTGAACGGAGAAGTAAACTCTGCGGTGTTGTAAGCGGATCTTAGTCCAGTTCTTGCCAACTGGCAACTGACATTAAGCTGGTGAGTGATTTTTCTGGGCGCTGCACCCCTAGTAACCAACTCGACACGCACGAACATTTCACATTTGATTTCTATGCAATAGAAAAAAAAGGTATTGCTGAAAAAATGAAAAATGAAAAATGAAAAAAAAAACCGAAAAAACACAAAAAGGGCGAACAAATATGTTGGGCTTACAGTAGAAAATGCCCCAAGTGACATTAAGGATAAACAAAAATTAAGCGTATACGTGACGTGTGTGCACACTCGTTGTGAGTTGGACAGAACGGTCAGAGAGGACTGCGGCAAATGGACCTTATATCAGGCGAGATAGTATATTGTGTTTTAGAGAAGCAGAAGAGCAATGCAGGCGTGTAGCATTATCCCTTTCGATTCGCTGTATTATTTTGCTCGTTATTAACATTACTGTTAGGCGGGCATTTAGTATTTCATTCTTTTTCTTTCTTCTTTAGAATTTTTTTCTTGCCTTCTTCACAATATTGTTGTTGTTGTAGAATACTACATGAAAACAGGAACTACCCTCATGCTTAGCAAGTACACCGGAATCATCGCATTCACAGTTGGAGCAGATATCCTTCATGGCTTAGATGGCTTGGTTCGGTTCGGTTCAGTTCGGTTTGGTTTGTCTGGTGCGTTCGTGCGTCTCGAAATAGGTTTTTATTTCATTCATTTTTCATTTCTTGCTTTTTTTTTTCTCTCTTTTTGTATAATTTTGTATTTGCTTGTAATCGAGACTAACCACAATTATTTTTATATTTTTTTAGACGTAATTCAATTTTTGTTGTATTCTTATTTATTTATTTTTTATTTATTCGATAAAGGATCGCATGACGAGTGCAAATTCAGGCATGTTCATTAGTGCGGGCTTAAAAATGCAAACTGGCATATTAAATTTTCTTTTTTTTTCGCAGGAAAAAAGTACATTGAAGTGCCTAACTTATGCTTGGTTTGTTTCGCTCATTTTTTATTCGCATGTGTCTTCATCCGGTCGTGAGTATCGCTGTATTCGCGTAACCATGAATTTAAGGGGCCTCATGACGTCGACTCCAAGCAACTGCATTTAATTGGAGATATTTTCGTTTACGAATAAAATCCCTTTTCGAAAATAGCCAATTAAAAAGCTTGAGATCCAGCTCGTCAAACCTTCTTTTCCGGATTAACATATCATATCATATCATATCAACATTAAGCTATGATATTAGAAATTTTTCATTTAATTTGAAGCCTTTTGACTCCAGTCTTTCATTCAATGATGCGGATAACATATGTATGTACGAATGTTAACTGGTGCCTCAACTTATTAGCTATCAAGCACGCGCCCTGGAGAGATTAGTCCTCATCTATGCAGTGTGAATTCAGTTGAATTTCAGTTTCTTCGACCACTTTATTAACTGTCTGGGGCCCTATAGCGGTTACGAGTACATTTAAAAATAGGTTTTTACTACTACTACTACTACTATTACTACTGCTACTCCATACTACTACTACTACTACTACTTTGAAAAACACATTCCCAGGCTCAGACTAGAATTTAATAACTTTGTACACCAAAGACCTAACATCCACCGAATATACACTTCACTGATGTTGGCAATAGACAAGTAGTTTGCTTAGGAATTTTCATCACTGAAGTTTAATTATTCAACATTAAACATAGGGTGTCTGGATAGACCAGTCATATGAGCAGAGAGCATTTATTCATGTATGAATGAATACTCTTTGCATATAAGAGTCGAGAGAGCAAAACTGTTCGTAAGTGAGTGCAACCTTGAATACTCACAAATGTAAAGGGAATAGTCATGAGTCATGAGCGATCGTCATTATATTGATATGAGCTAAGTTACCTACACGTAGTTAGCAAATGTGTTAAGTTAATTGTTATGAAAATTCATTTATATATACAAAATTAGAAGTTTGTATGTATGTCCGTTATAAACACCGTACCCGCTGGACCGATTTTGATGAAATTTTCAGACAAACTAGAATTACTCTGTTCTACTAATCCTGTGAAGTTTGTTGCGTGAGTATACCGCAAAATTCGGGAAATTCCATTCAATTTATTTGTATGAAATCAATATTGCAATATATTAGTTTGCCGTTGAAAACTATGTCAACTTCAAAATCGAAAGTCTGTCATTTTTGTTCTTGAGCCTGGTAACGAAACGGAAAATTTCGTATATGAACCGGTGTTTCACTGAAGAGAATCAATCAACCCATGCATTTTGTTGAATGTTTCATTTCTTCGCTAATACCGGTAAAGGCAGAACAACGTCTGGCGTGCTACGCTAGTATACTGTAATATTGTAGTTCGACTAAGAGTCAATGAAATTGCTCAGATTTGCACGATTTATCACTGACTTCCTTTAAACCGTATATAAAACATTTTATTTCCATATTCTGGCGTAATTTGAGCGTAAATTGGTTTTCCCAGAATCATTCATACTGTTAATAGTCAACAGCTAACCCAATTTATAGCGTTGATTCCCATGCAGTTTTTGTGTGCTTTTTGCTAAAAATATTCTATCATGAGATTTCAGTGTTAATATATTTTACATGAGAAACGTGTTCTTTTTAAGAATATATTTTCAATCCATCTTATATTGACTGCTTATATTGACTTCGATATACAAAAACTTGTGTTTAGAGGTTTCATTAACCCAAAGATAAGTGCTTAAATCCTAACTTAGCAACCGTACAGGCGCCTACCATTTAAAGAACGTCACAAAAAAACCGTGGTAATTCGACACATTTGCCGTTGCTGGCCCTCATCAACCAAACTTTAATAATACCCATATCAAAGTTATACCAAAAAGTTTCCCTTCACAGGTCCTTAATTAATTTCTTTTGGCAGTTGCTAACTGCATGGCCATCGATGACTATAACGACAACGACAACGCTGGCGATGACGATGACGATGACGTTGGTGATGATTACAATGACTTCGTGTTTGTTCTTTCCTGCGTCGGCTCATACGTACTCTCGAACATCATCAACAGTGCTTCGCTAATTGTCCACAAAAAAAACCAAAAACAAAACAACAACAAAAATAAGAAAGAAACCATCAACTGAGTAGAAAAAATTGTATTTCAATTCAATTTGCGATGCCTATCGTGCCAGTGCCTTGCAAGGATACGAGTACGAGGTACGAGTATTACAATGCGCGACCCACTGTCCGTCCAACTGTCTACTCAGTTATCGTAGCGACGTCAACATCGGCCGACAGCCGATGGTTGATGTTGATTTCAGTTGCCTAGAAACCAATCTATTTTCATTACGAATACAGTCAGTCACTTGTGCTGCGCCCCTCGTTTGATTTGTGTGTTTGTTTGTGGGTTTGCTTGCCTGGAGTTATATTCCAGCTTTCGAAGAGGATTTCCTGTCGGCATACATAGCGTCGTTGCGTTTGTTATCCTGGCTGTTGATGATAAGCCAAAGCATAGAAATCAAATAAAAATAATAGCAAATGGGCTAAATGCTTTTGCGCGTGCTGCAGCGCACCCCAAACAAGGAGAAAAAAAGAGGAAAAACTACACATGCGACTGAAAACGAACAAGAATCAGAACAAGAAGTCCTTACAATGTGCAGCAGCACCCTTGAGGGCCAGTCGCTTTCTAATGCCGGCGTCCTTACGCTTATTTTTTTGTTTCTTTTATATACACCACTGCACGTGACCAAATTATTTTGTATGGTTTCCAGTCATCGAAGTAATTTTCTTCATGTTCATGCGTAGTCGTCAACGTTGTTTTCGTTGTTGTTGTTCGTTGTTGTTGTTGTTCTTCGTTATCCATCCTTCGAGATACTTTTGCGGCTGGTTAGATACGCTGCTGAGATACTCGAGTATGAAGTCGTATAGATTATTGCTCATTGATATATTTATATGTGAATATTTTACCTCTACATCCTCTCACACGACACCCTTTCCCCACCCAGTCAATGCTGACATTATCCTTTTGATGTTGACTTGGCAATGAGGACGATTATCTTTGTGACGTTGTGCAATGCTGTTGTGTGTTATGTCGTCTTAGTCTGCCTGGCTGTCTAACAATTAATTTCCGCCATGATTGGTTTCTTCATCGATATGCACAACAAAGTTTGCTTACAGTTCAACGAAATCTATTAGGATACGACCTCCTATTTGGCATATTTTGCTATGTCAGTGGTCGCTTAGCACACAGTTTCCTAATGAAATTTGCCGCCAATTGTGTTTGATTGGATTTGTTTGAGCAACCATTGATCTTTATGTAAAATGAAACTTGTACTATAACATCTTATTTATGACTGCGTTGTACGTTATTTACGTCTAACTGCTTGGATTTAGTTGACCCAATGCATTGAGTCAAAATACTTTCGAAATAATTTAGTAGTATTTGTGGTGTTTAGTTACGTAGCATTGGTATGTGATACGTACTAATGAATATGAATGAAATCAATAGTGGAAGAATGCGATCTTGAGTTACTTTGAATGAATACAAAATTCAAGATTGGCGGTTCTATTAAAATAATATATGTTTAAGTATGGACCAATGTGTAGTCCACGCGTTAATGTGGCTCAATCTGGTTAGAAAGGCAAAGAATGAAAAGAGTCTGTTTTATGTTTCTAGCTTTGCACTGTTAAAAAACGCTGTCTTAACCAGAAGCTGTAAAGTCCGCATTGCCAGTCTGTTATCAATCTGTAAAGTTTAGTTGTACTTTTGCAAAAGCTTCTACCTTACTAGGTAAAAATGGACACAAAAAATGCTGCTGTAAGTATTTGCAATAATTACTATTTATAAAATGATTTACAAAGGGTTATTTATATATTTAAAAAAAATAAATATATATATAACACACAACCTTTCGAAAAGCAGCGATAAATTCTCTCAAAAATATTGCCCGATATTGAAAATGGATCGCTATGATCGCGTATTGCCTTGAATATAACAGTGTGCCTTAATATTTTAAGGTGAGTTAATAAGGAGGTATTTAATTAAGACAGTGAGAGTTCTGCTTATGTTAGCAACTGTATTAAAAATTCCTTTCACAGACTCTGTTATTATGGGCTTTACAGAGTTTATATTAAATTGATAGAGTGTTGAGAAATGAATGCCATTTGCGCTTCGAACTCCGTCTTGAGGTACAATTTTTTGATTTTTACTAATAACTTACTAATAACTGAGGCCTTTATTTAGGCTAGTGTTGGAAAATGTTTATGTCTTACTTAATTATCAGCTAACTACCTCCTGAAGAATTTATTAATAATCTATAAATATACGATAACCTTTTTTATTTGTTTATAAAAACTTTTTTGAAAATTTCCAAAGATTCGGTGAAGAACTTGCAGAGATTTGCGAACAAACGATCATATTTATATTGTATACTCATCGATAGATAGATTAATACGCGATCCTAACATAAGCCGACATAACGTGTTCAATGCCGAGATCAAATCGCTGAATTTGGTTTTTATAGTTCTTATAATTAACCGTTCTGTATTAATTGTAGAGGTATGAAACAACCAATTAATGTTGACAACAACTGTAAGCGTGTTAATTGAGTGGTTAGAAGGCAAGGGTTAGTTTTCTAAAAATAAACTTGTATTTATAATACGCGTAGTAGAGCGGAAAAGAATATAACATTTTCATGACTGGGAACCGAAATTTCTGGTATATTCGTATGCGCCGCAATATATGTCATAGCTGCAATGCCTATATGGGCAGTGTATGATTGTGACATGTTACGGAATATTTGAATTGTTTTTTCCTGTGTAGCCTACTCATTAATTATTGGCTGGGCTATGTCGATGAGTCAAGGCTTCTGCAATAAAAAATGTTGATATACCTTTTTTTATAAAATTTTGCATAGCGTAACGCTCGCATACAATCAGTTATCGTAATGGGCTCGCGCACGAAGGCATACGAAGTCGTTTGAGTCGCTTTTCACATATAGTTAAAACATTTGCGTCAACTCGGTAGCCGGTAGCCGGTAGCCTAGTGAAAGTGTACTACGAATGCCAGCCCAAATGTCGTCGTTCAATTCCCACGGTGGACGGGAAAAAGACGCGCGGTGCACATCAGTAACTCGTGAGTGCTAAGCACACACATATAGTTGTATATTTAAGTACTAAACAATAAGCCAAAGAGGCAAATTCTAAGTCAGACGGATTACTACGTGAAGATCTCTAAAATTATAAAGATTTACTGTTGCAATTTGTCTTATATTCTGGCTTAGATTGCGAAAAAAAGTATTGAAGAGATTCAAGATTTAAATCTATAATTAATTAGTATACTCAAGACGAGATATGAGTACGAGATATGTTACAAGAAAGCCTTCACATAAGAATGGGTGTAATACATAATCTATTGCAATAACTGAAATTTGAAGTTTGTCTTATAGTAAAGATTTTCAAAATTTAAGTTTCCAGTTTCCAGTTTTGTATTGCATATCTTATCTCTTATTTGTTATACACAAATATATGCAATGAAAATACACTGCGACATAACTATGGTTACTTCACCACCCAAACAGCCACAAAACCTCTTTATATACGATAATCCAATCCATTTCTAATAAATTACAACGTGCAACCAAGCGGGCTATCAAGTTCTTAGCCATTAAATTGATAAATAACCAAAAGTTTAGCCAACTCAAAATACAAGACTACTACAACTTGGATGTTTTAATATGCAGACTAAGGACCGAATGCGAAGGCTCGACCGCCCAACGCCACCCGTCAAGCCACGCCGAACTAAGTCAACATGCTGAGCCTGAAAAATCAACAGGGAACATTTATCAAAGCATTCAAGCATTCGAACATTCACTCATTCACTCATTCACTCATTCAGTCAATGTTTGCGCACACCATTTGATGTCAAGCTGAGGTCGAAGCCGTCACTTCTCAGATGGTGGCGACTGTGATCCATTTAAATTCCAACATAAATTACCGTGACCAGGGGAGTAATACCAACTACAGCGGCTTGATATGGCACAATGTCACTTACGGATGTGCCACCTTTGACAGACGCATTTTGACGCATCATTGGCTGGATGAGCGAACGAACAAATGAACACAGCGAATGAACGACTGAGTGAATACGTTTGAGCGACACTTTCATCTCCTGTATTGACATATTGCCGCATCATTCGTGTCCTTTTCGGGCGCATCTCGTGTTTCGCAAAAAGATATTCGCTCGCTTTCGTTGATTGCTCTTGCTTGCTTTATTTGGTGATTGACACACACGCAGAACGACGACAACAAATAGTCCATGAAAATCGTGTTTACTACCTAACAAATGCTTATTCATCAGATCGGTGCAACGCCCCCTCATCGCTCTACAGCGGAGCGCTTTCACCCTCAACGCAAAAGGTACACTCGGATTTGTTGCTTTTCGCCTACTACTGCTTGACTACAATCACTTTAAATGCTTTCCACGTATTCGCAAGAACATTTAGAGCGCTTTGTCTTATTTAGATATGCATTGTAGTTGTGCCTGCTGGGGTGAACTCGTCGTCACTTCTCTCATTATTGGATTGCGATTGTATTTTGGTCACCCTCGTTCGCCGACGCCTTCCCTCACGGTGTATTTGATAGCGTAAAAAATCGTCGTATCAAACGTAAACGCATTTCACACGCAATTCATTGATTTCTGTTGAACAATATTCTCTGATTTGTTACGGCGATAATCATAATGGACGGTGGCAACTAACACGGAAAGCAGGGCTGAGTTAGAAAATCAGTTTCGTGGCAGGAAAAACAGTGAAAGGCCAAGGCAATCTAAAAAATACATAAAACGAACTTGTAAGTAAAGCATTCCCAAGGAAACTTACTAAACTAAGGATAATGAAAGGCACATATCTACTTGTATAATTGCTATGGTGCGACTTCGATTGTGAAACAGAGTTCGTGATGTTTGGCTCAGACCAATAAATAAATAAACTAGTTGACGCTAATAAATTTTTGCACTAGTGTAAATTTGTCATTACCTTCTGCTAATGTTCGTGGTGAGGTCATTAGAACAAAGTTGTCAAAATCTTTTATTGTCATCAAAACCAACTGTGTGCACCAAATTCGAGATGAATCGGGCAATAAAAAATAGGCAAAATTTCAATTACAAGATTTGAGCCAAAGAGGCTGAGTTAAATAAGAGCGTTTAATAAATAAACAAATGCAGTACTCTTAGCAGAACGCCGTACAGTTCTTTCTTGCATTAAAGTTTAAATATGATTTCGGGAATGTTGACCCAATAGCACGTTCAAAAGATGAGCCACCTGGAACACGAGTTTTCGAACATCTTTTCAATTAAGTGAAGTCAAACTTCAGCTGTTAGGCATCATTTATGCATTTTCCAATTAGTAACCCTTCGGAAAACAGTTACCAATTCAGCGAACAAACCGCCCAGCAACATTCTTGGTGTTCAAATTCTTAGAGCAGCTGTAGAAGCACCAAACAGTCTTCAAAAAACTTCAAGTCATTTTTTATGCTTTGTGCGGACCGAGTATTAATAAAATATATTGCTAGTCGCCGGTTTGAATTCTTGTTTGGACAATGGAAACCTATCAGAACTGAGCTCAAGTTTCCGTAATGTAACTTCCGCTATCTACCTTACACTGACCAGATACAGGATTAATATTATTTCAAAATGTTATTAATCTATTGACAACAACACACTTCCGCCCTAAATTTATAACGCTATTCTCAGAGCGCATATATGGTATGCTGACCAACAACATAACGCAGTTCGCAACGTAAATATTTAGTCATGCAGAGTACACAGGAACTAAAAGATTTTGCAAACAGCATACCAGAGACGATCAACAGCATCCGGCCTGCTATACATCGCTACCAAAACTCTACGCCCTTCAAATGTGAGTACATCGTCGCATAACAAGCGTCAGCATTAGCAGCAGCGAAGCATCATAAACCAATTTTGCTGAAATTTTCCAATTTGTTTAGTGATTTTAAGTAGTTTAATGGCGAAACTTCAAACTCGTGACAGCCGTCATGTCCGAGAGAGAGTGTCTCCCTTCCACAAACCAACCGAACACGGCGCGGGGATGACGTGACCGTATGCCAAATATTTCTATTTTCTTCTTTTTCGCTGCTGTTTACTTTGAGGGCGCGTCACTCACCACACCATTCATGATGTTAATACAACCCTGGTACGGTTTCTCTTGCTTGGCTGTGTGAATCGCCCCCCGCTTTCAATGACATCAAACTTTTTTTTTGGCTTTTTTTTTGCCTCTTCGACAGTTCTTGTACAACATTTTCTCTATGCTGAGTTTTCCCTACTTTTTGTGATAAATTGTGTTGCTCAAACTTATTACGTAACTGATTTTTCTTGGTCATAGTCGGGGTCGCCCACCTTGGCGTCATCAACAGCACGGTTCTCAGCTCGCAAAAGTTTACTGCCAGAAAATAAAGTTTATTAAATGCTTTACATAAGTGTACTTCGAAGTAAAAGAAGAAGAAAATAGCAAAGAATGTAAACGTTGTTTATGGCGAATTTGGAATACACTGTACGCTCAAAGGAATTTTACTGATTTCAGTGAAGACTTAAGCCAACTACAGTAAGCTTAAGGTCTTTTACTTTTGGTTCTAGTAGCGTAGTACAAAATCAGTATGTCAATGATGTGTTAACAAGAAATTTGCTTTACTGAAGCTATGAGAATGAGTACTTCGTCATCTTTAAATTTTCCTTGAAATTGTCGTATCACCAAACCTGTTCCGTTGCAATGAACAAAAAAAAAGTGTTTAGTGAGCGACGAATATTGCGCACTAAACTTTCGATTTGAATTAAACTTCTTTCATTATTTTTCTTTGACAGACTTTCGATTTCGAATTTGACATACTTTTCAACGGTAAACTGATGAATATTGATTTCATACAAATAAACCAATTTATTTATTTTTCCGGTTTTCGCGTTACAATAACGCCCCCAAACTTCACTGGATTACTCGACAGACTATTCTAGAGTTTCCCTGAAAATTTCATCAAAATTGGTTCAACGATTTCGGCGTCTATAGCGGACATACATAAAGGCATACATACAGATAGACAGACATACTTGCAATTTTATATATAAAGATATATCAGCTTGATAGACGTATATCAAAAAAAAGTAAGAATAGGGTTATACAATCCAGTATTCCAGGAGCTTAAAATTGTCACTGCTTGACGTATGAAAATTTTACTGCTACAAGTCGAAAAGAATTCATATAAATACTTGAAGATGTTCAGTGGCCTTATGTTAGCCCCAAGCTTCATAACAAAATTATATTGCTGTGCACTGCATGAAGCGCATAAGTACGGGTTGCTGGCGCATTGGTTTCTTAGACTTAGAAAAGTTGGTGCTTTGTTTTGAACTCAATCGAAGACTTTTGAGTTGAATATGATTGAAATAATATCTTTGCGTGATTGATTTCAACCTCTTGACTTGCAAGTTGGGTCGCTTATTAAGCTAAGCTGGTCTTGATTGACGGGTTGTCCACTGGGATTTGTGTGTGGCAAGTAATATTTTGGGCTGCGTTGTTTCAAGTATCCCCACACGAATCATTGGGGTAAGATAAGTACATATTAGACGCGCCCGCTCAAATTCAAAGCCGAACTCTTTGCCTTAATCCTATTCATAACTGACAGCAATCAAAAATGCCGATTTAATTGAAATCTTAGACAATGCACAAGTTACTCAGTAAACAAAAACAATAACAATAACAATAACAAACACACCTACAGCTCAGTCGGCAGGTTGAAAACAATGATGCCGCTGTATTTTCAAAGAAAGTCATGAATGAAAGAACCAAAGAAAAGCAAAATTCAACTAATTTGCATATTCGATTTGCATATTTGCACATCAACTGCCTACGAACGCGGCATTTCGCAGGGAATCCGTTGAAAATAACACCGACGACCACCTACCACCAAAACGCTTAGTCGTTCCGTTGTGCGAAAACGATGCAAATTTTGTCATTGAAATTAAATTGATTGCAAATACTGAAGACTGACTTGAAGTGTGCTGAACGAGGTGCTGAAAACAAAGCTTGCCCAGTCAATGTGCAAATCGAAGTGTGCGAATGCGAATGAGAATGAAACTTTTTCAATGTTGTGATTTTTGATAACATGACTTTGGAGTAGAGTGCAGCGGAATGGTGTGGAGTGGTTCGACGATTTTACGCTTGAGCAGAAAATTGCTTGCAATTCATTCGTAGACGTCAACAGTCGTTCTAACATAAAGCATTCATCAAGCGCAATCCACCCATAAAAAAAAACAAGCAACGACGATGTTGCTCGTAAAAGTCAAAGTCATGACAGACAATTGAACTGATATACCCGTAACGTGAAAGGGTTCCGTGTTGTCGTTGTCTGCCATGTGGTAGATTTGTCCAATTGTGCTATTTAATGAAAAATCGTACGCTATACGAATGCATACTAAACGCCTGCTAGACACCCTAATTTCAAGTAAAGCAAGCTCGATGAGTGAGCTGGCAGCCTGGGTAGCATGGTATATTGCAACCCTCACAGAGCGGTATGAGTTGCTTGCATTGATTTCTCTTTTCACTGAATTCAAATTGGAGAGGCTCTGTGCTCACGTGTGTTTGTTTGGCGCCAGTTCATTTAATATCGTAGAGAGATGATAGCATTCTTCAATTGCCATTGTTAACCGAGCATCTCAATGCCCAAAGGGATTTGGATTTGCTTGTATGAGCTTAACTCGTGTAGCTACATGATGGGTTGCACTCAATGTTAGAAAGTGCAGTGTTAATGTGACGTTGTGAAAGCAAATTTGTATTTCCGGTTCAGCTGAAGCTGAATCGAGCATGTTATGCGTAATTTGCAAATTGCAAACTCACTAAATTTATTATGAGCTGTCCAAGCAAGTGCCACGATAACAGAAAAAAAATTCTAATCAAATCCTATAATAATTATATTTTAATAAAGTTCCTATTCAACTCTATTCACTTTATTGCATAAAGATTTTAAAAGAACTGTGAATAAGAAAATGTTTAAAGAACAATGCTACCCTTAAGATTCATCCAGCTTATCCATGCCATAGATGTTAAAAGTAATCGTGACTTCAGCTAACTAAAGCAGTTTCTAGTAAGATACTTGATCCATCTGCACGAATTTTCTTCCAATCATTGACTTCTAAAATTATTAAATTTACTTACTTCGCGTCTCTTTCTCTAATTATCACTTACTTAAGTAGCCTCAGCATTGCTCGGGATTTGTGTAGAGTAAATATTTAGTCCTATTTAGTCGCATTGCGCGATGTTTAGTAGAACACAATCTTATGAGTATGCTTTGCCGACATGCTATTTTTTAATTCTGTTCAAATTCATTCGCTCGCCTTCTTCGTGTTTTGTAGTTGCTTGCATATTTCATACAAAACTATAGTTAATACAAAATAACGAACTGCTTCAAGTGACAGATCTTTGATCATAACACAGCCTATTATAATTGGTTGGAATATTCCGATTTTCCCGCTAGACTTTCGCACCAAACTTCACTCGATTACTCTCTACACTATTATAGAGTTTCCCTGAAAATTTTATCAAAATCGAACGAGTTGTTCCGTAGTTTGTAGGGAACATACATACTTACGTACTCACATCAACTTTTTGTTACATGTATACAGATACGTTACAACATTTATTAATATTATTATTTTTAATGATAATTAGCCAAGTTTATATGATTAAAATAATAATGACGTGTATTTGAGACAGTTAAATAGATGGGATAGGGGTAAGCGTTTCTAATGCTAGTTGATAATACAGATTTTAGTGAAGTAAAGAAAATTCCGTTACTTGCTCTACCACCAACTTATTGCACTTTGAATAATTCTCTTTCAGATCTATTAAATCTGTCCACTTCCAGAGTCTTTTATTCTCTCTCTCTCTCTCTCTCTCTGTTCCTTTGCCTTCCTCTATGCTTCTTTCATCTATCTACGAATAATTAGAAATTCAATTAAAAAAGGATTAGCACAATCAAAGGAAATGTACTGACTGCGCCTATTCCCACAACTGTCACTGTGAACCAACGCCAACTGCCACCACCGTAAAGATACCACATACAAGCCAATGTTTCCATATCAACATAACTCTAATTACTGTACGGCGACCAAGATTTGATAAAACATTTTGGAAAATGTTACTGGAACGAGTCTGTAGCACACAGACGCGCACGGCAAACATTAAGCATATTGGACAAGTTTGCGGTCACAAAGACGACAACAATAACATCAACAGACACCGAACTCTCCAACTCCATGGACAAACAAGATTGTTTAAACAGTAACACAACAAAACACTTAAGTCCAACACTTTCGATTTGAAGCAACGGGAGTGGGTTCCGAATAAAAACCTAAAAAACTGTAACTGATGCCCGGCACGTGGACGATCCCAGAAAATCCAATGCCTCTTAGACAAGGGCGATAACAAAACCAGTGCGGAAGAGACCTTGAAACAAAAGCAAACGCAGTTTGACGAGGCCGTAGTCTTATAAAGTGAGACAAAATGACTGACATATTCCGAACTATTAAAATATTTGCCTAGAGCGAAGTTTTGTGACTGCTTAGCGATGATGTTACTCGGATGAGGGCGCGACGACGGCCACCAACCAAATATCGTGAAGTATGGGAGTACGAGTATTGAGGCGGCAAAAAGTGTATGATGAAATGAGATGCGGCGATGGGTGAGTGGCACGCGTAAAAATTAGTAAGGGAAATGAAATGCTACAAAATGAGTAGTGAATTATAAAGAATACAAGGTAGGAGGGGTAAGGAGAAGCATCAGCAGACGAGTAACTCGTGCCAACAACAATAGAAAATTAACATAACAATGTGCTGAGACGTAGTGGTAGCGGCGGTGGCAGAGGCAGTGGCAGAGGCAGACGCAATGGCAGCGGCATCACACATCCATCCGCAAAGTGATTTCTTCTTTGAATATCAGGCTGGAAAAAACGCAACTTTGAAAAGATTCAGCGAATACAACAACAACAAGAACAACAACAACAACAAAATTGGAAAAGAAATACTAAAGAAAGAACTTTAAAGTGTTGCCAGTCGCCTGTCGCCTGTCGCCTGTCGCCTGTCGCCGGTCTTCTCTCCACGTAGGGTTGTGTCAGCGAAAGGGGTGAAGACTCGCACGTACACATGTGAATGACAAAAGTACTGTTCAATCGCGAGCAAGTGAATAGTCTGCGCTCAGTGAGATGGAGTACGAGTTCGACAAACGCATAGTCCAAACAGACAGACAGACAGAAAGACAGACAGAGAGACAGCCACAAAGTCGTCGAGTAAAATGGTATCGCCGCACCCTGTCATTATGTGCATTGGCCCTGCTTCATCGTTCGCTTCAAACCAGCTTCAAAATTTCATGGCTGCCTGCGACTACAACGAACCGAACCCCACCACAGTACGACTGTACGGTTGCGCACACACCACGAGTAGAACGAGTTAAGTCTTGTGCATACAATAATTCCCAGCGGGAACTTAATTTACTATGCGTGGCAAGCAAACTGGCAGGACCGGCAGACAATTGGACGGACGAACGGATACCCAACGCTATATTGACTTAGTGTCACAGACATACAGACAGACAGACAGCCATGCCAAACCTAAACCAAACCGACAGCATCACATACTCGTACAACTTCACATGACTTTCTCGAACATGTTAGTTACTATAGATTTGAGTTAGAAGTAGGCTATACGTAACCAAAATTTAAAGATTTCTCTGTATACAATATATTTCCAAATAAATCACTAGCCTGACTAATTGTCAGATAGTTCCTTTGGGGCTTGCGGTATAGCTTAGCGTTGTAGGCAATTTAAAAAAGGTTCTTGTTCTACCAACTGTTTTCAATACTACTACAACTCCATGTCAGATATCAGAGACCCAATTTCAGAGTTAGAAAATCAAGTGCTTTGCATTTCTGTATCAGTATCATTATACGATGTAAATGAGTATTTGGACAGCTCAATTTGGTAGTTAATGTTCATACGATTGTAAATATCAGCTGCAAAGTTAAATGAGAATGGGATTTCTAAGTATTTTCAGTTCTCAAAAAATAAGAATCAAGCATCTACTTAATTATAGTGTTGTAGTACAGTTCCTTTTTTGGTAAGGTTCTACAGAGATTCTCTCAATCAAATGAAATTTTTATTATCAGTTGTAAGTCCAATATAAAAATAAAGTTGCCAGTGATGAATTTTGAACCGTCGCCTTTGTAATTTGACACACTAACCACTGGAGAATTTATTTTTAAAATGGGATTTCATTATTAATTTTTACATTTCGAAGTTATATTTTGAAGATATCGTATATCAGTTCCAGAGTATTTTGTATTTGTCAGCCAGACACGGGTTCAACTTATTACTACAACATCTTCTTATATATAAAAATCAATATTTGTTTGTTCGTATTTTATGCCCTGACATACCGTCCATCTCTTTACCTTGAAACTTTGTTAACTTAGTTCTTGCACTTACGCGAGGATTATAGGGATACTACAATTAGCTTATATCAGGTATATACAAAAAAAAAACGACGCGGTTTGGCGCATTTTGAGTTACCCAATTCATAAACGCCATCCAAAAGTTGTCCATCTGAGTGTTTATCTTGCGAATGGACAAAAAGTCTATTTTACGACAGACACTACATGAAATTTTGTTAATGAACCATTCCACATAATAGTTACAACATTTCTGGCGCTATGTGAAAAAATTGTATTTGTCAAGAGATTATTGCACGTAGAAGTATTAGACATGAAATGCTAGTCTATTCAATTGCACTCTTCAAATTTCAACGTCATTTCCACAATTGTTTCTTTAAAGGCAGCAATGCATTGGTTACCAACCAGCTAGCATACTATAAATATCTGATATCTGGCACAAAAAATCCACCAATCATTTGCTTCGTAATATAAATTTGCCCAAACTGCGCAATGGCACGCGATTGGGAAATCTAATGGAAGCGACAATATTAAATGGAAACTTCAGAGGAGAGAATGTATTACTGGCACGCATTCCAATTCGGATGCAACAGTTCAGTTGAAGCCCTTCCTATTCGTTTGCACTTTGCATTGAACATAAATAAGGCGCAAGGCCAAACATTGGCTATATGTCGATTGGATCTGCAAAATCCACGTTTCTCACGGAGAGAACTTCTCAACCTCTAACCAGTCACCCTATAAAATGCCATGCTATCATTCTGAAATGTGAATGACTGAGTGAGATGAGTTGATTTACTATAGCCCTGACCTTCTGTCCGTTTGGAGGGTTATCGCCCATACAAATCATAGACTTAAATTCTAGTTCCTACTAGGGAAACTTTTTTGTTTGTTGACTTATTGAGCTGGAAGCTGCAGAGACTTTTTAATATACAGTCACGTAAACCCTGAAAATATAATAGATACTCGCATTTCTTGATTATATCTCTCTCTCTCTCTCTCTCTCTCTCTCTCTCTCTCTCTCTCTTGATGGCGCGTCAATGCCTCAGGGCAGTAAGGCCTCCTGAAGAAAAACTTGCCATCTTGCCAGGACCCTCGTTGCGGCTCTCCAGTTTCAGGTTCTTGAACGCATATAAGTCCATCGAGCTTAGTGCTGTGTTGCTGTAGGAATACTGACTATTTCGAGGCTTAAATCGATAATGCAATATAGTTGTGTGCTCAAGTACAAGAGCGACGTTTGCAATTCTTTCCGACCAAGTGTAAAGAATGTTGGCGTAGCTTGTGTTATTTTGCTTTTGGCTCTTCAGCTTTTATTCTTCAAAGGAACACTTTCGTTACGTGTTCTTAACGTTGTCCGCAAAGCCCAAAAGCTGTGCATTTCGCCCAATTTCAATCACGTAAACGTAGGCGCGGATTATTATTTCCGAAGTTCGTGCGAATCTGTATTCCCGCTTACGTCAGCTTATTTCGGTCGTCTGCTGACTTTCTTCTACTGAAACACTGCTCGCCTCTTGCAGCCAGATAAAAAGTTAAGCAAAATCATTTTTGTTTGTTATTTGAGTATCCTTATTTCATTTTTTTTTCTCCATCTTTTTTCGCTTCTTGTTTTCTTTGTTTGCTCCCCTCTCTTCACAACTACGCTGGATTTATTGTGAGCCTGCTTGCCATTGAGTATGTGTGTGCGTAAATATTTTAATAAGTACTTTGAATACGTTTTTATTGTAGCCCTGCTCTTTTTTTATTGTGTGTGTGTGTGTGTGTGTGTGTGCATAAAAAGGGAATTGTTCGCTCAACAGAAGTGTGCCATAGTTTGGCGAAATTACACCAGCCGCCGTATATAATCAGCACAATAATAATGATAATCATAATGTCGATTATCATAATAGTGTGTTAAAAGTTGAGTGCGCACGTGTGTGTGTGCACCCTATGCGGTATGCAAGTGTAGGGGTTGAATCATACTCGTATTTTGAGTAGTAATTTCGCATTTTCAACTATAAATTCTCATGAAGCCAAACATTCCGCGAATAGTTTAAAATTCAACTCGGCTTCCTACACTCACCCTATACCCTTGTGACACTACACAATTCACAGTGTGCAGGGATTTTTTCAAGTGCTTCCAATGGCATTTTGGGTGCTACTCTGCGTCTCTAAATTTGGGTCTTAAGTATGATAAATTGATGGCTTTTGTATGCTTTTGAGTAGAGGTGTGAGCTTATTTTATTGCTAAATTTTTAGGCATGTTTTTAGCTGTATGAAGCGAGCGTCTAGCCAGATAAGAAATGCGAAGAATTCGGAAAAAAAATTCTCTATTCAATTTGATTTCAATAAATTTGTGCTTTGAAAGACATGAATTAACTGAGGGGTCCATTCCTGTTTTTTATTCTCGAAAATCTTTAAGACATACGCATAAGTAACAGGTTATCAAGCCATGAAAAAATGCAACCTTTGAAATAGACCATACTTTAGGAAAACAAAGCGAAAAAGGCAAACTTATAGCACTTCAAATCCACCTATAGGTATATATGAAAACTATACCACAAAATAAACCCAGTGTAAACCCAGAGTCGAACTTCCTTATAACGAAGCTCATCATATGACAAACTAGATTCCGCACGCTTGGTAAGGACTAACATTAAAAATTATCCCACGGGATTTTTTTATGTCCTAAAATTGTGTTCTACATTTATAATTATATATTAATAAGTATGTATTAATACTGCCTACTATCTATATAATACTTGGCAATAACTAAGGAGCTGAAGATGAAATGACTTCCCACATAAAAGCATTTAGTTTAGTTTAAATAGGGCCCTGGGGCCCTAGCTTACCTAGTTACGCCACAACTCACAAACACAAAAGTGAGGAAGAAGCACAGTAGAAACAATGAGAAAACGTACGAAACCTTTTTTGCAAAAACATAATCCTGAGAAAAAACATATTTTACTTTAAAAAAATAAAATATAGATATAGGCCATGACACTCAGTGATAACGTAGCATTCTACTGGTGAAAGAATTTTTAAAATCGGTTGAGCAGTTTCGAAGATTACCTCTAACATCCAAACAAACATTACCACTTCATAATATTAGTATATATAAGCATAGATAGTATAGATTAAATTCAAGTACACAACATTTCTGTATAACGAATTTGCCATATAACGCAGTGATTTTTTTGTTCCGTGTGAATTCGTCATAGCGAAGTTGCACTGTATATGTTTGTATGGCGAATACTACTCCTTAGATTGGACCGGTTCCGACAAATGTACTGCGTAAGATAAAAACAAAGACTAAGTGCTTTCCTTATCTCGTTGATCTAATCCATAACATATATGACAAAGAAGCAACACTATGAGGAATCCCGAGAAAAGATGTAAAAATAACCAAAACTCAAACGCCAAATGTCATTAGAGGAAGACATAGAAAGAAAGGAGCGGCTTTTGGGCCTCTGCTTCATAGTGTCATTAGAACTATGACAAATTTCTTTTTTAACCTTTCCCTTATCACTTTCCAATAAAAACAAACACCGTACTTTAACTCCTGTGATAGAATCTCTGTGAAAAACGTGAAAACTTGATTGATGACAGCGTCACACACACGCAACATTTTCTTCGTAGTATTCGAAAGAGTATTGCGCTTAGCTAACAATGCGACCTTTGGATGGTTTTGCAAAAAACTTCAATTTCAAAAGAAGGACCTTTAACTCATCGTATTTCAAATGGCCACTGAATGCAAATAGCATGCAAAAAGAGCAAAGATTTAGAGTTTTTTTTTTTTCAGAAACCTTTTTTTCTTTATTTCCGTTCCTTTAGACTACCCCATGGCAAACACTCGACGGAATTTCAAACCAATCAAATCACATGTTTAACATAAGAAACAACTCTGGCACACTTACATGCCCACACTGTAACCGGTGTCATCGCTTTTCGCTCAGTCTACTTTTTGAACCCAACAAGCGGGTAAACAACCTGCGCCGCAACGTCACCGAACGCCAAATCACGACGACCGGACTGATGAGAAAAAGAAATCGAATTTCTTAAGCCGAACAGCTGCAAAGCAACTAAGACAATAGGGCTGGGAAAAAAGAACAGGAATATTGTCAGGGGTTATTCGACGAGTATGGGAAGTATGGTCGGATAAGGGAAGTTAGGGCAAAGGGAAGCTACTCAAAAGCGAAAGACATAACAAGCTATAAAGTCGAATCATTGACGCTTCGTTTATAACGCCGTCGGCGTTACAATTGGATTCATTCTATGAGATTAACCCTAAAAACTTGCAAAATCCAATGGAAACACAAAAAGTGAGAGAAACATTTGAATGAAAATAAAGCAAATAGAAATTTCGCCAGACTGCGCTGCGTGTTAAGACTGCAAGTAATGAGAAAAGAAAGTGAGTAAAGTTGGAAGGGCAGTCAAAAAATATTTAAGTAAATGCAATAAAAGTATCAGACAGAAAAGAAGGCACCAACTGTCTAACTCCCACGATCGCAAAATGTATGGCAGGAAGTGTTGTGAACCGTTGACTGCCCAGTGGATAGGTGAGGGTTGCCAATGCACTGAACCAAGTTAAGCTAAGCTACCCTCACTGCAGACGCGCACACACTGCTGAATTATTAATAACTCACGCATGCAACGCCCACTCTTATAGGCAACCACCAACCACCCACCCACTCAGCCGCCATACACACCATACGCACACCCATCTTGGCCTGATGGGCTGCACAAGGGCTGAGTGCACTTTTGCCAAATTTTGATGATGATGCTTTTAACGCCACCACCGTTCATTCTATTAAAATAATTCATAACGCACAACAGACTCGCTCTGCTCTGGACGCCGTGGTCAATCAATTGGCAACAATGGCATACAATTTTTCCAGCAGCGCAAGTTTTTCATTGCCGTGCACAGAAGTGCTTGAAGGGTGCTAACTGCCGAAACCCATTGATTAGAAGAGGCGCTAATATGCGCAAGCAGACGTTTAGAATGCTGTGGGAGTGAGTTTGAGTCTGAGTCTGAGTCTGATTGTGAGTGTGAGTGTTGCCACATTGCATGCATAAATTGAAAGTGTTGCCAAGCTTGTTTCGATTTGTTTTTGTATTGTATGCGCTCGTAGTGCGAGCGCTTCTTCTGCTGCTTCTCTGACGTACGAGTATTTACATTCAATTAGTGTGCATTGCGCGCATGTTAGACACTTCCGGTAGCCAAAATGGGCCGTGGGTTTGCTCTTGGGCCATTGAAGGGCGATTTTGGCATTTGGTTTGGGTAACAGTTGTGCGTTGAATTTTGCATATTTGTGGTGGTCAAGCGGTCTGCTTTGGTTGTTGTTGTTGTTGTTGTTGTTGTTGCCGTGTGCATTCGTGCAAATTGTTTGGCTTTTCCCCCAGCCCCAGTCGCGTAGGGAATTCGACGAACAGGGTTGTTGCCTTGAGTGTGGCTTTCGTTGTGCACGTCGAGGCCTAAATTTGTTTACAATTCTAATAGAGTCGACTGTGAGCATATGTTATACCCCATATCCTTTGGCCCTTTGAACCACATTAAATAGATTTCTATACCCTCCATTGTGGTCGACATGTGCCGTCAATTTTGGAGCGTCGCCAAATTTAACGCGTTTCGCAAACAATGTACTATAGGCTTGTAGCCATTAACACCTCGATTGGCTGTTTTGATTAACTTTGGTCAATTTTGTTGCGCTTAGAGAGTCATTGTATTCGCCAGCTTGACACGGTGGTTATTTTTGATGACAGCGCGCGGGGTACAAATAAAATGAAGCAATTGTGTGCCCGCCAATTCAGTTGGAAGGGTACTGGCATAGGCTTCATGAGTAAAGTGTAAGTCATAATTTTAAATCAGAAGTGTTTATCTACTGAGGATTAGAACTGTGAAAGACTTAGAAAAGTAGCCGCAGTCCTCAGATCTTATAGCTGGCCTTGAAGAGGTAATTCTACTATAGATCGGAGTGCTTCAAGTCTTATGTTACACGTAACTGTTCAGACATTTGAGTTGCTCTTTAAATGGACATGTGTAACCATTTTCTCCCTGTAGCGATAAACCTGTGAATTTGAAGTTCGCGATATGTACAGTCGAACTTCCCTTTAACGAACTTTAATATTACAAAGCCGTCCCTCTTACGCATTGTTATCAAGTACACAGCTTTTTCGAGTATAGCAGTTCAACACATATAACAATAACAATTTTTCCATTTAACGAAATCTTTCTTTGCTCCCGTAAGGATTTGCTATAGGGAAGTTTGACTGTATTAACTTTTTTAATAAATGTCTGCCTATTTCTTTGGTCCCACAACATTTTCTCCTATAACAATCACTATATTGCTTAATTATAATTTAATCCATGAAATTTGTTTCATTTTTGTCATTACAGGTTCGTTTACTAGAAGTATATACTGTAATTAACCTATGCTCCAAGTTTCGCCAAATCTGTTGTAAGTAAATTAGAAATCCAAATATATTTCAGTAATCTAACAAAAATGTTTTGAAAATGACGCTAAGCCCTTAAATCACGTTAAGGAAATATTTACTTGTCGAAACAATTCTTTGTTGTACCCGTTGGCCGTCGTCAATATTCCATTGTGAAAGTAATGAAAAACGTCAAACAAAACAATAGAAAACAAACCGAAGCAAACCAAATGTGCTTCCCTCCTTCGAACGCTCGCACGATATTTCAAGTAGAGTAGGTTCCAATAATTTCCGCTTTAGTTCATTGATATTATGACAGCCGTCGTGAATTCTGAGCGACGACGAAGTAAGAAAACCATATACGGAGAAATGAAAAACGTATTGTTCTTGTAATGTTTTATGAGCAAACACAAATTGGCGACTGTCGAAATAAAATATATATATAAATATTTGTACGAGTTCGTTGAATTAAGATAATTGGAATTGTTGGCATGATAAATAGGCGATTAGTCTCAAGAGTATGTGACTCTTATCGTGTTGTTTGTGCAAAAAAAAATACTGAGAAGAATATATGTAGTTGGAAATA
This sequence comes from Cacoxenus indagator, assembly GCA_035041755.1. NCBI lineage: Eukaryota > Metazoa > Arthropoda > Insecta > Diptera > Drosophilidae > Cacoxenus > Cacoxenus indagator. The sequence goes on from JAWNKX010000665.1 coordinate 2,677,632, forward strand.
GCAAGTTTGACAGTTATATATCTGCATAAGACATCTTAGTATAGTTTATGGATTCTCTGTCTGAGTAGGTGAAATTCTTACAAATGGCAGCTACCTTAAACTAAATAATCGCTTCTCGGCCTCTATGGCTCTGATCAAAAGTGTAGTATCTGTTCTTATCAGCTTAATATCTGATAGTTCTCCTAATGGAGAACAACAAATGTTGAACTGATTTTTGGAATCAGATGGAGGTTAAGGAGCTTGCTCCACTTCCGTCGCACAATCCAGCTCCACTGCATACAATTTCGACTTGCCATCAACGGCTTAACGCTATGAGGTTTCCTTGAGGTTGGTTAGAACTCTCGTACTCTTCCATTGAATTATTTTCCGCCTCTTGATGCTAAAAAATGCAAAAATAAAAAGTATGCATCTCTTATCAATCAGACCTAAGACTGCTACCGTAGCCTAAATCACCCTCTGCACAAACTAGGTTTGTCACCCTCTCAGAATGTAGGCTCTGTCTAGTAGAAGTAGAAACAAGTCTTCACCTCCTTTGCGAGTGTCCGACGGTGGCCAGACTTCGTCTGAACTTATTGAAACAGGACTCTGTGTCATCTGCTCTGATAAGAAACTCTTCAACAAAGAACCTTAAAAAGTTAGAGGCTCTGTTGTTTTAACCAGGGTATAGGATACAGAAGATCCTTTCTGGTCGCAGTGTCCGCTTCCTTTAACAGGAATACCTCTCAACTGCTTGCGGATCCCCAGACCCAGATCGTGGCATGTTCCAAAGGCTAGCTGAGATTCGATCTCTTCCACCTTCTCACGCCTTCTTTATTTATTAATTTAGTTATTTATTTAATTATCTCTTATCAAGAATTTGGTATTTGCAGACAATTTTGGACTATACTAGCAGATACGGTAAACAGACAATCATCAACCTTTCCAAAATTTTATTATAATCGTTTCGGTAGTTTCATAGATTATCTCGTTTGAACATCGTAACACGTGATTTTTATATAATGTATTGAGATATCCTGGAGATATTTTATCACAAATACGGAAATTCTCAGAATGTTCAATCGCTTTGAAGTTTTTTGCAATATTATGCTACCATTCAGGCTAGGAAAATAATGGCTAACCTACGCGAGTAACCAATAAATGTATCTGTACACTGTCATGGCGACTTGCCTGTATATTAAAAAAGTGGATCTTACTGGGGGTTATTGCATAGCATATTACTTTACTCATCACCTATCTCGTGAATTTGTGGTAGTCTGACATTTTCACTCTTTCATTGAGATCGAAGATATGGATTTAAAAGGATTCTACCATATTACGTCAAGATTCAATTCCAACTTGAATGGTTTACGAGTTTTGAGCTAACAATGAAACAAGCTGATGGTTACACTGTAGTTGACTTCACCCGAGTTTCTGTAGAACGTTGGGATGAGGTCTTCTTAATCTAGGAATTGGAGACCTTGCCAGGAGATTGTGCTGCTTCAACAATCATTCATTGTATCTACTGCTAAAGATATACATTTCCTCGACCAACGTGTACAACAGATGGTCACGTGTTATTATATTTTGTATTTCCTTTATGTTTTTAATGTTGGCAAGAATAGTGGTGCCCCATATTTAAATGCCATACTCCACATAATAATGTATGCCATACGGTTAGAAATACTTTGAACTCTGCACTGCTGTGAAATTTTGTAGGCTTCAGACCGCCTATGAAGAGTTCGAATTCTGAGATCAAGTTGCTATTAACGAAAATTACAGACATAGCTGCTGATCTATGACCTTCGCTTCCGTGTGTTCGCATTTTCAAATTCAAATAGTACGTACTTAACTAATGACACAAAAACAGGAAAATGCTTTTCACTCGTTCGCATGCACTTCCGTTACGCAGTACACGTCATCAATATAGGTCGGACCGCTTAGTCCATTGGGAAAACTCGACACGCCTCCTAGCAGCAGCAGAGAAGCCAGCCAAGTAGATTAGATGTCTGTCAACTGTAACACGAACCACAACTGCAATTTCAACAAAGCGCAAAAGACGAAGAGCTATTTAAAGACCATGCAGACCAAGCAGAGGACAAGTCGGATTCAAACATTCGACAATACTCGTATTGACGTGAAAATTTTCCAATTTAACGAACGAAAAGTTGAAGAACAAACAGAACCGGAGGGGAAATTCAGAGTAAGGAAAAACCAGAAGAATCACCAGCACAACGAATTCGAGCGTAGCGCAAACATACACATTAGGAAACGCCTCTCGCCTCGAGTGTAGTTGGTGGAACGCCGAATCCACAACCGAAACTCCAGTTCGATTTCTCCTCATGCCACAGTGCGAGTGTACTCACACTTTTTGTTCTACTCGTTCGGGTAGCCATTTTCACGCAGTCGTTTGGGTGAGGGTTCGCGGGAAACCAATAAATGAAAACTCTGTTCAGCCACAGTAGAAACAATTAGCACTCAAGATTGATGACATTTCGTGTTTGGCAGGGCGAGCAGTTGAATGAATGAATGGCGAGGAGGAGGAAAAAACGAGAAGATAAGAATTCTGGGTCGACCTACTCTCTATCCTTTTGAATGTATGTGTGCATATGTGTGTGTTTAGCTTGGTCTAAGGTTGTCATTTTGACTGGTCTTTTGTCAAAAGCACTAAGATCTGTTGAAGGTAGAGACGGGGAATGAAACTTGTGGGTCTTTGTAGTTCATTTTCTACGATTTCTTTTTTCCTATTTATTGGTTGACTACAGGTCAAATCGTAAAGCAAAATGAGATATGTAGCATGTTAGAGGTAGATGAAGCTGTCAACTTTATTACTTGAGTGTGCAAAGAGGTTAAAGGATTTGCGCTAAGTTGATAGATAGAGAGTGGAAGAAAGCAAGCAACGATGAATGTAACTAAGAAATAATTGATGTTTGTGATGCATTCATATTCATACGATTTATATTAAGAAGTCTCTGTAAGTCTATTCATTGAATAGGCAGTGAACACTTCATGTCTAATTCTGACACGGTAGTAGTACTTGTGACTGGATTTGGGATGTACTTTTTCTAAATGAGACAAATGTATCTTAGATCAGTCCAGCGCATCCACGCTTCCTCAGTTGTTCCTTCACACAGTTAATATCACCCTCGCTCACTGATGCAACTTAAAAATCATATTACATGCAAGGGATTTGTAACTCTTCTGGATATTCTTTATCATTCTAAAATAGTTTATAGCTTTGAATTTTCCAGAAAATTGCAACAAATGAAGGCCAAGCTTCAGTCATCGAGTTTTGCGAGGGTGGAATACTCACCCCTCATAATCACCGTCACCACCGTTAGTCTTAGAGTCTTACTATGAAAGAAACAAAAGACGTGGTGAGCAGATTGTTAAAATCTGATTTCATATTTAAATTCAGCTCTCAAATATACCTAAAATCAGTTCGAAGAAGCTAACGAGATTAGAAAAAGATTTCTGGAGACAACATCTACCCTCTTGCTACAAAAGCCCAAGCATCTTCTGTAGGCAACTCAAAAAGTGCTTGGACATTTGTAGCAAAAGTGCCAGTAATGCCAAATTTCTTTTACTAAGCTCCTGCTGTTTTTTGCTTCTTATTAGGGTTACCACTTCCTTCCATACCTTTTATTAGTTTTCCTATTAAAGTCTAGACAACTGGCCCCAGGATGCATATTGGCACAGTACATATTCTAAAGATACTTCCCCCTTCACTGGCGACTACAATAAAAATCCTGACAAAACGCATCCATCGGTATGAGCATACATATCAGTTTCCTTTACTTGCACATCAGCATGTTCAGAAACACCAAATCCAATGTCAAAGAAATTCATCAGCAAAATAACAACGAAGCATTGACCGAAAGCTAAAATGAACTGAAGCCTTAGAAAAGCAACACGGAGTGACTCTGACATTAGACGCTCATTGTAAATATAAGCATACGAGTATGGTACGAGATGCCTTCGAGTACAGGACAATCTACTCTTCGTGGTAAATTTAATGAAATTAAATGTATCGGAGACACGCACACAGACGGAAAGATAGACGAACAAATAGCTAGAAGTAAAGATGTATGGCACACCATTCAAACTCGAGTTTAGATCCACTTGAGTGATTGAAAATGCTTGCTTGCTGTATTGCTTGCTTGTTTGCTGCTCTTTGTGGAACTGGCTTGCTTGGAACTCCAAAACACAATTGAATCGAAGCCACACCGAATCAAACTGTAACCGCGACATGCACAAACGTCTCCGCATCGTCGGAGTCGCCGCACAAAATCTCAGACGATGAATGCCAGTCAGAGTTTTCCATTGAACTGCATTGAATCGAAACGAAACGAAACGAAACGTCACGTTGAAAGAACCAAAACCAAACCAAACTGAACCAAAGCAAAAGAATACGTTTTCCTATTTGTCTAGCATTATGTTTCACCTTCGTGCTGCTGCCGCCAACCAGCATTCATCATCCATCATCACATGGCATCGAGCAATTCTTTGAAGCATTGCGGAACGCAATTCATCACAGGCAGGTCTCGACTTTGTTGTCTTTCACGTGCTTGCCTGCCTCCCTGCTTGCCTGCTGGCTGACTGGCTGGCCAGGGTTGCTTGGTTTCTGTTACTTGCTGCTTGCTTGGCTTACTCTGGTTAACTGCAGCAGCGGCTGGTGTTTGCAGCAAGTGAGAAAATGTCCCAAGTCAGTACGTGACTAGGAACATTATTGTTTGCTTATCTTCACTTAATTGCTTCTGGCTACACTTAATAACATGGTTTGTAGACAAACCACACTACACTACACTGCGCTGCACTGCACTACACTAGGAAAGTGCCAAGCTATGCCAACAGAGATGTGAACAGAGCATACTTAGCCACCCAGCGAAGTTCGGCTCACTCTAGTCGACGCACGCTATTCCCTCCACCCATTGTAACTTTGTAATTTTAGCCCTCACCACTCATCGTCGTCAATGTTGTCGTTGTATCTACATACAATACTTCGTTGTCGCCGTCATAGTCATAGCCACCACCATCATCATCATCATCAACATCATCAACATCATCATCTTAATCGTCGTCGCCGTCGTCGTCGTCGTGGCATGAAAACAACAACAGTCGTTTCTTTTTTATTGTTATAGTCCACATATTGAGCCCCCCAGGCCCCCATCTGGCATTCCATCTCCACTCCCGCACATTAAACTTCCTTGGTTTTCCAAGTGTTGCTTTCAGTGTATCATTTCCATTGCGTTGGTCGCCTGTTTCTCTTTGGCTTTGCACACTACACTGGGCTGCATTACACTGACGACATAAAGAAGCTTTTGTGGGCGCATACCTTTGGCATTTGATGTGTGGGGAGTGCGTGTGTATCAGGTATTAACACATTCATTTATATTGCATGATTCCGGTGTGCATTTATGGCACCTTGGTTGGTTACATAACTTCATTAAGTAGCTCAAAGTTACAATATCCTGCGTGGAATTCATTTAAGGACTGCTCGTACGAAACCTCTCAATACTGCTAAACACTGTAGCTTCACTGTAGCGCAATTTCCTTTTTATCTTAACTTTTCACTTCCGTGTACTCTTTACCTTATACGAACGTTCAATGAAATCCTTAGTCAGACTCTACGGAACCCAAATGCGAGAGGTCTCTATAGATTTTTAACTTTGGAAATTATATATTATATTTAACAGAAAATGAAATGAAATAAAATAATAATAATGAAATTGCAAATCGTCCCGTCTGGGATATATCACAATCTTAAGTCATAACAAAGCACATTACCAGCTTGACCCACCCTGAGAGGCCCAACCGCCCGGGGGAGCCCAAGCGCTGGAGCTGGCGCTTGAGCTAGGCTGGGAGATGATCTTTAGTATCTTAACGTCGGAGCCACCCGATGATGACCCACCGCCATATGAGCCACCGCTTGACCAACCGCCCGCGGAAGAGCCACTGTCATAACTAGCACCGCCATGACCGCCACCAGCTGAGGATTGCGATATTATTTTGATGATTTTAACGTCACCACCAGCTGAACCGCCATAACCGCCACCGCCGCCACCGCCGCCGCCAGCGGACCAGCCACCACCGCTGCCGCCCTGAGACCAGCCACCAGAACCGCCGCCAGCGGACCAACCACCACCGCTGCCGCCCTGAGACCAGCCACCAGAGCCGCCGCCAGAGCTGCCTCCACTTTCGTGTATAATTTTGATCACTTTGACTTCCGGTGTTGAGCCAGCACTGTATCCATGACCGCCGCCAGAGCCTCCGCCATGACCGCCGCCAGACGACCAACTACCGCCACCGCCACCACCACCGCCAGACCAGCCAGCACTGGCGCTGCCACCAATAAATCCAGCCTGCGCCACGGCACAGACTGCGAATATGCACACTAAGACTTTCATTTTAGCTGGCGTTCGCTTGAAAGTGAAATAAGCAACTGTTGGCTGCCGACAATCTGTGTCGGACTTTTATAGAAACCGCATAATCATCATCGCCATAGAGTAAGTAGGCTTCATCCATGTTGATGATGATGATGATGATGATGATGATGATGATGATGATGGTAATGATAACGATGCTTGGCAATGGTTTCGTTGATTATGTCATACCTTTGGCCCCAAAATCATGCACATTGCCGTGTTACAACAGCTGGCCGACAAGTGGTTTGACGGGACTTGTTTCGGATTTATTTCTTTCATCTGCCTCAGGTTCGGTAGGTCGCCAACACACACTCCAAACGATGGTTGTGGATGAATGGGTTAAAGAGTTGCCACCGCTTTGCGATGCTTTGTTTAGCTGGTTCGTTTTTTTCCGCTTCAACCGTTAGTTTCGCCCATAAGCGCTTTTGCCATTATGACGTAATTCATCTTCATCTTCATCTGTCTTTCTCATTTGTCTATTTCATTTCACCGCGAATCGACTTTTATGACGAAACACGGCAAGGTTTTTACAAACGCTGAGCTTTTTAACGCACTACTTCATATTTCGGGGAGACCCCGTTTGACAATGTCTTCCCCCCAATGTTTTGATTGAAGAAGATCTTGTCACCTTGATCTACATTACATGCAACAACGTAAGATAATAATGGGTTGCTCAACATTATTGAATATACAATAACATGTTAACCGCCTACCCCTCTCTGAGGCTTGTCGTTTTAAAAGTGGGTTATATCCAAATTATAACATTCGATTGAAGGCGCTTTGTCCGAATTTGCTCATTATTACAATTAACTTAATTATTGCAGCAAATCATAGAAAATTCGCTCTTAATTTTTGTGAAATAATTACTGAGGCACCCATCTATCTAAGCTCCATACGTTCCTAAGCTAAAAAATCAGCTATCGGCTATCAGCTATCACTTGCCACGACTCCACTGACTGCTTAAGACATCCAAATAAAACCTAAACTAGGTAAGATAAAAAGAAGAGGCTTACAGACTAGAAAAGATTAAACAATTCGATAATATAATAAGTTTGGACTAATGTGGAACTACAAAAGAACTAAGCCATCGCAGTTATGTCACAAGTATGAACAAGTATGAATAAAACTCTTTTTTAAAATTAAATAAATCTAACTACAAATATAAAAACATGTTTCTTTGTTTTTTTGTATGTATGTATGTCTGTCCGCTATAGGCGCCGAAAACGTTGGACCGATTTCGATGAAATTTTCAGTGACACTCTTGAACAGCCTGTCGAGTAATCCTGTAAACGTACGTTAGTATACCGCGAAGGTCGGGGAAAAAAATAAATAAATTAATTGCCATTGAAAAGTTTGTGAAATTCAAAATCGAAAGTGTGTCAAATACACAAACCGCTTTATTTGTTCATGCGCCTGATGACGGAATGAAGTATGTCGTATATCATAAGTTTCTTCACTCAAGCGAATCAACGCCTGCAGGAAAATACATAGCTTCAATAAAGCAAATTTCGTTTTGATATGCCATTGAAATACTTGATTTATTGAATATTTATTTTCTTCGCTAATACCAGAACTATGTCAGGCGTGCTACGCTAGCTACAAATAAGATTGAAGCTCCATTTCAAATACTCTTCACATTACTTTACATTACGCTCATAATCAGACACCTCATCCAATCATTCCGTGCCCCTCCCTTTGATGACGCTGTTCATTTTGCTCTATTGCGTAATACAATTATTGAAGAAAATTTGCCAAGTGGCTTTTTCGCATACCTATGGGTTGTCACTTCGGAGAACTTTGAGCTTGTAATTACTTTGTCATGCCGCATCTGTCAGCTACATAAATGACGACTGGTAATATTAGCCGTTTACTAAACTCCGTCTTCATTTACGATAATGCTTTATTTAATCTTATAATTTTGGTCATAATTCCTCACTCAATTTAAACAATTTAATTAAGTATGGAAACTTAAAAAAATTATTGATGCATTAACGTGTAGATAATAAATATAAAAGTGGCCTGAATAAGTTACAAGTGTTGGTAAGGTGCGCCAATATATCATTCAAGATGCTTAAAATATATTCGTTTTCCATTTTAATACGGAATATGTATTATAGATACACCGTAAAATGTATTAGGAAAGTAAATACCAGATTAAAACTCCGTTTTTGTAGGTTAATAGTTGCCATAGGGATAATACCAGATTAAAACTCCGTTTTTGTAGGTTAATAGTTGCCATAGGGAGAAGTCTTTGTATAAAAAACAACGCGCCAGGTACCCTCTCCCTGCTCTTCGAGTGATGTGTTGTGACCCGGCGCCGCGTGTTTGCGTTTTCATCGTCTTCTCCTCTTCGCTCTTTGAGTTAAACTTTTTTTTTTTAGTTTTCTTTGACAGGCTTTCTATTTCGAATTTGAGATATTTTTTAACGGCAAACTGATGAAGCAATATTGATTTCATACAAAAACAGTTGCATGGTATTTCCCGATTTTCCTAGTTAACGGTTTTCAATGAAACTAACACAAAACCTTCGCCAGTCTTGGAAGCATATATATTCCAAATTTCATACCGATCGGTTAACTCGATCAAGCGTGACACTCAATCATACAAACAAACAAAGTTTGTACAAATATACGCCTTAGTTTTATATATATAGATTCCGCTGTACGGGTTCTTTATGACTATGTTCCTCCTATGTGTGTTTAAAGGGGTTAATGGATTTTTGGATTAACGTTTGAGCCCGGTAGGTAGCGTGGTTGTCAATGTGCCTCCACTATATGCTATGAAAAACCCATCTGGGTGATGCCAGCGGTCTAAGCAAGTGGCTGGTTCTCAGTGGCCGTCACCTAACTTTATGACTAGAACGTTTTACCATTGCAACAAATGCAACTTTTCATTTACCCTTCATTGTAGTGAAAAATGTGAAGTGCGAATCTTGCTTTGGCTGTTAACTGTTTGGCTTATAAAGTCATGAAAGTTTTATAATTAATAAAAATCTCATTAAATCTGCAATTAAATGCAGATAAACGCATTTGCACACAACTACTCAGATGAATAAAATCATTATCTAAAATAAGCAAGCAATAATTAATTAAATGTTAATCAAATCCAATAAATACGGATTAGCCGCATAAATAAGCATCAGTAGCAGCGGGTGTGAGTACGTGAATTAATATGTAATCAGAACACACGGACAGATCATACATATAATAACTATTTTATCATGACTGACTTTTATGCAAAATTGATACTCCCCACTATAGGCAAATTAATTAAGTTGAAATAGTTTTCCGCTTTGATTAGTTAATTAGCCGGCACTGTAACTGAGTAGATCCACGACAACTATTGAGTGAGTCTAGTCAGAGTGAGAAGTAGAAAGTGTATAAGAAAGTGACTGTTGTTGTTGCTATGGTGTCTACATTTATTTCATTTACACACATCTAACTCCGTTCACTCACTCAGTCACGCGCTAACACTCTGGCACACTCAATCCATTGCTCATTAGGTCAATAGTGCCTGATACATTGTGTCGGACGAACGAAGGGGAAACCACTGTTTATTTTATTTTATTTATTTTATTTATTTTTTGTTATAACTAGTTTCATTTTAAGTTGTTAAATTTTTTTGGGGTTTGCCGTTTTTATTTTTCATTTTATTTCCTATTTCTCCTTATTACTGTATAACGTCTTCATTAGCACAACTCATACGCAGAAAAAAGAATAATGTCAAAATACTAACTGACCTACGACAATATGAAATAATAAATGAAATAATAAAACAACAACAACAAGCAACAGCGCTTTTGCGACGACGACGCATATCGCGTGTACAATAACAATTGCTTTTTGTGTCTGCCACCCACGCTTGACAAACGCAAACACAAACACAAACACACCCATAAGCAAACGACACAATTGCGATTACGATGACGCCGACTCTGCAAGCACTAAAAGCTAAGAAGCCGTCCGCGTGCATGTGTATGTGAGAGCGTGAAAAAGCAAACGAGGAAGTAAACGAGCGTGTGCTAGAGTAAAGTGTCGAGGTTAGTTGCTGTATGCTTTTCGCTTATAGCTGTTTGTTTGAGTGTGCATGTGTGTACATTAATGAAGCAAATAAAATTATTTTCGCTTTGTTTTTGTTCTTTTTGCGATTGCTTGTTTAATTTTTTTTGGCTTTGCTGTTTTTGCATACACACATACTTATACTTATTTGCATACATACATATGTTCTCATCGTTTAATTCTTTTTCCTTTACATACATTTATTTTCCCACTGTGTACGTATGCATGTACGTATGTATGTACATGAAAATAAGTAATTCTGTTTCCGTAATAATATCGTTATTTGACATTTAGGCAAACCCCCTTAAAAATACCGTTTTCATTTTTTCGTCTCTAATCAACTTCCGTTGATATGCTCAGCCTGCTTCTTTACCTTAGCTCTTCCCGTCCTGCTTTCATCATTACGTTTGTACTTTGTTGTCGTCTCCTTGTACTGAGATCTCTTCTTCATCTTGTTCTTCTTCATGAACCGGCCTTGTCACCCGCATAAATGCGCATATGTTACTAAATCGCTACTTGATGCCTCTTCATGTTCTACCCAGCCCTCCGTCTTTCTCACCGTTAAACTCTTAAACATTGCTCTCGATTTCAGACACACACACACGCATGCATGCATAAATTCAACCTCAAACGACCATGAACTCAAAAGCAAAACCAAAAGCAAAAAATTAAAAGAAAAACGAAACCAAGCCAAATCAAACGAAACCAAAGCAAGTAAAACACGAACAACAACAAATCTTACAAAAGCAGACCAAAACGAAACTAAAATTTTCGCATTTAGTTGGTAACACACACAAACACACAAACCCACACACAAAATCACTAACAAAAGCATAACACACAGTCGTGCATAAATTCTCACGCATTCTGGTCGCGCTTCCCTCTTCCTCGGATACTATACTAGTTGGTCGCTGTCTACCGTTTACCGCCTTCTCCAACACGTATTGACTGCGCTTTCCGCAGCATCATGGGACACACGAGAACAGCAGCAGAAGAACGAACGACTACCTCCGTCGTCATCGTCAGTAGCACCATCGCAGGCAAAACCAGTTTCACTCGCCTTTCATCTCACTCTTTCTTTCATTCTGTCGTTTACTCGTGCCTCGCTTTGCTTGTGACTCGTTGCTTTTCTTCCTGCTGTTTTTTGTCTCATTTTTTTTTAACGACATTTTGCATATTCGATATTTTCTTATTGGATTTCAACGCTGTTGTTGTTGTTGTTGTTGTTGTTCTTCTCGGTCTTGCTTGGTTTTTGGTTTGGCTTTACTGTTATTGTTGTTGCTGTTGCTCCCCTTGTTGCCTGCCACAAACCATCCTACCAGTATTGTTGTTGCTAATACTGATGATTATAATGTTGCTGCTGATGATATTTATAGGTTTTCCTTTTTGGTGCTCTGCAGTGATTTTTCAATTGGCACTTTTTCATTTTAAGGAGCGTACGAAAACAATTTATGTTAGTTAAAAGTTTAATAAATTGGTCTAATGGCTTTAAGTGACAAATTTTATGTGTCTGGCACCTCGACAAGGATTTCGGGATTCATTTTGTGCATATTTTAGTATTGAAAGATATGATTTGTCGTCAAAAATATCGTGGAAAGCGTGGAAGTCTTATATACAATAAATATGTACATACCTCTAAGAAAGAGTGAACCTATTCCTACGCTCCATTTCATCAGAGCACTGAATGAACGAAGTGGTGGAAGGGATTATAAAAGAAACTGTTAGAATGCTCTATGTATATGCACTATACCAAACCAGTGGGTTGACTTCAAATCGGGTCAAATAAGAACTTTATATTTTTTGTCTCATACCAATGAAATGCTCGCTAAAGGTCGAGTCTTATAAACCTGGATCAACCCAGATACCAACTAAGCTCTTCTACAATTCGTAAAGAGCCACCAACGTGACATTTGCACTAAACCTCACTCTAAGCGCCTCGCAGCAACCCTCAAATAGGAGAAAATTACTACACAAATACGGCAACAACCAAAAACCAATGAAACATGCCATATGTTTAAGATTTGAAGCCGTAATTACTGCGATGATAGCACAATACGTTGCTGATCATGCTAATTTGGTAAGCAAATACCAGATACTTTGTCTTAATAACTATACTCAAATCGTTTTCACAAGAAGTCGTCTCGTTGGATTTATTAAGCTAGCCATACACGACGAACATGCTCGTGTGCTTCTCTCGAGAAAATTAATCAAAAATTTTTAGTTTTACACGAATATCGCCATACACGAGAAACATGCGCTCAAACATGAGCGAATCAGACGAGCATGTTCGTCGTGTATGGCCAGCATTAAGCAGTCTTGTATCAGTGCGAAAGGTTAAACAGAACCAAGTATTTGTATGAGAGCTATACGTTCTAGTGGCTCTAGGATGTTGGAGAGCTCACTCTTACAAGCCTTCTTAGAGAATGTTTTACCTCTCCTAACTTTTAAAATACTCTTCAACTCTATGGCGTAATAGTATGTTCTTTCTATTTGAAAGAATCTTTTATCGAATATATAAGTGTTATGTGCGTTTAGAGTTTCTTCGATCCAACTTCTCCTTTAAAAACGCCAAAAATCTTACGTAGGCCTTCCCAGCATAAAACGCTTGTCTCTCATTAAGTGCCTTGCACTAAACGACAGTAGTTGTTCTCAAGCTTTTAGCTATATATATTTGATAACTCCCATGCTATGCCCACACTTTTCAGCACATCTTCTTGTCAATGAATTCACGTATCAAATTAGCCAGTAACAAATAACAAAACTTAATAGTTTAATGCCATGCACTTGACTCTATCGCATCAGCTGTGACTCCCTCCATGTCTGTTGATATCTTGCTAACTGTCTGCGACGGTACACAGACCCCCGCTATCGCCTTGCTGCAATGCATTGTTATTCAAATGCTGCCATTAATACTTCACTACCAATTGCAAATATCTCTACGTGCATTGACAGTCATACGGGTACGTACGTACACATACATACATACGTATGCCTATATGGTTGTCGGCAATGCCATCTTTCACAGACAACGGCGAGAGAAGAAAGCACATAGCACACGATTTCGATTCATGAAACTCGACAACGTAGTGTAATGAATGGCTTTGCATGAATTCATATGAGTTGCTGTTATGCGTATGTGTGTGTAAAGCTAAGGCGTACTTCTTCTCATTCGTCGTCGTCGTTGTCGTTGTCGTCGTCGTCGTCGACGATGTTGTTGTTGTCGCCAAAAAGTTTCGTCGAGTCATTCAAATGCAAATTTCGATGCGACAACTTTTCGTACTCCTGCCGTGCCCCACCGACTCACGCCCACACACTCATGACACTCGCATGGCGCTCTAGCGATTTGTTTCCTGTGTGTTCGCTCAAGTGAATTTCTGAATTCGATCGCAATCTTTGTCGCCGAATTTTCAATCCCTTCGCTCGTATATACTTTATTCGCGACAATTTTCTTTTCTTGCATTAACTTGAAGCTTAAGTTTGTTAAATTTGTCTCTCCTTAGGCCTTCAATTTAACCCTTGCGCTGCTCTTGTTTGCATAATTGCGCATCGGTTTCTGCCAAGCGTCAGGAAACAACGTCTGAGACAAACCTTAGTGATAATATCTTCTAATATGTATTATACTCTCTGATGGGGCGATAATCTCACAGTCGTTTGAAATCGTAATGAAGAAAGTGATACCGAAACTGAGTATGAGTATATGAAATATAGAAAAATGTCTTAATTTGTCTTTGTCCTAACATATATGACATATATATATATATATATTTCACTTCTACAAATCAACAAAATTTGAAATTTTACACGAACAGCGCCATATACGACTGACGAGCATATTCGTCGTGTATGGCGGCAAGCTTAAGCACTGTTTATAATCGTGCATAATCTGCATTTAAATGACAATTCAACTTCAAAAGACTAGAAGTATTCTAGTCTCACCGAAATCACAACATAATGCAAAAGCCTACCACTCCCTAAAACGAGACCAAACCTACAAATATGTATGTTGCGGTAAATCAATTGCCCGGTTTCTGCTGCATATTAGACAATTCGAACTATCGTCATTTTAAACCTGAGATCATTTCCAATGATAACTTAAGAACACATAAAATCTAAGCCATTAAAATCCATTAACTTTCCATTCAAATAACTCAAAACCCATAAAAAATTGTAATAAAATTTGGAAACGATAATGACCGAGCGCATGGACATATGTGTATTCAGCTCAAAAAATCTTATTACAACTGAAATTCAAGAAACAGCTCAACTAGCAAGCATGTGTAGAGCGAGACACACGCACCACACGCTGACTGACACATACACACACACACACACACACACACACACACATCAACAGCGTCGACACCAACGGCAACAGCAGCAGCAGCAACAACAACATCACACACAACGTCATCGACAGCGACATCAGGGAACAACCAACCATCAACATCACCACGGGTGACACACTCTTTGTGTTGCATTAAATAAGTACTACAATATCGAATGATGCTTTCAAACTGATAAATTCATTAAATGCTCGAATGAAATCTACAAAGAAATTCAATATGTGAGCGCGAAAGAGAGAAAAGCAAAAATCGCCTCATGACGTTTATCTGGGGGTAGCTTCAAGTGAGTAGTGAGTCGCTTCGTTAAATGTCGCCGCGACCATGCCAAATGAACTGAATACGAGCATCGGAGCACATTTCTTGAAAATGATGCGGGTCTTCTAAATTTTGGACAAATTATTTTCAGTTCGCCGTAAGGCTTTTCATTCAGTGAGCATATGAAGCGTATGGTTTGCCGTTGGCAGAAAAAGAATTTGTTACTTTTTCCTTTTTTGTTCGATTTCATTGTTTGATATTTTGTTACAATTTCGAAATGGAGTTAATGTGTACTGTTCTGCGAGCGGAGGGGCCGAGTTGTTTGATTTTGCTGCTTTTCTCGATGACGAGTATTTACTTTTTGTGAGACATGTTGCACGCATCACATTAACCGATAACATTGAATGTCATTTCCTTTTTCTTTTTGGTAGCCACATAAGATAAGATTGATTAATACTGAGATGAAAAAGATAGTTGTATTTGGAAATTGCGTAGCATGGCATTCATATATGTGCGTTTGTTAGAAACGCGTGTTCTCCGGATTTATCAGCGATGTCAAGCTAAAATGTTTACCTTGGGCTCGGTTCGAACTCTGCTAGGTTATCTAGGTTCTAGGAGTTCATTCGATCATTATATATAAAGCTAACTGGTTTGTTTAGAAATATTGAAATTATTTTCACTGTTATTCTCCACTCCCTCGCGCAGCATTACTATGCACATTTGTTGTTTTCTAGGAATATTGACAAATTTGAAGGTAAAAGAACGTTTGCTGAGCCATAGATACATATATAAAAAAAATTGTAGTTCATTTTTTGTTCGTTGGTCATATGTTATAGGCTGTCATACCATTCAATCCACTGCAATAAGACTGTCAAATTATTGCTGGCACTAGCGCGAGTAAAATAGGCGCAGTACAATTCATTTACAAAAGTTGATGCACGTCTCATAACTGCAAATGTATCTGAAAGATGTTTCTATTTCATTTTCGATGCCGATCGAAGCAAGCGCTAACTATGATTTCAAATCCATAACTAGTCGATTCCGTCGTCAGAAACTATGCCGCAGAAAGGTTTGTCACTTAGTAAACCTACCACACTGCACTGTATCACTAAAACGCCTCTTGTCGTTCAGTTTGCCAATTGCGAATCATGAACAGCGAAGATCGAACTCGACGAACAATGCCTGTCGGTTTGAATTTCGCTGCCTTGCAATACGCTTATAGTTTGGTTTAAAGCGAAAATGTCGCCAGAAATTATGTTCAAAAGCGAAACACCGGGAATGTGCAGCATCCTAGCTAGTCAAACATAACCAACCAGACCTATGTTCTCATTTTAAGAAGGCAATTAAATTCAAACTGTTCGCCGACTCCATGCGACACGCGAGCAAGCCGCAGCAACTGTTGCATGCCACAGAGCTGAATCACCAATTGAGTGTGAACCGCGCTGCAACTATCAAATCCAACTTCGAGGAATGTCACACAACAAGTTTAATGGATTTGCATGCATTCGCCGTTGGCTTGGTTTTTTATCCACAGTTTTTTGTTTATTTGTTTTTTCTTCTTCTTCTTCTTTTCTTGTTTTCATGCACATAAAAAATGCAACTCAATGAAATAAATTATGCAACCTTATGTGCCATTTCCTTTACATTGAACATTTTCACAGAAGACAGCGTAGAAAGACAGCGGCAGAAAGGGAAAGAGAACACAGGAGAAGGTTATTAACACAGCGACCGACCGAGAGCGAAGTTAGTAGAAGTAGTCAAGGTAAAAAATTTCCAGGAAATAATAATCCCCATACCTGTGGCCGTACTATAGCAGCGTCTGCCTTTCTGCCATTGGTTCGATTGATGGCATATGCAGCAATTTCCTTGAATTTCAGAACGTCATTCGGTGCCGTTAATTATTCCATACTATCAGACACAATACTCAAGGCGAACCAAAGAACGTATTTCGATTCTTGGCGAATGAATACCAAATGCAGCCCAACTGCGGTTCAACTGCCAGCTTGCCAGGCTGTCATGTCAGCCTGCCTGCCAGCGCCACACTTCGAATATGCAAAATCATCGCGTAATCATTATTATTATATATTATTGATAGCTCGGCGGTGGGATAAGATGCATGCTGAGAAACGATTTAAAATGCATGAGCGACACTGAAAGCTGCGCCCAAAAATTAACTTGGACGACGCGTGCTTATCAAGCAACAAAGCTCTGCCAAAGACGGCTTTATTACTTCAAAAGTCAATGCAAATATGCGTGTTGCATCATTTTTAATAAAAACAACAACAAAAATATTTTAAAAAATAAAAAAAATAATATGCATACAAATTTCAAATGAATTCGACACAATTTATCAAAGTAATAACGGTGGAAGAAGCGCGAAACACGAGACTGAAAACTTCTTTAAACACCCTGTATTATTAACGAAAGCGAATTCAAAGTCTAATTTATTACTTGCTAATTTGTATTGAAGCGAACATAATACAGATAACTCTATCTATAGTGATTCAAACACTTCATATGAGGACAATATACATTCCATCTAGCCGACACAGTCTTCCATTCGAAAACCCAGTAGATTGTTTCATACGACACTGACGATCGACGATCTACTGAATGACTACTGATGTTCTCAGTCCAGTTTCTCTAAAATTTCTTATTCTGGTATTGCCATTTTGAAATAGATCGCAACTAAGCAGCTATTATACAATACACGAATTATACAGATCAATAACGTTTTTTGTTGATGATCTTATATGTCTCAATAACTGAATCGTCATATTTGGTTTTCGTCAGAGTAGAAATACATGTAACAATGATTCAGCGGTCCGTGCTGGCAAAAGCTGGAAACATATCGTGGCTGTTGTCCCCCAAGAGCAAGCTGTCCTTGGATAACAAGACAACAATATACAAGACAATTTTTAGCCCCATGTGTCTGCAAGTATACAGCATAGCTGCTAAGTCGCATATCAATTAAATCAAGTTAAATAAATTTTCAAGCGAAAACGCTTAGAAAAAACTGCAATGCTCCCTGGTACATGCGTACAAGGGATATGGAAAAGAATCTTAGGGTTCCTAAAGTCGGCGATGTTATACAGGCATAAGCGGGTAAATATCTAGAGCGCCTTGGTTCGCACCCAATGCACTCGCGAGACGACTAACTTCGAGAGCCAGAAAGAGAAGACTCAAAAGGTGTCACCCACAGTATCTTCCTACGAGGGTCCTCTCATAAGTTTCCTCTGTCAAATTTAGTAAATTTTGTTTATATAAATAAGTAATTGTAAATATGTAAATAGGTATTATTCTTTATAAGTTGTTTGTAAGTCATAGTTTTACAATATTTTTTCTTTTTCTTTTATATACAATTAGGTTAGGCTGCCACTGCAGGTAGTAGCTTAATTTAAATTAAAATTTTAAATTAAAAAAAAATATAAAAAAATGAAATCAGAGTAGAGAAGCTGCTGGGTTGGCCTGTGTTTGTGTCGAAAGATATTACAATAAGAGTATATTTAATATACTACGTTTATATGGCAGCTAAAAGCGGTTTAGCTAAAATCGGATTGCCCTCAATGCATTCTTATATTTCTAGAGCAGAGTTTCCATGCGCATAAAATTTTATGTAAATTACTAATCAGAATAAATTATTTAAAAGAAAAACACATTGCATAAAATAAAATATAAATGTATAGTGATTATCTTGATTTTTAATAGCGTTTCACAATGATTTTTTTAGTATTTAATTCGCAAAATCATTAAAAAAATTGAAATAACGCAAAATAATTACACCACATAGCAACTCTGCACGATACATAATGTGAAAGCTGACTGTGAATAGCGACTTGGTTAGCGTCTACTTTAAAATGCGACCTACGCTTAATGCACTTACTGCGTTAAAGCGCACTGGAAAAGTGTTTACATGTGCGTTTTAAGTCGAAGTGATTTTAGCTAAACCGCTTTTAGCTGCCATATAAACGGTATAACTTAATAAATCCATATACCATAAAGGTAGAGAAAACTCTCTGGATCGGACACCTTATATTATATTATCTATAGCCACAACAAAAATTTGGTTATATTGCTAAGAGATATTTTATCTCTTCGCCCTTGTAGTTTATTTCAGCCACAAGAGTGCTTTACTTGATACAAAAAGACATGAAAATTTAATTTCACCAAAAGTATTCTACTGGGCGTGCTCTTCCAACAGGGTTTTCAAGCCAGTGCTTGTTTCAGATCGTTATTCGCATTTCAACTGAATTCACAAGTTGGATTTGGTTTATGTCCATGCATATAAATCGATCTGTTTTCCTAGCTATCCATTCCATCCATTATATATTGTAGAAAAGGAATCAGGCTTACTGTCAGTTGTCTACTCCACGGTCTTGGCTGTTATTTTGTTGATCAATTTATATGTACTTATTGTTGTAGACTTCCCACACTGAATAACATTATAACCGTAATGTCCTTGAACGTTGTTACAAAAAGAAGATAATGGAGATCCCATCAGCTCAACGAGAAGAGCGGACCGTCCAACCGTGTTACATCGCTGTGTATGCAAAATAAATGCGAAGACACTACTTTGCTATAGTCTGTACATATGTCGGAATAAGTTCGTTCACCAGACAAGTCAATATTTTTTAGTGGCATAACCAAGGTTAATGGGTTTTCTTATGTATCTTCCTATCAGTTCTTCACTTCATCTGCCATATCCCTTGTCGTCGACTATTGCCTTTCATGATTGTCCTTTCGCATGTTTTTTTTTTTCCACATATTCGACAAATATATGGTTCGACATGGTTCCTCGAATTCCCATCGGTACACAGCCAACAACTGAAATTTTCAAATCGCTTTTCATACCAAACTCTGGTTTCTGGTTGTCCTTTTTCCAACTAAATATGCAAATGACAGAACAACAACAGACAATACGACATTAAAACTAACTACAATTGTCGAGGACGCCTTTAAGCGCATTAAGTCCGCAACTACAATTTCTCAATGTGACACAAACGAAAATATTCAGATACAAATTCAGATACTCCGGGGTTGAAGTTCGTTCGTTCGTTCGTTCATAACAAATTCATGAGCCACAGATAAACATAAATCCTTTGGATGACAAATTATTGAAAACTATTACGACAAATATTTGACTTTCACACCTGGCTGTGCAGCACCGAGCATATCCTGTACAAGCACAAGCATGAAGCCAGCACGAAACCACAACTAATGCCGCAGGAACTGAACTGTAGGAACTGAACGATGATGCGTGAAATATTTAACTTTTAATTTACTTAAAACCAATTTTCGAAATTTACTTGCACAACATTTGGCCAAGGATAAAAGGAATATCGTAAAAAAAATAAAATACCAAAAAATAAATAAATAAATATGTTGGCATAATTTAATTGTGCTGCATGTTTTATCAATAGCAACTTGAGTCGAAACACTCAAAACTCAAAACACGCGCACACATTCAAACTAACACCAACACTAACGCAGAGTATCCTTCGAGGGCTTCACATGTGTTTATGCATATTTAAATGGAAATTTCTCTGCTGCAGGTAAACTAAAAATATGTAAATTTTACTGTGAATTTGCTCTCTTCACTCGTCGCACATTGGCTGTGTTATCCTTTATTATCCCTGCCATTTACTTCGGCAATTGTGGCCGTCTTCTTGCTGTCTGCACTGCACTGCACTGCTCTGCTCTGCTCTGCTCTGCTCTGATGATATTTTTGCTGTTGTTGTTGATATGCTCGCTGGCTTGTTCTGCTGTAAGCCATTTGCCTTTAAATGTGTAAATGTATGCGTGTGCACAAGTGTGTGGTCTATATTTGCAGAGCCGCTTGAGCTGGTCATCCTGTTCAATTACTTCGGTTTTATCTTTTATGTTTACTCGAAATTTTACTACAACCCCCTCCACCCCCATGCATGTCTCGATTCCAACTATTTCTTGCCTAGTTCATTTAAAAATACTTTTGGAACTATCGAAGGTTTCATGTTTTTACTGTTGCATTTTGGCAGCGTAAATGTTACAATTTCTAACCTGTGTTTCAGAGTGGATTGGTGGTGTTGTATTTTTGCTGTGGTAATTCATTTAAAGGTTTTACCTGTCAACTATTACTTTATTGCGATATTCAAAAGTTTTAAATCAGTAAAAGTTTTAAAAATTGACCATTTTTTTACTTTCTATATGTCACAAAGACCAAACGCACCAACATCATCAATATTATCTCTTCAATTGAAAATCTCTCAAAAGCCACACCATCGAAGCTTATTGTGGCCACTTCCCTTCTATATCCGTTATAGAATAACGGATATATAGAATATAGAATATAGAATATAGAATATCCGAAATTTTACAACTGATTTCAAATTTCATTCAACTGATTTGCGAATAGGATTTTAGCTCACCTCTTCGCCCTTAATTTTAGATAAGGTTCTGCAATTCTGCATGGCAATGAGAAAACTTTCACAAGGGGCTTTTACAGCTGGAACAATTGCGAGAATTTTAAAATTCATTTGCATTACTCGCGATGTTATAGCCAGGCCATGTTTGAAATACATATGGTTTTGAAGAGCCTCAGTCATAGAAATCGACAGCCAAAGTAGGCACAGCATTACCTTCCTGCCATTCGTTTGGCATGAATCTTGATCGAATAGCGCCTCCAACACAGCATCTTCAAACTAGCCTTACTAGCCTCCCTTCGCTATCTTTGTCGCTGGTGTCAAAATCAAAACCTTTAAAACGCCGGTACCAGTACTCATATATTTTTATTGATGGGGTATGTTCCCCATATGCTGCACACAGCAATCAATGTCCATCAGCTGCACTTTTCTTCAAATGACAACAACAACTCAACCTGATAAAGCTGATACATACATACATATACAGTATATCATTATGCATATTTAGTTTTAGTTCTTCTTTCCGAAAACCGTTATATTTTTGCGTTCACTATAAATTATATATTTTTATCCCTCCAACAAATTTCGTTGGTATTCATAGAAAATTTTCTAGAATTTTCTTCGTATTCGAAGCTGCAACTCGAAATTCCAATTCGCTGGCTTGCCCGTTCACTACAATATAACAAAAACAACAATTAGAAGCAGGCTTCTCGTTCCTTCTACGTTGCTTGTCGCTTGTGTTTGCTTCCCCAACAAAAACAATGCGTGTGGTGCGTTAAGTCTGTTGTGCGTTAACCAAGAGCGAGGGAAAGATCAAAGCCAAAAACGAGTTCGGCACACTTTACTGCTTTACATGTTCACAACACGAGAGAGCGCAAGCGCAGATGAGTGAGCGTGTAAGAAAGAGCAGCAATTGAAGAAGCATGCAGCAGAAGCAGCTGATTTGATTGATAAATGCAAACGAGTCAAAAACGCAACAATAAAAATTTAAAAAAAAAAACACTCGAACAGCAAAAACAACAGAAAGCCTAAGCGAACCGAGACAAATATGACAAACCATGGATTTGTTAGTAGAATCAGAGTAGTCAGTGAGTGGGGCAACGAAACTGCAGTGAGCGCGAGCCGTGATAGGCGGCGTTAAATTTTTCGTTGGCTTTCGCTATCTCTTTATCGTTGTTGTTGTTGTTATTGTTGTAGTTGTGTTTGTCGTTGCCGTTGTTATTGTTGTTGTTGTTGTTATTGTTATTGCTGTTGATGTTGTTTGAAAGCCGCCTCAGGTTGTTTAAATGCATGAGTGTGAATCATAGCAGCCGCAGTCGCCCAACAGCAATGCCGTCGTACGCAGAATGTTGGTGAGCATTTGGTTGGTTGGGCGGGTGTTGTAAAATGACAAATGAGTATGGTGTTGCAAGCGGGAGGGTGTGCTTTATGCCAGTGAGGGTCAATGACGGTAAATTTTTTTTGTTTGTCCTGTGCCTCACTTTTCATATTTTTAGTTGCAACGACGTGTTGAGGAGAAACAAAATGCAATGCATTACAACAACAATAACTACAAAAATGATTTATCATTTCTTAGGCTTTTATTTTATTGCTTTGTATCTTTTTTTTCTTTGTTGGTTTGTATCTTCTTGTGTACAACTCAGTTAAGATGAATTTTTCTTGGATTCAACTGGCTTTTTTGCTTTTACATTTTTGATTGATACTTTAGCGCTACTTAAGCTGTGATTTTTCTTCTTTCTGTCGTTGTTGTTATTGTTATTGCTCCCTTTTCATCATCGTCTTCATCTTTTTCGCCTTTTGTTGTTTTCCTCCTTAATGATTAAATTCCTCTTGGAATCGTAATGGACTTCTGAGTCAGTCGCTGTGCTGCTGCTTAGTTTAATGATCCACATGAGGATCGTGATCTGCCAGCTGTCTTTATAATTATATTGAAGTTTGTGATAATAACGTGGTATTTGCCTGTCTTGCAGTTCACGTGCTGAGTTCCCAAGAAATTGAATTCCATTTTTTTAAATCATTTTGAAATTAAACTAGCAAAATAATCAATCATGAAAAATTATACAACTTCCGCGAAATCTGCATTCAAATTCAAATTAACGGATGTGCTGCAGCTTATCCCCTTGCACACAGCAACCGCCTGGTATCTGCTTTCTTTCCCCACACCGAGCTCCGCACACAATATGCCCAAGCGACGCCTTAGGCACTGGAAGCGCGTTTATTTCGTATGCCATTAGTTGGGGCAAAGTAATTATGCAATACGTTTTACGTGCGGCGAATTAATACAAAACGCCTGCCCATCGTTCTCCAAAAGCCACCCATGCCCTTCCCGCTCAACAAATTGTATTGGTGTAGAGAACTGAAAGTTGGAGCTGTAGTCGCTTAGATGCCAAGTGCTTTTCGTCTATTGTTCTGCTCTGCTCGTAGTGTGGAGTGTGAAGCCCCACAATTTATTAGGCATTTGACTGCGAAATTTATTGCGCCCTCAGGTCTAATTGAGTGAGCGAGAGCGAGTGGGTAACAGGGCAGTGTGAATGAAAACTGCGTTAAGGTCCGATGAAGCGACATTGAAAGTACAATTGTTAAACATTTATACTAAGGATTCCTAACTCATAAATTAGTAACACTCCCCGTTTACTTTAAAGTGCTTCTGAGTCTCAGTGCAAGGTCTCAAGCCATCATTATTACAATTTCGCTTGGCGCTGAACCATTTGACTGCACCATTAGCTCAATCTGTGGAATCTGTGTTGTAACTCCTATTTTCATAGACCACTCTTCAATAACTACAATTGCCTTTACACTAAAATTCAGTACATACTTGTGTAGTTATCAGCAAGCGAACTTTGATGTATTGGAGAGTTTCGACACACAAGTTCTATTTAATTTCTCACACTTCTCTGGCTCAAGTCTAAATGCACCTGTCCTAATTAGTACATAAGAACAGCAGAATACGGACATAAGTAACTGTCAAAGGTTCTGTGAAATGGGACTCTTGAAAGAAGTTTTATTTAATTTTTTTTTATTTTGTTTTTTGTTGTTGTTTTTTGGCTTCTTTTATCATAACCAGAATGACAAATCCCCAGTCTACATGACAAGTACATTTGCTTTGAGAACACACACCTGCCAATTCGCATTCATTTACCCATTCAAAAGACAAGAGTGATGCGTGTACAGCAACACCGACTCATCGGAGTGCCCTCCCTTTTATGTGTTTAAGTGAAAGACAAGAAAAGAAGAAAAGAGCGAATTTAGGTCTTACGCTAGGCTGATTTGATTGCATTGTGGCAGACACCGATCGAAACTCGCCTCTTTTCGCGCAAGGGGGTTAGAAATAGGTTTTGGCACAAAGCAACCCTCGTTAATGATGCTGCAGACTGTCCGCATTTTTCTGTTGCGTACGGTGTACACTTCTTATATTTGTGTGTGTATGTGTGTGTGTGTTTTTGGAAAGGATTATCACCAGAGCGATAAATAAATGAAATAATTGAAATAATGAAGGCCGAGCAAGCGAGCGGATAGACAAGTTGAATGAAATAAGTGAAAAAAATAAAGGAAGAAAAAAGCTTATGCAAGGGTGGGCATGTAATAATGTAGGGTATCAAAGTACGTTAATCAATCGGTTGCACTTTAATTTTCACGCTAACTGTGTGGTGACAGTTGTAGTAAAAATAATGTGTATGGTCAAATTCGCTTGGACTCGTTTTCATGTTGTTGTTGTAGTTTGTTATTGTTAACCATTGCCCAAGGCGTTTGTATTAAAAGAATTTTCAATATAGCCTTGCATTAAGTATCCTACTGTCTCGCCCTGGGCCAAACTCTTAATACCAACTATATGTTTGTGTGTGTGTGTGTGTGTGTGTGTCAGCATTTCTAACCTGAAGCAATTTATGCGTGTGTTCTCTATTTACACGGAACAAATACCCAAACACACACGCACAGACACGCATTCTTAAACAAATTCATTGCCCACAGCAATTGGTCGAGAGTGAGAAAGAGAAAGAGGCAAAGGCAGTGGCAGAAGGCAAAGCAAAAGCGGCATAGTCACAAACAAATCTACTCGAGTTCACTCTTCTCTTCGTTAAACAGCATCAACCATCACTCTTCTGCTTCACTACTAGCTTAACGAAAAGCCGCCGCAGTGCCGCAGTCGACGTTAGCGCTGTCGTCGCAGTCGCTGTCTTTGAGTGAAATGAAGTGTTTGCACTGCAGCCTCCGTCGTTTGATGTTTTGCTTTATGTGTACTCGTATATATGTATGTACATACATATATTTCCCATCTTTTCGACTATTTGCTAACGCATTGTAAGAGTTACATATGTCTTTCTTGTTGTTGGTGTTATTGTTGTTGTTGTGCTTTGCTAGTACGTAACAAAGCTCAGTGTTTCGTTTCCGGCACTTGAAGTTTCCCGATGTCTTCGGAATTGACATGAAAAGATCAAGTCTTATCGGTATTCGTGTATGGTATGTGCGAAGCTCGGATATCACTTGTCTGCCTCTCTTTTCGATTGTACTCTTCGGTTAGTGTTTAGTTTTTATTACTTTTCGTGAAGTTTGTAACACCATTAGGGTTATGATTACGCTATATCAGTCGCTCTTTATCTCTTCATCGTCTGAAAAATCCCACATAATTTTTTTTCTCACACCGACACCTCAAGTCTTTTCACAGTTTTTTGAAGAAAGGCGAGTAGTGCCCATTAGCCTATCTAGCTGTTGACAAAGTATTAAATATTCGTCTTAGCCGAAATTAAAATTTTTTTGTCTGTTATGTATTTGGTGACACTAATTTGAGTTAGAATGTCGTCGGCATGACTTCAGAGACCTAACTGTCACTCCCGCTCTTTACCTCTTCATCGTCAGCACATAGGCGCTACGTAATGGTTTATCTTCAATTAAAAAACAGTCTACAAACCATCAAGTTTTGGATTTTCGTTACATTTCGCGACACACTTTACCACCCTCGCCTAGTCACATCGCCCTTCACTGTAGTTTCTTAACCAAGTTTCACCACCATTCTCACCCCTTTGCAACCATGCGCATCTGAAAATTGGCGCCTGTTTTTGAATTTTACTTGAACTAATTTATTTACTAGCACTGCCATTTTGCCGTTCACTATGACGTGCGCACCCCTTTCAGCAACCCTCCTTTAGTAGGCTGCTGCTGTTTGTCACCCGCTAAGCTTAAATCAACGCAAATATTTTTTTTACTTTATTCTCGTTAATTCGAATTAATAAATATGTGCATATATTTTTCATTATTAGTTGTACTGAGAAATTCAACTATTCACAAACTATTTTTTTTATGACTTGGCAAGTTTTTTGACCCCCTACGTAGCGCCACTTGTGCATATCACAAAAAAGTTTTAAATTCGAAATTTGTAGAAGCTTGAGAAGACTTAGCAGCGATGTAGCTAATAACGTTTCCTCTGATGCTTAGAAGAATTTGGTAGCGGCCGATGTAAAAGCTACTCGTATGTCAACTTAAAGTTGTAATTTACCCCCTAAGGTAGGCACCACTTTGCTATTTTAAAATGTTAAATAAGACTATTGAAAAGGGGTGTATTCAAATGCGTGTGATTCTAGTGCCTAAATGAAGTTAAAATTAATTAAAGTTGCAGTGTAAGTATAGGTATATATGTATTACCTCTAGTCCCGAATATTTTTTCCTTTTAAGTAATTTTGCAATGTAAAGGCGGTTAATTTATATGCGAATTGAATACTTCAGGTGTTCAATTATTACGTAGGCTAATCACTTCACTGAACGCTATTGGGCTTGAGTTTTTATCTACCCTATTACCGAAAAACAATTCCATTTTTACCATTTTTACAATTTACTACATCAATCGGATCATCTTCTCGAAAACGATTCAGTTAAATGTTGTCGAATTCCTCATTTGGCAACCCTTACGCAGGAATCACAACAAATACGAAGACTGTGACTGGCATATTGAAGATTTTATGATTAGGTAAGTTTGTGGGCGTACTTTGATGTGCATGAAAAACATTTTCGCATGTATTTGACATGTGTCGTGTTGCCAACTACTTTGCTTGAAGTAACTGCCTAAATACAGAAGTTTTGCAAATAAACAAAGTCAAAAAAACGGAAAAGTCAAACAAGAGCAGATAGCAACAATAAAACTTTGTACGAAGCGCCTGACTCACATCAAAATTCTTCACACACACAAACACACACACAAAAACATTGCCAAAAGTACCATTCACCGCGCCAACCAAGATGAATTCCTTTCAGCTCCCCACGCTGAAACTGACGTCGCGCTGTTATTGGCTGTCAAATTTTGTTGATGTGCTTATTTATTTGAATTATAATCTCATTTGTTTGCGTACGTGTGTGTGTGTGTGAGTGTGACTACGGGCGCGTGTGTGCACTGCAACACTCACATAGTTTTCTATAGAGAGAACGAGATTTTTCAGTTAGGGCGAATTTATGTGTTTTCGAACAGGATGCGAATTTGATAGGCAGTCCACCGTCTGTCAGTTAGACTTGCGACGGGGCAATGAGGGCAAAGTAGAGTTTACACACCGCATGTTGCCATATGCCTCATAATTACAATAATAGTGATTATAATAGTTTATTTATTCTTCTTCGTCTTCTTCTTTTTCCAACAACTTTTATGCGAAGTATTAAAGCTCGAAACATACACGCACACACATGCACACGTTCAATTACAGAAAATTTGCTTAATTAAAAGTTAACAGTAAAACGGCAAAGCACAACAACAGACACGCACGCCAACAAATTATGTAGTTCACCGACGGCATGCCGCATGAGGCTTTTCGATTTTCTTACTTACTCGCTTTGTAAATTTGTGTTTGAATGTATGTTTGTGTTTGCAAGCAATAAAAATAAAAACGACTTCAAACAGAATGCAGACAAACACGCACACATGCAAACAAACGGCCGAAAGAATGATTGAAAGAGCGAGTAAGCATTGGTAAGAGAGTTTGTTAGCGAGAGTGTGGGAGAGCGTAGCAGCATAAAATTAAATCTAACTTGTCACTGCGGCAATGCATTAATAACAACAAACACATGCACACTGGCTCATCAACATTATCAGCTTTACTTCTTCACCTCACTCTTGAACACCACAAATGGAAAAAAGCACAATAATTTATGTTATTTACAACTCTACCCGAAGAAGGCACAGGCACGTCGCCGATATTGAAAGCATTAAGAAAGAGCAGAAGAAAAAATTCTTTATCTAACATAATGTTGCCGATGGTGTTGTTATCATTTGTAATAGCGAAATTTAAAATAAAAAAATACATTAACCACGGCTATGCTGCAATTGTAATAGTCTTCACACACCCCGGAAAATAAGCCAGCTTATGGTACTGTGTTCGAGCACAGAGTGATGTGCTTGCTAATCTGCAGTATGATGGGTTTAATTGGGGAGAGAGCAAGTAATCATAAAGTCTTCTAATTAAAACATAATCTGTCCAAATTTCAGCTCGATTCCTCAAAGTAGATACAATTTTTAGACACACAAATAATCTCTTCTAGTCGATCTGATCATGAATGTGTATTTGTTGGTGTGTATGTTTATACATTTCAAACTTCATAACGAAGTAATTATACCATTCACTGCCTGAAGAGTATGGAAATGTGAGCTTGTGTGAAAAATCCCGTTTAATGCACAAGCAAATACCAAAAAAGGCAGCACACATATGAGCGAGAGAGATGCAATGTTTTGTTTGTTTTTTCATTGGTTTTGTTGTTGTGTCGCGTATGGCCGTGCGAAGATGTTCAGTAGGGATGCAGAGGTGTGGAACGAGTTGCTGTGATAACAGCAAAAACCAACAACATTTGTATGTACATACATATGTATGTACATGAGAAGCCGCTGCCAAGAGTTAAAAATATAGAAGAAGAATTTAGATGAGCTTAAACCAGAAGAATGAGAAGAAGAACTCTTCAAAAAAAATTAAAATAGAATAAAACAATTATAGCAAAGAAACTCAAAATTCCTAAATAAAAAATAAAAAAAATAACACGCAAGATAACATTTTACGTAAATGGCTCAGAAACTATACGATTAAATATAGCGATTAATCAAAATGCATTAAAAAAGTACGGAAATAAAATGCATATGGAATTTTTTCAAAATGTATGCTGTTAACAGTTCAATTTTCACTGAAGCGACAATAAGTCAAAGGAAAGTAGGAGGATAATCTGAAAAAGCGTGTGCTAAGCAAGCGGAAGGAAGTGGGAAACAAGAAAAATATTTTTTTTAATAATTAGATAAACATCAGCCAAGAAAGGCGGTCAAAGTAGGGGAGAGCAAAGAAATGTTTTTGGAAACAGTTTTGTGGCTGTGAAAAGCTGTGATGGGACGAAAATTTATGCCCATGGCAGGCAAATACATCGACAAAAAAGGGGAAGAAATGCTCGAAAATGTTTTTAGTATTCTGTGCGAAGGACTTGCTTAAAGATGTGACAAGTGAGTAAAGGAATGAGCATCGGCGGGACTTTCTTTGCTTGCAATGGCAAATGGTTTTGGGGAGGGGTTTACGCGTACGTGACCAAAACATAAAAGCATAAAATTCGATGAAATATTACTGAGAGAGGGGTGAGGAGAACTCATATTAAAGTTCACAAAGTTAACATAAACATGGGAAATGTTTATAAAATAAGACAAATGAAGCGAGTTGTGAAAACCAAAAGCAACAACAAAATCTATAGAAGCAGGAGTTAACGTAAAAACAACAGCACCTATAAAAATACAGCAAAAACAACAACCAAAAAACGGGAATCAAATAAAAACAGCAAACCGCCAGCAATGAAAAACGCAGGGAAAAAGTGCAGCATTAGCAATGAGAGGGTTGTTGAGCGCGAGAGACAATGAGAGTAAAATGACTTCGTCGCCGTTTTGGTTCGTGCATGCAGCGCTTACATGACCGAGAGAGATTCAACCAAATGAATGAAACGAATCAACCTACCAACCAAAAATGCAAACGCACACACTTCTCACTCGGCACACTCGATTCAGCATGAGGCACAACACGAAGACGAACTTAGCCGAACGAGTTTCGTCTATGTTTGTTTTTGTTTTTGTTGTTGTTATTGTTATTTCTATTCTTTTGATAAGGGAGCACTGAACGAATGTACGCACGCACGCACGCTCGCTTGCAACGCATTCGCATACACACACATACACAAAGCAACATACTGAAATAAACAAATGCAAGCGCACACTACTAATGTTCTTACGCTAGCTCTTTTACGTTTAAAACTAGAAGCTCGCATATGTTCGCTCTCATGCTTTGACTGCATGCGAGAACGAAAATGAATATACACAATAAAAACTGGGAAATATTGCAATATGTAATATCCCGTTTCAAGATGTTTGTGGTTGCATACAAATGTTTGGCTCTCTCGTTCTCTGTGTGCTTTGTACGCTCTGAGAACAAATTTTGTTTGTTGGTTAGCTGGTTGGTTGGTCGGTCGAACATTTCATTTTATGAATTCATTCTGTTATTTTCTCTTATGCGCGTCGGACGCGCTTGCAGCGGCTTCGGATTATTAGAAAGAAGCATCGAACGAAGCGCATGTTTTAAGTTGACGACGAAGAAGAAGAAAAACAGCAGCCGTTTGAAGAAGTGAAGTGTAGAAAGAACGAATGAACTGACGAACCTAAAAAAACGAGCATAAGTAGAAGAGGAAGAAGCTACAGCAGCATAAATATAACGGCGCGTCGCGTTTATTTTATGTGTGTGTGTGTGTGTTGTGAATGCGATGTGAAAAAAATATATGAAAAAAGAAAAAGATACTTGTAACAAAAAAAAATTACTTTTTATAAGCACACATTTATTTGCTCGAGTGTGTATGTGTGTAAAGTGTTTTAATACGCGTTTTCCGGGCAAACACGTTCATAGCTCCAACAACAACAAAACCAACAAAGCAGTGTCGAAAAGAAAAGTATTCTAGCAAGAAGAGCATAAGAATAACTTTTATTATAACAGTGCAATACACGAATGGATTTAACTAAACGAGAAAGCAAGCAAGTGAGCGAGCGAGAACTAATGGATGTGCTCGCGGGGTTTGTCGAGTGTAAAGTGTAAAGACGGGTAAAAAAGAAGGAGCAGTGGCAGCAAAAAAATCATCAAAATCGCCGTCATCATCCGACGCTGCTGTTATTAACGCTGTTTTTGTAGTTGTATTTTACTTCTAACAGCTTATGTTAGTAGTATATAGTATTATAATAATGCAACATAGACATTTTTATGGTTATACATACTAAAACACAACTTGGAAAACTAAAGCAAAATTAAATTATGAAATATTTTAGTGTAAATAAAAATGTCGTCATTTCCTTAACCCTAGAAAGCAACAACAAAGTAATAAGAATGAAAAAATGCACTTGACATGCTTTGAATTTATTAAGCAGTTTGTCTTGGCAGAGGCGGAGCATGCCAGAGTGAGCAAGTGTTTTGAACAGATCAGAGAGCACAAAAAGACCCAAGTGGTTTTCTGTGTCCCGTGCAAATCAAAAAATAAGAGCAAAAAGAAAAACTGAAATCATAGTAAAGCCGCGCTCAAAGTTGCGTCCTTCACACACATTCATAGATATAAATTACAGGCGAAATGCAATCAAAAGAAATGCCCTGCAAAATATGCAATGAAATTTTGACATTTTTGTGTTTAATGTTTTGCCTTTGTATTTGATATATTTTAATTATTTTGTTCCGCACCCCAACCAGTTCAAAAAAGAAAAAAAGAACGTGAAAGTGTTTTAATTACATTAATTTAAAAGACATTGGCGCCCAAACAGAAAAGACTTCAATGAATAAAAAAAAGTTAGAAAATTTGCAGGGCGCGTAAAGGAAACTTGTTGTTGCAATATTATTAATAAATAATGAGTCGACTGAAATCGACTGCCAGCGACTAAAAACGAGCAGACGAAAAAGGCTTATGTGTTTGTTGGGTGCATTGGAGTATATGCTTTATTAATGCTTTGTCTGCTACTGTTGAGGACAGATAACAAGCGCAGCGTAGCGCAGTTGCAGCAACGCGCAAGTGAACACTAAACGGCTTAATGTGACAGGCGAAATAAAAGTGTTGCCTATGCGAAGTTCTTGATTTTTTCGTTCTCTCTTTCTCTTTTTATTTATTTATTTATTTTTTTTTTGTAAATACTTTTTTTTTATTTTATCAAAAGTGTCATTCACCTTGCATAACACAAAACTGTGTGTGATTTCTGTTTGTTCATATATATGTGTGCATGTATGTATGTATGCACGTACGTACATGAATATGCATTTGCATATAGATGTGCACACATGTACATACACATATAAGATTTTAATGCTCTTAAGCTCGACGAATTTTAATTAATTAAATTAAATTCGACGATGATGATAATGATGAAAGTATGATAAATTGAAAAAAGGAGTGTTCGAAATGAGTTAACGGCCCAAATTTAGCGGTGGGGGAACAGTTTTGAAATTGTGCACTTTAAAAGCTCTAGAAGAGAACTCGAATAATCAAATTAAACTAATTAAATTCAGGATTGAAAAATTGTTTAAGTTGTGCTTTACGTTTAAGAGATGGATATTTAAAATGTACTCCGATTAATCCTTATAGTTAGACGGACGAACAATGAGGTAAGATGCATAAACTCTGGCAGATTATATAGAAATAGACTCGTAGACAGTTAGCTAACTATTGGTAAATATGTACGCAGATTATATTGACACGTACCTAAACAGATATGATTAAATTGATAGAGAGCTGTACATAGCCTGATATGAATTGAGAGTTAGCTAGTTTGAATGAGGAATGGATTGGAGACATATGGATAAATAGATATGATTTCGATAGATATCTACACATATATACTGAGATTTATGGATAGACATATTTATATACTAATATATAAATGTAGAATACATAGATATCTAGTTGGGTAGTTAATTTACCTAGAGTTAGAGTTTAGAGTCAGAAGAATATGTAATTAGATGGACGTTCCAAAAATTTATATTCAAGAATCTATACATTGCTCTGTGAATTCCATAAGCAATACAGACGCATTTAATTGAGTAACTCCTTTTGAACTTCCTGAATTAGTCGTCCATTTCTCATATACCAAACCCATTAAATTTTCAATTTCTTTACTTAGAAATTTTTTATGATGCTCTGATAAATGAAAAAATAATTTCGAAAATAAACCCATAATTTCTGCCTTCAGACACATCAGAAGATATGGATTGATTTTGAAATAAGGAAGCGCATAATAATTAGGATTCAAATTACAAATCGAAAATAATTACATAGTATAAAATAGGAAATCGATCATTTTTTCAGTTAAAATCTAAATACTATCGCGTTCGACAATACCAATCTACAATTTGAGATCTCAGTGAAGCATTTGAATGGGAAATCCACGTTTCATACTCATTGGTATTCTTCTGAGTTCTATAGTATTGTATTCGGTTTCCAAGTCAATTCCAATTTCATTCATTATCATTGCGACGGTCCTTGATTTTAGTCCTATTTATTCAAATCATTACAAAAAGCAACAATTTGTTCAATCTTCAACAAACAACAAAAGTGCACCTTCGCAAGGAAACTTGAATTTATATTTCACTATGATCCCATATTTCAGTATACTTAAAACTGATAAACAACAATAATTAAATTAAAATCATATGTGTGTATATATGATTCGATAAAGTCTCGATATCAGAGAACTCATAAAAAAATAAATTTAATTTTAGTATTTCCGATTTCGGTTCTATTTACTGGAATTGCAGCTATAATTTTTCCGTCTACTCATAATTCAAGCTCAAAAAATTTCTAGAAATTAATAAAGATAATGCCAAAAGTTCTTTCCAACCTAATATTCTCAATATCGCTTCAGAATCTGATACATTTCTTTAGTAGTAGATATAGAGAGAAACTACTGAGCCACTGCCATCCTATTGCATCCTTTTTTCTAATCCACG
This sequence comes from Cacoxenus indagator, assembly GCA_035041755.1. NCBI lineage: Eukaryota > Metazoa > Arthropoda > Insecta > Diptera > Drosophilidae > Cacoxenus > Cacoxenus indagator. The sequence goes on from JAWNKX010000665.1 coordinate 2,712,043, forward strand.
ATTCATCCATAGAGATCAGAGGTGTTTTTTTTTTTCGATGTCAGGGCTTTGTCGCTGCTCGCATGACTATCCCTTCGATCAAATGTACATACATTTCCTTCTCGCCATTTTATAACGCCTTCACTATAAATATAAATTTTTATATGCCTGATGTATGTCTTCTTTAAGAATAAAATTGGCTTGCAGAAACGTAACAATTACGGGTTCCTACGATATCACAATGATCCCGTCACTACCGTCGGCCGCGGTAAACTGGACTAACTAATCGGTTTACTAGAACTCTGTCGTAGAAGGCGACAGCTTTGATTTGAGCTATGTGTAGTCTCTTAAGTACTACCTATTTACCTTTTTGATTATCTTAAACCATTTCTATATATGCAATTAAAATAATTCATTAAAACACATAAATCGAATTTGGTGTTGTTGGACATTTTTTTCTTGTTATAACATCATTCATATGTTTTATTCTTAACTGTAATCCTCAAAAGAGGGGAATTTGTTCATATTGCCATGAAGAAGCAGCTACTCCTGATTGAACTGATACTTAAATCTAGCTGCGTTTATCAAACAACAATAAATAATAATAATTATAACAACTGACAAATAAAATAAGTCAAAGGGTCATTCAAAAGAATTAAAAGTTGGCAACCAAATCGCAACGCAACATTATTTCCCTTTAAAATTCTATACAAGCCGGAAGATGTTGAACCCGCATAAATGTCCAATCTGAACGCATTTAAAGCAAACTTTGAATAACCGCTAGACAATGATGGTCAAGGGTTAAAGAGCAATTCAATAAAAAATCCACTTCCTCAACGGTACGCTTTCCTAAGCATCTTTCGACTACTGCTCGACCACAGAGTTTGGTCTGAAGCATCAATGAAGCGTAGAAAATTACTCTCAAACAAAAACAAAAATTATATCGAACAAGTGCGCCGTGTGAAAATTCTTTGCTCAACCTCCGAAAGCTCTTTTTCAAACACCGTTAGCCCCACTTCACTGCGAATGCAAACGCTTCGCTGGTTTTCGATTCGTGCGCCCTTTTTTTTAATTCATGGCATTTAATAAAAAGTAAAGCTTTGCAACAAAAGGTGCGCCTACGACGTTGTCGACGAAGGCAAGGAATAAAGAAAATTCATAATAAACAATCAAAAATGGGATTGAATGCCGCTTAACCGCAGCGGAAGGGGGTACTGTGCAATCCCCCACGCGCTCTCTGAAAAAATAAAAGAATAGGCAATAACAAAAAATGCAATATGTGTGCCTTGTTCGTATGTGTATTTTGTTGCTATTCTACCTGAAACAATTTTCCCGCATTTTAATGCGCTGCTTGCCTGCTGTCGTCAACGTTGGGTTCGACGACGTTGTGTTCAAATTCAAGTTGATGAGGAAGAATTTTTACTACGATTTACCGCAGTCTGCGCAAGCAGCGCCGTCGTTAGCATGCAATGCACATGAGCACAACCAAACGCACAAACAAACACACACACACACACCGATCTGCCAAGGCGAGTGAATGTGGCTGCGGGCGAAGCAGCAGCACGCGACGCGCAGCGCTTCGTGTCTGCTCTGACTGACTATCTCCACTCTACCGCGCTTCACTTCATTCTCTTTCATCTTGTTTCATTTGATATTGTACGAGGGGAGTCTAAGCGCAGCGCGCTTGTTCGTTTATCATGTTGTTGTTTGTCGGCTTCTTCTGCTGTTGCTACTTCCTCCTCTTCTTCATTCGCTGCCTAACTACTTGTTTTATTTTGTTTATGTGTGCGTGCGACTTTGTTTATTTCCCTTTCCCTTTTCTTCTTCCATTAGTGTTTGGTTTTTTGTTTACTTTACGCGGTTCGTGTTGCTGTGTCACTTCGTCTCGTTTCGTTGGTAGTTCGGTCGTTGTTTTTTTTTTTTTGGTCCCGCACTCAGTCGGTCGTTCATTCGTTCGATGTTGCGCTTCGTTTATCGACCCGGTTCTTAATTCTCTCGGCTCTTCTGCTTTCTCATCACTTTACTTGATTACAGTGCTTGCCAAACTGTTAAAAATTACCCCTTTACATAGTCAGCGAAATTATTCATACATCTCTACAGTTGTGGCGCTGTTAAAGGACTCCCAAAGTGTTAAAAATACCGCCTTTTGAATTGATATGAATAATAAGGAGGTGGGTGGCGTGGTTTCGTTATGCAAGCAAAACGTTTTTGTTTACAAAACAATATATTTTTTACATCCCTGTCACAGTTTATTTTCGTGCTTTGTATGCCTCACCAACTTCTTTAGCTCAACAGCATTTGTATTTTTTGAGCTTTGTTCACCTTTTGGTTTTTTGTGTCTGTTTCCGTGTGCCGCTATCTCTCTTTATGCCTGCTGCATTCATGTCGCGTGTCTCTCGCTCGTTGCATCATCTTCTAAGGCTAAGCGTATTCTCTACAACGACCCGACTCTCCCTCTCCACTTCCTTAGTTCTATTCCAATCTCTGTTGCTACAGTCCAAACACGCTTTCAGCCAAGTCCGCCGTTCTTTTTGTTTTCTTCTTTGTTCTTGCTTTTCATAAATTTATCGCAAATGATTCGTTTCTTCTCAATTCAATTTTGTTTTTCTTGTTGATAATTTTGCAGTTAACTGCTGTAAGATTTTTTTATTGCATTCTTTTTATCAAAATACCTGGTTAGAAAGAATTGTTCAAATATTGCCGGCTCTATCACAAAGCATACCTGTGAAACATATTTTTTGTTCTTGTTTTCTGCTTAGGCCCCTCTTGCATGCCTTACATTATTAAATGGGTTCAATTCGTTTAAAAATAATTGAAGTCAAAAACGGTTTTTTTTAATTTTTAAGAAAAAATGCATAAAATATTTCACATTCCGAAACTACTGTTATAAACAACTTACTTTATAAGTTACTAAACATGTCCACCACAACACTGCTCGGTTAGCTAACGCATGCAGCCCTGGCTACTGTCAAAGTAACAGAGCAAGTACAGTGGCGCAATCAGCTGTTCGTAAACAATCAATACGCGGGAACTCTTCTATGCGTTTTGCCTCTACCCCACCCCAAAGAAAAAGCAATCGAAAATAAAAACAAATAAAAACAACGTGCTGCATTTCAAAAGCAAAATAAAAGCAATGTAAAATGTATTTGAGTGTTTGCATGGCGACAGAAAATGCGCGGAAAATACCGCAGCCATGACTTGGAATAAGTTGTGCTCTTTAGGTGTGGCGCGTGCCCAAAATCCAAATAAAATGCAAAATAAAGAAAAAATAACTCCAAAATGTTTTGTTTGTGTAACCAAAAGTATGTACTTTGTGTAAAAGAATTCAGGACATCGACTTAGTTGATATAATCGAAGTGGAATGGTTTATTAATGTTTGTTTTTTTCCTTTGCAGTGGCGTTGCAACCTCGCTCAGTGGCACCGATTCCAGCGCTTGCTCCAGTGAGTATGCCTCAGAACCCGGCTCGCCGTACAGTGCTCACTCGCAACTGAGTGACGAACAGCAACAACATCTAAACCATCAGCAAAAACAACTGCAGACGAACCATCCTAAAGTAGTTGGCATGAGCAATATAAAAATGCCACCACAAATACTCAGCGCCAACACAAGTGGCAATAACAGTAGTAGCAGCAACAATGATGGTGGTCTTTCTACAACCAACACAACCAGCAACAATAACACAAATGCCTCAACAACGCCAGCATTGAATGTGTCGACGACAAGAGCCGTCGCTGGCGTCCCAACAAACACAAACAACACTGCTAAACTAAAGCCGCTATCGATGAAGAGCAATCCAAGTAACTCATCGTCAACCACACGGACGCTGCTGCCAACACTACAATGGCCATGGAATGCAACAACTCCAAATGGAGGTGGTAGCACCACAACAACAGCCACGACAACAGCGCCGTCGTCGATGTCCACGACGGCAGCAAATAAGAAACGCAATGCTGCCGCCACTACACACGGCGATACAGCAGCCAAGAAATCACGCAGCGGACTCAGCTCTAGCACGATTTGTGCAACAAATGGCGATGGCAGCAGTGCCATGCTTACAGCGAGTAAAAGACTGAAAGCGTCAGCGTTGGAGGAGTCGCAGACAAAGATCACAGGCTACTTTAAGTCGCAAATGAAGGCGCAAATCCATCAAACATCATTGGCGGCGAGTAAGCGCTTGGAACCACCGGAACAGGCAGCTGCTGCGGTAGCCGCAACAACCGTCACAACAATGACAAGCACAACCGCCGACGCTTTAGGTGGAAAGAGCGTCTCGGTGACGAGCACAAGCGACAGCACAAATGCGGCAAGCACCTTGACAATGAGCACACCCGCAACGACGGCATCGCTGAACAAATACTTCAACATACTCTCTCAGTTGAAGGAGCAGAAACAAGCGGCTGCAGCCGCAGCTGCCGCTAAGACGAATGCGACGTCGGCAGCAACGATGACGAGTGCCACCGCTGCAAGTGTGAGCGTGCCACCAGTTGCAGCCAGCGTTTTGCCAACGCCAATGCCAATCGTAAATATCACGCCTTCGACGAACACTGCCAAGCCTGTCGCCGCCACTACTGGTACACCCGCAAGAAGTACTCCAACGGCAGCGCCACCGACTTCCACAGCAGCAACAACAACAACAGTGGCTGTGTCTCAAGCTACTTCGACTGCAATTAGCTCGCCAGCAGCAGCAGCAGCAGCTGGAGCAATAACCACTAAAACAACAACTGCCAGCACAACCGCCCCATCTCTGCCAGTTCCGGCTCTCAAGAAAATCGAACGTAGCACCAAGCAACCCGCCAAGATTGCACAGGTGGCGCCCAACTTGCGCAAGACTCCGTCGCAGCAAACGTCCACAACGGGCAAATCGCCAGCGAAGAAGCACGTTGCCATTGCGCCGCGCACGCCCGAAATGAAGCAGCAACAGCAACAACAACAGCAGGCGGCCGCCGCAGCAAAACTCGAGCTCAGCAAGCAGAATGTGTCTGCAACGGCATCACCAGGCGCCGGTGTGGCCGCCGCCACAAATGGCGCACAACCACCCGCCGTGTTGCTGACCACATTCAGATTGCCCACACCGGCGGCCACAGCGGCCAATATCGTCGGACCAGCCGCAGGAGCTGCAGCGGCACATCTGAAAGCAGCGGTCGCGGCAGCCAACAATTGCAAGTCCAATGCAACATTGGCCACAACGGTGGCGCAAACCGCCGCCGCCGCTGCCGCAGCGACCGTCGCCACCGCCGCCAACCAGACGCTCTTTCAACTGCCCACCGCAGTGCAACTGCCAAATCTAGTCCAGCTGCCACAACTGCTCGCCGCCAGCGGTGCGAACATCATGCAACTGAATAATGTAGCCAAAGCCGCGGCCGCGGCGACCACCACCGCCGCAGCTGCTGCCTCAGCACAAGCCGCGCAAGCGGCCGCAGCGCAATACTTCCTTAACGGCACCGTGTTCAAGCTGCAGCAGTTCACGACGGCGACGACGACCACCGCAACGACGGCAACGGCAGCTGCTGCAAACCCCTTCGGGCTGCTGTCCGCTGCGGATCTGCAGGAAATGTTGCTCAAGCAGCAACAAGCACAGCAGCAACTGCAGCTGCAGCAGCAACAGAAAGTCGCCGCTGCCGCAACAAGCGCCAACTTCCAAGAGATAATTCAACAACAAATCGCCGCAGCAATCGTTGCCAACCAGCAGCAGCAGCAGCAGCAACAACAACAGCAGCAACAGGCGCAATTCCAGCAGCTGCAACGTCTGAGCGCCGCCGCTGCCGCTGCAAACATTCAACAGCAGCCCGTCTTCATGGCCACTCCGGCTGGGCTGCTGTTAAATGCCGCCTCACTGCCTGCCATGTTGGCACAAGCAGCAGCCACGCTTGCCGCCAATAATCAACAGCAACAGCAACAAAAAGCTGCAGTTGCCTTGCAGCAACATCAACAGCAACAAGCGGCAGCGACACAGCTGCCCGCCTTGCAGCCCATTCCAGCGCTCAGCTCGATATTCGCGCCAAATGCGGCTCACCAACAACAGCAGCAGGAGCCGCACGAATTGCAGCAGCAGCATCAACAGCTGCAATTCCAGCAGCAACAACTTGCACAGCTGTTATTCGCTCAGCAACATCTTCAGCAGCAGCAACAGCAACAGCATCATCAGCAACAACAACAACAACAGCAACAACAACAACTTATTACTGCCACGCAACCGCCTCCGCTATCAGCGGTCGCGGCGCTCGCCTCAAACAGCAACACTGCCAACAACAACGTCAACGCCAATGTCAATAACAGCAACATTGTCAATGGCAACATACAAAATGCGAATAGCATAGGAAACAACACTGCCGCAGCTATAAGTAATAATATAAATGTGACAACAACAACAACCACAACGACCCTGCAACAACAACAGCAACTGAACACTGCCAAGCTGGCGATAGTGAAGGCGAACGCCTCCACGGCCGCCTACACCACGCTCAGCTCACAGCCACCACCACTGGTGACCATCTCCAACGCTAAGACTCGAACCGCAGCGGTAGTCGCGACGACTTCGGTGAGCACCACCGCCAGCGGGAGCAAGCCATCGGCGCTTGGCAAGCCCTACCAGAAGCGCCAGGCTAAGCTGAATGCCAACGCGAAAAGCAGCCAACCGCCGAGCATAAACGCAAGCAAAGCGAAGCTGTCCACGGGCGGTAAGATCATTGCCACGCCCACCACACCGCCACCGCTAGTGCCCGCCTCGGCGCCAAACACAAACACTTTGGCCGCCACACACAAAGAGCTCAGCCAGCTGAGTCGAGCGGTGGCTGGCTCAACCGCAGCAGCAACGAAGTCATCACCGAAGCACCACATGGCGGTGGCGAGTGGTCTACCCACGCCGGCATTGGTTAGCATAGCACCGGCTAAGCTAACGCAGAGCATAGCCACGGCGGCTAAGCCGACCCCGCCGTCGCCGTCGCCATCGCCGTCGCCTCTTCCACTGCCGGCCGTCAACACCAGCAGCAGCATAACAGTGGCCGCGGTAAAGGCGACGACCACCGCTAGTACAACGGATCTCTTCGATTTGGTTAAGAACTCCAATGGCGCCATCAGCATAACGCCCACCATTACCAGCAAACCCACCATCCCCCTGGGAAACTTCAGCAACATCAAAGCAGAGCCCATGGAGGAGTCCTCGTCGTTGAGTGAGACCATCGGCAGCATTGGTGCCCCGTCATCCAATGTCAGCATGGGCAACAGCAGCACAAACTCCTTTGCCGGCCAGCTGCCCCTTTGCGGAGGCATCAAGGCGGAACTGATGGAGGACAACAGCAGCAGCAATGTGACGACAATCCTGCAACAGCAAAACGAATGCAGCTCCTTCAGTTCAGCGTCGTTCAGCTCGTCGGTGCACTCGTCGAATTCGATATCGTCAGCCGCCGATCTTTCGCTGGAGGCCTCCACGCCGGCCTCGCTCAGTTCGGCGCCCTCGCCGGCGCTCTCGTTGCTTGCCTCCGTCGCATCGCCGCAATTTGCCTCGAACTCCAACTCGTACACCTCGAGTGCAATGTCGCGCGCCTGCGCCAGCCAAACGGATATGCTGAGTGAAATGGTCACTTCGACGTGTATCTCATCCGCCGCCTCCGCTTTATCGGCCATGGAAGTCACCCAGGATACGACCTCGTCGGGCTCCGAGTCAAATCTGACCATTGACAAAGCCGCCAAGTGCAGCAGCAGCAGCAGCAGCAGCAGCTACGACGAGGACGATGACAAGTCGGAGACGTCAATCACCCACAAACGTGACTTGCCGACGCCCGAGTCGGGTATCGGCGGCAGTCTCAGTCACAGCGACAGCAGCAGCAGCAGCAGCAACTCGGTTGTCAGTCGAATGTGAGTACAAATGCAAGGCTACCGAAGCGGCCAATCTTAATGCCATGTTTTCTCCCTACAGTTCTAGGAAGGCGGCCACCACTGTCGATGTGGAACCGCTCTTGCCCGCACCATCGCCCGAAGCGCTCTGCTCGGACAGCAGCAATTCAACGCCCGCCACACCATCGCCCATTTGCACGAGCAACTCCTCATCCGATAACTCCTCATCGATGGAAAGCAATGCGCCCTCGCCAGTCTCACCGCCATCCGAGGACTCGTCCACACTGCTCAATTCGATTATCGACTCGTCGTTGACTGCCTCGAGCTCCTCGATCTTCTCGGCCATGACACCACTGCCCACGCTTACTGTGTTCACCCCGAGTGGCACCAGCCTTGATATGCTGCTGGCGGAAAGCGCCGGCACAACGCTGCCAAAGGCGGCCATTTCCCCGATCCTCTCACAGCCGAAGACGATACGCTTTCCGGCTCGTGCCGGTGCCAAGGGTGCCAAGCGACATGACGGCGTCTGCTATTGGCACAAGTGCAACAAGAAGCACGACAGCAACTCCAAGCTACTCGACCACATGCAATCGCACCACGTGAATTCGCAAACGGGCCCCTTCGCCTGCCTCTGGGTCGGCTGTAAGGTCTACAACAAGGAGTCCTGCTCGCGGCGCTGGCTCGAACGGCACGTGCTTTCGCACGGCGGCTCCAAGCAGTTCAAGTGCATTGTCGACGGCTGTGGCTTGCGCTTTGGTTCGCAGGTGAGTACGATGAGGATGATGAGGACGATGGGCAGTTGCCCAGATGGAGGACCACAGAGCAGTTCACTAACCACACATTACACAATCCACAGTTGGCGCTACAAAAACACGTGAATAACCACTTCAATGAAACCGATCAGAAGGAGAGCAACAACAAACGTACCTCAGATCCGCCAGTGCCGAAACAGTTGCGTAAGAATGGCAAAAAGTTGCGCTACCGTCGTCAACCGTTCTCAGGTGAGTTGAGCTTCCAGATGAGTTCAGGTGAACGCCAAAGCCTTTCGTTGCTGATCGCATGTTAAACTCTTCCATCGCACAGCACGAATGTTCGACTTCTTTGACACGGGCATCATGGAAGGCCTGCAGCATCGTTTGCGTCAGATCAACACATTGACCAATGGTGCTGAAGCCATCACCTTCCACGGTCAGTCGATGATGCGCCGCAAGACGTTGCAGGGACGAGTTGAGTGCTTTGTGCGTTGGTCGCCGCGTGAAATGTGAGTAAACTGAAAACCGGCAACCAAATGTATGAGCTTCTCTTTAACCATTCCGTTTGCTTCCATTGCACAGAATCTCCGATGAGTGGCTGCCGGAATGCACCGATGCAGGGTATGTGAAAACCGTGCAGATCAAGCATATGAAACCCGCCGAGAAAACACGCGTCGAAAGCCTGCTAAGCACTGCCTTTAGACTGCGCTACGATGCGCATCTCTTTAGCGACGACTATAATCTGAACCAGATGAACAGCGTTCCGTCTGAAAATTCGGACAATGAGTCAACTGAAGAAGCCGACAACGGCAACGGCAATGGCAATGATGACGAATGTGATGGGGCAGACATTGGCAACGGCATCGATGATGAGGAGGATGACACCGAAACGACTACCAGCGAAACTGTTTCCAGCTATCAACAGGTGCTAACCATAACCAAATCGCAAATGCAACAGCGACGCAAACACCCGCGTAAACGACAAAGGCCGACAACAACACAATTATCATCAACATCAACATCATCATTAATATCGTCATCATCATTATCGTTAACGACAACAACGACAACGGCTACGATAACAGCGACACCGTTCAAGGTGTTCAAGTGCTAATGCGGTTCGCGTATGCAGTGGAGCAGTGTGTGATAGGTTGGACTTGACCTTTGTTCGCGGTGCATTTAGCGCTGGGTAGGGCAGGGCAGGGCAAGGCGGAAAGAGCAAGAAAGCATCCAAGAAAGCATTGATTGCACAAGGCAAAACTTTAATATACCATATGAATAGTAGTGAATAGCAAACGTAACAGAAAGTATTTTTAAGTATATATAATAATGGGCGAGGTCGTAAGGTCGCAAGCTTAGTTCGATTATTTTTGCCTTTTATGTTTATTACCAATTCAATTCGAAGCTATTACGCTCGGAACTTGTAACATACTTTTTTACAGTCGTGTTTCTTAATAATTACGAAATAATCCGTAAATTGACAGAAGCGCGTGTAGCAACCAGTGTGGACTTTGTTCGATTCCCGGCAATCAATACTGTACGACAGTCGACAGTAACGGCTCATATTTGGTAATTATCTAAGCGTGGTATATTCAATTGTAAATAACTAAAATCGTCTTATTTTTATTAATTTAATTTAAATATAAAAAAAAAAGGAGTTATAAAACCTTATCAAACCACCCACCCGCAAAGAAATGAACAAACTTTATTTTGTTTTTAGTTTTAGTAGTTTTTAAGCAAAGCTTTTTTTAGAGCTTCATTTCATTTTTTTAATGAATGACTTATTTGTAATTAATTTAGAAAAATATTTTTTCTAAACAAAACACACAAAAAATAACAACAGGACAGCAAATGCAAATAAGACTTTTTTATTATATAATTGTTTAGTTTAATTTTTTAAAATTATGTTTTGATTGTACACAGTTTATTGGCTCAACGTTTTACTCATTTGCTTAATTTGTATATAAAAATTATTATTAATTAAAACATATGCGGTAGCCATTTAAACAAGACAAAAAAAAAAATATCAAAATTTACAAGACTCAATTTTTTTCATTTAAAAAAGTGAAATATTCAATATGGAAGGCGAAAAAACAAATAATTCTTTAGTCAAAATTTAACAGTTAATGTAAACAAATTTCAAATTGTATGCGAAAAATCCCACGTTAGCTAATAATTTTGTATATAAATCGATGTGCAGCTCGGTAGCACGCGACTTCACTTAGTTCATATTCTTATGGAAATTCATTTAACGGCGTAGAAAAGCATATAAACAAACATTTAAAAAAAAGTTGCATAATTTTTTATTAAGTTTTCTAATATTTTTTAATTGTTTTTGTTTAGTTCGAAACGCAAAACTCACATTTTTATTCTATTTCCTTCTTTCTTCTAAATGTTTATTTTATTTCATTCATTTTCATTCACCAAAGTCATGTGTCCTCTAAAGAAGAATACATTTGATATTACAAACTCCAACTTTCCGATTTGAAACCCAAAAAAAAATCAGTTCTACAAATAATTCATTCAAGCTGCGTCCAGTTGATTACCCAATTAAAAACTAGGGAATAATCAACAGAAGCTTTTACGCTTCACAAAATGTCTGGAGCATTGCATCGATGCGCTGCTGTTAAAATTTTCAATGGCATGAAATGAAAGCGTTTGAAACGACTTCATAAGCTAAACAAATTAAGTGTGACAATTGGTTGTAGCAGTGATTATATTCTGTTATTTAGAATTTATTTCGTTTAAAATGCTCCAAGCTCATTATTCGCGGAATTTCATATATAAAATCTTTTGCAATATTCTGTTCATAATTCAAATAATTTTTTATATATGTTTTTTTGTCATCTTTTTAAGGATTTAAAAATGGGTCAGTCAGAAGGATTGTAGAATCAGCAGGATCTTGAATAATGCTTGAAATAATTAAAATAATTCTTACTTTTTTGTTAAATTGTTTTATTGTTTATTTATTTTTGGAAAATTGCAAATTAAAGTTGTTTTCTTTTAATTTTTTTTTTATATATTTTTTAATTTTTTTATTTTTATTTGATTCCAAGGCAAATACATTTCCTTTCCATGCTACGTACAGTATAAATATTTTCAATTGAAATGGATTTTTTTTTTAAATTTTTCAAGGTTTGCAAATTTTTAAAATTTTTCAAAATAAATGTTTTTAATTTAAAATTTTTATTTTAATTTAAAATTTTTAAATTTAAATATTTTTAATAAAATTTTTTAATTAAAATTTTTTTTTTAACTTTGAGAGTGCAGCTATTTTGTGCGCGCTGTGGCAGCAGAATTTCCGTTTAGAGTGAAGCTATTTAAGCAAAAAAGAGCTTCATGGTTAGAGCGCATTGTACGCGTTATTTTATTTATTTAAATTTAACACTAATGTTTTGGAAATTTGTTTATTCCCATGTATGTTTAATTAAAAATCGGGCTTTATTCCATGAATTCGTAAATGGCTGCGCTCTACCCGACTGTCCCACGTCAGCTACACTTTTTTGTTGATTAATTTAATTTTTTTATTATATTTATTTAATTTACCTTGGTATTTTCTTTTAATTTATTTAATTTTTTATTTCGTTTTATATTTAGTTTTTACTTTTTAAATCTGTTTGTTATTAGAATTTTCCCCTCCCTCAAGGAGAACAATGCAAATTACATTGTTTTTATTTTGGCTTTTTGTCAGCGTCAGCCAGTTAGCAAGAGTTACTCATCCATGCCATCAAATGTTTTGTGTTTTACCCTTTCCACTTTATCGTTATTAGCTTAGCTTAGCTTAGCTTAGATTAAAAGCTCCCCCAAACAATCATTTGTGTGACTACCTACGAAACAACAACAAAAACAATAACATCAAACTCAACACTGCCAAATGAACAGTTTTAACTTGGACTGATTACTTTAAAAAAATCCTTAAAAATTGTAGCGATTGAGAAGGTAAACCAGACGAAAGCTTTTCTATGAACTTTTCGCTGCACGTAACAGAGTATAAGAAATGCGTTTGTAAATTACTTAAACAAATAACCAAGTAGTGTTAATAAGAATATTTAAACTTAATTAGCGGAGCAATTATGGTAAACAAGTTTTTCGGTTTAGCTGCCCAAGTCAACGTGGAAAGATCGGATCAATCGGACTTTTCGTTACGGCATTTTTTAGCACCCTCGACGTTCGGCGTTGAATTTGTTTAAACATGTGGACTTTTGAGAGTATTTGAATAAAAAAGTTAATAAAAACTTCGATGTCGCCTTTTAGCCGATTAAATGATAAGAAATGCGCTTGTTGAGCGCAGGAAAGAAAGAGAGAGAAAATACAGTAAACTAGATTTAGCAATTTTAAAAGCAATACTAGAAAACAATCAAATTAAATCACTTTTCCAAAAACTATTTTTGTAATTCAGAGAAGTCTTGTTTCAAAATATTTTTCGTTACACAGAAGCAAAGAGGCAAAGAAATGAAAACAAAAAAATAAATAAAAGTAAAAACTGGAATTAACAGATAAAAAGGCACAAAACAAGAAATATTTGCGAACTCTTCCTCAATGGAGGATTGGGTTTAAGGCACAGGGTACATTATGAGTACCCAGTGTTCCTTACGAAAAAGTTTAAAAATAAAATGAAACTACCTCAAATTTTGCATTGAACATTTACGAATGGATTTTTCGAGACGAGTTTTCTACAACAAAACAAAATATAACAAAAATAGATTGACAAAAATAAAGTTAATAAAATAAAATAAGTAAGAAAATTACATTTAAAGCAAATGGACAAAGAAAAAATTTGGCAAACAACAAGGGGAAAATATACAAAAGTGATTAAATGATAAAACAAATTTTGCAATGTGTTTATTTACAACAAGAAATTTTGAAAAAAAAATTTTTTTAAACATTTTTATTTTATCATTTAAAGAAATTTAAAATTCTCAATTTAAAAATGCACCCACCCACTTCTTTACTGTACTCCGCGTTTCTTCATTTTCACTTATTATTTCTGTACATAAAAAAAGAAAACAAACAATAAATTAAACATTAAACATTAAAATTTCTTATATAGTTAACTGCTTTAATGATCATTACTGATAAAGACAAGCCGTATTAAACGAAATATTATAATTAGCAATTAATTAATTATAATTAAAAGCGAATATTGAATACTTATGAATAATTTTTAATGCAAAAAAAAGTAACAATATATATATATATATACATATATATATATATCGAAATAGTTTTGTGTGTGTCTGTGTAATCCTTAATTATAAATTAATGAGTAAAAATTATAAAAAATTTAAAAAAAAAAACAATGAAAAATGCAAACAGGTAACAAACGAAATTGTAACTATAGTAATCAAAAATTGTAATTTATATAAGTATGCCACATTATATACAAGAACAACAACAACAAAAAAGAACAACAACAAGTTGAGCAACAACAAATGAAGATATAAGTCGAAATCTAATGACACTGAATATATATATATATATACCAAGAAAAAATATATATAGAACTGCAAAAAAACAAAAACAAAAAAAAAACTGTCTTTTGCCAAGTTTTTGTTCGATTTCGATCGGCTAAGACTTCCATGTTGGTACTTGAAATGTTAGTTGGTGCATGGTGCAAGTTCTGCGAACCAATCATGAGAAAATGTTGTTTAATGCTTTGTCTTTAAGCGTAAACTAACCTAAGTTTGTAAGAACTCCAAAAGCTGGACATTTTTTTCATACCTGTATAATATCAGGGCTGCAAACCGTTGGGAAATATGACTAAGGTGCAATGCGACGCGAAGCTAAAGGTTTGCTTCACCGCTTCACAGGACAGGACTTTAATTTGGAATCCAATTAATTTAAACATTTAAAATTTTTGCAATGCAACGCAAATTTGCCTCACACACAGAATTTTTACTTGCGAATTGAGTGCCTAAAATAATACCAGCTCAATCGCAAGCAATACCCGTTCCTATATATACCCGAATTTTGTCACTCTCATAATGCATAGAATTCAGTAAATTAAAATATCAGCCAGTGTCATTTTAACGTAGCTTGATTTTACGTAGTGTTCCTTTTTGATCACAAAGTTTTCGGATTTATGTTCAGGTTTGTATCGTTTTTGACAAGCGCGTTGGTTTGCAGCCCTGGTTTATACACAGTTACTTACAAGAGTCCGTCAATCTAAAGCTAATCTTCCTTGTGACATTCCACAGCATTTTCCAACGCTAGTGACAGAAGTTTAACAACTGATGGCTACCGCTATTGTTACTGACCTGTCGAACTGGTCGAATGGTTGATGTGCCGAGGTACAAATAAAAGTTTAGATGTTCAAGGCCCGACAGCAACAACTGCCTGCTGATATTGTAAGTGGTGAATATTGCTTCGCTGCTGCCATGTCAAATCATATTTCTCCAATTAGTTAATCTTTCGCAGTCGAGCCTAATAACTCTACTTGAAAATATAGCTGAACCTCAAAGTTGTGGGAGCCGAGTGGAGGCTATATTTGGCATTTGGGCGCTGGGCAAAAGATGACTTTAATGCTTAGGAGAGTCCATTTCGAAAGATGCTAGTTCCGACATGCTTAGGCGGCTTTCTTTGAAGTTGCTTTGGAATACGCCTGTACTTCAACAAATCTAGGACACCTGAAGAATTTGAGTGCAATGTTTCTACTTACCCTAAAACATAGGGACTTCGAATGTCGATGTCCGCTGATTTAGCGGCTTAAATATAAAATTAGATTTTGTAACGTTTAATGGGAGTGTATTTTATTTCAAGCTCTGCAACTTTTAGCCGGAGACTGAGCGTTTTAATATGCTGTAGATTTCGATTTAATTCAAATATATAGAGACTACGGAATAGTGATTTTTTTTTTTTTCATTTCAAAGCTATGGAGTTCATTTGTTTTGAGTCAGTATAGTTTCAAAAATATCGATTGAGTTACAGATCCATATAATTTCCACACTTTTAATAATAAAACTTATGTTTTCAATATATAACAGTCATGAAATTAATTCTATTCTATTCTATTCTATTCGCTTGGAACTTTCTTTTAGTTTTTAATAATAAAGCATGATATCTTTTAAGCATATATTACAGGTTAATCAATAACTGTGAAAACATTCCTAACGGGTGCTGCTGTTAAGGGAGTAAGGCTCTTAACCGAATGCAATGGTTCCAGAAGCCCAAAACAAATCAAACCATATTTTTCTCGTTATCGAAATTTATATTTATAAATTTATGTTACTCAACGAACTTTCCATAATGAATACTCATCGAAAAACAGCTGACTTGAGTGCACGTGAGCAAAACTCTACAGAAACGAACGTCACAGAAATCGCGACCCTGATAAGAAAACTTTTGGTTTTATGTATTTGAACTTGAATTGATGTACATTCGATCTAATAGTGCTTAACTAACATCAACAGCGCGAAGAATTAAATAAAAAACTACAAAAAAAAATAATGTTTATAAATTAGCACTTATTGTATATATGGTAAGGTTGTGTCAGACGTGAGATGGGGCGGCGGAAAACTTAAAAAAATTACTGACAAATCATGTGTGTGGAACACTGAGGTATTTTCATGGTATTGATTCCAACTTTTTGGTGCATTAGTATTGGAGTATTATAGTCGAGTAAGACGCATTGCTACAGCTTCATTACCAACTCTGTAACGAGGGAATTAATTGGAGGCCAACTTAAAAATTACAATTCTCGATGAATGGTTTCGTCAGCAACTTATAAACAAGTCCAGAAATATAAAAAGCTTGTTTTTCCTTTTTGAGTGTTCTTTAAAAATCATAAATTCATCGATCAGCAACTTCAAGAGGGTGTAACCGTTCGAAGTATTATTGGCTATCAAGTTGATAGCTAAGTAGACAGAAAAGGTCTTTAATATTGAGGTTTGGAGAGCTTCCACACGCTTGTATCACATATTATTGTACATCGTTATGTTCGACAAATAATTTAAATTTAATTTATTTTAAAATTCATCCACAAATCGCAGCATAAATTTCGATTAATGACTACTGCAGCGATAACTCGATTAACTTGGAAAGCTTTGTAGCCCTGCGAGAAGCACACATCAGCTGTCATAGTTATTAGTTAAATAATTGCTTTGGGAGACTTTAAAAAATTTATTTAGTTTTAAGTGCCGGAAACGTAAAATAAAAGTTAAGTAAAAAAAAAAATAAAAATGTCATTGCGGGCATTCCGTTTTATTGGTAAAGTGCGCAACTGGGATAGGTTGTTCACTCGTACACTGGGCCAGATTCAACTGCAAGCACAACACGGCGTACCACGTGCGGGTTTGCTGGGGCGAGCATTTGCAACGGAGCCGGCGAATAATGGTAAGCAAAACATTGACCCGAAAAGCGGATGTACGGGCAAGTGTAATTAAAAATGCGAATCCCACAGTTAGGACGCCAGTGATTGGTAATTTAGTACGCCGCAACTATGCTACGGAAGCGGAAGAGAAAAAAAGCGTGAAGAAAACCAAAGAGAACGTAGTCAAACACGAATTCCAAGCGGAGACACGACAATTGCTCGACATTGTAGCACGTTCGTTATACTCCGATCACGAAGTCTTTGTTCGTGAGTTGATCTCAAATGCGAGCGATGCACTGGAACGCTTTCGCTACAAAGTGCTCACCGAAAGCACCGACGGTATCAGCTATGCACAAAAGGATCGCGCACTGGAAATTCGCATCACAACCGACAAGCCACAAATGCAGTTAATCATTCAGGACAGCGGTATTGGCATGACGCGGGACGAACTCGTCAAGAATCTGGGCACCATTGCGCGTAGTGGCTCGAAGCAGTTCCTTGAGGAGATTAAGAACAAGAATCAAGCATCGCCATCGAACATCATTGGTCAATTTGGTGTGGGTTTCTATTCAGCGTTCATCGTAGCCAATAAAGTGGAAGTGTTCACGCGTTCCGCAATCGAAGGCTCGCCCGGTTTGTGTTGGTCAACGGATGGTAGCGGCACCTATGTCATCGAGGAGGTGGACAACGTTGAGTACGGCACGAAGATTGTACTCCATCTAAAGACAGAGTGTCGCGAGTTCGCGGATAACGATAAGGTGCGTGAGGTCGTCAAGAAATACAGTAATTTCGTGGGTTCGCCCATACTTCTGAATGGCAAGCAGGCGAATGACATGAAACCGCTGTGGTTAATGGACCACAATGAAATTACAAAAGAGCAACACACCGAATTCTTTCGTTTCATTGGCAATACTTTCGACACGCCGCGCTTCACATTGCACTATAAGGTGAGTTATAATGATCATGGTTAGCAGCTCTTCACCGTCACAAATTACAGACGGACGTACCTCTGAGCATACACGCGCTGCTCTACTTCCCCAGCGGTAAGCCCGGCATGTTCGAGTTGTCTCGCGATGGTACGACCGGCGTCGCGCTGTACACACGGAAAGTGCTAATCCAGTCGAAGACGGACAATTTGGTGCCGAAATGGCTGCGCTTCATGAAGGGTGTTGTCGACTCTGAGGACATACCACTCAACTTAAGCCGTGAAATGCTACAAAATAACGCTTTAATCAAGTTCGTTGACCACCTGATAAAACATCTTTTGCTCTTCATCTGATCGCCTAATTAATTTCAGAAAACTGTGTAATGTCATTTCGAATCGCGTGCTACGCTTCCTACAAGACTGCGCCAAAAAACAGCCCGAGGAGTATGAAGCCTTCTATCGCGACTATGGACTCTTCCTGAAGGAGGGTATTGTAACATCGAACGACACCCAGGAGAAGGAGAGCATTGCACGCCTATTGCGTTTTGATTCCTCCAAGGATGAAAAACGCATTTCCCTCGATGACTACTGCACCGAAGTGGGCTTGGAACAGAAGGATATCTACTATTTGTCTGCGCCTAATCGCACACTTGCGGAGCAATCACCCTACTACGAAAGTCTAAAGAAACGCAATGCTCTGGTGCTCTTCTGCTATGAGCCTTACGATGAACTCGTACTCATGCAGCTGGTCGAGTACAAAGGCAAAAAGTTGGTCTCTGTGGAGAAGGAAATGCGTCAGGAGTCGAAGGCAACAGAAAATGAGAACTTAGGCCCGAACAGCTTGCAACGTACCGAACTCGATGAGGTCATCGCTTTCCTAACCGATAAACTCAAGAACAAAGTGGTTAATGTGAAGGCCACAACGCGACTCGACACGCATCCATGCGTAATTACTGTCGAGGAAATGGCTTCGGCGCGACATTTCATTCGCACTCAGAGCCATCGACTGCCCGAGGAGAATCGATTTGCGCTGCTACAGCCACAGCTGGAGATCAATCCCAGGTGCGTTGGTCATACTTAAATGTCAAATTTGTTTTAACTATCTTTATGCTCTATGATTCACCCAAACAGTCACGAACTAATCAAGAAGCTGCACAAGTTGTGTACCACTGAACCCGAACTGGCTGAACTGCTTACGCAGCAGCTCTTCGCCAATGCCATGGTAGGCGCCGGCCTCGCCGAGGATCCCCGCTTGTTGTTAACGAACATGAACACTTTGTTGGTTAAAGCGCTGGAGAAGCATTAAAAACTCTCCTGTCTGTTAACTTTTTTGTGGTTATAAGTACTTGTAATTGTAATTGCACTTGTAAAATACCAATCAGCCGTAAGTCTCTTTTAAAGTCTCATTTCGTAGTCTGAGCTCTCATTGGCGTCATTTTGGGATGCATAAAGTTTATATACACTCTTTATCAGATTAGCCAAACCAATCAATAGCTACATTCATTCAGATGCCTATACCTTTGGGACAAGTCCCTCAACACCCAACAAATGATCAAGATTATGATTCGATTAAACATTTTAAAAAGACTAATTATTCGGATACGGAGATATGAGGAATTTGTATGTCGCATGAGGTCCAATCAACTATAGAGTCAGAAATATTGAATGGCTTACAAAAGACGTTATTTTTATTAGCTGATCAGGTAATTATAAATGCAACGAAATATCTGTAACCGAACTTGGGGTCCTTCCTTATTTACTTCTACACTTATAAGCAAAAGCCAAATATAATAGCACAGCCGAAGCTGTTTTTTTCTGTTCTTGTTTATTTTAAAAACAAAGCACTGGATAAACCAACATGTTGTACCGGCCTGAGACGCACGCAACGTCTCATATTTTATATAATTTGATCTGCGAAACATCTGTACTTTTGTGGTAAATTAATGTTGCAATCTCATAGTTTTTGCCCTTTTTTGGCTTTATAAAAACAGGCAGCCGCACTTGGCTTACACTAAAAATACCAACACATCATATCAATTAATTTAGGCCGCTAAATGCCATTACAACATTTCAAGATGAATGAAGTGCGCCGACACACATATTGTGAAATAAGTTTAATATTAGCCTATACTTCCTCCTAGTTTATTTAATTTCTAAGTATTTAAATGAAAAGTCAAATTTTTGCATTCAAAATCAATAATCTGAGCAACCCTGCGTTTTGTTATTTGTAAGACAATTCCCAGCGTTGCATTCGCGTCGATCGATCACTTGACTCATGCACCTGACTCGCCCCACGCATGCTCCCTGAGAGAGTATATAAATGGGGGTGGTCGCTGCGCGCTTTTTCAGTCACAGTTTGTACCAGCGACCGCAGTGGAACGGAGTGTGCTCTCTTCGCCAAAAGCAACAAAAGCCAACCAGCGCAAACCAAAAGGCCAAAGCAGAGTTGCTGTTTACTGATTAAAATTGTCATTTAATCACGTGAGTGATAAAAAGCAAATAAGTAGTAATCCTATTAAGCCCAGCACCACTCCCCACACACTTAAATTGAATAAAAAAATCATGTGCTAAGCAAATGTGTTTTCAGAAAAGAAAGTAAAATATAAAGAGAAAATGTAATGAAACAGTGAATGAAATAAAGCAAAAAGAAAGGGATCTGCGCGCTTTTGCTTTAAAGCAAAAACTGCAATGACCAAAGAGAAAAGTCGAAGCGAAAACAGGAAGGAGAGAAAATTTGGCCAACGAGAAGGTGTCACCAAAAACGTAACGGCAAAACGAATGAAATAAAAAGGAGTAAAAAAAAACACCGAAAATGCCACTATAAATCAGTGTAAACTTAGAGTAACGAAACGAGCAGTAAAAGTACCATGATTTGCAAAAATTATATGAATTCCTATTTGAAATTAGCCATTTTAGTGCAATTTTTTGGAGTTGTGTGGAATTTTCCAAATAAAAGGTTTCATTGCCACCAATTTGTGCTTTGTGGCCTTTTTCCATTTGTTTTGCGCGCTCGCTCGCTCGCACAATTGAATGTGAACAGCGCTCTCTCTCTGAGTGGAATAAAATCGCTATTGCAAAAGCGACGAGTAGCGAGTACCGCACCACACGACACATTCAGTCAGCATCGAGACGTAGCAGCAGCGACATTAGGGATTGAAAGCAACGGAATACAGATCAGCAGCATAGCGCGCAGTAGAATTCGCAGAGACAAAAAAAAAATACAAGAGTAATTCAATTTTGTGTATGTGTGTGTGTGCAAAAATTTTTCTGTGTTTTTTCAAAACTATTACTACTATTATTTAACAAGAAAAAGCAAAGCAACAATCATCAAATCAAGTGTCTCCTTTTTATAGAAACCCCTAAAAACCACAACACCACACATTAATAAAAATGGCAGATACACAAGTGACCGATAACCCAATCTATGGCCCATTCTTCGGTGTCATGGGAGCAGCCTCCGCCATCATCTTTTCGGGTAAGTTACACCAAAATTTGAAAAAATAGAAGGAAAAAAGTGGAAAAAATGTGTGAAAAGAAAAAAGCGTTGCCCGCGTTGTTCTGTATAATATGCGTGTGCGTGAAGAGTAGAAATATGAAAAAAATCGAATATTTGAGGCAGTATAGAAGAAGCGTATAAGAACACAGTCTCGTACACGTTCATAGAAATAACGTTTATAAGAAGAAAGGGGTGGGGCGGGACAGTATGTGAGTGTAAAAAATTCAATACACAAGCAACTATGTCAGCGAGTAGGACACATAAATACGTGCTCACTCAGTAACTCTTGGTCATGTATCATCATGTGCATAGAAGCGAGCACACAACAGAAAGGAGTGACTTTTCTTACAGAGAGCGATTTGTGTGTGAGTCGAATGAGTTGACTATCTTTCGACAATGTGTGTCGATTTTCTCAGTCGACTGCGCGTGACCAAAAAAGAAAATTGATTTAGATTTACTATTTCCTTTGCAATTTAAAGTTTATACCAATAATTCAATTTCTAGGAACTAAGAATGAAAAACTAGCCTAGAATTTTACTTGCCAAAATGAAACTTTTTTTTATACTTTTCATCTGCATCGTTTTTTTCGTTTGCTCTTTCTTGTCTCACTCAGAGCTCACATGTTCAGAGTATGGGAACACTCTCGTATCTCACATTTGAGTGTTCATTTGAAGTTCCGTTGATATGTACTTTCTCTCCCCTCCACACACACACGGTTTTTATTTTAAGGTTAAGCTCGCGTTTGAACGAGTCACAAGACTAAGTTTTCATACGTGTAAGCGTTGCCAGACGGACTACTCCAAGTTCTCATATGACATTAGTTTTACTTAGCATTTTCGTAACAATACTTTTAATAAATAACTATGATTTTCTTTCAATTCGAAACACATGATTCAGATGACGGCATCACATGCTTAAACGTTTATGACATCCTATCATATACCTTGAAGTAGCATTATTGTTAATCATGGGACAAAGATAAAGTTATTTTCCGTGACAGCTGATAAGATTAGGAAAATAGGTAGTTTTTTTTTTAGTTAAATGAATTCCGATTTCAATCAGCTCTCCACATATTTCTACTACTTTACTGAGATTCTTTTAGTTTGATTTGATCTTTATATATTAATAGAAACGATAAACTTCAACTTCCTTTATGCAGAAGTTTTTTTTATTTTAGGACTGTGCTTCGGAGTGGTGGTCCCCTCCCTAGAGGATTCGAGTGGTTCTAACGGTTATGATTGGGGAAATGTGTGAAAACGTGCATTTCATAAATATTTGATTTTTTGAAACCTTTAAAGCTATTGATGCACTCCCTTCTAATGTTAATTGACCGTATGTAATTATGTCATAATTGAAACAGTCTTGTGACTTCTGAAAAAAATTGTTTAGGCTATTTGGGTTATTTACTTAATCATTAGCAATCAATTGTTAATTTTTGTTGTTGTTATAATCACTCGATTTCCGAGGGCACATGCCTGTCAGATTGCCAAACTTTGCAGTGTTAAATAGTACTTGTCACGGGTTCTGTTGACCCTTCTTACGCCTTAAGTTGATCACCGATGATATCTAATGTACTGTGAAAGGTAAAAGTTATCATAATATTATGATTGACTACTAATTTACGAGAAAGAGCATTTTTTCCAGATTCTGCTCCATTCACAAAAAACTACATTTATTAATTTTATAAAACTGGCCCTTTGTACATTGTCTTTAAAGTGGATTTCACTGCATTCAATATACATTCTCAACTTGTAGCTAGTCACATACTATATTTTTTTAAATTGTGGGATACACAAATATTTGTTAGTTTCCTACGAATAAATTTAGTTCATACAATTGCAATTTCCCTTCTTCAGTTCTCACAATTGTGAATATTTTAGTCTGGCAAGGTTGCACATTTGAGTCGAACGGTAAAGATCATATGAATGAAGCGTCTTTCACACGCTGAAACACTCAACGACATCCAGACTTGAGTTGGCTTTACACGACTTTTTGAGTCGTAAAGACAAAGCGCCCTATCAGAGTAAATTCTTTAAAATCTTAGCAAAATGAATGGGCGTAACAAAGTGATAAAAAGTTGTCGTTTTGTGAACTGCATACAATTTTCTCTTTTCTCCTTAAATCTAAATAATTTCATAAGTCAAATTTGTTGTTTCGACCTATTTTGATAGATTTAATTTGATGCCCGTCACACTTTTTCGTACGCAATGCAGTCTAATAAGAGCACTTATGTGGATTTCTTTGTTTTAACCTTTTCGGTGTCTACATAGCATATTGCAGCATTGATGACGTTGATGCCGTTACACGCCCACCACCGACTTACAAACGCCCACTATTACTACCGTAAAACTCTCATTGTGACAATTTCAATTGTTACTATTTAATTTTCACTTCTACTGCGCAAACTCCGCTCAGAAATGTGCAATGTGAAAAGCCACCCGTACGCTGGGGGTAATGAATGAAAATCTTGCTGTTCAGCGTAATCCGTTATTCGCTTACAATTGAGTTGGATTTTCTATACATTTACATTTACAAGTCCAAAGTCGTCACGTGATAAGAGCATTTTAAGATTTTTTAATTATAGTTCTTATGAAGTAGAGCAATTTAACTTAAATGCATTGCACTTATCACTGACACTCATTCTGACACTTGGTATATTCTTAAGTGTTATAAATTGTATTTTAACCAATGTTGGGAAATACACGAAATAATGCTAATCAATGAACGCGACATTATTGCTTGTTCTACTAATTTATGTTTTTATATACAAACAAATATTTCCCCCATTACTGAATAGTTTCATAACTTTGCATAACTGTTTTTGTAACACAGTGTAAGAGACATCGGAGACACCAGAAACTGTGCGCAGGCACACCTGTCTGTATGTGCAGATGCAATATGGTTTGTTCTTGTTCTTCAACTAGACAGGTTTTCTGTTTCCTATATGTTGTATATTTTGCGGAACCGGTTGAATCCGATCTCTATGAGGGCGGCTACTACTCGCGAAACAAACTACCACAGACTTTAAACTTTAAAATATTTATTTGACAACTTCAATTTTTCCATCCAAGTAGGTCACATTTTATGATACACACATATGCTAAGCTTTTCCCAATTGTTGAGGTTTTTTGTGTGAAGAGTATTACAAATTCAATGTAGCCGTAGTAATTTTTAGTTTTTTAAATTTTTTTTTAATTATCGCGTAAGTCAATACCGTCTTTTCCCCTAATTTTGTTGTCATCTGCGTCATCCTGCCTTCAATGACTTTTTGCATTCAGCTTTTTTTACCTCGCTCGTGTGACGCGTGCTCTGTATTATTTTCTTCTTGCTCTCTTTTACGCTACAATAATAAAAAAAAATAATAATAAAAAAATAAATAGATTGTGCGTATCGAAATATACCTACATTGTATATGTATGTATGTATGTACATATATTTTTTAATCCATTTAATTGGAATTTGCGCTTGCTGTTTTGCTTCAGTTTTTTAAATCTGAATTTGAACCAGTTTTAATTTCTTGGGCTTACTCGCTTCCTCACCTCTCCACCAAAGACAGACTCCATTGTGTGATGCCACCTGCCATTTTCCGTTGTTATTTTTGAAGTCC
Organism: Cacoxenus indagator; assembly: GCA_035041755.1. Taxonomy (NCBI): domain Eukaryota; kingdom Metazoa; phylum Arthropoda; class Insecta; order Diptera; family Drosophilidae; genus Cacoxenus; species Cacoxenus indagator. Next base: position 2,736,945 of record JAWNKX010000665.1, read on the forward strand.
GCTTGTTAGAATTAACGTTAGTTATTTGCTTGGGTTAACCCAATGTGTGTTTGGCTACAACTGCGTTAGCAACAATAATAACAACATCACAAGCAATCAAAATGGCGCTCAAGTCCCAATGAGTAATTTAATTTAGAGTGACAAAACCAGACGACAAAATGACGACGACCAGCAGATTATTGTATCTTCGTCTGCACAAAGTCTTGGCTTTGTAGCCACATGGGTTGCTATACAAATGCAACAACAATAAGAAAAATTAAACTGCTGAAAGACAACAAACAATTCTGATAAGAATTATACTTGTTCTTTTTATTGCTGCTGCATAATGTTGCTCTCGCTTGTTCTCTCTCATTTTGAGTAGTTTGTGTAGCTCTCTCGTCGTTTCCTATCGACTCGGTCGATGTTTGCTGGGCACTCAACTGTGACGTGAAGCAAAGGCGTAGCATTTTTATTCATAGTACATTTTTTTATTAATAATTTCTAAAAATGTGCGTTTCTATGCACCTCGTATAATGAATAGTATAATTACTTTGTCATGAAATTTGTAAAATATTGAAGGAGATACGGAAATTATATATAAGACATATATTCTTGACGAGTTCATATTGTCAAATAGTTCATACATAAGTGCGTCAACAAGTCCGAATGTATCCAAATTAGACCCTCGTTTTTTTGAGCTAGAAAGCCGAGTTTTGCAACGAGACTTATTTTGACCCGTACAGAACCGTACAGATTTTACTCGTACTTTACGTCCCACACAAACCGTGAACATTGGAGGACCGAAGGATTTCGGAAGCGTATAGCTAGGGTCTCATTGTTGCACTTCAATATGTACATTAGCCAACCTTTCAACACACTTAAAATCAGTTTTGTAATGTTTTTATGTGTTGCCAGCAATTTTTCGTTTTATTTTATGTTGAAAAGTCTAAACTGCTTTTGGTTTTAATGGAAATGAAGCATGCAACAAAAAAAATTAAAAAATAAATAAATAAATTAAAATAAAAGTATGAAATAAAAATTCATTGCAAATATTATATTTAACTAGCAGGGACCAGGTGCGTTGCTGCCTTCGCGTGCGTCTCGCTCGTCGGATGTTTCAGCAGCTCTGCGCTCTGTCTACTGCTGCGACTTTCTCGTTGATCTTCCAGTGTTTGACTTTTTGAACATTAGAACATTTCGATTTTGTACAGTTTGAGCAGCACTGCCGGCAAACTAAATTCTCAGATGCGGCTCTGTTTCGGTGTTTCATTTGTATCTGTACAGTTTGAGAAGCATCTGAAAATTGAGTTGGTCCTTATTATTAGCGAATTCAACGATTTGTTCGCACCGAAAATCGCAGCAACCTTAAGGCTATTATAGAGATTCCCTAAAAATTTCAACAAAATCGGTACAGCAGTTTCGGTGTCTATAACGGATAAACATACATACAAATAGACCAACATACATTGAAATTTATTGTATATAAATTAAACTGAATGAAATTATTAAAAAAACAAACAATGTTCAGCATACCACGATATTACATTGTTTTGACTTTTATATTGTCTCTAGTGAGCGGAATCTGAAATTTTATTGGAAAAACTTCTCTCTGCGGTGTTATCTAGATGTCCTCAATCTCTAAAACATCCTCATCTATTTGAAGTACTTAGAGAATTGTTTTTATGAAGACCAAACGTACTTTACCTAGAGTTTTTAAATCATGCATTTGATATGAAAAATTAGTATAAAAATGTTGTATGAAACAGAACCTGGTATCATACTTAGCACCTCTACCGTAGTCTATCCGTGGGACAAGTGTAATTTTTTCAAACTTTTTTTAATTTTAATTCGTCATTTTTATTGTATTATGCTTTGTGCCCTAAAACTCAATTTTTTTCGTGTGCAGCTCAGTGTTATAATAATTTTTTTAAATTTACTAATTTACATGCAAAGCAAGTTTCGCATTTCAAGCGGGTCGATCGAGTTTAACCTTCGAACGTAACGCGATCGAAAATTGATTGCTGCTGCCTCACCACTTCCACTCTCAATTAAGTGTATCGACTGTCTCTCGAACGTTCGTTAAATTTCAGTTGCCAACAAAGAAACTTCACTCATAATCGTCATACTTGATTGAAGTAAAAGAGAGTAGATCATGTAGTAGATTTGTTGTTGCCAAATCCACATCTCTCTCCTATTCGCACGCCACTCAAAGTTTTATTTTTTTTTTGGATTGGAACGCGACGCGTGTTGAACTTCATGGCTTTTTTGTCAGTGGAAATCGAAAACGATAAAAAAAAGTCGTACTTTTTTTTTATGTTTCTCCATGCCAATGAAAGGGGGGGTCTCTGTATTCTGACACGATTTGCTTTTGAGCAGTGTTAAATTGCATTCGGTTGTTCGCTCTCGTTTTCTGGTATATGTTTTAGCTGTGTTTATGTGTGGTTTCTTTTGTTTGGTTTTTGCAATGTGCCTTGGTTTTTTTGTTGTTTGTTTTTGTTATTATTAATTATTGCAATGGAATAATGGCTGCTTTGGCAATGCATACATGCACGCAAACACACTCAAACAAGTATTCTTGAGTGAAGATGTGTGGTTTTATAACTGCCTGCCTTGAGTGTGTGTGTTTGTATTGATAGAGGCAAATGGTGTGTGTTTTGTGCTTTTGATTATTTTGCAATTTTTTTTATTGATTGTCATACAAATCAACAATTGTTTTTTGCTGCGCGATTGGCGATGACGTATTTTCCACTATTTTTCTGTTTCAACTATTCAAATACAGAAATGAAGTCACATGAAAATTGAGCCCCATTTATATTTTAGTTCAATCAACCCAAAATTCCATTGCCATTTTTTATGATTCTATGTAACCTTTTAACTATCATCGGATCACATGATCAAATGTGGAATCACTCAAGCAATAACAGTGCGAACATTGTCATGAGTTTTTGATGAACAGCCAACCAACTCTCACTCAACTCGTGTCATTTAATATAACTCCAGCTCCAAACATAGCTCATTCGATATTTCGCTCAATTGCAGCGCGCTCTATCGCACTCTGTTTCGCAATTTAGAGTGTGATCAATTATTCAAATAACTCAGTAACAATTTGCTTAAAACATGTGTATTTATTTGCTCGCTCTCCGTTCGTTTTGTGTTGTTTTTGTCAGAGAGAATTTATAACGAATATGTACTTTTGAAGGCGTCATGTAAAACCGGTTTCATATTTTGTTCTTCTTCTTGGCTGTTTCGACTTCATTTGGCAACCATTTTTTTAAATTAATTTTTTATTGATTTAAAATATTTCGCTAAGGCTTTTTTTCGAAAAAGTTCCTCGAAACGACTTTCAACCAACCAGATTTCTTATCTTAATTTGTATGTATATTCATTTATCTGTATTTATTCTTGGTTCTTATCATGTCTGACTCACTGTATCTACATGAAGAAGACTTGAGCTTGCTTGATTCTTCAATGTCTTCTCACACGGGTGCTCTTTCACCTTGTTGTTTTCGGCACCTGAGCTTTTTTCATTGGCCCTTCAATTGCTCTGGTTTTAGTTTCATGACTCTCTTTCTCTCTCGGTTACTTGTTAACTGAAGTCATGTGATTGTTTAATTTTAATTGCTGGGGTTTTTCAAAAAATGTATTTTTTTTTATTTTCTTTATTTAATCATTACGAAACATGCTGAAGTGATGTCGAAATATCGTTGCATAAGGTTTTTTTACTTACACGAGAAAAAAAATTTCAATTCGCCGGATGTTCCACAAAACCACTATGTACTTTTGTTTATGGAAATTAAAAACCAAAAATATAGAAGGGCATATGAAATGAACTACCTTTTAAATTTTAGAAAGTTTGATAATCTACATATGTATATCATATAGTGGGATTAGAAAATGTTTTGTGATTGTGAGCCGAGTCTTTTAGTCCTTGCGAATGAGGTAAGGGGACAATCAGTGTTATTATATTTGATTGATATAAATGATTTTTTTTATTTTAATTTTTCTATATCTTTTATATTAAAACTATGCTTTATCTCTTTCTTAGCTCTGGGAGCCGCTTATGGCACAGCAAAATCAGGTACTGGTATCGCCGCCATGTCCGTGATGAGGCCCGAACTTATCATGAAGTCCATCATTCCCGTTGTCATGGCGGGTATTATTGCCATTTACGGTCTGGTCGTGGCGGTGCTGATCGCCGGTGATCTGGACGAACCCAGCAAATATACGCTTTTCAAGTAAGACCATACTCAAGGAGTTTAAAGGATTTGAATAATGCTGTTTCTAATATAGGGGCTTCATTCACTTGGGTGCCGGTCTGGCGGTCGGCTTCTCTGGTTTGGCAGCCGGCTTTGCGATCGGCATTGTTGGTGATGCCGGTGTCAGAGGTACAGCCCAACAGCCAAGGCTGTTCGTCGGTATGATTTTGATCCTCATTTTCGCTGAAGTGTTGGGTCTGTACGGTCTCATTGTGGCCATCTACCTCTACACCAAATAAATTCTTCATTATATTAATTACAATAACAACAATAACAATAGCTTCAACAAACAACATCAACCACAAAATCAAAACCATAACTACAACAACAACAATAAGCGACGAAAAATACAATTACAAAAAGACGCACCTCATCTATATAACATCTGGATGAATTTTACCACGAGGACTGTAGATCCGTCAAAATTATGCAAGAGAATATAACTCGACATACCCAAGCAAAGAAAAAAGGAGATTCAATTTTCGATTGCCTCACTGGACCAGCTTTAAGAAATTTTAGCCGGCGCCGTTCTTATTAATTTGTAAATAGTTTCGAAGACTCAAAAAAAAAAAGTGAGAAGCGCCTCTCAGAGGAAATCTCTTGTTGGTGCTGTCAAATACGCTGGTCAACTGCACGATAAGCCCGAAGGAGCTGTAACAACAACAACAGCTCTAATGAAATCAAAATCGCATGAATTTCCCCTCTGGGCGGGAAGGAACGCGACAGAGCTGCAAAAACCACTCGATCATTTAAAATTCGCACGCAGTCGTCTCGTCTTTCGTCGTGTATGTCGTTGTCGTCGACGTGGTTCGTTCGTTCGTTCGTCATCGTTCGGTGTATGTTTCATACAGCAACAGAAACGAGAGTTATAAGTTAAATCAACAACCACACTACAAAAACCCATTTAAAAATAATTTTCTCCTGTTTATTTTTAAAATTTTTGCGTCCTCTTTGTTATGTTACTTCCATTTATTACTACTATTATTATGACTATTGTATGTAAAATTTGTTACTTCTAAAAAAATAGTAAAAGAGAGAAGCTTAAAGTGTTGAAAAAAGCTAAAAATTGTAACTTTGTGTAAAAGTAATTTACAAGCGAGAGAACGAGGGAGAGCAAAGCTGGAACAAGCAACAACAACAATAAAATTAGTGTGCGAGAAAATACCAACGTCATCAACTAATAACACGCAAGGAGAAATCACTCAAAAAACACTTTTTTCGAACGAAAAACCAACCGTTATGCTAAGCGAGAAAGCAGGCAATCGATCGAAAGCGTGTATGCGTCAATGAAACACATACACATTCCTACATACAGGTACTGGCGTAGAGTTCAGCGAGCGAGAGTATGAGAAGCACAGCTATGCCAGCGCGCAAACTGGTTTTTTGTTGGGGCTTCATTTTGAGTGAGTGTTTTTGAGTGATTTTTTACTGCGTTTATTGAGTGAGCGCGCAAATCAGAATAAAACTCACAATTGAAAACGCACCAAAATACTTGGCGATACTTCATTATAATATTAAAGAAAAAAATCTTTCCAAAAAGTTAAACATTAAAATAAATTAAAGTATAAAAAAAACACACACACAAACAAACAAATCAACAATTGTAACTAAGTCCTATTTTTATGTTTTAATTACGATTATTATTTTTTTTTGTAAAGCGAAAGCGAAAAATTGTAAAGTGGAAAAGAGAATCAAGAAAAAAAAAATTTTAATTCAAATGTTCAATTCTGCGAACGATGAATTAAAATAAGCGTTAATAATTAAATTTATGATTTCTTTTTGTGATAAGCCAAACATAAATAATTACGGTATTTATACATACATACATACATACATAATATATACCTATATATATTATATATAAAGAAAACGAAGCAAAGCAAACAAGTTATATGAAAATTATACATATTAAACATGAGCGAAGTTGTTACAAAAGCAAAAACCTATCACGCTAAGCAAGTAGCCAAGGAAGCGAAGCGAGCGCATGGAAAAAGGTGGAATGACGAGGAAAGGAGGGAGTGATCTAAAAGAAGGATACCAATTTCAATACAAAAACCATTTTTTCCGCTGTTATGTATAGTAATGCAAATAATTATATATATAAATATATTATGTATAAAACAAATGAAAATCATGTGTAGTAGCAAAATTATAAGAAAGCTGGAGGAAGAAGCGAGTAAAGTTGAAACGAAACTCCTGAGAAAGAAGTAGAGTAATCTTGAAACAAAACAAAAAAAGAAAAGAAGAAAAAAAAATCCAACAAAAAAGCGTAAAATCCCAACACGAATTAGAAGTTACATAAAACAACAACAACAAAAGCAATTGTAAAACGCAAAATCACTCAAAAAGAAAAGAAAAAAAACTACTAAAAGAAACCAATGAAAAGAAGAACAAACAAACGTACCACGTGTCATGCCCGTTCGACGCCGATGCATTTGTGATGCTGAAAATGCGGAGGCGTCTAACCTGTGCATGCCACTTGTGACGTCACATTGGTGGTAGCTCTGAAGAGTAGAGAGAGTAGACACGCATTAAGTGGCTCAAAGTAGTTTGTCGCAACAAAACAAATTCTTCATTCATTAACAAATTATTAAGTCCGTATTTGCACAAAAAAAAAAAACAAAAACAAAAAAAAAACCAAAGCCGAACATCGAGAAGAAAAGGCAGAGTTGCGAAAAAGTCATTGTTGTATATAGCGGTACTTGCATAACATTAAACCAATTGCGTTCGAATGCATGCACGCACACACGGCTGCGTCCAATTACAACGACTCACGCACGTTGTCAGTGTGCAACTGTTTGAGTCGTTGCGTGTGCTGTGCGCGTGTGTGTATGAGCCTCACCCCTTTAATATTTTGTTAATTAAGCGGAAAGAAATTGAGAAGAAATTTGTTTATGTTTGCGCGTTCGAATTTTGCCTGATTTTGCGTTGAATTTTTGAATTCCAATTTTGTGTAACTTGGCGAGAAAATGTGTATTCAATAAAGGAGACAACCCAACAACAACAACAACACCATCAACAAGAAGACATTGTATAAAAGAGTATGAAATAAAATTGTAATTTCTAATTTCCAACAAAAAAATAAAAATTGTATTGTATTTAGTTGTCCGGTAGGCATGAGAATAGGCAAATGAGAACTGCATTAGCCTTACAAAACGATTACTTTTGAGTCGCCTCTCGTACCGAATGTTCGAGGACGTTCAACCACATTTTTTACGTTGTGTAGTGATACTTATTGTATATTTATTAAGAGCTGAACTAGGTCGAATTATTTTTAGATACATAATCCAGTGCAACAAGTAATACATGGCTGGGAAGTAATGTCGTCTCTGTTTTGCAATAACAGTTGTGGAAGCAAGTCAGTGTCAGGCAATCGAGTGACTGCCAAACAAACCAACCGAGCAGCAACAACAAGGTGTTGCTTGCACTGCCAATGTGTTTCTGGCATCGGCAACAACAATGTGTTGCTGCACCAACAGTGACGTGTTACACCCATTAGCTACAACGTGTTGCTTGCATGAACAACAACATCGTGTTGCTCGCATTAACAACAATATGTTGCTGGCATCAACAATAAGGTGTTGCTTGTATTTGCAGCAACAATAACAACTTGCTGTTTGCATCAACAACAACGTGTGGCTTGCATTGGCAACAACGTATTGTGTACATTAACAACGGCGACGTCTTTCATCAACAACAACACCAACGTGCTGGTTGCATCAACAATGTGTTGCTAGCATTGTCAGCAACAACATGGAATGAATGTTGATTGCATAAATAATAACAATTTGTTGCTTGCATACACATATTAGCATCAGCAACAACAACGTGTTGCTTGTAGCGACAACAACGTGACGCAACGCCATATTGCTTGCAATATGATTGTTGTTGCTGATGCAACAATATCGTTTTGTTGCATCAGCAATAACGCGTTGCTTACATTGGCAGCAACAACGGGTTGTGTACATTAACAACAACATGTTGTTACCACTAGCAACAACGTGTTGCAGCGCGTTTACATCAACATTGGCGAGTTGGTGGTGACGGGTGAATTTTCTTTTTGTGAGTTTATTACAAGAAATAACAAAATCGGAAAATGGAAAATTGTATTCGACAAAATGAGACATACATATATGAAATTTGCTGCTTAAGATTAGATAGAGACCTTAATAATACCGGAGAGTAAGGAATAACACGAGTGTTCAATTCCTTTCAATTGTTCAACTCGTAGAGAATCTGGGAGAGCGTGCTGCTTGACTCGACATTGCTGAGTGCGACGTTGGCTAGGTGCTGCTCGTAGTGGCGCAGGTTGCGCTTTGCCGTCGACGTGTACGTGACCAAATTGCGGAGGATTAGCGCGGCCGTAAGACGTATGCTCTTCGTGACGGGGCCTTCGTTCTCATCCATCAGCTCCTTCGGATTGATAAAATCTGCGTTGTGCCGATTGATGGCGTGCAGCGCTGAGCTGCCTGCCATGTTGGAGGGTGTTGTAGCTGCCGCCGTTGTCGAAGACGATGAAGAGCCCGTGGATAGCGCGGGCGAGGCCGTGTTAACACGTTGCGACTGCTCCACATTCCGTACAATAGTCACGGCTGGCTGCGTCGGCGCCACGTTGAAAATGCCGGTGGCAATACGTCGTTGCACCGATGCGCGCAAGCTCTCCACCGACAGATGGCGATCGATGAGGTGTGTCATTAGAGAGAAACGCTTCCGCGGCACATTGTCGCAGAGGCCTGGCCCGGTGCCCCATTGACAGAAGATCTCGGCGGACAAGTCCAGGTGGTCCGGACAGTGGATGGTGCAGACGTGGTGCTGCAACTCACCGAGCGATTTGAATTTGCGGCGCGGACAGTTGCGCCAGTCGCAGATGAACAGCCAATTCACGTCGCCTGGAATCGCGTTAGGCGTTGGTGGTGTTCCTTGCGGTGGTTGTGCAGCCATCGACATCGGCACCGGCGTTGACGCTGGCGACGGTGCGAGTGCTGACAATGCGGGCGTAAGCGTTGGCGTGGCATGTGTAGCTAGCGTCGTTGTCGCGGTGGATGTGCTGCAAGCAGCAGCATTTGACGGTGTTGTCGGACGTGTGGGATTGGCAACAGGTGTCGCTGGTGTTGGCTGAGATGCGTTTGATTTCTCCTCGCTTTTCAGATCCCGCGTAGCAACTTTGGTTGTCTCCGTATGGGTGCTGCTGGCAATTGGCGCCTTTGTTGCCGCTGCTACTGCCGAAGGCGGTGTCGTCGACGATTGTGTGGTTGGCAATGCCGGCGTCTTCTGAAACACGTCCGTCAATTTCCTCACGGGCAGAAGATGCTGCTGCTTCGGCTGTGGCTGCGTTGGCAGTGTTTTATTTACAATTTGCGGTGTGGTTTGCACCAAGCTAGGCATCTCTGATTGGCTCATTGTTGTTGTAGGCAGCAGTTGCTGCTGCTGCTGCTGCTGTTGAATGCCAATGGGCACTGTTATCTTCTGTTGTATGATCGAAGGATGTTGCTGCTGCTGATGCTCGATGACGGCGCGTATGTGCTGCTGCTGTTGGTGCTGCAACGCGGTCGACACCTGCTGCTGCGGTGGTTGCGGCGCCGCCGGTTGCGTGGTGATTATCGTCTGCGAGTTCAGCTGGCTCTGCTGCACAGGCGGTGCCTGCGTGATCAGCGTCTCCTTGATCTCGATGGCGCGTCCGCTACTCAACAGCATTTGGCGCTTCTCATTCGGCCCGGAGATGATGTGCTGCTGTATAATTGACTGATGCTGCTGCAGTTGCGGTATTTGCAGGGCCGGCGGCTGTGGCAGCGCTGGCGTTGGCGACTGCACGAGCTGTACGGTTTTGCCGGTGATCCGCGATATGGTCGCCTGCTGTGGCGCCTGTGGCAACGCCGCCGGTTGCGGTTGATGCAACTTGATGGTTGCCGGAATTTGGTTCAGTTGCGAGAGCAGCGAGGGCGAAATTTGACCGGTGGTGCCGGCGCCCACTTGGGGGCGTTGTATGATGGTGGCATTGGTGCCGGAGGGTGCGGTCACGGGTATGTGGCCATGTTGTATGTGGGTAGCTGTACCCGTTTGCGGATTGATTATGATCTGCTGTTGCGGCGTGGACGGCCGTTGGGTGACGAGCACCTGTTGCCCTTGTGCCGTTGTCATGATCATCTTCTGGCCGCCGCCAAGCGCTGGTCCAGTCGTGATGATTTGCTGCTGCTGGCCGGATGCGCTCTGATTTGGCAGGGCTTGCTGCTGCAGAATGATGATGGTTTTGGTGCCGGCGGTTTGCTGTTGCGGTGTTTGCGTCACAAGCACAGTTTGCGTCGGCTGTGGCGCCGTTGGTTGTGGCTGCTGGGCGACTAGATACGTTTGGCCTTGTTGATTGGTCGCGAGCACGTACTGCGTTTGCGCCTGCACCGGCTGTGGCCCGGCTTGCTTTAATTGTCAATTACCAGCATTAAACCACGTTCTCAGATACACCGGATTAAGTTTTTACTCACCTGGATGACCTGCTGAATGATCTGCGGCTGGCTTTGATCGAGTGGCTTGGACTGCAGGATAACCGGCACCGTCTGCAGACCCTGATCCGTCTTGATGGTCGCCATCGCCGTCGGTATTTGCTGCGTGGCGCAACCCGCCAGCTTCAACTGAGGCGCACCTGTGGGCTGGCCCTGCGCGTTTGTCTGGAATACAATTTGGCGCTGCACATTCGCCACCTTTAGGAGTTGCTGCTGTGGCTGCGCCACTTGAACGAGTTCCTGTTGTCTGGGCTGCTGCTGCTGCTGCAGCTGTTGCGGCGCAGCTGTAGTCAGTGGTGGTATGTCATCCAACTCCTCGTCTTCCAATATCGAAGCCGCCATTTCGGCGTAGAGATTTGCGGCATTTTTCGACGGCGTCACCGTTGCCTCTTCCTTGGGGCTCGTGTCCAATGCGACGCGTTTGATGCTCTCTACGCTGTCGTCGTTTGTCATTTTGCGTTTGATAACCGTGTTGGGCAGCTCCACCAGCGACTGATTGGCTACGATGACAGTGCGGCCGCTGCCGTCCTTAGTGACGACATTCGAACCGCTCAGAGGCGCCAATGGCGGCGGTGCCGAATCAGTCTTGATGGTCTTCTTCTCCAACGGCACCTGGGGGTTGAGCGGCTTGATTGTTGTTTGGCCGACCTTGACGGGCGTGTGCTGCATAAGGGGATTGTTGACAAGCGCGCTAATTGTGTTCGAGGTGGCTTTGATGGGCTGCGCACTGCTGCTTTGCATTTGAAGTTGTGCCGGCGTCGATGTGGCCAGTGTTGGCTGCGCTTGACCAGCGGCCGGACTTGGTGCCGTTGTGGATGCAGCAACGAGCTCCTTTTGCTTCTGCTGCCGCTGATTTACCTTATTTGCCAGCAGGCTTTTTATGAGCGAAGACGTCGGCGTTTGCGGCGCTTGGTGTAGACTCGCAATGACTGCCGGCTCGGCGGGTTCCGCTTTCAGCTCTGGGGAAGTGGGCGAGTTCTTGTGCTCGGCTTGTAAAGTTGGTAACGACGCTGTGGCCGTTACGGCCGTTGCCGTTGACTCCGTTTTGGGTTCCACTTTGGCGCTAATGGTTGGTGCTGTCGTCACGTTGCCTGGAGCTTCTACACTCAACTCCATTGGCGTAGATGTCGACGCTTGGACGGTTGTCGTTTCAAGCTTTATCTTCTTCTTCTTACGCGGTGGCTCACTCTTAGGTGACATTGGCCCCGATGCGGCTACTACGATTTTGTTCTGTATGGGCAAAGGCTGCGCCCGCAACCGCATTGCCACGTAGTACGAACCGGGCAGTTCGGTGCCATCGACTCTCCTTACGGCAACTGGGCCTACAGTTGCATTGAATATCAAACGCACCAGCCGTGGGAATTGTAGATGATTTATCACTGAGTGTTTGCCGGATTTCTGACAGTGCGCCAAGTACATGCGGTAGAGTTCCTGCTGCTCGATGTGACTCTCATTGGTGGCGGCGCGCTCGAATGTGGCACTGAGCCAGGCCAAGGCGTATTGTTCTTCGTCTTGCGTGAAACTCTGAGCATGCGGAGAGGCGGCAGCAACAACCTGCGGTGGCGGCAGATTCACTTGCGGCAAGGAAGGATGCGGCAGATTCACTTGCGGCAATGAAGGATGCGGGAGATTCACCTGCGGCAATGAAGGATGCGGCAGCGCTGGCGTGACCTGCTGATCGACCAAAGTCTGCGGCAGCTGTATTGGTTCCTGTGGCTGTGTCAGTATTGGCTGCTGTGGCACTGCTGTCGATGGCGATTGCTGCTGCTTTATTGCGGTTGCATTTTGCAGATTTGCAATGTTCGCCGCCACCAGCGGCAGCATATTGTTAGGCACTATCTCCACGACACGCATGAGTATGCAACCATCCGGACCGAACGACTGTGCCTCCACAGTGATAAGAGCGACGAGCTGGTCGACCATGCCGCGCACCTGCATGAATTGCGTGCACATGCGTGCACCCAAAGACGTCAGGGCAAAGATGGTCTCCAATGCGAATATGAGCATCATGACGTCGTTCAGCGAGAGCAGCTGACAGAGCCGTTGATAAAGAGCCATGTTCAAGCAGCGATAGATGTGCAGCTCGTTGCCTTCCTTGTTGCACAACTTGTACAGGATTTCCAGACTGCTTATGACAACACCTCGATCCATGGACTCGATGCCGTCACAGAGTGTAGCCATCAGATTGCGGGAAAGCGCATCGGTGCTGGGATCTAGCAGCTCCATCTCGGGTGCGATATTTCCAGCGGTCTCAAGCGCCTGAATGTGTATGTTGCCTATGGAAAGGGAGCATTAATTACGCAGAGCATTGACCGTGTCTGTCTGTCATACATACCCCAACGTACGTTGGCGCCCATAACCAGAAACCGCCAAAAGGTGCGATTCTTGGCCAGCACTACGTGGTTCTCGTCGAAAAAGGTGAGGCTGCGAAATATCTGCATAACCTGCAGTACACGCTGACCCATATAGTCATGAGTACCGTCTCCTCGCCGCAGGTTCAGAAAATCCAGCTCCTGACATTCCTCGAGCAAAGCCGAGCTGTAGGGGTTATCCGTTTTGTTCTCGCGCGACACAAGTCCACTCTCCAGCCAACTCTGTTCGTCTGTGTACAAGTCGAGTATCGGCTGCTTATCCAGCAGCAGATCACGCCAGAAACTGAATTGCGAGTGTCGGCGTATGTTCGTGTAGACGTGTTGGAACAGCTTGCGCATTGTGTAGTCGGCATAGACCCCGCTGTGCGCGAGCAACACTTCGATGATTTTGGGGCATTCAGTCAACTTTAGGCTGTTCTTGGCCTCGTTGGTCATCAGCGTGCAGGCGTTTATCGCAAAATCCTGCTCGTTGGGCAGCGGCGACAACAGAGACAACAGGAGCTTTTCAAACGGCGTATTCTTGTGTAGATCCGTGGACAGTTTGAATTGGCGCCGCCGATCCATATTAACTATGTGCTGGCGATGGTTATACGACAGCGGCACGGCGGTCAGTATCGACGTGTTATTGCCGAAGATGCTGCCCAGTATGCCACCGTGCTGACTGTAACGTGAACGAGAACGACTACCCCCGAGCTCGACGTTCTCGATCGCCGCCTCGAGCGCTTCCATCTTATCCGGATCCTCACCGAAGAAGTTCAGGCGTTCATATTTGTCCAAATAGCGCCGATAAATATATTTAATGGCTGCTGTACCATTAATACACCTTTCTGGCAAAGATTCCATAGAGCTGTAAACCTCATCCCACTCATCGCGATTATTTACCTTATTGAAGCCGCCGCGCTCCGTGACCTCGCTGTAGAGCCTGTGCAAATCGACTAGTCGACCGCTTAGCTTAGGCGTGTTTATCATTGGCGTCCTGTATAGTAGGCGTGCTATTAGCTTTACATTCAGAAATTAGGAAGCCAATGTGTCACTCACCCGCGCCGTTCGTGGAATTGTTGCAAATCTTTCCAAAAGTCATCTGGCGGCTTGGGCTGCATTTTGCTCTTACCACTGGTGTTGTTCGTTTCCAAACGATCCTTGTCCACTTTACTAGCTGCCACACTGGCCGCGTTGGCCAAACTAATTACCTGCTGTTGATTTTTGGCGCGCAAAGGAGTCGATGGCTGAGAAGCATTCACCGATGTTATAATAGCAGTTGGTGCAGCCTGAGCGGTAGGCGCGGCATTGTTAATCTGTTTCACCGGTGTCAGCAGCTGCGGTGTTGTCGGCGGCGTCGCTGCGACTGCATTCTCACTTCGTACAACAGTTGGCACTGCCATCAACGGTTTTACGCCTTCGGTTGCTAACATTTTGCACTGAACGTGTTGTGTTTCATTAATTACTTCATTAATTTCACCAATTAAGACCAAACCACGCGAAAGAGAAACACACACTAGTGTTGAAAGACCTCACAAAATGCGCTTGATAATACAGTGTTGTGGTGTTGGATAGTATTGGGTGGGTAGAGCAGTGCTACGAAGTGTATAACAACAGTGTTGAAATTGTAAATTTGGCGCCTTGTGTGAGTTTTCAAAAAGTAAATTTAAATTTAAGTTAGTTATTTACTTTTTTTTATAATTAGAGTATAATATTTATCGTAGTAAACTGCATAACACATTTGTCGGATTAAAAAATAATGACGTGAAAAAAAATTAAACTTAGACTAAACTAAAAATTATAACTAATTGCGCCGGAAAGGCAATGACATAGAAGGCTGACTCCTTTTTAGGGGGAGATCATGCGGGTGTAGCCTCTTCAGTCTACGCCATGATGAGATAAATTATTTACTGAGATTTAAATAAAACATGAAAAAATATTAAGGTAAAAAAAACTTCTATAACTACTACATATTCAATGCGTTTTAAACACAACTTTTATTTTAAACATTATTAAATTAGTTTATAATTACATGAAAAACACATATTATTTCGTAGAAATTTTCACAAAATTCTCATCGTCTATGATCTTATAGCGATTGCTGCGATACGTGTCTAGCTCAAAGATATATTTCTTGCCACAATCCTTCATCATTTTTAGTATAACTGGCTTTATGTTTTCGATACCGGCCAATCGTGATAGCTCATTGTAGTATTCAAACTGCGAAGCAAAATAAAAATGTGCACATATGAGTTATAGGCTGCGGCCTAAGTGACAGCTTTTCTCACCTGCCGCTCGCCCATCTGATGTGCCTTTCGTTTGCCGTATATGCCGTTATTCCAGGACTCCCATAACTCGCCGGTTTCCTGTTCCAAATCGGCGATCATTTCCTCACGCGTCGGAAATTGACACTGACCGGTGAAATATTTGAGTGTAAAACGAGCCTGCATATCGAATATCTGTGTGGGTATAACATTGAAGGGAAGCCCGATAAAGGCCATCGTCGGATGATTGATGTTGACGCAGTGCTTCCACAGTGGCTGCACAAAGTTGTCAATCACCTGAATGCCCACATCGGCGCTGAGACAGGGAAACGTGTATTTGTAGCCGGTGCAGTACAAAACGAAATCGAATTGCTCCTGGCTGCCATCCTTGAAGACAGCACCGTCTTCGGTAAAATGGTGCACGTCCGGCTTCTGTGACACGTTGCCCATGAAGGATGTGTTTGGCAACGTCTGTAGATGGTGACTGAGAAAGACATGCTCCGCAGCTACGCGTATGTGGTTGGTTATGTCCATGCCACTCGGACCGGCGCCAATTACGAGCACTTTTTTGCCTGATGCGGATAATATATTAAATATTATGTCAGCAGGGTAAGTAGGATAAATAATCGGGTAGGACAATAATGTGTCTTGTCTTTTATTGAAATCGAACTATTTTACTTGAAGGCAAGATTTTTGGGTAAATTTACATTTATCACTTTTTAAAAAAATTTTTTTTTATTAATGCACTGATATATTGTTGTTGTTATTATTATTATTGTAATATAGTGGAAAACTGCACAGTGGAAAAATTTGTGTGATTGATATTTCAGCGAGAGCACTTTATGTATACAAGACTTGGCAATCATTGGCCAAAAAGCCAAAAAGAATTCTCAGTGTCGTACCCGAGACAAGGAGCCAATTGCAGTTGCCATTATCATTGATACCTGGATTTTCTATTTTGCCAAAACGTTTCAATCGCGTTATGTCTAATAGGAATCTACAAAAACAAACTTCAAAGAATTCATTTTTCGACCTTGAGCTTTTCGCAACCTACGACAAATCTTGAATGCCTCCACGCCAATTCAACTCAAGTGGAGGCGCTACATTTTTATCGCTCGAGATTATTGCACGTTTCCAAGGAGCATTTAAAAAAAAATATATAAATATTTCCTATCAGTGCATAGTTTCACGGAAGCCTGCCACAAATGCTTTTGGCGTTCTGCTGATAGTGCTATTGTAGAGAACAGACGAAAGTGTACGATTTCACGAACGTCATTACGTGTTCAACTCAAAAAATAAGGTGGTCGACGAATAAGCCAGCCAAGTAAGGCGGCAAAAGAGTCTACCGGGTATGCTTAGTTATCAGTCTCGGGCCAACGCTGAAGGAAATGCTTTAAAATCCGAATGACCGTAAAGATTAGAGGCGTTTTCTGTCACGATAAGCAAAGTTGACTTCCAGATAGAGTATTTAGATAACAGTGACGAATTTAAAAGACCGCAAACCCGTGTGTCTAGCCGCATTCACGGTAGACGCTGAGTACGGAATGGAAATAGCAGATGATTGCTCACCTTTGAACAAGCTCGCCTTGCGGTACAAGTGGCTGTGTATCTGTTGGCCCTGGTATACGTCCATACCGGGTATGTCGGGTAAATCCGGTTCCGTGTAGTGACCGTTACAGACATAAATAAAGTCGTAATACACTGGATCGCACTTATTGGTCGTGTAATCCCACACGTAGACCTGCGGACATAAAATTTCGATAGGGGAATCACAATCAGTCACAAAAGCACAGGGAAACTAGATATGACTTATTGACTTGTTCAGAATATAGTATCTGACTGTAGTAGCCACACCCACCTCCCAATCGTCCAAACGTGGCCGCACGCGTATAACCTCGTGCTGCAACTTAATGTGCGGATGCAGATTGAAATGATCGGCATAGGAACGCAAAAATTTTAAGACCTCTTGGGATGAGATAAAAGACTCCTCAATCTCAGTCGGATAGAGAAAATCCGGATAGCCCATGACTTCTTTGGGCAGATTAGTACTACAGGAAAAAGTTCAAGGGCGTTCAATCAGTTTTCGGTTGGTTGTTTTTTTTTTTTTCACGAAATTCTACGACTCACCGTAGTCCTTCGTACATGCTGCTGTGCACCTCGTCGAACTCATTCTTCGGCATCTCCTCGGAGTAGATCCAAGTGCCACCGATTTCCGTGCCGCGCTCATAGGCGGTTGCTTCTAAGCCGTGCTCGAGCGAGTTCTTGAGCGCCGAGAGTCCGGCCGTGCCTGCGCCGATAACGCAAACACGACGCTTCTCGCTTAGAGGTCTTTTGATCATATTTTTGCGTGAATTACAAAACAAAATTGATTACAAAGTGCGTACCGATGAACAGCGACTTTTAATCGACAACCGAACCAGCAAACGTGTGTTTATTGACGAAACTCAAGGGAATTTTTGACGGAACGTGTCGTGAAGCGAACTCGAGACTTAACGCGCGCATTCAATGAAGAGCAGCGACTGAGTGTAGCCCGCGTTAAAGACAGCTCATCAGTAAGGTCCGAGCGAGTTGATCAGTGCGCTACAGAGAGTTGATCGGGTCGTTTCGCTTGGTTGTGGCATTTGGACGGCTTGTATTAAAGGTAGCACAAACAGTTGGCGATATTAAAATGGTCCAATACTGCTCAGCGTCTGCCAAAAATTGACTTTTGTTATCAGTTCTTAGACCTTGGAGAAAGCTCAAATTCACAGAACATTTCTTTGTCAAAGGTTTTCCCGCGTTCGTATCGAAGACGAAAGAGAAGAAATGCTCCATGGTTCTAGCCAGCACCATGCTGATAACATGCAGAATTACAAGAGAATTTTACTGTAGGGCATGCAAAGATCGCCTAGAATTAAACACCGACCTGGAAAGCCTGCCTATCTCACATATAGTCTATATTGATAGTGTACGTCAACACACTTGCTTGGTGTTAAAAACTAACCCGGGTATTGGTAGTTTTGAGTTTATCTCTGTGTAGGTTCCACACTCATGTACATATATATAATGCGACTAAATAACAAGTTTTCTTGCACGCACACAGGATTTGATAAACTTTTGACCAATATAAAAAAATAATAATAATACAAAATTAGCTCCAGCAGTATCGAACTCACGCGTAGTTTACTAAGCATTGCTCGTCTGCTCTTTCGCTCTAAATTTCACTGGCTGCCACCCACTATGTCTCTCGAACAGAAAACCAGCTGTTTGTCGACTCTCACCACTTTTACTCTTATACCGAGCAATGCGTCGCCGTAGATCAGTCAGTATAAGACTACGTCACAAAAAAATATTAATAATAAGGGCGAGTTTTATAAGGATGTGCTTTAAGTGGGCTCTGCGAAAATTGGCCTGCAGAAAAAAAGCATGGAGAAAAATCTCATCTCTATTGCCAAATACTGAAGATTTCTGCGACTGAAGTTTTCATTCAGAAGTGCCGCTTGTGCCCTTGTATCACATCGAACCATAATTTCATAACTTTCAAATTATTTCTGTTTCCGGGGTATATTTTTTCCATGACTTGACTTTTTTTGCAACTTTATTATTTACAATAAACTGACATAAGCTTTTTCATTCTAATCAGGTAACGTGTGAACTCAGCTTAACAACCTGCTTTCGCATGTTGTCCTATTTAAATGTATGAGTCTCTTGAAAACAGCTAAAAATCCGGATTTTCGGAATTTGATGATGAACAGAACTTGGCAAGAATTTGTTGATCAAGGGAAGGGAATATTTAATTTAATGCTGATGCAATAACAACATTAACCGACTGGACTGAGTGAAACAATGTTGCAATGATTTTAATTAATTCACGAAATGATTGAAATGTATTTATGTTTTTCAAGTTGCTGATGAAATACGCTGTAGGTTTCATAGTTTACAACTTAGACTTAGAACAGATGCGGTTTATTTGTGCAGACCTTATCAGACTTCTAGTCAAATGAAAAAACTGCAATTCAGTCCGAAAATTTTAGACGGATTCGCTGGTGAAAGTTGCGCTAAGCGTTGCTTTCAATGATCTGTCGTAGTTCGGTTGGGTCTACATTGCGGAACCACCGCTCACTAGTACAACCGTTACCAAAATAACCTTCATGCACCTTGTATTCTTCTTTGTGGCTCCTTAAAAAATTCACAGCATTCTGAAGAAACTCAATCGCATATCCAATTACTTGCATAACACACAGATAATATCAGAAATACGACGACATCACCTCAATATATTATTTGCCTAATTTTATTAAAGGAGGAATGGAGCTACTGATAACAAACATTTTAGGTATTAATTACAAAGTTAAAAAATTTATAAAAAGGAACGAACAAAATAAAAATTCATAAACTAAACTGAAATAAATGCAATATGGTCCCAATTAAAAACAATTGTTTGATTTTGAAGCACAAAAGGATATCTCGATAAAATATGTAGTTCATTACAACTTCTGCGTCAGCTCGGGCACAGCCTTGAACAAATCCGCTACAAGACCAATATCAGCAACTTGGAAGATTGGTGCCTCTGGATCCTTATTAATAGCAACAATAGTTTTCGAGTCCTTCATGCCAGCCAAATGTTGAATGGCACCAGAAATGCCAACAGCGATGTATAGATCAGGGGCGACGATTTTTCCAGTTTGACCAATTTGTAAATCGTTCGGCACATAGCCAGCATCAACAGCGGCACGCGAGGCACCAACGGCGGCGCCAAGTTTATCAGCCAGGTCGTAGAGCAACTTAAAATTATCACCCGATTTAAGGCCACGACCACCCGACACAATGACCTTGGCGCCGGACAATTCAGGTCGATCCGACTTGGTCAGCTCCTGCGATACAAACTCACTAAGGCTACTCGCATAATCACCGGCGGGCGCCTGCTCGATGGTACAACTGCCGCCTGTAGAAGCTGGTGGGAAGTTGGTACCACGCACAGTAATTACTTTGACTGGATCCTTTGACTTCAACGTTAGTATGGCATTGCCAGCGTAAATTGTGCGTACAAAGGTATCCTCCGACTTCACATCGATAATCTCAGAGATGGGCGAAACATCCAATTTGGCAGCGACGCGGGGCAGTACATTCTTTCCAAATGGCGAGGCGCCAGCCAGAATATGAGTGAATTTGAACTGCGTTTGGGCGGCGAGGACGAGTGGCGTTAACGACTCGGCTGTGAATCCATTAAAGGCGGCATTCTCTGCGACCAAAACCTTGGCAACACCCTCAACTTTGGACACGGCTTCAGAGGCCTAGCACACAAATCAAATGAACATTAATCAATTTGTTGCTGATTATGCAAACGCTTTGTTGCAACTTACTGGTCCGCATTTTGTGCCCGCAATAAGCACCGTGACGTCACCGCCAATCTTTTTCGCCGCCGAAATGGTATTCAGTGTTATCGGATTGAGTGCCTCATTATTGTGCTCTGCAATGACCAAGGTGCTCTTACAGCGCTGCAACTAATGGAAAGTTTTTTCCGTATGAATAAACTTAAAACCTAATTTTTTAATTACATGCGCCACTGACTACTCACAATACTGCTGCGCATCAGCTGTCTGGCGTTTGTGGCAAACATATTCTGTGTTGCTCTATTTAGTGATGTTTGTACAAAATATTGTTGGCAGATTTCTAATTCTTGGAAACTGCTTCTGATCAATCCAATTATGTTCGCCGATCGCAACGAGAGTCCAAAAGTCAATTAGTGTTGCTGGCACTCGAACAGCTGATTTGAAATATTTTGCAACACAGAATAACATAAATTGGCCTGCCAATATTTTTTAGTATACCCTTCACGTCTTGGTAATAGTATTGTAAACCTCTCATGGAGTTTGTAACACAGGAAAGGCGATATCAAAGACCCCATCAACTATGGATATCCCTGTTCATTTCGATTTTTTTTAGTTCTCGTTAGGCCAAATCGGTCAAACTAGACACTTTCCATACAAACAAAAATTTTAACATCAAGTTCTTATTAATTGAAGGCACACGTCAACCCTTTACCAACCAACTTAGTGGAGCCCCTGTTCAAATTACTGGAAGAGTGATATCTTTGTTACACGTAATGTATATGAATGTAATTACTAATTTATTATGTAATCCGATTTATTGAGACAGGATTTGGTTTGAAGAGTATTACAGCTCTGGTTACGCCGAAGTTAACGTTTTTTTTTTTGTATTCGGTCTACCACCTTATTTTGTTATTTAGATTTATTTTCAGGGCCAAAAAATTTCATATAACGTATTGGCTACACAATTTTCTTAAAACAGCATCTCCTTTGGCAACCCTACTCCGGCATACTTGCTGGTCTGTTCATTTGTGTGTGTACTTTTGACACGCTGTGCGTGTAACATCAAAATTTAGTTTAATTTGGTTTTAGAAAATTGTTTCAAAAATTAAGTATATTGTTTCCTAAAACAAAATACTTTTTAATAAAATTCTTAGTAGTGTTAAATTAATTGGTAATTGCTAAATCTAATAATGGGAAACGGTGCTATTCCGGATCGGTGAGTTTTGGTTTCCGCCTTTGACTTCGCACAATTAACAAGTAATAAATTCAACGTTTTGCAGTTGGCTAAATTATATGCCCATTGGCGATCGCATTGAGGGAACGCGTTTCATTGCCTTTAAGGTGCCACTGCGCCAAGTAAGTAAACATATTTGCCACACAATGAAAGCAAGCACTTCTGATAGTTTTCGGACACAAATATTTTCGCGTTGTCATTGATTGTCGCGTGAAACAAGGCCGGTGCGATTGGGCAGAGGTTGGTCTTGCAATAAACCGGTTTCAAATTAACAGTAGAAATTGATTGATGTTGAAAAGTCAACTCGCTTCTGCAGTCAGGACAAGGAGAGACACTTGGTAGCAACATGGGACCAGGACCAAGACCACCGGCAAAGGGCGCCTGCCTTTTGCTAAGCCAAAAAAAAAAAAAAAAAAAAAATTGACTTATTTAAATTTCGTTATTATGCATAATGGTGGCAACTGACAAGCAATGCCACTGGGTCAGAACAACAAACCTCGACAGTGACTGACGGTGGCGTTGGACAAGGTGGACCACACACCGAACTCGACACAACTTGCTCACGCCCTAAACTGCTACAATCTTTATGCTTCGATATGAATATTAAATTAAATTGTTTTTGCTTAATTAAATAACGCCAAGCCATAGCAACCCGCGCTTTTTGCAAAGTAGTGCGTATATACACTATGGCATGATCATGCACCGGCGCTGGCTTATTAATTGCAATGCCCCCGGGCACTTACATGCGGAGTAACATAAATTGAGCAATTTTGTGTAAATTTTATATATTAATATTTATTTTTCTCTGCTCATATCTTCAATAGGAAATCACTGAAAATATTGACGAGGAATATCGATTCGGCGCGGCTAGTCTTTTGGAACAAGTTCCAAATTTGGGTGTTATCATTGATCTGACCAATACGAATCGTTACTATAGCTCTGAGGTTAGTTGCAATTAGATATCTTTAGTTGATCAAACAAACATTACGATGTGTTGTAAAATTAATAGACATTTACTGACGTTGGCATCGAACACCAGAAACTAATGATTCCTGGCAAACAAACGCCTTCAAAAAAACTATCTGACGAGTAAGTTAATTTTGTTAGATACTCATTGGTTGTTCTTCAATATCTCATAATTCGCACCCAATTCTCATTTAGATTCAATCAGCTTGTTCTGAATTTTCTAAACTATAATGAAGACAATGGTGAGTTATTTTTTTAAAGCAAGTAAAAATAATTTTTTGGGATTTGTTAGAAGGAGAAATTGCATACCAAGCAGTCTAAAAAGTAATTTGTTAATCACAGTCACTTTGGATGCGACCTTTTAAATCACAAAATCACTGACTGTTCTAAAACCTACTGACAAAATACTTAAGTAATAGTAGGGCTACATTGCCAAGCTAGCGGTTTATTTAGCATTTCATTTTTACACTTGCACAAAAATGTTTCTTCTTGAAAGGCACTGGCGGCTCTTGAATTATTAATTACATAAACTTTAATGACAATGTAATATGTATATTTTTTCGGTTAAAGCCGCATGCTTCGATATTAAATGTTCAAATGATGTTCTTTGAAAGCAAGCGTTGTAAATTTGTATACGCTCATCTTAAAAATTGTGAACACCCCGCCAAACTTTACTCATCATGGCATTTCGTGTCGAAACTTCAGAGCCTTGAAATGTTGACAAACAGCGTGACTCGAGTTATGGATGTTAGACTGTATATATTCTACACATATTCGAGTACCTAAAACACGCATAATCGATGTGTGTTCTGACAGTGATTGTTATTTTATGGATACGCAAAGGTAGGTAACGCGGGACCTTATGAAGCAAAGGTTCTTAGATAGACAATTCTCAACCGGACCAGCACTCACTGAATCGAAAGTCACAACTGCTGTTAGTTTTGTAATGTATAATTTAACTTCTGATAGGAATAAGTGGCCGTCGGTTCCTTTAATGTAAAGCTCTATTTTCTTTCTATAGAATTATCTAAAATGAATAAATTATCCTAATGCGAACTACGAGTATGTTTAGAAAATGAGACGACTTTTTATTTTACTCGGGCTACTTGTTATCGGTTGTCGATTCTTTTATTTTGTTGTGTTCGTACACATGTTCCTAACATATGTGGATAATGGCAGCCACTTTCATTTGTTGCAATTTACAAAATGGATCAAAGATTTATGGTTTTTGGGGCAATGATGATGAACTAAAGATCGAATCGCTAGAAGACCTAATGGCTCTATCAAAAAGCGCATATCTGAAGTGCTTCGAGGATTGAACACCTCGTATATAAACGGATGTTTTATCTGTGTGTTTAGCTATCTGCCGGAAGCCAATAGACTCCGACACCGTTTTACGGAACACCATGGAAATTGGTACATACACATATGTCTGTTGTCATGGAGAAGATTTTTATGTGTAATATAAAATTTGCAGAAATGATAGGAAAGTTGGTTGACAGTATACTAATATAAGGAGCTATTCTATTCATCAAAATATGCACCCATATTATCTATATACTTTTGTCATTTAAACGGAAGAATGTTTAGGTCGGCTGTATGAAACCCTGGCGGACGGGTGTCAATGGATTGGATTGGATTGGATTGGAAGGCTAGTTTTACAGCGTTGTCGCAAATAAATTGTTTTCTTACCAATACGTTGTCTTCTCTGCGGAATAAATGATAATCCGTGAAAGATAAGTCTGATGAGTGTGACCGATATTGGAGAAGTTTGGTCACAGTCATTTGTGCAGTGTGAGGGCTGGCGTTAACGTGCAGTAAGATGGAAGTCGATCTGCTAACCAATCCGAGTTTTTTTGCTTAAGTTTTTGCATCATCTGGTCCAGTGGGATGCAGTATACTTCAGGTGTGTTCCTTCAGCCAGTTTTCATGAATTCATAATAAAGACCACCAAACAGTTACCATAAACTTCTTTAGATGAATATTACGCTTTGGGGTGTGTTTTGGTGTCTCATCCCTATCCAACTATTGTGCTTAACGCTTACAATTGTCATATTGAATCCAGTTCTCATTACAAGTTACACTTACAAATGTGTTATGCAGTTTATTGCGATTAATGTTATCCGTTATTTGTCAAAAAAAAAAAACAAACAAAAAATTACAATTCGGTTCAAATATGAATAAATTTTATGACGAGATAGCAATGATAAGGAAGCTTCTAAATGCTTCTCTTTCTGTTCTTCTTCTTTGCAGTTAACGGATTTCGATCACCTGTTTTTTGTTTGTAAACAAAGAAAAGAAACCGAAACAACAGGAATGCCACATAAACGCGGTCAATTTATTGCTTGTACTTGCGCGAAGACAGCAACGCGCTGCTTACACAGCTAATGTAAACATAAACTAACCCAGTGCAATGACAATTGCTAGCTCGCACAGAACCTGCCGGAGTACTTGCCATTACAATTTTCACCCAATAGCAGTCAAATCTCCCTTTGTTTTTGATGCAACACACAAAACGTCGCTTTTTCAAAATTCCATTCAAAATTTCACCAACATTTTTTATCACAATTCATGCATCTTGCAATCTAATTGACTCACGTGAATCATATGAGTAAATGCTTGGTGACTGTTTAACCTAACCTGACTACATATTAAAATCTTTTTACTGTAGTGCTTCCTACACACGAGAAGCTCTGTGCGCACCGCGTCGTAAAATGCACTGAACCCGCATCAACGACTACAACGAAGTTGCTGCTCTAAATTTCTAATTGCAGACGGTAGAAAGCAATGCAACAAGCCTCTGGAAAGTTATGCACCGCGAAATCGGTTGTCGGATTTTCATATTACTTTTCATGGCTTGCGTTTTGCCTTTTGGCATCTTTCGAGAGACTATCTATCGACCAGACAGACAATGCAGTCGCTTCGCGTAGTGTTGGCAAATTTTGAACTTTCAGTTACGTTAGACGCTTAAAGTGCCTTGCCACGCATAAAATTCACAATTCGCATTGGCAACTCACTTGCTTTTCCATCTTGCCACAGTTGTTGGCTTGCACTATGTGGGTGTTTATGCTGATTGGTGTACAATGAGAAACAAAGAAATGAGATGCCATCGGTAAAAGTTTACCCAAAAATTTGCAAGAGAAAATATTTAGGCAAAGTAACGCCCAGAAAATAACTCATGTAGTGAGATGTGTTTTTAGCTGCTTATTTAGAGGGTGGGAAATCTGGAGTTCAAGCATTTAAAGTGAGTTTTGATCACAAGGTTGGTGTTACGTAAGTAGGCATAGTTTGATGTAACTTCAATGTTCCTTTATGTTTGAATTGATGCAGTTTTAAGAAGTCCCTCAGCATTCAATATGAATTTAGAAGGTGCCATCTACCATTTGCTGTTGTTGTAGCAGCATGGCTAAATGTTTCAGAGGGTTGCCGTTTCTTGCCAACAGAATGCTTTTCTTGGGAAAACCAGTTTTTGTGTCTTGCCCCAAATTTGTAACTTGATTAATTTTTATTTTTACGCTACCTTTTAGATAGGTTGATAGGGTTTCAGTTATCAAGCTATCAATGCCATGCAGATTCCATTTAAATCATTGAAATCTTCTTTCGACTATCCTACGATGTTAGTCCGAGCTAGAGAGGAAAATTTTTCTGAGTTATTCAACATACCCAAGAAGTGATTGTGGTATTTTCGTCTCGTGTGTACGAAGACAAAGCATCAGTCATATAATGAAGACGGAATCGAGGTTGCAAAGCAAGTTTAAACCAGAAGAAGCCTAATTAACCACCCAACTTCAATGCCAAGCTGGACGTGATCGTTTTATGAGAGAAGCCTCAGACAGTGACGGTAGTTAAGACGATTGGGGGTGGCATCACAGATCGAGACTACAACAACATAACAAATTACAAGAAACAAACAAACAAACAAATCAAACTTTGGCGGTGGTCTTGTCATCAATGTAACCAGCGACCGCAGTCGCAGATGATCTTCGAGTAACTCACCGTGTGCGTTGATGACGCTGACGCCAAAGAAGTTGACATGTTGACGGTCGGCGTTGTGTCGGCAAAGATTTGCCAACTGTGCGAGTAATCCGGATTGGGTCTTCTTGTTGTTGCTGTTGGTGGTTTACTGGTCTCAACTCATCTCGAGCAGTTGTAACAGCCTCCTTTTGTATTTCTTGCTCACCGCTTTTGTGCCGCTTCACGTGCATCGCTACTCCTCAGAGCTTAGCCAGCTTTCGACGATTACTGACGACATGTTTCTGTTTTAGTTTTGAATCTGGCCACTTTTGTTGTTCTTGTTTTTGTTGTTGTTGTTGTTGTTGTTGTTGTTACAAAATTTATAGCCGATGTTTCTGCTGGCTGTGTTAAAATGCCACAAAACGCAGAATGTTGGCCGCTTTTGTACCGCAGCGCCTATTCGACTTACTTAGCTGATGATAATGACGATGCACAATGCTGACGACGTCTTGGCTTATTTGTTGTTGTATTTATAAACTTCTGTCCCGGTTTTTTTGTTTGTTGTTAACTACTTTTACGTTGCTGTTGTTGTTGATGTTGTTGTTGTTGTTGTTGTTGTGCATATATAGTCAAATGTTTCTGCCACTGGCATGAGGCGTGGGCGTCTTCGTCGTTGTTTTGTTGGTTGTTGCCGCTGCTTTTTACAATAACAACGCTTTTTGCGGTTAAACATTTTCGTTTATTAATTGAAAACGAAAGAATTTGTTGCAATTTGTTTGAGTGGACTTCTTTTCTTATGTAGCGGTTTTTGTTACTTAAAGCTTGAGTCTCCTTTGCCCAGTGTGAAGAACGTTTTGGCATTCCACATGTTAAGCAATTTACGTTCTGTGCGAGTGGGCCCTGATGCAAGGGACGGAGGGATTCAATTCACAGGCAACTTATATATATATATAACATATGAAACAGAATGTATTGTAATATTAAAAAATGGGTTGTCGCCGCTCTTGAGTGGAACTTTTACAAATGTGGTTCTGTTGAAGTGGGTTATATTCTCAGTAGAGAGTTTTCATCTCTATTTTAGCTGATATTGTTCTGGGCCATCAGATTTAAAGACCAATTACCAGTTACACTTGAACGAAGATATTTTTCAAGGTTTATTTTTTGCACTCAAATAATCGAAAACCGTTTACCCTTCCTATTTTTGGACAAGCATGATCTAGGCAAGGAGCGATTATTTCTCAGTTGCTTTGCTCGTAAAGAGCTCGGGCCTCGGTCATTAGGCGCAAGGATCAATAAAGCGGTTTGTGTCTTTGACAGACTTGCGATTTCGAAGTTTAAATACATATCAACGGCTAACTGATAATGCTATATTGATTTCATACAAAATCGAATTCATTTATTTTTTTCCCCCAACATTGGCGGTGTACTAATGCACCAAACTTCACAGGATTACACGACAGCCTATTCTAGAGTTTACCAGAAAGCAGACAGACATACTTTAAAATTGATATATATACATAGATATACAGATGGATAGATATTAATATTTTGTACACATTGTACTTCCATTTGTCCTTTAGTTGCACTGTGATAGATTGCACATTCACTTGGAAATTAAGTACGTTCTGGAACTTCCGACTGTTCGATTATAAGAAATAAAAATTATAAATAATACAAAAATTAAAAATAAATAGGATAAGAATCTTAATTGTTTAATGCTTTCGATTTAGGACGCTATTCTTGGTTCTTTCTCAATTAACTTGCATCTTATCCAAACATATTTTCAGATAAACTAATTGGTGTGCATTGTACGCACGGCGTCAATCGTACGGGATATTTGATATGCCATTATTTAATAACCGAAATGCATATGCGACCGGAGGAAGCAATAGAGAGTACGTACTAATATCACGTTAGTTTCTATAATAAAACTGAACATTCACAAAAATCGCTTTTCAGAGTTTTGTGTTGCGCGTGGTCACAAAATCGAGCGTGAAAATTATATATCCAATTTGCACCGATTATTCCATATTTCGCCATCTAGTGTAAAAAGACGGTCGCAGCAAGTGGTCGTGGAACAAGCTCATGAATCAATGAGCGAGCCTTATTCGGCCCAACAATCAAATAGGAGACTGAAAAGGGGCCGATCACCAGAAAATTGGCGTTTGCCGTCAGCAAAACGTTGCGATAGAGGACAACGTCTGCAGACTGGCAACTCTGGTAGACAGTTCGATAACAACAGGCATAGCAGTAGGGTTCACCCCTATGACAATTTCAATGGTAGACGAAATAATAACGAAATGAATGGACGCACTCGGAACAACAGGCGCGCGTATAATGGACACAGCGCGCATTACAACCCGAGCAATCAAGGGCCTTATCTAGGTCGCTACCAATATAGCAATGCGAACTCTAAACAGCATATTACCAACTGGCGCCAATCATCTGACGAACGTACACACACGCAATGGAACACGGAATACAGGGGACCCAAAAAAGCGTTTAGTCACCAATTGTCTTTTAGTGAGCCTGATCGACTAAATCAACCGTACAATAGTTACATGCGAAATCGGGGAGGGATGCGTAGTTGGCGTAAGCAAGAGGCTTAATTTGTAAGCCCTTAAATTGCGATAGCTGACTTTTAGGCTGGGCTTCTCTTATTAGTTTTCTTATTATTATAGTTTTTTTTTGGTTCAATGACAAAATTAAGAATGTGGCTTATATTAAAATTGTATAATATAAGAGCGACTGCCAAAGTTGATGGTCTTTAATTTGTTGTTCATGTTGAACCGAAAGTTGGCAGCCGCGCACACAATTAAAATTCATTTTCAGACAGGCCAGGCCAGGCCAGGCCAGGCCAGTCGCGTCGCATTACTTTGAAGGTTGACGCAATCCACGGAGATCGTGTGAAGATACAAGCGAGCGTACATTGAAATTTGCAGCGATACAAGCGAGATAAGTTTTGTGAAAACGCGTGAAATTCTGAGAATTAATAAACGAGCAGTCGTCGCAAAAGTGGCAGCAGCCTCACTTCATTTGCTTGAGACTGCTTGAGAATGCCAGGAGTACGTCCGATCGGAGAGCCATCGCTCAGCTCGTTTGTCAAACAAATGTCAAGAGCCTGTTGGCCATTTAGCGTTGGTCTGCGGCATCACTTCCAAGACCATTGGCAGCATTTTAACGCTTTGATCGTTTCATTATTTCGTCATGGTGGTCAAATGTCATATTAGCATAATTTTCTTGCCCCTGGTCAGCATTGTTCGAGTCTTATGTTATTTTTTGTTTTTTCGCTGCTCATTTGGGTTCTGTCGCTTATCGCACCGTTCGATCTTATCGCAACGATCGTCGTCATCCTCGTCGTCGTCGTCATCGTCATCGTCCACACCATCATCGTTCACATACTGGTTCTCGTTCAATATTCACGTTGTTGTTGTGGTTGTTGTTGTTGTTGTTGTTGTCGTTGTCAGTGGACAGCGACAAATCGTTCGCAATTACAATGAAACATGTGGCACAGTCGCTTATGAACAGAATTGTCCCTTTTCTTGGACACGGACTCCTTTTCTCTCTGACATTGCAATGCGATCGTTGGCGCAAGATAAACGTGAGCAACAGTGCCGTATGTGACATGGCCTGGCGGGTTGCAAGAGATCCTTTCATTTAGTTTTCTATTTTTAGCAATGTGCTGTGCTGTCTTGGCCAACAACTACTACTGACCTAAAGTTAGTTGAATAAAAGTGTGCGTAGTTTGTTAAGCTTTTATCTTCGAAGTGAGATAAATGAATAAGAACTGGAAAATGACGATTTTTTGCAGGACTCTAATTGTTAGTAATAGATACTGAAAAAATGGTTATGGGTGACAAATTTGCTTACAATGTGGGTGGCATTTTCTGTTACTTAGGGTTGAGAGTCTACGAAGACGGGCAACACTTACCGATTTACTTGAATTCATGATATTTCCCTTGGAAATAAGTTTTATTTTTGCCTATGAGATATGTGAATGATTGGGATTTTAATATTTCAGGAATATTTGAGAAATACTATAATACCTATGGAGTGTATGCAAGTGTTTTTGGCAACATGTTTCTATTGTAGGTGAAGTCGCGTAAGTCATAATTAATTTGATTCTTGTAAAGCCAAAACGAAGTAGATTAGAGACCTATAGAGGTATATGTAGTTGATAATGAATCACGTATTTTGAATGGCCTACAAAAGAAAACACGCGTGCGACCCGGAGTTAAAACAGTAATCCATACTATTAGGTTCCAGAAGGTGCCAGTGCAACTGTTAAGTCCAAGACAACAAATTCAGCTACTAAAGTAATGACTCCAAATTATTTACCAGCGCCAAAATTGTAACGCTATTCCCTATAAAAAGTTACCAGCCGACAATTGTAAAGTTTTAACCAGGTATTTAATTTTAGAAATCTTGGGAATGCTCGTCATAAATAAATACAGTAAAATGCTGGATTTTGTGATATATCCGCACATTACAAAGCAAAGAGTTACAAACAGGAATATAAACCGGTAATGAGAGCACTGAGCTTAGCTTAGCCTTCTTGCTCCACCGTCAAGAGCATTTTTCCTTACTTTATATGAACTCTTCATTTTCTTTTACTTATTTTTTGTCAAGTCCAATGCTTCATAAATTTGCAATTAGTTTGGCACATTAATATGCCGAATTCGACTGGATATGAGACGGCACAAAAAAGTTGCGAAACTAAACCAATGATTATCCCCTTTTTAGCCATGGTGGCAAACTTCAATTTGCCTGAAAACTGGGTCTTCTGGCCAAGAGCGTTCGTTGGTTTGCCCAGCGGCAGGCGTTGAGTGCGCATTATTAGTGACGTTCGACAGAGCCGGGAACCTCCGATACCCCAACACACCAAAGAAGTCATCAAGTTAACACGAAACTTTTGGGTTACCCCAAGTCGAATTTGAATCAGACAGAGACAGACAGAGCACCGAGCTGCTTCAGATGTGTTGCCATGCTGAATGGAAAGTGTTGCAAATTGTATTGGCCACATTCGCTTGCGTCGGCCTGGCAACTCTATTACGTGGAAAGCCATTTATCTCGCATTCGAAATCGTCGTCATCAACATCGGAAAGCGGCGCGCCATAATTGCGCAGCGGCCGTCCTCGACTGAGCGAGTCTCAGGCTCTTCTACACAGATCGTTCGTGTGCAACAATTAGCCATGCCACATAAATTTGTACCTCATCTTCAGGCCTGCCTGCTTTATGCCGAGTGAGTGCAAAGTCAAAGTCACATGCGCATTGCGCAGACGGCGGCGTTAAGAAAAAGGTGAAAAACCAAATTCGCGTCGGCATGGGGAAGAAGTGTTACCCATAAATCCAGCGAGACTTGCATTGATTTAAATAACAGCTTTTAGAGTTAAACGCTTTTGAGTGCTAAATTTTGCACTGAATTTGTGGCCAGATTGTAGGAAACAATTTTAGTGTGGTTTTTTTATATTGAAAGCATGTTGGCTTCGCAGTAGGAACGTACAATCGGAGATCATATCAGGAGACGGATTGGCAAAGTTCAAACTTAAAAGTTGAGAGAAGATCAACATCACGTATCATTTATAAAGTCAAAGTAAGAATCAGTGCTGAAGTTGAAAATTTAAGTTGTGGGTGAGTTCTGTAGGCAAAGGGCAAGGTTATAGATAAAGTTTACAGATAAAAATCCATTTTCACAGAAGAAAATTCAACCAAACAATTTCTGATAACTTGGAATCGAAATCTTTTAAAAAAATTTCCAATCAACCACTCAAGCTCCAATCTCATGGTTTTTACAGCTGTTTATTTTCATTACTATTAAGAAGTGAGAGCCTATGAGTAAGGAGCAAAAGGACACTGGAATAATACTCAACTTAATCTCACAACTCTTTCGAAAGAATAAAGCTTATTATTTGAGATAATGTAATGAAAACAGTTGCCAAAAGGTAAAATTAAATGAAGTGTCTGAGCTGAGAGAGCGTCAAGATGTCAGCTTCTTGGCTACCCGACGGCTACGCCCACCATATACGCAAACAGACAGACAGGCAGCCAAGCTGAACGTTGCAATCAGTTGAAATCGTTCGATAAATGGCTTTTCGGGTCAGTGTAGGGAAGCAATCTCTTGAAAATAAATAGCCGCAAGGAGCAGCATGTGTAGACATCCATGCAAGGGTCACGCCCCCATAAAAATTGTCCATACTGCAACGCCGACGTGGCTTCATGCACTGCACTGAGATTTCATGATTTCAACGCGTTAAAATCGATTGTCAATTTTGTGATTGCTATCGCAAGTCGACGGCTTAAAGTCAACATTGGGATTACGCGTATGGTGCAGCATCGCTTACAATTAAGATTATAGCGGCAGATACAAGTTAAATGGCGTTTATGTGGGTATTCGTTGCTTATCTTGGCTGCAATTAAATCAGTGATATTGAATCAACCTGAAGCCTGCTTACCCAAACTTTGCGCCACATTATACTTCCCTTGACCTAGGCTCATTTATGTGCAATTAACTTTGTTGGCGCAAATTCAGAGTTGGACTAATTAAACCGTGAGCGTGAACGTGCGCTGTACACCATACGCACAGAACAAACAAAATCCAGCTTAATGCCATTGCAGTCACAGCAATGAAATAGATGCTCTTCACTTCCATGCCAGACTTTAACAATCTCTTATTCAGCCAGTTAAACAATTTGCTGTTGCTGTTGCCCGCAACTTCACCAAGCGCCGCTGCTTCTTCGGGCTGGTGATACTGGGTAGGATAAAAGGTCGCTCGTTTGTTTGTTCAATCTGGTTGTGCATGTGAAATAAATTCTGTCATTGATGGCACTTCCGGTTCAGTAGTCATTTGTCAAGCACTGCGCTGACCACTGACCAACGTTGACCTCAACCCTTCTGTTGCCCTAGACGCATTCATCAATGGCCACACAAAAGCGCTCATTGAATGTCGTTCGGATTTTTTTCACTGTTATTTCTACTCGAACTTTTTTATCACAAAGATTGCACCTTTCATTATACGCGTTCGGCTTACTCTTTTCTGGTTTGGGGTCTGAGGTTATTGGCTTGCATGTTGCGTATTCATATCATTGAGAGTCAGTCAGTGCGACTCTGTCTCTCTGTCTGTCTGTTTATCTATAAGTTGATTTGTCCGTTTGTTTGGCTTTAAATTTTATGAGGCATTTAACTACAGAAGTTCGTGTAATTGGTGTTCGTTCCAACTTTTGTAGCTGTCAAACGGATATGGTCTATAGTCTGACTGTTCCGATTTAGGGAATCAGAAATATTTTATACAGCATCGATTAGATATACCATGGTAAGTATTGGAACTGCCATCATGGGGGGCTAGATAAGATAAGTAAGAAGTAACTGTTTACATTTTACTTACTAGGGTAGGGTTTGATTGATTTTACAGTTCCGTCTGGTTAGTAGTCTGTGCTCCTTTGTGTGGGTGTCATTAAGGTGTACCTGAATACGTCACTTAAATAGTCCGTAACACATACACTTGCAAGTTATATATTATTTTATTTTATTTTATTTTATTTATTAAGCACCAAGCCGGGCGCATTGTGTCTTATAATGTGCTTTGAATCTTTTTCATAACTTATCGCCTGGTTTGAACAATTATTTACAACTTTTGCAAACGTATTCATTAATTATTTGTCAGGTTTAGGATTATTTAAATTTAATTTCAAGGATAAGGGTAGCGTCTTCTCCATCTAAGACGAGTCCTGCTCCTTTCCATGAGCTCGAGGAAGTGAAGCCTTTTGAGGCGCTGAATGGGTGAGACTTCAGCCAGGGGTCTGGCTAAGCGGTTTGAGTGTGACAACAGGTATGTCCAGGTCTCTGTGCAGGATTGAGTTTTTGACGTACCAGGGACAACCAGCCGCGATTCCTTAGACCTCTATGCCGTATCTCTAGTTAGGTATAATTATTTGTACGTGGACTGTCCGTTTGTTAGAGAGGGACAGTGAGCTTCTTTTGTTTAACAGCCAGTGTAACCTAGTGATCTTGCTGCGACAAGAGTGTACTACAGAAGAGATATGAGCTTCTGGTCAAGGGTTAGACCCAAGTATTTTACTGTGTTGGTTTGGGGGAGTATGCCGCCCCAGAGATACACAGACGGTGGAGAGCTTCTTCTCAAGGTAAACCAGACGTTGGTGCATTTTGAGCTATTTATTTTCATATTACATCGTTTTGCCCATGTCTCTAAATGATTTAGGTATTCTTGAAAAGTGCGTCTCTGTAGGTAGGACTGGTTGAGGCCAAAGTAGGGTGATGGTAAGGCGGACTTCACCTTCGCTAGAAGCCTAAGGTGCCATATTCGGTCGAATGCCTGCTCGAAGTCGATAAAAACAGCATTACAAAACTGTTTTGCGTCAAACGCCATAAGAATATGGTTTACGGCCCCGTGCAGTTGTTCAGTAGTGCTATGGCCCGCGTGGAAACCAAACTGATGTTCGGGGATGAGTCCGCGGGACTCCACGATAAACATCAACCTGGTGGCAAGCAGTCGTTCCCAAACCTTCGAGATCGAAGGCAGGAGACTGATTGGCCTGTAGGAAGCGGGATCGCTTTCTGGCTTACCAGGCTTATGGATCATTGTAACGATGGCGGGCTTCCACGCAGTTGGGAAATGCTGTACTCTTAGAATAGCGTTGAAGATCATCGCAAGAAAGAGGAGCGCGTTCTCAGCAAGGCACTTCAAAGTTGTGTTACATATCCAGCCGTGACCGGGAGATTTGTTGGCCTAGAGGCTCCTTATTGAACTTTCAACTTCTGCCACAGTGAAAGGGGTGTGCATTTGAAGAACAGTTTACCATTTCATAAAAATTCTGCATGCTGCTGAGTAGGCGACCCTTTGTTATGTGAACTTTTGAGCCTCCCAACAACTATTTTTACATCGGTAAAACTAATAGTGATCGTAATACAAAATCTAATGTGTTAACGTTTTAGCCATTCGTTGTTTCACAAAATCCGGGTTATTTTAGCTTTAGTTTACTATGAATGCCTGGCCTTTACGTATAGTTGCAATCGTTTCGAAAATCCAACGACAATTTGTCTTTTTCATATAATAATCTTCGCGTTATGTTGTGAGAATTGGGCAACGTAGATATTTTGAGTTCTTGGCTAATACAATTAAAACAGCTGCATTAAAAATGCATTAGGTTTCTTCTCAAAATCTTCTATTTAATCAAGCAAAATTATATTTGCTAGTCGTTGCTAGAACGTTGTGTCAAACTTTCTTCCATTTAGCAAAAAATAAGGATAAATGTCACATACAACAGTAGAGCTTGAACAAAAATCCCAGCAAAAAAAAAAATATAAATACAAAAACAACTTGTTCAAACTCAAAACCACAAAGTTGTATTGAATTAAAAAAAAAGTCCGTCCATCCCCAAACACCCACACCGTGTTAACGTCATTATCGAAAACATCACTACAACCATTATTTATACAATTCAGCGCGTATTTTTGGCGTCGAGCATGAGAAAAATCACATAAACTTTATTGTCGCGACATTATGTTGCATACTTTGTGGCGCCCTGCATCATGCAACTCTACAGTTGCCAGTTGCCGAATTTGTCAACCAGCAAAAAAAAAGCGAGGACAGTTGAAGAAGTAAGGCAACAAACGAGTCAAATGTCAATGAACTTTAAAATGTGTCGCCGCCGGAACAACCCCAATCTCCCCAACACCACAACC
The DNA here is from genome assembly GCA_035041755.1 of Cacoxenus indagator. Taxonomy (NCBI): domain Eukaryota; kingdom Metazoa; phylum Arthropoda; class Insecta; order Diptera; family Drosophilidae; genus Cacoxenus; species Cacoxenus indagator. Next base: position 2,773,454 of record JAWNKX010000665.1, read on the forward strand.
ACCCACACTCACACACACACAACACACACATATATTAAGTGAGTAAAGCGAAATGATACTCACCACGCCCACACACACTTTGCCGATTATCTTATCATTTCGGTGGCATTCTTGCAGGACGTGGCCTGGTCGCACGAGGGTTGACAAAGTGTGTGTGCTCACAAAAACTGCTTAAGAACCCACATAATCTGCAAATGTTTTGGAAATATCTCAAACGCAATTTATTTTTCACAGATGTCAAGGCGCTTTTCTTTTACAAATTCGAAGTTTTTTTTATTTACTTCAAAAGTTTGGTGCAATGTGAGGAGAGTGGTAGAAAGGATGCTTCGGTTCTGGTGAATTCTGATGTTCTACTGCATTTACATTAAACAGGTATAGACTACCATGAAATTGTATTTCAGTGTATGTATCAAACTAGATATGCATTCGTATATGCGTATGTAGTATCGGAATTTGCAGACATGAATTTTGTTTGATCTGTTGTTTGATCTCTCTAGGAAGTAGAGCCTTGGCTTGCGCAACCCAGAATCCAATGGCTAAGTTTTAGTTCAATGTACTTCTCTAAATGCTTCTTATGGTCCTTAAAGCAGATATTTGGTTTGGCAATACGCTCTTCCGTCGAAGTGTGCCGAGCCATTTTTAGCCAGTTTAGAAAGAAAATTGTCAATGGCCACCAAATCTGATGTATACGATTAATCTGGTCTATACACCAAATAACTAAACAAGTGTTTTACTGTTAAATGCACTAATTCAAAATAAATACGAGTAAGCCCCGTGTTAGTTGTACTATTTTAGAAGCTCTGTCACTACATTCAGATCACCCGCGGTATCTACAGAAACGTTGCACGTTCAATACATCGCTTTAGATGACTTGAAATACACCACACGTCAATCATGAAACTTGTTTTGCTTCAGCTTTCCGCTTCAGTAATCTCAGCCTTGACTGCCTGCTTATAAGTTTAAAGAGTAATCAATGAATGAATGCTCGGATGTGATTGCTCTGTGCCAACAACGGAGATCATGCCAACTTAAATCCCAACAAACATGTGCAACATTCATAAATCCAATTCCATTGGCAATCAAGTGGGGAAATTAGATTTACAGAGAGGCCAACAGAGGCCATGACTAAAACAACACCAAACACAAAACGATCTGCAGAGGGTGTGCAAAACAACAACAAAGGAAGGTATTTTAAGGTTCATAACTTCCAAGTCAATTACGCGCCCGAGCAGAAGGAGCTGCAAAGAATACAGGTAAAGGAGTCGAATGCGAATTAGAAACATTCGCGAGTGCAATCAGTTTGTTCGGTTTAGCTTAGTAGCTGGCAGTCAAGTGTAAAAGCCCCACCAAGGGAGCCACGTTGACGATGAAGCTCAGCTCTGGCGCACTGACATGACTGACATAACTCACGCGTCACGACAACGCGCCACGGTCGCTGAGAAAAGACGTGGAGAACTGGCTCAAAACCGCTGCGCATGCGCAGGTGAAATAAAGTCAATTGGACTAACTAAGTGAGTGGTGGACGTCGGCTGGTTGGTTGGTTGGTTGGTTGGTTGGTTGGATGTGGTTGGTTGGCTGTGTCTGGCGTTGAGAGTGCGCGTGGACAACGCTAGAAGAATTTAGCAAACTAGATGAGAAATCTACAGACTACTGTAAAACAACTAGGGATGAGTTGAGGTTGAAGTAGAAAAAGTAGAAGCATTCTAAACAGGAGTAGGAGTCATTTCGACTAACTTAGGCCTGGGAACCAAGTCTGCTGCACGTCCAGACCAAGGCAACGTGCGCATCACGCACGCATGCATGATGCAGTGGTGAGGTTCCACGTTTCAAGTGTTTGTTGCTCAGAAGTTGCGGAATTAATTTGTGATCAGCACATGACTGCCACAGCACCAAACCAACAAACGAACGAAGACAGACAAAGAGGTGCAACTACAACCAACTGCGCACTGAGCCACTAGGCCTGAGGCAATTTACTCGTATTCGCATTCATCCTCAGTCGACGTCATCGTGACTCGTTCCTTTGACTATGCGATGTGGTCGTGTGGCAAGTGCAGCGCAAGCGCGCGCATTGCTGCCACTCGCAGATGCCACAGCTTCTGCATTTATCTCCTGCCCCCTCCCATTTCTTTTCTGTCCCGTCTGATTTCTTTTTGGCTTGGCGCTCGTCGTTGTCGTCCCAAGCCATCGTCGGCGGCTTTGGGCTATGGTGTCAAACGTTTTGTAATCTGTCACGTCGCATCGTTTTAATATTTTTACTACTACGTTCATTGCATGGGTTTTCGCCCTCCTAATTTCGTCTTTCGCTGCTCTGCCTTGGTTTTGTATCACTGTGTAAAAACACGCTTACATTTTATAGTAGTCGCTTGTAGTGGCAATGAGTAGTCTTCAACTTCGTTGGTATTAATTTTGTTGTTGCTGTTGTTGTTCATATCTAAATCATTATTAGTTTGACCTTCAGCCTGAGGCTCGCTATAGCTGCTTCTTTGCAGATTTCCCCATTCGGCGGTTGACTCATGCGGATTCGTGGTCTGTTATACTTTAAAAAATTGTAGCAGCTGCTTGTTGTAAGTTGGTGATGATGATTTAAAACGTTTTACCTACTCGAAAGCTATTGTAATCCGTTACTTAAAGGTTGTAAGTTTCCTACGACATTTCATATACTATGGTTCTAAATAGCTTAGGATTGTTCTTAACGGATTTTCCTTCTTGAAGGTTTTAATGCAAACTCCACCTTGCACAGGCTGTGGAATGAATCAGCTATCTTAAGCGAAACAAAGCCGCGCAAGCAAAAGCAAAGGGCTAGGGGCTATCAAACTTAGCGTGATTACGACTGGAAACCTTGAGCTCTGTGATGATAACAGAGAACGCTATTCGAGTCTTCTCATACTAGAAGTTTGATTATCAAACCAAGCCAAGCGAATCCTATACAAATGCAACTACTTCACAATTGTTTTTTTTTTTTGGATGGCAACTATTATATTAAACTAGCAAGGGCCCCGAGGTTGCTGGGAGGCTGTGAAGAATGAATATGTATGCGGCTAATGAAAACTTCTTTAATCGCGTTCAGCGATTTTTGATCAGACAAAATCTTGTTCACTCGCTAGCCTTCTTCGTGTTTAAAAGTTGCTTTTATTGTATGTACGATTCCTTCATATTTCATACAAAACTATATTTGATACAATATAAGGAGGTGCTTTAAGTTACAAAGCATGAAGTTTGAAACATAAGTTATTGTAATTGGATGAAATGTTCCGACTTTCCTGGTAGATTTTCTAACCAAACTTCAATCGATTACTCTCTAGAGTTTCCCAGAAAATTTCATCAAAATCAATGCAATACAATGCAATACATATTTCCATACATACCTACATACATCGTCTTGTATAGAGATAGTTAGATGGAAAAACCTGTTAAAATTGTTATTCGTCTTCGAAAAAATATGGTAGACGATCGAACAGTGGTATCGGTTACATTACACTATCACATTGTCTGCAAACATGCAAAGTCATACCTAGTATAAGAGAGCGGTGTGTTCATGAAAGAAAAACTTATACTGAAGAAAGATGAGATCAAATTCGAAGCATAATCTTCTCATAATACCGTTTAATTGCGATAGGAAGGGCTGCCAGGTACGAGTTGAACATAGAAAATGTGGAACATATATATGAATAGCCTCAGATCCAGAGTTTCATAATAGCACCTTTCAAAAGCCTCTGTAATGAAAATGGTTCTGATAAACATTACCATAACATTTACTGATCGGCCGCTCACCTGTAAGTAAACAGACTCAAGTACTCATTGGTATACTTATCGTCTTTTCTTTTTTAGGTCAGCCAAATTATAATTTCAACACATACTTTAAAGTCATCTACAGTGTCTACCCAGAATTATACCATATAATTTAAACTCATTTTATGTTTTTCTCACAGAAGTTAACTACGGACCATACGAACGAACTTCAGCAACTTACATGCAAATCGAAATCAATTAAGCCAAGCGGCACAACTTTAAGGCCACGGGCAAATGGAAGACAACGCGTGACAACCACTAATCAAGTGCAACAAATCAAGCAGAAATCAGCATTAAAAAGGGTCTTATATTCATGCGACTGTGAAAAAGTATGCGGAAATTATTTACGGTTGCTTTTTTTTTTATTTTAATTAAATTTTTTATTTTTATTTTTGCAAGTAGCCAAAGTAGGCGTTGTCCAAAATTGTGTTGAGTTGACTTAACTTGAGCGAGTGTCGCTTTGGGGTCACATCGGCGCCATGATGATCGTTGTTTGTGTTGTCGTTGTCGTCGACTGGCTGACAGACAGACAAGACACAGTGATCATTATCAGTTCGTTGGGGCTGGGTTGGGTTTGGCTTGCACAGCTTCTCTGTAATGGGACCAACTGAAATCGAGCGGATTTCGTCTTAAATATAATTACGCTTTTGATTGGCTGAGCGAGTTGTGTTCATCAATAACGAATTTAGGACACATCACTGAATTCAATTCAACATAACTGCAACTAAGGAGCAGAATATTGCAAAGCTGTTGACGAGGAAGCACCTGTTTTGGTCATGCGCCAAGCGTCTTGTCATGCGACTATCCAAGAAGATGATAAAAAGTCGTATCTATTTGACCAATTTTTTTTTGTTGATGTTGTCAGTTCTGAAGCACAAAATATTTACCGGTCATATTAATGGCACTTTTCTTCGTACCAAATCATGTATAAAAATACTTATTGTGCGAGCCTCAAAAATTATCGTGGGTGGGCGGCTGCTGTCATGCGCATCCAGCGTAGAATTGTGAAAATTCATACAATTTGCGGCATTAAGGGTGTTAATTATTTGCGAAAAGTAATCAAAACAACGCTTAGAGAGCAATGGAATATTTATGAGTTTTTTCGGCAAGTGTCGAACTCAATTTGTATTGTATTTGCTTCGTGCGTTTCTGTGTGTACAACAAATAAATAAGATGCCTTAAATAAATGCAAATAAATAATTGTGCTAAAATTATAATCACATTCATAAAACGATAGGTACGACTCCAAATACTGGGATGCGTAAAAAATGTGCGAGTGTGTCGCGGCCGGGCCTCACCTACTCAGATGCCAGTCATACAATGAGGCAGTCAGTTGAGCGTGGCACTCAATGAGTCCGTGCGGAAAATCCAATTATGTACTAGGCAACTTTTGAAGCATTGTGTTTTTAGTATGTTTGTATGTAAATTGTCGGCATTTTAATTTGATGTGCTGTATGTGATGGACGTGATGTGCTGATCACTTGACGGTTTTCGCTATACTTGCTAAAATTCTTCTATTGAAACTTTGAACAGGAATAGTCTTCCACCATAACAACGTTAGAACACATACTTCTGTTATAGCTCGGCAAAAATTGAAGTTACTCTGCTGGAAAGTATTAATGCAACCAGCTTGTAGTTTGGAACTAGCAATTACAACTAACTACTATTTATTTTGCTCCATGCAGATTTAGCTTGCATGGAGCTCCCTAAACGACTGCAAAACATATAGTGTCAGTTTTTTGATCAGAAACCCACGAAATTCTACGAATTGGCACTATGATTTTAACCGAAATATGGCAAGAGTTCATCAATGGCAAAATGATGTTGCTTTGTTATATGGAAAAAAAAAATTGTTGTTGTTTTCGGTAGTTAATTTTCCACCAAACCGGTACTCCTATTCTATAGGAAGAACAGAAAAACCTTTTAGCTTTATGCTGTAGACTAACAATTACAACAGAGCCAGTTGCTGTGTTTAGTTGCTTTTTTTGTGTTCAGCCTTTTATTTTGTTTGTTCAGTTTGCTCTATTTGGGCAAGTTGTAGTCTGCAGAATAGTTATACAGATATATACAGATAAATAATACAGCTTAGTATTACACATTGGTTTATTTTATACAGTGTACCGAATTTATACGATTATACTTCTGATATTCAGTTCTGAGCTCAGTTCACTGCAAATCTTAAAGGTCGTTGACATGTAAATAGACAGCGACAGCCATAATATGCAATTGTAAGCTATATAAACTATATAATATTTTACTTCAAACAAAGGCAGCTAGAAAAACAGAAACAGGCAGCAGAATCGCATTGTTGTAAGGTAAAGCTAACGGCGAGAAGGTGGGCGATGCCTATAACCCTTTTTCGTGATAATTTCAAAGAAGTCGTAAATTTCAATAAATATTGAATTGTGGGAATATAAAAATTGGCGCCAGCGAAATAAGTCGGGAAATCGTTAAACACTCGTTTCAAACTGCGATTAAATGCGCTAAAATATTAATGAAGAAATTGCTTGAATTTGAAGCTCTAAATTCACTGGTGAGCCATTTGAAGTAAGATTGCCCGCTCAAATGAATATTTTAAATTGGCCATTATTTTTGATTATAATTTTTAAGTTCAGTTTTCCATTTTAACATAATTTGACCAAATTGACTTTAAGACTTTGCGTTTGTGTGGTGTTTGCTAAAGTACACACTGGTTGTTTGGTAAGAGCTGTGCAAATTTGGTTGACTTCACATTATACGTGTCACATAACACACATATTTATGTTTTTCATTAGTGCTTTCGGGAAATAGTAATTGTGATTTTTGTGCAAAGTCAAATACTTTTAAAAGCGTGCGTTTAAGTCGCCGAACTGTGTACTCTTTATCGCCATTACAGAACTCGAAGGGAGCTCCTTATCAAGCAACGTATAACACGACACCACCTGAAAGTGATAGAGAGTATATATAAAGCTGAAAGTGTCCTTTCAAGAGAGGTAATGAAGCACTGAAACACGATTAATAAAATACGCACATCGGAAACTAGGCTCATTCAAGCGAGTGCCCATTTAATAGAATTAATTTATTGTGAAAGATAAATATCGGGTCCAATTTTGACTACAAATCATCTAGTAATACCAACTTGAAACAAGTATTGAAAATAATATATAGTTTACAAAAACTAAAAAAACACGTTTTAATAGCGAACCAAACTCAAAACTAAATTAGCTTAGGCGCTAGTAAAATTAGTCATTTTCATTTAAACCTGATGATCCTGGTTAGGTCATAGGGACAAAGTTGTCAAAGTATTGTATTGTGATCGATGCTTCATAGCTGTGCAAAGTTTCAGTTTAATCTGGCGTTTTGCGGTGGTTGAAAATCTCGTTCAAATTTTTGGTTACTCATTACAAACATACAGGTGAAGCTTATATAAAGCATCTAATAACTTAAACTCATGAATTAATCAAGAAGCTTTTAATCTGCAATTTCGGCATGGTATCTTTTGTACAAATGTCTTTTTAATGCCTGAAATAAATTAGTATCATTAGACGTTACCTATAAAATGTGCTTGATGTATACCTATATATTACTCGAAGAGTTAGATAAAATATTTTTTTAATTGGTTAAAATAGATAATAAATATATATTTGTCTTAAGATTGAACTCTCATAAACGTGAATAAATGTATAAACGTGAAAACGTTAATTAGTTGACGTTATCGCGAGCGCCCTGTATATAGACAAACTATTCCTGCACCTGGTCTTAAGCTTGTGGCATCAAATAGTGGTCCTGACTCTTGATTTTTATTATCCATTAAAATAAATTCAAGCTGGCGATTCCAATTCTCCTCCCAACATTGGCTTTGCAAACCATTTCTGTTTCTATTAGTCTGTTACTTGACTGACAATGAACGACCTTAATTAATATAAGGTGAACTCCGCCTTTCGAAAAATTTTTAATTGTCACAATGCAGATTATGTAGATATTTTAAACTGGCCTGAAAAGCTAATTATTTAAGTAATCACTCAAAGCGATGAAATGTACCAATAAAGTCTAATTAAGTACAAAAAACCTTAAGCGTTCCAAATTTCTACAACCGTCTGGTAGATACCGATGTGAGACCGATAAAGCAGGCGGACGCACAGATGGACGCACACTGGATGGACTGTATGTCAAAGTACACATTTGGCAAAAGCCAATAGCATTTTAGTTAGTAATTAGTATTACAAATTAACAAACAAATAAACATGAAATTTCAATACAAAATGGCAAAATACAACAGAAAAATTTACACATATATACTCGTATATATTCGTAGAAAATCCTAAAATCGAAAAGCAGTAAAGAAATCTAAACAGAGGCGCTCAAAAGGGAGCAAGGCACAAAGCTGGTAAAAAACAGTTAACAATAATATTTGCCAAGAAGGAGACACATTTAGGTAAACATCAGACACTAAGAAATGTACGAAATTTCTCAGTGTAGCCCTGAAAATCGACACGAATTGTGTTTATATGTCACGCCGTAGTTGTTTACGGGCTGCCAGTCGAATCGTTGGGTCCATCGAACGAAACATCGAATCGTCCAACGATCTACTCAACGAGCGATCATTAGTACACATGTTTAGTTATTTATTTTTATAAATAATACTTTTCTCAACGATCTTTTGTCTTCGCTCCTTACTTACTGCGTTGGCGGCGGCGGCGGCGGTGTGCTTTATTTGAGCTTCCATTTGACACGTGCGTGTGAATTTGTTGAGTAAATGCCAGAATTCCACACCTACCCAAAGCAATGCACGGCGATCGATCGACTAAAATCCGGGCCATAAGTTGGGGAAATGGAAACAGAAACAGAAACCGAAACAGATGCGAGGCTACAAAAATGTGCCCAACTTCACAGGTAGAGTGTGTGGATTTTTTCTTTAGCTTATTTCGAGATTTGATTTAATTTTTACACGCTTTCGGGTCTAATGAATAATGTAGACAGACGAGAGCAGGCGCGCGTTTAGGGCCCACCCAATTTTTTGGCTGGTCTTCGACTAGTGTTTTTGCCCAAGAAATTACTTAACTTCAAAACTGTTTACCATAATAGCGTCATGGAAATTCATGGAAAATAATATACAATAAGTTTATTAGGCCAGATTACGTTTCATTTAGTGGGATATAAGTGAAAGTCGCCCTAAAATAAACAAAAGAACGCGTGACTTGGTGGGTGAGACCGAATCTCAGCCAGCCAGTGGAACACGCGACACCAGGCCTAGGCCTGTTGTAGGGTCCGGGGATTCGCAACCAGTTGAGGGGCGCACTGCGACCAGAGAAGATCTTTTGTAGCCTACAGAAAGTCGCTCTATATGGCATATACAATACTTCGGTCCATGCCTGATTGTAATAGTTGATGGTATATGGCATCTCCCCCTATTAAACTTAACAATTCGATACAGTTTCACTGCGGCAAGATCTATCATTCCGTTAAAAAAAAAACTTTACTCTAAAGCAAGGGCCAATGGTGCAGAATGGGAAGCGTGCTCCCTTGTCACACCAGAGAACGAGGCTTCGAAGCACAGAATTGCCAAGATTTACTTTTCCAATCCTTCCTTGCTATCTCAGCAACTTTGGGCGCCTACTTCTTCGGAGAATAAGTGCTCAAAGTAGTCAGGGTGTGACTTATTACTTATTAAAAACTCAAGGTCATCACTCCTGCACAGTGGCAAGGCAAGTGCTTTTAGGAGCCCCCTACCCTTCCAAAACATTTCAACTGTGACAGAAGTGTCCGCCGATCCTTGTTGTGTGTCTGTCTGCTTATTACGCAGTGGCCAATTAAAACGGTTCTCAGTTCCTAAGTATTTCCTCTTAAATTTTGTTTATTTTAAAATTTGTTATTTTGGCAAGTTAGAGTTTAAGGTTGTGTAGTCTAACTAATTGTTAATTATGCACCAGACCATGTCGTCAATACGGCCAAGTCCGTCAAAACAAAGGTTTTTTGTACATTTGAAAAACAGAAACGCACAAATAAATTCAGATTGGCATAGGCTGCGCATTAATCTTTAATTATTAGTAATTAGTGACGCAATGACGGCAACTCTATATAAAAAGATATGATGGAATTTTCTGGAAGGCGGCTAGGAAGCGCTGTGGAAATACTTCAAATACTTGACATATGTGAAATCGGAGATTGTTTACGACTCTCGTTTAACGTTGAACAACTGAAAATCTGGTTTTACGTCTATGGATTTTTTGCAAATTAATTAGGAGATTAATTCAAGCCTATCATGCAATCTGATATTTCATATGACATTTGGTTTGTCGACAATTTTTTTTCATATTATATAGTGAAAAATATCTTATTAGGGAGATAAGGAACGCGGAAAAAGTGTTTTTGGGACAACTGGAGATGTTGTAGAAATGGACAAATGGCCATGAAATTTTATTAATAGATTAATAAAAGTTAGTTAAAGTAATTCTAAACATTTTGTAAGTAATCAAACGCAAACAATTCATGATATTCGCCTGGGAACCAATCCAATTAACCACTGTGCTAAAGGCTTACGATTGTCATATTGAATTAATTTTTTATCACTAGTTATAATTCGGTTCAGTTATGGATCAATTTTATGACGTGAGCGCAACGATAAGCAGCTTCTCAACGCTTTTATTTCTGTTTTTCGTTGCGCTTATACAACCACTTATACAACCTTTTCACCTTAGCGATTTGAGCCAGGTGAGTTAATACTGTTTTTTTGCAAACACTGAATGGAAGTGCCAAATTCTGTGCCCTTTGAGATGGGTCAGCCTCAACATCTTTAGTGACCTTTAGTTGGTCGTTATTGACCTCTGATTGTGGGAGACCGCGTGGCATATTTCGTGTGTTCAAAATTCTCTGTGCGAAATTTAGCGAATCAGTTTTTTATTGTCTGATGCTTAGTAACAGTTGAGCCCAATACAGTTTAGATGTTTCTCGTGGTTTGAGATACCGAGGTTCCACGTAAGAACACATACTTAATAATAATGCGAATTTCCGATAAATCCATTTTCTGCAAAAAGATTTTTTATAAAAACTTCTGCATTTTTTTTAACAGCTTAGAACGACTTTTTTTAAGAAATAAAATGTGCAGCTTTCCAATAAAAAAAAATTAAAAAAAAAACTCGGGACTTAAAAATTTTCAGCTGTTCAAAAGTAATCCGATGTTTAAGCTCACAATAGTGTCCATTGCAAACTTCATATTACACGTCCTAACAGCATGCACACTGTAAGCATACATACATCAAACATACGATTTAGTAATTTAATTCATTTCTAATAATAATTTATATTTTTCCAATGATCCACGTATTAAAACACACTCACCATCCCTAATGAAAATTAATGCGAGTACAGTGGATATCGCATAAAGTCAAAAATGTAGATAAATGTTTTCATTTATGCAATCTATTCATTTAAGAGTACCACAACGGATTTTAATTTATTAAAAATGCACAATATGTTAGGCTTTTAAGGGGAAAATCCAATTAAGCGGTGCTGAACTTAAGCGATTTTTTTATTTTTATTACTTACAAATAAATAAATTTTATTGTTATTGCACAACAACTTCAATTAAATTTAAGGGATAAGAGCAAATACAAAACAACTTAGTGAAATGTGTACTTATAAAGTTTGATTGGTGGCTAACATTATAATTATAATGATCTTTTCGCAAGGTCAACAGGATACAGTCTCCGGAGCCGCGTCCTGAGAAGCCGTTTAGCTAGTCGATTTGAGTGATGTTTGAGCCGCTCTAAATACGCCGCAGCTTGTTGGTTTCGGACATTCCCAATTTTGGAAACATTTAAATCCCTTTCTAGGTTCTCTATTCGCATATGCTGAGGGGCGCAGGCGAGTTTGCGGAGGACCTTCGCTTGAAAGATTCTGATCTTAGCAGCAATGCCATAGACTTGCATTCCATAGCGATGCAATTATTGCCTTGTATATGCGCTGTACACTGTATTCAGTCTATTATTCAGATGTAGAGCCCTGGAGAAGCTTCTTCGTTCTTGTTTAGCGTCGATTGGATTTAAAATGGTTGTAGGTGCAGTCTGTACAGCAGCATTGGTGTTTGGTAGAAAACTTCTTATCCTTTACAATTGCAGAACTAAATTAATTTGTTTAGCGAAGAAACCTTAAGCGACTTGTTCAACCTGCCATGTTGCACACAGATTTTTAGAGTCTATAAATATAGTACTCTTGAAAATTCTCTGCCAAATCACTTAGGACAAGGTAGCCAATTGATGGGCAAATGCACTACTCAGACAATGCAATTTTTAAATTGTCTACAGATAGACGTTAAATATCAATACTTTGCATTTCTCTTAAAGTCGAAGCAACCTTAACTGGCAAGGGTATTGAACATACCCAGTGAACCAAAACTCATAAATTAACGACCACAAGAGTAATGCGTCTTTATCAGACGAATGCGATGAACGTTTTCATTAAAAATGTCAAAGATATTTTGAGAAAACATTTACAACAATGGAAATGCATGTTCAATAGGCTCAAACAAAGGGCGCTCGATAAATATAAATATACCGTCCAAACAAACGTCCACGGGGCAATAGTGAAAAATTCGAACGAATGACGCGTGCGCAACTCACGCATATCGCTGTGCTGCTCACACCAAAGCGAAAAACGCCGCGAAGGGAAAGTTGCAAAGTGAACGTCTAAAATGACAGTTGTGCAACGGCAAGAGGCAACAATAGGGGTAATTTTTTAAAAAGTGCATGCCTAATTAAAAATGCATGTCCTGATGCTAACAAAAAAAAAAAAAAAAAAACCAACAAAAAATAAAAACAAATAAATAATAATAAGAATAACACAACATACACACTCAGCATTCCCAATGGGCTACATACAAAACGAGGAAGATGCACTCTTCGACGGCCTGTTAATTGAATTTGTTCATTGGCGAGTTTATGTGCGCCCATCAATTTAATTAAAACAAATAAATGATTTTCACTGCGATATGAAGTTTGAAGTCGTGCTCATCTCCATGCTTTTGCTTTACGGTTGTTTGCTTAGCTCAATTTCGAGTGGGCCGGAAAGTAGCTCATTCCGATGAGCTGCCGAAAAAAGTCGTGGTGTGTGTGTAAATAAGCTTGGAAATTACCACGTTTTTCAGTTTGACACTGACTGTTGTATGCCCTGTAGAAGGTTGAGAATACATATTATACTAGCAGCGGTCCCAGCGCAGCTCGGGATTTGTGTAGAATGAAGATGTAAATAGCAAATTGAGAACGTCTTTAGTTGCGTTAACTGATTTCTGATAGGGCAAAATGTTATGATAACGAGTTAGCGACATGCTCTTTGGGTTCATTCGCTCGTCTTCTTCGTATTCTGTGGTTCCTTTTATATATATAAATGTACATATATACAAAGTTTATTACTCCTTTTCTTGTGGTAATTGAACTTTCCTCTCGTCAATTCTTAATCGATTATTGCCTTCAAACGCTGACTACGCTGTTGCTCATTCTCATTGACTCTACGATCGTAGATAAAAACAAAAAAAGATATGCGCAAACCAATTCGATAGTGAAAGGTTTCCAGATTGCATTTATTATATTTTCACTGTTGAAACACTGGACGTTGCCCTTTCAGTAACTCAATGAGCTCATAATACAACGGCTTTCATATCTTTTAAATACTTTTTTTTCTATTTTATGTTTCATTTTAATAACCAATATGCTCTGCAAATTTGCGTAAATTGCCTAAAAGGGCGTACAGAAATGCAGTAATCAAATATACCAAAATGCTTACGTTTATTAGGAAAACCAGGTAAAAAAATAAATAAATTAAAAAAAAAAAAATGGCAAACCAACGAACCAACCAGCTAAATAACCAATCGATAGCTGATCTGTCTGTTTTTAACTTATTGAAAATACCTGCAAACCGCGTGCAGGAAAAAAAGCAAAAATATAAATAAAAACCACCAACAACACACACACACACACACGATCAGCAACACCATCCGCGTTGAAAACAATTCGTTTTATTACGTTCCAGATGCATTTCTTCTTATTCGGCTCGTCTTTAGCACATCAGGCGAGCTCAGGCGAGCTCAGGCGAGCTCAGGTGATGCGAAATTCTGGTTTCTTTGGAACTCAGCGTTGCCACGAACAATGAGCTGCCAAATTGAACTGCTCTGAACGCAGTCGAAAATTGACTGAATTCGCGTTTATTTTTTTTGGACTTATTTGTATTTTTATTGCGCATTTTTCGACGCCCACCGATTTTTCGATCGCTGCTCGTTGAGCGTCATCGTCATCGTTGACCCTTTGTTGGTTTTTTCAGGCTGCTATCAGTTGAGATCAGCGAAGTTGAGATCCTGGGGCAGTGCATATTCGCAGGTCTGACTCGGAGCTCGTGGCAATGCGTTGTCGTTGGTTTAAAGGCTTTTTGTTGGGGGGGCGCAATTTTAATTAAAATATTTCTCAAGGTTTCTTTTTTGGCTTTAGTTTTCGATAATTTTCGCTTAAACTTTTCTTACCTTATTTTCGCTAAATGCCGTTGATTTTATGTGTGATCGGCTCATCGGCTCATCTCTCCTGTAAGCTGTGGTTGAGTGTTTCCTTCTGATTTCCGTTTTTATTTTTAGTCTTTCTTGCTCGCGATCGCAGATAAAAATGGGCACACACACACAATTTGATGACAAACATTCCTAAAAGTCGTAGACAACCAACAACACATGCACACTTTGACATATGTTTTTGTCATTGTTCTTCCGCGGCTCTAAAAAAATTGACTTGTCTCGTATGCGACAGCACCCGATTTGCTCATAAATGTTCGTTCGTGTCCTTTAGGTTGTCTTCTATGTGGCAGTTTTATCGACTTAACACGTAGTTTAATGTGTTTGCATTGTTCGTATTCCAAAAAATTACATAACATAAAAAAATAATTTTTTTTTGCATTTTTTGCATTTGAATTATGTGAGAATCTGGTATTCTGACGCAACCTGGCGCCACCAAGTCAGGCTATCCTGCCGTGCACGTCTGTTGTTCTTCCTTTTCGTTTTCCTTGCTTGTTGGCTATTGTCATGAAAAATACGTTAGCATCCTTTCAATATAACGTTTTGCCCTCTCCCACAGGCTGCGTTAGCCAACTACAATTTGGGTTACAAAATTGCGAGTAATCAAAGTGAAAAAATCATTTTGGCGTCATTTTGTGTGCCAAAAAATTAGGTTTACACAAAATTATATTTTCAGTAAGTGGTTTTGTAATAGCCAAGTCCAAATGTTGTGTTTTCAATTGAAGTGGTGGGGAGTACTCAAACCACCTCATAGAGGAGATGGCTATGTGAAAATGCAATGAAAAAATTAAGACCTGAAATATCTTTATGTTTTGTGGTTTTATACATTAAAGTCGTGGTAGAAAGTACATAAATAAAAATAAATAAATAAATTTTTTTTTCATAGCTGTATGACACCAGACCTGCAGAAATAATTTAAAAGGATAATTAAAGCCACAGCAATGAGTAGAAATAAGAGTTTTATACAAGCAGTATAAATTGGCTCTCCACTAGTTATAGGTTAAGATAATGTTTTATTAAAAAAAAAGATAAATAATTGTTTGCTCAATAATATACGTTTCCAGGATTAAAAAGAACAAAGCATTATGATATAGTCGAGTACTTAACATATATTTACTAAATTGTCAATTAAACACAAAACATGTACTCTCCCTGACTCATTAAAGAAATTTAAAGAAATTAGCACATTACTCATTCACAATATTTTATCGAATTACTTTAGAATGCGTTAATTGAGATTTATTGCAGATATATTCAATTCCGGAAGCATTTTGGTTGCGACTTCAGTTAATGAGCTCATTGAAGGCCTTAATTCATTTGTATTGGAATTTAATTAGCTTGCGACTGAGAAAAAAATGTTAGAGGGACAAAGGTTTTTGAGTATGAGGGAGTAGACGAATGACAGACACATGCTGGAGTTTTCAGTTGTAACGTGAAAGATTGTAATTTATTTGCAATTGCTGGTCCTATAACCTAATGAGGTGTCTGTTGCAGTGCTTGACGATTTCTGCTTTGATTGCTGGAATATTCGCGTCTCATTGTATAACAGAGTTTCGGACCATTTTTCTTTAAAAAGTGTTGAATTTTTCATGCACTCTTCACTGTAACACACACATTTAAGAGCAGGGTTACACTAGTATGACAGTTATTTAACAGCGTTGGTAGTACAGTGTTCATGCGGAATCAAACTCAATCGAACATGTTCCATACTTAACATTTGTCAATATCATACGTGTATTTTAGGCTGTCAACAACATTGCACTGCCTTTGCAGCAAGTAAACTTTACGTATTATAGTATACTCTTCATAATTTTTACTGCTAAACTGCTTTATCGACTGACGTTTACAGAGAACATTACCGTTCCCATAACTCTTGTTGCTGGGTCAATCTGACGAAAGCGATTTTATAACACGCCAAGTGTGACTTCTTATAGAACAATTTTATCAGAGTGTATTTAACGAAATATAAATTTCATAATATATTATTGAAAATTTAGAACGACAACAAATCAAATAGACCACAAAAAAAAAAGTTGTCGAATCATTGTCAAAGGCATATTTTAATGCCAACAAACTGAAAGTCAATTTCGATTCGTGGCACACGCCGTGAGATAAAACTGTCACGAATGAAAAAAAAAAAGAGAAATTATAAAAAATGGAAATCATAATTTCTTGTGTTATACATATGTGAGTCATGAAGATACTTCAGCTATTCCAGCCACGCGGTGATACCAAAAAATAAAGATATGCAGTAAGAATGGGTTATATTGATAACGCTATTTTCGTCATCAATGTAAGTAGGGCCTTTTTTCTCCGCGATATTCCCCCATCTCATTCTCAGAATAATAAAGTGTATTTGCATTAACTCATTCTTGATAATTTTTGGTGGAAATTTTGAGAAGAATTTTTTACTAAGACAAAGTCCAGAGTTCATATTTTAGGTGTTTCCCGCAACAGAAACCCATTTGCCGAGCACTTGTTTCTTGCAGTCTTCAATTAGATAACGTTTGTGAAATCATTTATTTTTGCTGGCGTCGAGCACGTAATTTGTAAGATAATTCTCTGGTACACGGATAATTTGATGTATAGGGAAAGAACTCGTCATTGCCAAGCACTTAAGAACTTTGAACTACAAAGTTTTTTCTGTGTTTCTCAAATTAGCTTTTGAAGGCTAAGCGATGTTTGTTATTGAAAATTAGAAAGACATTGCGTGTTTTGAATGGGAGAGCATAAGGTGAGCGAGCTGTTAGTGAGTTAGAAATTAATAAGTTGGTCTGAACTCACTTCTTTTGCACACCTGAATAATTAAAATAGAGTCAACCTCGGCTTCATTTTTATACAATAAATCTTATTTTTCACTTGATCTAAATAACCGATTCTTTCATAAGATCGTGCTACGCTATCTTGTCAGGCGTACTGCCATCGAAACGCAAACCCTCCGTCATTATTTTATTTCCATCAACATCGGTTGCCAATGCTTTCTCTCGTTACAGAACATTTGCCCTGGGGGTTTATGATGTGCTTTGTTATACAGAGTTTTTTCTCTCTGAAGTTGGTCAGATTAAAACTCATTTCCCTGTTATAAAATGGTTAAAGGCAACCACATTCCTTGGATCATCGAAATATTAAACCGAAACAGATGTCGAAAGTTGCAAGTCCTTCAGTGGACTTCATATAATTAAGGACGAGCTTCAATTTTGATTTATTTCGAGTTTATTATATATATCACAATGAATTATACATAAAATTTAGAATATTATTCATGAGGATGCAATTTATTTTATTTTTATTTGTAAGAGGACTTTCGGTATCGGACTTTAAAATTTGGTTCTTATTCTTCTTTGTTGCTGTGATCACAAACACATGGAATTATTTCATCATATGATTCTAAAATGTTATGTAAACGTACTGCGATCGATAAGCAGTCACAGTACACACACACACACGCACACACACACACAAACGCACAATAATGTAATCATCCGTAAGTCAAGAAAGTGAACATTTGATTTACAATGTTGGCACTACAATAAAAATGAACGATCGTTGATCGCACAACAGTTTGATGGAGCAAGCGATCAATCAAAATGTGCGCTACCAAAAGGCCTCGACACAAAAAGGCGCACGTACTACACCACACCATACCACACAACAAGAGAAATGCAATTTTTTCTATTGCATGAGAGTACGGACTATTTACCAGATCATCTAACATTGTAGCAACGATCACTTTGCTTGCTGTTAAGCATTCGCACTTCGCATGTGCGCTGTTAAGCTCAGTCGATTCAAATTCGATTCGTGGCTCCAAGGACCGCAGCAAACAAAAACGAATTCAAAGGATGATGAATTTTTAATACCGAAAAACTATTGAGACACAAGTAACACGTCAATTGAGCCGGCAACGGGCTAAACGCGATTCTTCTGCTATTTGAACGTTTCGTGTGAGCTCGAATGCTCGAATACGAAATAAATTCGTAGACGAGCTAAGTTTCTGTGTTGTTGTTGCCGACTTATAAGCGAAGCAATCGAAAACGAGTGCGTCACACAAATACAGACGCATACAACGAGAATCACCACCGCACATACGCAATACACTCGCTAAAGCACACAAACACAAACACACACGAACAGCTCCGACTGCTTGCTGCTGACGCTGCTGCTGTAGTGCTCGGCTAGCTGGGCTGCTTGATTTCCGTTGGTTGGTGCTGTTTTCAGTTTCACAGTGGATTTCGGCGGGTTCAGATCGTTTGGACGCAAAAAAAGAAAACTGAGCCAGTAAATGAAACAAAACTCAATTCAATACACGCCAGCAACGCAGCAAATAGAGGCGCGATTTATTACGAAAGAAATCTAATCAAATGAAACCGATTAAAAATTTGACAAGAAATTACTAAAATAAAAAGGTTTCGAAAACACAGCAACAAAAAAATTCACTTGAGTTTTGACAACAAAAAGCTATCAAAAAAGTGCAACACAAAAGGCAGTTCCACCATCAAATATTTTCAAAGATATGCAAATATTCCTCTTTATGGTGCAACATTAAGTGCGAAGGGAAAATTGTTGAAAAATTATTTCCAAAGATTTTGTTTTAAAAATCGACAACTTCAAGAGAGCTATAACATATTAATACAAAACAAACAAACAAACAAACAAGCACGTGTTTAAAAATAGATAAGCAAAAATTGAAAAACGGAGCTTTGTTTTGCAAAGTGCAGTGTAGAAGAAGTTAAATTCAAACAAAGATTTGAGAATCTACATCGAATATTCAAAAGTGCAATAATCAGTAACCAAAAGGAATACGCAGAATTGTGTCAATAATCAAATCAATTGGAAAATTTTTTTGTTCGAAAAATTTTCGTATTTGAAAGTTGTTTATTCAGCTTTTTGAGCTTGACTTGCAGTTTTGACAGCTCCAACTCTTCACAGTATTTACTAAGAAATACAAATGTTCCACCTCAGTCAGAAGGCACAAACCCATGTTGGATTATAATTTATACCCTTAAATTTTGGGGGCTACAATGCGGCCAGAAATATACGATGTAAGTACGAGATGACTTTTTCATTTAAAACAAAATTGATTAATTGATGATTTTACCAAAAAAGAAAAAAAGATAATTAAAAAAAAGGAAAGGGTATGTAAGAAAACCAAAAAATATTATTATGAAAATTAAAACAATTTAAAAAAAAAAGTCACAAAATATAATAATTAGGATAAATCAAATCGTTGATAAAAATGTATTATTTGAAGTCAACCTTTAATCTTCTGATACATTCTTCAATTTCTTTAACTCCCACTGTTATTGATATTGTTATTTTTATTCTTATTTATTTATTGATAATTAGAAAGATAAAAATAAATTTTATCCTACTTAACTAGAACACTAGCTGCTAGGGCTTTCAGCTCTTTTTTATTCTTAAATTTTTATATTTTCAATGAATTTTTTCAATAAGAAACTAAGTTAAAAGTTGCGAAAAAGCATTTTGTTTTAGAAAAAAAAGTCAAAGTCACTCTTTTTGATTATAACTGTAACTCAAATATTTATTTCGGAAATAAAATTCACTGATCCTAACGTCAGGAGCCATTCAGACAACATTTAAGATTCAAAGTAGTTTTCATAACAGATTTTCAATAGGCTCTATTTTGGTATTTTTATACAACAATTATTTAATTGTTAAAACAATTGGCAAGAGTTTTGACTAGTTTAGTCTAAGTTGGTGTACTATGAAGCTATTGTGTTACTGGATTGGACTTATATTGGAGTTTCTTTTTTTTCAAACATATTTTAATCACATTTAATCCAAGCACAAGTTGACACTTTCAATATTCAATATCGATATACATGCTATAATGCAATTATAAACACAGACACTCTTCGGTCAATGAACCGCACACTTTCTATGATAAGATTATTTTATTGTGGCTTGGTAACAAGCGCTTGATCGTTTTTTTGTGAGAATAGCATATCTGATTTAGTATCATTCCCATTAAAGTTTAAGTAAATGCCAATACTATTGTGATCACGTATTGGCTGAAAAAAATGCAAGATCATTTGCTTACAATTAATACTAAACACGTGTTTCTTAAAATATGAAAAGCTTACGAGCTGAGAACATGCAATTCGAAAAGTATACACATGCACACACACGCCTCAAACTGGCCGCTGCAAAAAATGTGGTTTTACTTAAAAAACATTTTCAAAACAAAACAAAACAAAACAAAAAAAAATGCTACACATGCATACACACACACACACACACGAAATAATTATTTGAAATATTATTTCGCATTATAATAATTACTTTGTTAAGGCCGGGAATATAAATGAAATATGCGAACAACAGCACTTTAAGCCTTTCTGTTTGCCTGTGCTTGTGCGTGTTTGTGCTTGGGCAACCCCTTCCAAAAGACACTATAAAAGTAAGTTTTAAACGCCGAGAGCGCGAATGAACAAGAGAGCGTCGTAATTCATGAAACAAGCTCGCTCAGCTGTGGCAGTCGTAAGACAGATGTGCCAAGTAGGGATTTATTTGAAGATTCAGGATGCAAAGTTCAACTTATACCTGAGATCGGGTTGTTTGCTTTTTTCTCAATTTTTTAAGTTTTGTCGGGAAATAAATCAATTGCAAATAATGCAGACGATCGAGAGAGACAGTGAGAGAGAGAGAGAGAGAGATAGAGATAGCTAGCATGCGAAGCAGGCCCTTATGCGTGACATAGTCGACCAACGACCAACAGCAACCCCTTTACGAGAGACAACCGATGAAGGCAAACATCTAAGATGCGAATCAACTCGTGTTAGATAATTTTTCAGTTACTGGCTATTTTAAACCTTTCAATCAACATACAGCTATATAACTTGCACTATAAACGCGCATTTGTTATAATTAAGTTAATTTGCCATATTCTTTGTAGCTGCACCCATTCAATGGCTTTTATGAATTAACATGAAATCGTCTGCAGTTGAATCGTAGTACGCCAAAAACCTTCCCGATTTTTGCATATCCAAGAAATTGGTTGTTGTGTAGTTCAAATTAGTGATAGCTGGTTTTTGGCATGGTATGGCGTTCATTGCCATGTCTGTTGTTTTGGTTGTTGACTGATAAGCTTAGCGCACGATTAACTTTAATTTTTCAATGTTTTTTTTTTTTGTGTGCGGATAGGCTCAAATTGGCACACGCCATTAAAAATTAGGTAAGCTTACCAATGCAACTGACATTGCTTGATAAGATTTGGGTTAGTGCTTACTGCGTGTGCTTTCAGATAGTTGAAATTAGAAATTAGTTGTGCGCATAGGCGCGATTCAAATCAATTCCAGATTAGTTCGAAGAAAGCAGCCAAAAAGCGTGATTAATTTACTTGAAGTATGCAATATTTATCTATACTTCAAAACAAAGTAATATTGTCTACTCTTTTGTTATTTTCCTTGTTGATATTCTAATAAATAAAGTAATTTGTTTAATGATATTCGAAGTTATGTTCGAATGGAAAATAACCAAAAGTGCACTTAACACTACGAAAATTTACTTCCTTCAAAACAAAAAAGGCTACATCTTAACAAATCCTAAAATATAATTTTCTTTTATCAAAGTTTACTTCGAATCGTTATAACTTCACGAAATGTTCACTACAATATCAGGTTTCGAAACCATTTAACTTCAAGTAAACTATACTCCTAGCAACTTTGTAAATGAAAATTGTCTACAAATAAGCAATTCCAATTTTTTTTAAATTTCTTCTTAAATTTTTTATTTGTCACACACCTGTTACACATCGAATGTGAGAAGCGCCCTTCTTATCTTTATTGCCTAAGCTTATCAACGGAAAGAAAATTTCATATACATTATCAGATCGTCATAATTATACAGCTCATTAATAACCTATAAGTACCTATTAATAAATACGATCTCCGTGCGGTTACAGCGCGTTTCTCATATATCCGCATAAAAAAAAAATTATAAAAAGAACCAATAAAAAAAATAAATAAAAAATGCGCACGAAAAAAAAGGTAATGAGATTAATTTCAATAAACCAGTCAAATTAATAACAAAACAAAACAGTCAATAAAAAGGCTCGAAAACAAAAATAAAAATATTCAGAATGTACCACGTTCACAACGCAGCAACCTTATCGAATAAGTATCGAAAAATATTCTATAAGCAAAAATCGCACACGATTTGTTTAAACTTTATCAGCAAAACAAAAACGTAACGGGGAAAAACAATAAAAAATAATAATAAAAAAAAAAAGAAAAACATCAGACGCAGAGAGAAAAGAAAATGTTTTACTTTTGATATTCTCTGTTCACTTTTTTTTTCTTTTCAAAAATAATAACGACAGATATATAATATTATGTATGTAAGTGTGAGAGCTAACGACAACATGATTGACATAGGAATTTCGGCAAAGACTGCACCGAAAGTGTAGCAGGTTTGAAATTGAGATTCACAAAAAAGTTCATTCAGCAAATTCATTTTTTTTTACTACTTACTAAGTGATTATTGAATGATTTCCTTAAAATTTTATCGGCTTAAATAAACAACTCGAGTAACTACGAATAGACTCAGCGAAATGAAGTGAGAGTAAATAGTGCGAAGAATAAATTTTTTAGCTACGAGGAAATTATTATTAACTAAGAACAATTATTATGCGAAGTATTACATGATATGCAGCGTTTTGCAGAAATTTTTTTTTATTTTTTTTTTTATTTTATTTATTTTATAATAGATTATAACATTTATCGCAGTAATGTGTATAACACAATTGTCGGATTAAGAAAAAAAATTACACTTATACTAAATTAAAAATGATGCTAATTGCGCCGAAAAGGCAATGACATAGAAGGCTGATTCCTTCTTGGTGGGAGATCATGCGGGTGTAGCCTCCTCAGTCTACGCCTTTTCATTTCTATTTTTTCTAGTTATATATTTTTTATTATATTAATCTTGTTCCGTCTTTGATGACTACAAAAGAATCTGTGGCTCAAAACAACTTCCACATGCGTCAAATCCAGGCGCCACAACACGTCATCTTCTATGTGCTTAGACTCTTAGCAAGACACAATCAGCGTTCAAAGCCTAACCTAATTATGAAATTTTCCACTGGCCGTTTGGTTTTGCCATTTCTACAAGAATGCCACCAATGCATTTCAGATGTGTGATTTAGCTTGTTTTCACGCTTTTTTGCACTTGGAAACTATTTTCAATTTTCCACGCTTATCAAATAGAAGTTAAATAAGCAAATATAGGCGACAACAAAAAGCTGAGAATTTTCAATAAATTACAAATCAATATTGCCATCGATTTGCGGTCAAGTCGACTTGAGTTTTATTTAACTTACATCATTTTCAAGTTTCATTTTTATTCGTTTATTTGCCACCGCGTTTTTTTTTTACATATTGTAAATATACAAATAATTTGTTGCAAGGTAAATTGTTTATAAGCAATAATTTGAAAAAAATATATATATGCTTAGTCAACTTGGTGGCAGGTTTTGTGCAGTTTTTCTTAATCACCCTCGTCGACGTCGTCGTTCTCGTCAGCGTCTGAAGTGCATGCAATCATACACGCCGATCGTATGCCAGGCATACCTCTTATATTATAAATACAGTTATTTGTATTGATTTCATTAATCAAAGTTGTACAAATAATACGACATTTGAGTTATAATGGCGTTTTGACACATTAAATAAGTAATTTTTTGTTTTATTTGTAGTATTTTTTTTTATTTATTAAATTCTGTTAAGTAGCGCTTTTCTGCGTGTAATGCCAGACACAATGCATTCGTTTTTCTAATAAACCGGTGGTAGGTTGTACTAGTTGTTGAAGGAGATTTATAGGAGCAATATTAGTATAGAGAGAGGCTCTAGTTGGTTATATAATATGTTATCATTATATACAAATTGTTACGTTTTTTGTTTTGTTTTTTTAAACATGTTTGAATACTTTAGGCGTATGCATAGTGTTAGGAGTTGGTTGAAAATAGGAGTTAGAAAAAGGTCCATTCTAAAAGTTGTTCTGTACAAACACTTGATTTCTTGCTTGCCTTTTGGTTCTTACCTTTGTAATAGAGTAATACTCTACTTGATTTATATTACATTCTTGAAACAAGTGAGAAGAAGATGAAAGATTAGCTATAAAAATCTGTTTCTAGAACAAAAAACAACCATCCAAAGCAAAACAAATTGTTTACATGAATTAACCTAAAAAAAACAAAAACAAATACTGTGTCAATACCTACGTCCTTCAGAAATGTGTCGGTTCAGCAGCAGATTTTCATATGAGCAAAGTCCCGGAAAGCGCCTTTAAGAAGTGGATTTCAATGCATATGTCGGCTTACCTATGAGTATATATAATAATTGCACTAATTTCGATTTTGATCTATTGTAGGCAATCAGAATGTAAGATGATATGAAAGTGTCTAATTTTGTTTACATTATTTCATAAAAAAAGATAAATTGTAGTTGTTTTAAAAAATTTTAAAACTCAAATTACAACGTCTGAGCAGTGCTGCGAAACAGGCTTCAAAGCATTGACATAAAAAATAATTTGTTAATATGCATTGAAAACACTTTTTGAAGCTGCAAGGCACAGCGTACAAAACTCGATTTCGGCTACTGTCAGCGTTACCAAAAGCTAACGGAATTCCAAAACTTTGCAACTGAGCTTAGCAGATTTCCCATAACGAATTGTAAACATGACAAACTAAGTGAAAAAAGCAAATCACTGAACACAACAAACAACAGCGGTGACAGCGACAACAATAACAACAAGACTGATAACAACAACAACAGAGTATTGCAAGTGTAGAGTAACAGTGCAACAGTGCAGCGCAGTGCAGTTCGTGTTCAACTAAACAAGACAAGCGGCGTGGTCATCAACACACTTGCTGACAATGAACATGCTGGATGGCGTCCTCGCACTCGCACTCGCACTCGCACTGCAGGTGTATTACAACCAAAACGAATTACCCAACGCGCGCTCAGTAAATATGACACCTAAAAATTAAACGAGTCTTCTTCTTTTCCTTGTGCCTACTCGCGCCATGTCTTTTGACGTTTTCCTATTTAAATCTGCGCATGCGTTGAGCGTCGAGCGTTAAGCGTTGAGCATTGAGCTTTCCGGGCTTAATGCTGATCATGGCTGCGGCTGCTGGTATTGAAAGCGCTGCAAGTGACTGTGTGCATGTGTGTTTGTTTGCTAAGTAGGTGTGGCAGTTGTTGTTGACTATTTTCAATTTCCTTCAATAATTTTACATACACGACTTTTTGAATATATTATAGGTTATTGCCTTCACCTTTCCTATATATGTTTCGATCTAGTCAAGTCGTTGTAGGTCAGGTGCAGTCAAAATTTACAGCAGCAGCAGCCTACAGCAAACCACCTCGGGCTGTGTTTATATAGTTTTTAATGCAAATATTTGCATATATGAGTTTCTTGTGCAGTAGAAATTTTTTCACTTGGTCACTACTCACTTTCAAATACTCTTTTCCGTCCTCTTGGTTTGGCTATGCATATTTCAGCTAGTTTACTGTCCATTTACCGCAATAGATGTTCTTATGAATTATGATTTTTCACATCTGCATTTTAGGCTGGCCCTCATATTAACAATGATAAACAGACAATTTTATGCATTGCAAAAGAAAATAAAAAAAGTGGCAAAAAGTGTTGGAAAATATTTCCTTTTTTCACTTTACTTGGACAACATAATATCTACATACAACCAATTTGATTTATTAAACATTTTTGTAGTGAAATCGCTGGCGTTGGTGGTGTTTCGGTTTTTTGAATAACTCACTGCTTCGAAACTAGTGGAAATGTAGACATTTTTAAGCTACCCTTTCATAAATTATCGCCTTAGCCGTTATTAAAAATAATACACCAAATAGAAAAGCCAAAGACAATGGCCACAACCTCTTTCGAGTATTGTCAGCAACTACAAAGCAAAACAAACACTCAACTGGGCTGGTCTTTCTGCCGCTATCACCTCTCCTTTTTTATTATTAATGTTATGTTTACTATATAGATTTTTACGTATACATTACTACGTATATATAATATTCTGAGCATGGCACGCGATAAGATAAGGAAATACTACTCACGTAGTACGCTGACTACTTCAAAATTATAAGTATATAAAAATTAATTAAAATTCTTGTGGTTAGGTTGATTGGTAGTTTCGAAGGTGTGAAATGGTCTTGTGATGAATGGAAGTTGGAGATAGAAGAAGTTGTCGAAGTTCGAGAAAATAAAGATAATATTCGCTTAGCCTTCAACACTAGGTTGGCTGAAGTAACGAATTTTTTTTTTTACTATGATATTAATCCAGATTATAATATTAATGTAATGATTATAATGTAAATAGAAACAATGGTAAATTTCAATTTATCAAGTTACTAAGGTTATTCTTAAATTGTTTCTTATGAACTACAAACAAAGTAGAGTTTAACACAAACAAAATTCAAATGTACACCAATATCCTTTTGAAATAGTAATATTTTTTATTTCAGCTTTAATAATGAAAAACGCATTTTTGCTTACGCCGCACACACAGCTTTCCGGCGTTATTTTTGTCAATGATGGGAAGGAATTCAAAAACTACTGGTGTGGGCAGCTGGTGTGGGTGGACGCCAGCGGTGTGGCGATACAGAAGGAGTTGTGTGTATATAAATAGAAGATCTATCCGTTTTCAATCTTTCGATAACGGCAAAGAGAAGAAGTGAAAGTGAAGAAGTTGGGAGGAAGTAGTGAAATTATTTTACAGCGAGACAGTGAAGATATTGTAAATGATGCCAAACTCTTTACAAGTGGAAATATGATGAGTTGTTTTTTAGAGAAGAGAAAAAGAGCATGTGACACAAAATAAAAATTAACTTCGACTAGAGTGATGTCTACATTGAGTTCTTAACTGTTTTTACTAGTATAGTATATACTTGATACGTCAAGCGCATTAAGACTATACAATATTTTTATAAAAAATTACTTGCAAGAAATTCCATTCGCTTCGATTTGATGTCTTTGCTTTAGTTCGTTGTGCTTGTCGATAAGCGTCTAATTCAGATTTGATAGTCGTGGCATTTCGTCTCCGTTTGACGTTCACATTGTTAAGATACTTGTCGAAATACTTGTACAATACACAAGCAACCAGCGAACAACAACAACAACAACAACAACAACTTCAACGCCAACGCCAACGACAACGGCGACAACATCAAAACGTGTTCAAACACAAAATGCGCTTCATTAAAAGCGTCAGCATTGGAAAGTAGCGCATTATGGCGGAGCAACAAAAAAAAAAATATATAATTATTTATATATAGATATATCGTATATAATAAAAAACTCACAACTTAAACAAAGTGTAAAAGTTGCGAGTGAACCCATTCACTTGGCTGGTTACTGTGTGCGCGCATAATTTACTTTGAAAATGACATGGATGTAACAGAGTGACAATGCTGATAATTGTAAAAATCAACAGTGAACAGTTACAAGCCAAACCCCGCCGGAGTTTTGTTTCTCGAGCATAGCTAAACGAGATCAAGCCGGAGCGAAATGCATTGGCTGAGGCTGAGCTGTGTTGATGCCTAACGAGTTGCGCGTAAGGGTTGCAAACGTGCTACAATGTCGGGGCGTATAACACACAACGGCGAGGGGGAGATAGGCAGCGTTACAGGAAGAGCGAATGAAGCGCAGGCAACACATTAACCTTATCATAGAATAACAAATTGTTAATTTTTGTTTGGTTTTGGGATGTAGAAAGAAGGTAGAAATTGGCAGCTGTAAAGGCTTTAAGCGCTCAGGCAGTGATGGGTTCGATTGCTGTGAGTTATGGTTGAGATAAAGCTACTACTTAAGTGGCCGCTTGGTTTGTTCAATCCAAAGGGCTATGTTTCATCTATTGGGATTACAAATACGTGATGAGTAATCTTGCGGGTTTTGAGTGCGCTATTGTCGCTACAAAGGTAAAGCGAGAAATTTGAAAAATTGTCATAGTCTTATTTTGAGCAATAACAATAGACTGTAGTAGTAGGTAGTTTGGAGAAAGACAGTATGCATTAAAAAATGGCATATACTTGTGAAATGGAACATGATTAAATATTATGTAAGTTACTTCTGTGGTTGGGTAGTATTTAATATCTGAAATAAGTTCAATCGCTCAGCTTTTTAATATAATACTTAGAGGCAGTGCCGGCATCTTCTACCTCTGCCTACTTTTAAAGACGCTTAAGTGCCATTTCCACGCATAAACCAATTCATCAAGCGCTTATTAAAGCCAGCGTATCATTATTCAAAGCCGAATACCACAACTGCACAACGCTGCAATTTATCAGAGATTTATCTTCGTATATCGACAAACCGCAATCGTTGCGAACCTCTACCAGCGAAACCCTTTCAACCAGTTACCCGATCAGACCACAATCACAGTTATAGATGAAGTGCTTTGATTGAAGCCACGTGCACGGGTTTATTCGCTGCGTTTCTCCACTGCTTGCTGCCTGTCAACACGCACTAATTTTTATGATTTATTAGTGAAAGCCAACTCACTGTTTGAGTTATGCGAATTGTGCGAGAGGGTATAGTAAAAGGTAACAATCGACAAACGAAGTACGCTCAAAATATATTACAACGTCCCCTGCCAGTATCAGTCATTATTGGTATCGCTGTAATCGCATAACAATTGCAAGGCTGCCTTTAAATGCAGAAAGCCCTTAGGCGAAATTGAAATCACAGTTGCAGTCGCAGTTGCACTCGCTGCAAATTTGACTCACTCCGTGTAAGGCACAACGTGAGAAGTGTGAAATCAGACACCCTTGCACGGCAATTGTGCGTACGATGGTCACCCTGTTTTTTTGTTTTTTTGTTTTTTGTTTTTCATAACGTCTTTTTTATTTGCTCAATGGATTTCTTTCTTGAGTTCCCCTATGCTTCATACAGCTTTTGCTCACAGGGGTTGAAGTAGTGCCAGTCAGACCAAGACCAAGGGACAATGGAAATGACAGGGGGCTCAACATAATCGCTTTGCGCACTTTTCGTTGAATTCGAATTTGATTTTGATTGCATTACATTATGCATTATGAGCTGCAACAATCAGCCACCTTGCATTTTTTGTGCTTTTGATTGTGCTGGCTGGCTGCTGGCTGTGCATTTAATGACTCGAGTTGGGTTTGTCAATAATCAGACTGTGATTGCGCGTGGGTTGGGCGGTACGATCCGGACTACGATGCCTCTTTTATGGGTGGCGTTTTGTCGAGGTGTGTTTGTTTTATAGAAATATTTAGGCAATTTATATTTATTTCATCGTGCGTAGTTTCACACACACACACATACGTACCATGTAATAAAGCAGAAGCGAAAACCGGGAATGAATATTTTTGTCTATTGACGTGGTAAGGCTAAATGGGCTCAGGAGCCGTGTTTTAGGGGCGTTTGCCTATGAAGTACACAAAAAAGGTTGGGTTTACTTCAAAGCAAAGACTGTTTCTGTTATTGTAAGTGGAGCAGGCGTCGTTATAACAAAAAAAAAATTTTAATAAAAATTAAAAAAAAAAATTAAATAAAAAAACAAATAAAATAAATAAAAAAATTAAATAAAGAGAAAAAAGTTCGTGTTTCAAACAATAATCAACAAAAAAATAGTGCGACTGAGAGAACGCGTATAACGCAATTCATAATCATTGAAGCTATCGGATTTGTAGTTCAGTAAGTTATTGGAGTTTTGCTGCATAATGGGCTATTAGGATGCAATTGCATCAGAGCTACTGATTAATGAATGCACTAACTTATATTCATTCAATGGATCATGCGTGGTTTCATCAAGTAAAAAAAAATATAATTTTATTTTTAAATATATCAGTCTACTGTGATTGAAGGGATATATTATAATGTATTGACTGAAGCTGCTATTCCATTCTTCAGTTAAAAATTGTTGTAGCTTTATATTTTGCTATGATGTTCATTTAGTTTTTCTATGAAATAATCCAAGATTTTTGAGGTATTTTCCACGGTTGTACGTGATACTTTAAGGCTTTCTGTAATCGTAGGTTCGTTCAAACAATTTCTTGATTTTTTCGTCATCAGCATCCAACAGATGCACTTTTAATTTCAAAATCTCTGGAACCAACAAACCAGTGCTGTCATTCACTTACTACATCTATTCGGTATACGCATGTTACAAACTTTTTTTGGTTTGCATTGCGTTCTTCCCTTTTTGGAAGCAAAAAAGCAAAATATGCCGAAAAGCTCACTTCTGCTCTTCATATTTAGTCAGCGGTCACTTCTACAAATGTTAACGAATACCAATGAATTTCTTAATGTTAGTAGTATAGGCGCAGAACTTTCAATTGACATCTATATGTTCGCCCTTCAAGCGTCATCACTCATTTAAAATTGAGACTAGGCCATGTAATGCACAGGCCCAATAAAATTTTTTAGTAGTCGGTAATATTTGCATGACAGACATTTTAATATAATCAAAATTTGCAACTACATATATGGAACTAACCAAAAAAAAAAAAAAAAGAGTCCCTTAAAACATAAATCCAAATGTCATGCACTTCAAATCCAAGTAGCTTCACATAATCTAATCTGTTTTAAATTAATTAAATACCAAATCGAAGCAATTTGTTTGCATGCGAATTACTCTGAATTTGCTATACTAATCATACCATTATGTCATGCAACTGAGATAACTATTATTTTGAAAGTTCTTCGACAACATTGTCAATTCAAAACGTGCCGTGCCGTCAAAGCAACACTATTGAAACGCCACAACAAATCGAGTGCTCTCGATCAAATCGTCGTGATATGTCGTACTAATTAACTTGATGGCGTTGTTGGTGGTGAGTGTTTTCAAATGCGGCCAGTTTAAAGCGGTTTCAAGTCTAACCAAAATCGCTCTTAATCACAGCATTTTACAGCACAAGTAGCCAAACACTTGCTTGAAATCGTGCGAGACTCAACTGAATTGAAGTCAGAACCCGGCGCTTGCAGGCTGTCAGTCAGGCTTTCACCTTTGTTGTTAAGCAACGTTTGCTTTTGTCCTTTATCCTCTGGCTGCTCCTGTTTAACTTCCGATTGTGCGCTCAAGTGCATCAATGTGTAAATATGCATACATCACACACAACGTCAAAGTGATAGATATAAAAAAAGGAAGATTCTTTACCAAGCAAAGGAGGGTAACATGACAGTCTCAGGGTACAGGTGGGGTTTAGTGGGTTAAAGTCACACACACACACACACACATACACTTTTTGATGGTTTGCCATGATTCCCCAGCTAAGAAGGGAATAATAAAAATAATTTAAAAAAAAAACACACACACACGCATACAAACATAATATACACACAATCGGCATTCAACAATCGCAGTCAAGCCTAAAGCACTTTTCTACGCCAACTTGGTCCTGCCATTTGCAGACATCAAATTGAAGTTGTTGGAAATTTTTCAGCAATAAAGCTCAGATAAAAAATAAAAATAAAATTTCGTTTTTACATTCCATTCGTCCTGTGTGGCCAGCGGGTATTTAGCCAAAAGTATCACGTCTTTCAAATTTTTCATTTAACTTTATTTTCTTTGCATTCATTTCCCACACAGCATGGGCAGATAGCCAGTTCAATTACTTTCAAATAATTGTCAAGTAATATACAGATATGTATTCATTTTTCCAAGCCATAGAATTAAAGAAAATTTCAATGTCAACTGTTCAATATGCAAGGCACAATTGAAGGAGCGCATTAAACTAAAGCAACAGAATCGATTCTTTTACTTTCGTAGTTGACCCTATGCCAAGACAAATTCTAACAGAGTTCACTCTATCTGAATGTGCCTCAATTCGACTCAGTTTGGCTGGGTTCATTCGGTTCAGTTCAGTCTCGGCTCATTAGTGCGCTTTTCCTAGTCTGCTCGCCAGGCTGTCATTTCAGTCTACTGGCTTGACTAGCTTCAATTCGACTCAATTCGACTCAATTCGAGTCTGCGCTGTCTGCATACCAAAGAGCTAATTATATAGGCAAAAATAGTAACACAAAGAAAGCAATGCTGGCGCATGAAAGGAAACGTCAAAGAATTCTTATACGAGACAGTCGACAATTGCAGAAGACACAGACAGCTCGCAGTGAGCAGAAATAGTAATATCAGATTACCAAAACAACAACAACAACAACAACAACAAAAGAAATAAAAAATATATTTTGCTGGTTTGGTTCTTGGTAGACAGGGTGCTTTGTCGCTCTGTAGGGGCGCAATCAGTCCAAGCTTTAAGTAAACCAGCACGGCAAAGCTCAAAAGAAGTTCATTTGGGTCGATTTATGTTTCGTCTTGTCACAGAGGGAGTTAGAGAAATTGAAAGGCAACCTTAGCGTGTGTAGGTACGTACATATATGCTATGCTTGAATTTATAGGTTTGTCAGATACACTACAATAGTTGGACAAATGTAACTGTTTGAAGAGGGTGGCTTACTTGTTAAAGCTTTCGTTTTCTATTGCAGTCAATAAAGTCTAACCATATTTAATTTAGAGAATTCTACATGGCATAGAACCCGAGGTGTTAATAAATACAAAGTAAATAAAATGAAATGAATGAGTTATGGGAATTCATTAATGCGCCTAAAATAATTACACTGTGAAGTGGAGAATTCGATAAATTAAAGCTACTTGAACTGGCAAAAATTGCACACCTTCCAAATTTCAGAGCACAGTAGCGTGGAGTGTTTTTGTCAACGACATCAAAAAATTACAAGTGGTTCGGATGTCTGTTTGCCTTGTTCTGTTCTGTTTTTTTCTGTTGGATCAAAAAGTGGGATTTCATGTTGTTTGATTCATGAGTAACGCAGCAAATCGTCAATGGTCGAAGTCTGCTCAATCATATGGCAGTTGTGATATATTTTTGTATAAAACATCTAACCATCGTTCTCACCAAAAAATTTGCAAAAATAATAAATTATTTATCGCATTTTCTGTGGTTATTTGAATGAATTTCCTCTTTTCATTTTTGTTTATTTACATTTGTGTATAGGACAACGGCTGATATGAACAGTCTACGATGTCAAAAACGAAATTGGTCGTTCACCAAATGTAGCTTGCAACTTTATCTTTATAAGTTTTATATATTGATGACGTTTCATGAAGACCCTTATGTTATTTATTTCAAAATTCATATACATTCCCAAAATTTTACTTTATACAAAGTTGGAAGAAGATAATAGTATATTATAGTATATTATATTACAATATTATATTACTATTCTATTTTAATATTTATATATATATTAATATATTATATTAGTATTATATATATTATTATTATAGTACAGCACGGTCCAGTTCTACTAGATTTTTTCGTACAGCCGTGTCTCAGACCTGGGCATTTTGAATACGCAAACCTTCATGGGCGTGCGCATAACAATGCAGCAAACTTTCATTACAATCTGATGCTTATATAGGAACTCACAGGTAACAGTTAGACAAGCGCAAAATAAAAATAAATATGAAGATATACATAATTTTAACTGCAAAGACAGTAAATCAAATCCTTAACAAAGTTTGACGTCACATAAATTTCGCGAATACTAGTTATGTGTTCAAATTAAGTGACTGCAGAAATGCCAAAATGCAAAAACAAATTTATTCACTACAATCTTCTTCTCTCAGCTACCACTCTTCTTTTTACATTTTTTTTTTGTTTTGTATTGGAAAATAATAAAAATTGCTTAAAATCCTGCGTTAAAGGCAAAAAGTCTGATTTAGGTTTTTGCATGCGTTCATTGTTGGACAAAAGTCCACTGTGCACAGCAATACGCGCACATCTTGAGCGCGTTTTGTCTGCATCGCATTCTTATTGTTTTTTATTTATTTATTTATTTATTTTTTGGAATATTGATTTTCAAAGGTAAGAAAAGTGTAATAGAGCGATACGCGCAGTTCACGGTTTTTTTCTGCCTCTGCTTCGGGTTATTTTATTTATTTTTTTACGTAGTTTTTTTTTTATTTTATTTTTTATTTTTGGTTTTGTGGTTTTGAGTCAAACAATTTTAGACTTTTGCTTTCAGCATTGGACTCCGGCTAAGTCGGCCGACGTTGAACGCAGGCAGCACTGCTGAAAGTGCTAAGGGTTTCGTTGTGAGCGGTGCTGCATATGAGAAGGGAATATCGTTGCCGTTGATGCTCTGCGAGTATATGTACAAAACCTTAGACTTTGAAAATGTATATATTCATGCAGCAATATACTTGCAAGTTTAAGCAAAGAAACTACCCCAATACAAAGAATCACGCATTGCTAATATGAATGAATGCATTTGGCTAAGTGTGTATGTCCATCTGTCCGTTGTACTCGTAAATATGAGTTTCAAATAGTCCATACTCGTACACTAAGACGAAATCAATGACCTTTGCTTAAGGCTTATGGTTGCGACGTTATTATTTTGTTGTTGTTTCTGTCTTCCTTTGCTCGTTTTTTTTGTTTTTTTTTGTCGCATTTCTTTTGCTACAATTTTGAGTTTACGGTTTGTGAAAAGTGTTCGAAAATCACTTTGGAAAGCGGTTTGACGTTGGCTTTTCATATACATATGTATTGTATGTGCGTACTTTATAGCCTCTTTTTTTGAAACACAATTCTCTTTGTTCACAATGCTTTCACTCGGCCACGTTGCACTTGACTAGCGTAATGCTTGTCCACACAATCGATATGCAAATTTCACGCCCTCTGACAGGCCTTTTTGAGCCGGTGAATTTGACATTGGTGCCCATAAAAATAGACTATTAAAATATATGGCAAAGAAAAGGCCAAGAAAAACAAAAGAAAATACTTGCATAGTTATTGATTCATGATGCAGGCGTGAAAGAAATAAGTGCATATTCAATTGATGAACTTTTCGAGTGACGCTCGTTGACAAATATGGTATTCAAAAAAAAAAAAATAAAAAAAACAATAAGTGATTTAATTATTATAAATACGTTAAAGGCTTTTGCCTTACACATCACGAGTCTTATTTCATTTGTATTCTTTTTGTTATTTTTTTGCAAATTGAGTCGTCTCAAATTTGTATACGCAGAGCCAAGGCGATTCAAGTCGAAGCTATAAAAATTTTTTAATAATTATAATTGGAAAAATTATTTGAAAAAAAAAACACGACGCTCACCAACACAAATTAATAGAAAAAAGTATATATATTTATATTTATGCAAATGATATCGCTTTACGCGATTTTTATTATAAGTAATTTTAAGTAATTTATTTTTAAATTGTTTATAGATTTTTAATGATGGTCTTCATATCTGTTTCCTTCTCTTTTGATTACAGGTTACCACAGTTCACGCTCAATGCCAGGATTATTTTTCTACTGATGGTGAGTTTTTTGTTAGCTAAGATAAGTTTGTATTTGATCAGTAGCTGAAAAATTGACCCTACGGCAGTGAGAGAGATGGAGAGAATATAAGAATGAAATGAACGTAGAGCAACGAGTTAAAGACAGCACTTCGTTTGCTTTTGCCAATGTGAGATTTAGTTAGTTTCTAGTTAGCCTTTGGCTCTAAAAACTCAGAAGTTTTGAAATCTTGAAAATTGCCGA
This sequence comes from Cacoxenus indagator, assembly GCA_035041755.1. Classification (NCBI taxonomy): domain Eukaryota; kingdom Metazoa; phylum Arthropoda; class Insecta; order Diptera; family Drosophilidae; genus Cacoxenus; species Cacoxenus indagator. The sequence continues at coordinate 2,809,329 of JAWNKX010000665.1, forward strand.
TTTGTTCTTATTCGCTTCCCAAGTTAGTCTATATAAAATTTGTGGTTACGAAATTATCTTAGCGATACATTATGATGTATATAATAATTAGGCCCATGCCGTCATAATTGTATGAAAATTTAGATCCACTCTACAGTCCATAGTTAGGACTTTAGTTAGTTTTTCGAGGCAAAACTTATTATTACGTATTACTTTCAATATTCCCTTATCTTGTGGTCGACGGTATATATTTTCTAATAATAATAAAAAATATGTATTACCGTTTCATTACTCATATCAAGTATTAAACTATAAACAATATTATTTTTGTCAACTAATCCAATGATCGAAATGCACTCGAACTTATGACAATAACTTACTTGTTGCTGGCTATAGTATTTCATGCGCTAAAGAGGGAAGATACTCAGTCTAACAGTTTATATCGGACACGGGCGTTGAGTAAAGAAGTCAAGTGGTTTTTGTTTGGCAGACTATAGCTTCGCCTTGCCGCGTCACATCCAGCTGCCACTCGAACAATTATAACAGACTCAGTCATAATAAAAATAATAATATTGGGTAAACGTCATTGAACTATGAAAAGGCCGCACGTCATTTACACAATGCCACATGGCGCATGTAAGGCACTTCACAGCTCTACTGCCCCCACAACGCACGATACTCGACTCGTTGGTGGATTCGGACTTCGACTTCGAAACCGTTCGATCGATTTTGTTTTCATTCTTTCGATATTGTTTTTTGTTTGATTTTTGAAATGGAAAATAGCAATAAAAAAAGAAAGAAAAGAAAAAAATTTATAGATTAGAGAAGCCGATCTGGTCAATGCCGTTGTTCATGTACTCACTTCGTAGGGCGTAGGGGCGACAAAATTTTTATTGATTTTTTAATTCTTCATCGGTCGTGTGTCAATTACGTGTGATGATAATGTTGAAATATTTTGATTATTGTCATGTGAAATCCAAACTGCTGGAATAGTCGGCTTTCGAGAATAGTTTTGAGACGACATCTAAAAATGAGATGGATGATTTGATAATGGTTAATTCGTTTTATTAAAATTTCTATGATTTTCCATAACCTGCTGCCAGTGAAATGCAAATTTGATTTCGTGTTGGCAAGCACAGGGTACCCAAACCATTTTTCAGTTCTAAGTGTTGACAACTACTACTCAACTCATGAATGCAACTCGTCTTTGTATTACTGTAAAATTATGCTGATGCAATCACATTAATTCATATTTTTGTTTTACTGCGCAGCTTTGTTTAGCTGCGGTGACAATTTTTTGTATATTTTTTCTGTTCTGTTGTGGTCGCATTTCATGTCGTAATTAACAGGAAGCTGCTACGACACACTGATGTTACGAATATTACTGAATCGACTGAAGAGTTTTAGGTTACTTTGTGTGTGAGGCCGCTTTCATATTTTTCTTTTATAAAACAAAATTCTCAGAATCCACAAGAAATAGTGAGCTCACGTGTTTTTGCACCTGCTCAATATGTTGAGATAAATAGTTAGTGGTTCCTTTTAATATCGGTGACCCCAGAACTAAGTATATATTGAGTGATACAAAAAGTAATCGCAGTTTTTTTGTTCCATTTTTGAACAACAATTTTTTTGTTGGCAAATTCTGATCTTTACGCAGCGGTTTTAACTTTTTTATAGTAAAAAAAATCATTACATAGCCTACTTGTCAGATACTTCACTCATTTTCAAATCAATATAACTTTTTAGACGAACGAGGAGTTACGGAACTGACCTATTTTTTGACATAAGCGTATTAGGGTTGCACAACGGGCAACATGGGCATCGACACCATCTAGTGATGACGGATACTTCACACCTAATACCTATGTATATTTCTGATCTACTTGATAGGCAAAGGTCTCACTGTTTGTTAGTTAGAAACTTGTAATCGGCCAGATCTGACCACCAGGCGAACTGCGTCCAATAAAAACCAAATATTTATTAGAAATATAAATGTAAAGTATTTTTGGTTTGTGCTCCTATCCACTTGACATTGAAATGTTCTCTTTGAATAGATATATATTAGTGTTGGATTATAGATTGATTAATTATTCATTTAAAGCCACAACTTTACGCGCATCGGTTGCCCATGAGTTCATAGCAAACGCTTTAAAAACGGCTACTGTCATTCAATTTTGACATATTCAATTTCGAAAATGTTGACAAATCCACATCAGAAAAACAGAAGCACTCCAAAGGCGACTGCAATAACACGGCATGCGGTATGCGAAACTCATCAACCTGTCACAACTACTATTTTTTTCAGGCGTTGTTCGTCTGTTAACAACCAACCGTGTTGTTGCACTTATCTAGAGTTAGACGCCTTTTTTCCTGTCGGCGATTCTGGTCATAAAGACGCATATTAATGGAAAATTTTCGAATGCTGCTGTAAATGCGCGTTTTTATGGCACCCTTTCAAAGCCTGTGCCTTGCTTGCAGTTACCTTTCACATTTTTTACTCTCTGGATATACGACGCTTATATGGATTTATGATCAATAGTCAGTTTGTTTAATGTGGCGTAACTTTTGGGTCACAATGATTAAAATTTATGCAAATTTGTTTCCTATAATTTCATGACTTTCAAGCTTATCGTTTCTGTTCTATTTATTTTCAGGTAATGTTTGCCTTTGCAACAACAGCATGTTCAAAGAAAATCAACGATTATGTTTTAACACTGAAGACCCACAACGATCGAGCGTTACACATAAATGCCTTTGGCAAGGTGACTGCAGAAGATTTATCATTGGCACGTAAGTACATATACACAAGTTCTTCTCTGAAGTGGGCTAACAGAAAAAATCCCAACTCTATTTCGATATGATAAAATTACCAGCACCCACACGCAACTATCTTCGATCGACGGTCTACTTTTTTCAGATACTTTTACATATGTGAAAATTTGTTCAAAGATCGGTACTGTTTTGTTGTTGTATTTCTTGTTTTTTGTTTTTTGTTTTTGTGCGCCGACATTGCCATAAATTAAAGACAACTCTCATCAAGGGCAATAAATTCTCATTGGAAATCCAGCGAAAAAATTAAGTTAAATTAAATTGGCATTTCTCGTAGTGTTGTATTGTGTTCCCGTCGTATATTTTGCCAGCGTTGAACTTTTGGGGCGGCATTTAGCCCCTTTTTGGCAGATGAGTCTCGTTGAATTGAGACGAGGCCTTTAATTAAATTATGGTAATTTAATATTTTATTGATGTCGCGAACGCGAGTGCGTATTTAAAGCATGATTCATTGAATCAGTGTCAGTTGCGCTTGCAAATGTCAAAAAGAGAAGGCTTTGTGCTGAAGTTGCCTTTAGCGCCAGCGCATTAAGTTTTGCGGTTTTCCGTGTAGGAAAGCATTTACTAAGCGAACTTCACTACTCACACAACTAGAAAAGAAAGAAATAAATAAATAAAGAATAAATAAAGAGTACAACAATAATTGATTTCAAATTTGCGGTTTGATATTAAGTGTCTGGCTTTGTTCGCTGTTCCTCGGTCGTCGGTTGTCGGTTGTCGGTTGTTGGGCGTCGGGCGTCGTTCGTCGGCTTTCAGCTTTCAGCTTTCGGCCTTCGGTTGTTTGATTGCTTGTTCGCTTACTCGACAGCAATGAACTCAACTCTCTTACTTTGTCATTTGCCGAGTTGTGCGGTTTTCTATGGAAATCTGTCTGCACTCGACTGCGTTTGTAGCGGTTGATGTTTAATTTCTCAAAATCACATACACTAACACGTCTAACTGGGTTAAGTGCAGGAGCATTTGAAATAAGGTTGATCGATGCATGTATGTGACAGTTTGGTGCGTATGCTCTGATTGGTTGACACCTTTTTGCATTCTGAAACATTAAAAAGTTAAACAATTTTCCTACGAAAAAATTTAAGGTAGTAGTGTTGTAGAAGTCCAACCTTACCACCTGAAAATTCTAACAATAACAATAACTGGTGGGACCGTCTTTTACCCAGAAATTTATTTGTACACCTAATATTGTCCGCTGCCTTAACGCATACACAACGACGCGCCGATTTAAGACTTTATTCAGTTATACTTTCTTGTGAAGCGAAATGGCGGATTTTTGAATTTCGATAATATTTTTATATCACTACTAGCCGTGTTAGGCAAAGTCTAAGTGCTTTATATAGTGTCATAGCCGATATGGGTATTATTGATATCACATGGCGTGTGATATCATGGGTATGCAAAGTGGGCGTTTAGTTCATACTTCGATGGCTTAATTTTCTTATTTATATTTAATCTATACTCTTATTTATCTCAATACCCCTGCCTGTTACCTTGGGTAATTAATATGTATACATACCTCACTAACTTAACTATACTTGCCTACTCTCTTCTTCAAACGTCTAATACCCAAAATATATCGATAATTACTACAAAAGCCAAGCACTGATGAGATACCAAAATATCAATTTCCATATCATTCTGTATAAATCACAAATAACATTGAAACCTGTCAATGATAATTATTTGGGCTTTCGAGTTATCTCAACCAGGAAGCCTTTTAAATGTTGTCCTTTTTCCAATTATTATGCAATAATTTTGGCTCTCGTTGTTCAATATTTTTTGATTTAGTTTCCTATGATAATTTTAAAACTCACACTTGATGTTCATGTTCATAGAAATGTCCACAGACCATGCCGGTCCAGTCGTTGAAGGTAGTTGTGGGTATTTATAGCTTAGGCCAAGGGCTTAATGCGGCTCTGATGGGCACACTTTCTTAAGCGTTAAATGCCCTGGTAATATTTTTTTACAATAAAATGTGATGATTAGACAAAAGTGATCCAAGCCACTGAAAAAATTAAAACAATTTTTTTTTATATTTAGATACGGCGTATATGATTGATTCTTTTGTGTGAGGCTTAACGGGTTCAAGATATTTAAATGTCATTGTCCGTTAAACAATTAATGCGTATTGTGAAATAGTTTTGTATACCCTGTTTGTTGTTACTAGGTTACTATGCCGTTTGGTATATGGCCCGTAAGTTATTTTTATTATTCGGAACGCACCCTGATACATTTTTGTTTTGGATTGGCACGATTCATATGAATTCGACTGTTATAATAGCTTCTAGCTTATTTTTCTTAATTGGAGCAGTAAAGTTCTGTATTGGAACTGCCTTTTTGAGTTTCGGGTTCAATGAAGATTAGAGATATACGTTCTGAATATAAAATCCATGCATGTTCGCCAAAACTAAGACGCAGTATAAATTTAGTAATAAAAATCTATGTTATTATCTATGTCTTATCAAACATTTTCTTGACACAAAAGAAAAAAATATATATATATTAATAGGCCAAGACATTTTTTTACCAATCTTTTATGCCTAAACCACATAACCAATTTTCTTATAAAATATACCATTCGACAGGTTTTCATTTGCAGATTGTCACAATATACTTATTAGTAAATTTAGGTATAGTTAAGAGTTGTCACACAAACGTCTTGCATTTTGTTAAATTACCTTAACGCATGTGGTTACTAAGTGACATAGCCCACTAGTAATACTAATAATGCGCAACAAATGGAAAACTTGCCAAGCGGAAATTTTATAACATTAGATAAAAGCCACAGATACTCGAAGACGACAATGGAATTCGCATAATGTTTTGAGTTTTCCCATAATTTTCAGGGTTACGAATGGATGTGTCTGTGGCACTTAATTTGCGCATTTTAAAAAGCGCAACAAAGCAACTAAAACTGAAAAATGCTTCAAATTGTTATAATGTTCGTGTTTTTCATCTGATATTTTCAAAGAATTCGAACTCGTTGTTCGTCTACTATCACTGAGGTTCGTTTATTGACTGTTTTAATCTGCCGTACTTCTGTTGTGGTGTTCAAAATGCCAACCAACGCTCTAATTGAATATAATTGGATTTTTTGATAGCTTGCATACTTTTTATATATAACATACTAATACATCAAATATGGCAATCACCTTTTATCAACGCACTTATTTCAATAATTGGGTTATCGTTAAGTGGCGACTCGGCGGCTCTGTTACACCCGAGACTTGTTTATTAGTTGGATTCGCTGGTGTATACATTCACAACATAGTCTACTATTTACTTTTACTATTAAACAATTTAAAAAATTGACAAGCATTTTTAATTAATTCGATCTATTATTTTCCTACTCGTTTTTTACAGAAACCTTTGCAATGGACAGCGTTGGCGATTTTCTAAGCGGCACATTCAAGATTACATTGTACGCAAAGGAAGTCGCACGTTATTTGTGCTTCAAGAAAGGCAGACTTGTTGGATTGGTAAGTGCAAATTAAAGTTTTCAGATCTATGCATTATAGAGCATTGGATGTTATTCGTAGAAAATTTGTTTAAATAATAGAAACTGTCTTTGGGGGTCATCATTGTGTCGTTGCTCATGGGGCACTCATAAGTAATCAATGCTCTTGAAATCAGTACAAAGGGAATTTTTATGCAATTTTCATGAAGTCATTCTTAGAGTTGTATTGCTTTATTAAACAGGCTCTCTCCTACAGACTAACGGAGATTCTATATGGAAGAGAATTAAGTTCACAGCATCTATTAGAACCAGCAATACTCATCTTGAAACACAACCATCTTGAAACATTAAGTGGTCCATGTGCTCCGAATATTCTGCACTCCGTTTGTTCTAGAAGCATCTCATGGGTTTTAACTATTTTTTGATACAGTCTTATAACACTGATCTAGAACACTAATTAACATGAACTCTTATCAAAATGACGAATTCCCAACTTTACTACCTTAAAATATATTCGTGATCACCCTTTTTTTGAACTAGTTTTTAAATCTTTAATCCATCATATCTCATCCGTAATCGTAAATAGACATTTTATAACTAACTACAAATTTTCCCACAACTCTTTTCTTGCTTTAACACTATAGAAAAACGCCACAAACGATTGCCATTTCAAAGAGTCACTCGATCACGGTTACTTCCACTTCGAGAATGCCTACAATCCGAATTGGCGAGTCGGTTTCAAGAGAAACTTTAAGCCAGTGGGTCCCAAGCATATGCAACGGTTGCGTGGTGCCTGCTTTCTCTTTGTTAAAACGAAGGCAGAACATTTCGATCGGACATTTTTTACAACTACAACTACAACAACAACAACAACATCGACAACAACCACATCGACTACAACAACAACTAAGGCACCGCTTTCGTTGTTGACAAGTGGTGATCGAACAAAATGGCATCCTTACCACCAACACCACCACCACCAACAACAACAACAACAACAACAACCATATGAAACGCAAACAAGTATTAATAGCGATAACAACAATAGTTATAAGAAGCAGAGGCAGCAGGAGCAGCAAGCAAGAGCGCTTGGTGAGGAAGATGAAGAAACAACACGCCTAACGCTCAAAAAACACATAAGTCAGCAAAGCAATTATGCGGCGGAGGATGAGTCAGAATCCGCCCGTGAGCAAAGTATTATAATGCGCAATCGCGAGCAGCATCTTCGACAGCAGAAGCAACAGCGACGACGCAAGCAAAATCAGCGTAAGGCGCAGCGTAAAGGTGCAAGCCCGGCAGCGGCGATGGCGCACGCACAACCCCAACCAAAAAATCTCGTCCGCCATCATCACAACAACGAAACATTTATGGCAGCGCGGCGGCGTCAGCATCACCGGGAACAGCTGTTGCGCAAGCAACGCAAGCAGAATCAACGGCGTGAATTGCTTGCGGCACAGCAACCCGAATCAACGATGCGTAATAACAGCAGTGCTGGTTCGTCATCGTCGTCATCGTCGTCGTCGTCGTCGACGGTAACAGTTTCGTCAGCGCTGACAGCGACAGCATCAATTGCGCCGTCGGCTTTAAACATTGTCGCTATGCTGGCGGCGAGTCGTCGGAAACGTGGCCGCCGGAAACGCATGGGCAGTGATGATGACGACGCTACTGCTAATACAACGGCAACGACGCCAGTGGTGAGTCGTAGTATTGTTGGTCAGCAGCAGGACATGCAAATTGTAGCTCAAAGCACAACGATGACAGCAGCGACAGCAGCGTCGACATCTATCGGCAGTTCGGCATCATATGTCACAACAGTGAAGCCTTTGCTGGACGCTCAGCGTTATTATAGCAAAGCAAATGCTATGGAGCACCAATATAAACGCCAAATTAAGCACAGCCAACATCATCACCACCAGCAACAGCATCAATTGCAGCATGAAGCAGAAAAAAAAGCAGCAACGACGACAGCGCCGGCGTCAAAATCGCACGTGCGACAGCGTCGTGCGCTGCTTGCTGACAATGTGCCCAGTGTTGATAATGCAGCGTTACAGTTTTATCGCGCCAGTGCTATTGTACAACAAAATAAACAACAACAGCAACAACAACAACAGCAACAACAACAAACACTAATAAAACAAATCGATGAATACTCAAATAGTAATGTTAATAGTAGAATTAATTTAATTAGCTATATTAATAATTACGATTATAATGATAATGATAAGCATAAGAATAATATTAATGTTAATGATAATGATAATATTAATGCAATACCTGCCTTGCCAAAAACCTACTTGTATAATAATGCAAAATCTAATAAGAATAACCGAAAAAATCATATTAGCGCAGATACTAAAAGTAGCACGACTGATTCTAATAGTTTAGATGTTTTTTTAGTTAATAAGCTTAGTAGTCAAGCCAATGCATGCGATGTCGTTGAGGAAGAGGAGCACGCCTCATCGCTGTTGCAACAATCTAGCCATAAAAGTTCTAATGAACCAACAGAGCAAATCGAAATCAATGAGCAGCTGACAACGCATCAGTTTAATGAGCAACGAAATGATGATAATGATAATGATAATGTTAATGCTAATGCTAATGATAAAGATAATATTGACAATAACTTTAAGAAATTACTAATGTCGCATATTAACAGTTATCGCAATCGAATGGATAATTTACTAAATCGCGATAATGCTAATCAAATTAATCACAATAATGACGGCGACGACGGTGTTGTCAACAATGTGTATGCTTTGTTTGATAAACGTGTTTTCCGTAGTCTCTATAATAGCGACAACAACAATGACAATGTTGGTGTGCTTACTAATTATTATAATAATAATTATAATCAATTTACGAATGATGATGAAACGTTACGAATTCAAAATAAATATGAAACAAATATGGTACAATACAGATATGTAGTTTTTATTCCAATTGGAAATAATCCATAAAAATTAAAATTAAATAAAAAAACAAAAAAATAAATAAAAATAAATCCTGACAGTATTGCTTGCTAAAGGCAAACACGAGATTGGTTTCTTATGCAGAAAAGGGATACAATAAAGCGAGTACAAAAATATATCTACATGCCGTTCTTAGCATGCTACGGACTGTCTAACAATTTCAAAAAAAAAAAAATTGTATTTCCTTATTTGCCTCTAAGCCAAATAAAACATTTATTGGAACTACTTCATGAAACTGTGGCGCTACGAAGCACTCAAAATTTAATTATTTCCTTTGGCATTTTTAATATCTCCATGTGGGCTGAAATCTTGCACGTCCCGATTAATAATTAAAGAGTGATCAAAGATAATTGCTAACCATGAAATTCATAATGCCAAAAATATCTTAACTCTTGAAACTCAATGGGGGTTCTGTGGTTACATTAATACGTGTAATCAAATAAATAAATGCGGTATCTAACGGTATCACCAAATAGTGAGAATGTGTGTAATAAGGGTTTGTCATGAGTCTAAATTGGAGCAAACTTTCAGCGCATCCACAATCTGTGAATGTCAATACATATCACTATCAGATAAAAGTTTGCCAAACTGAATTGAACTCAATTAAACGTGAACAAAGGACTTTTTTTTTTATCCACTAAGGAGCATAGGGCCGCCCACAAGTCTCTTCAATTTGATAATCCAGACTATGGTGCTTTCGTTAAACGAATAAGCAACAGTCCATGCGCCATGATATACGTTTTTGGGGCAGAGCAGCTGATTGGGCCGCTGTTTCAAAGGATCGATGATTGTTAGAGATTATAGATTTCCATTTTTAGTTGTACTTTAATTACTTGTAGTAAGACGTAAAGCCATTAAAGCCCTTGAATAATTCTGTTGATTAAATCAACAAATTGTTTATTAATTTACCGAATTTCAAAGATTACAAATAAGCACTATCGGATTGATTTGCCTTACTTTGAAGAGACAAAAGCATAAGTGCTTACTACTGAGAGATAAACGAATTTAAATTTCTTTACGCAACCAAAATGCAAACAAACGACAAATTCCAAAGCAAAACTTGAGAAACCTCAGCGAAATTTTCCATAACATTGGTTCCGCATTCTATTGTGAAATAGTTATAAGTCTAACCTAAAAATAGACGAAAAAAAAACTCAAAGCAGGCATTAGTTTCGACCGCGAAGTTCGATGAAATAATGCATTCGGGTGGCATGCCAGGCGTAGGTGTAGATCGATTTTTGTGGCATTGTTTTATCCGAACCCAATAAGATAGCAAGCAGCTTTAGTTTGTACGCATCTTTATGACCTCATAAAAATTACAATGTCTCCGAACCGGTGAACCAACCTTCAATAGATCAGTTATTTACAGCAGACGCAAAACGCTTGCCATGACATCGAATACGACATCCAATTACGAAATCCGTTGAGGCGCCAAAGCAACAAATTCAATAATCAACTTCCTACAAGCGACGGCGAAATTGATGAGGCCAGGCCGCTGGTGATTTCGTCGGCATTAGCGCTGTCCATGTCGAGATGAAGATGTGCGCCGATTAAAACGACGTAAAAAAGAAATATTGACACCAAATAAATCATAAATAAATATTTGATTTAAATTTATGTAAAATACTTTTGATTTACTGTGTGTCCGAAATTAATTACCGCAAAATTCTAGTGTGAAAATAAAAATCGAAAAAGCTTTTAGGCAAAAATATGTAAATCAAACGAAATAAGACTTTGAATTCGTAGTGTTATTGAAAAAATACACTTGGCGTAAATTTATTTATTTTTGTTGTTGCTGTATTTATCATGTCAAAAGTTTCACAGACGTTTGCGATCACGTTTGAGATCGCCAGAGCTGATACGTCTGGCGCGTTGGACATCTTTGTCAAACAATCAACGAATAGCAAACAATGTCAAACGGCGGTTAGCTGAGATTGCTGCTGCAGGCCGGAGGCACAAATGCCGTGCAAGCCATTTCGAAAGATGCTATCAGCGCAAACGCGTTGGCAGCGAAGAGCGTGCGACGCATGTGCCAAATGGCGCCACGGTGTGCCTCGCAACAAGCTTACGTCGCAGAAGAAGGCGGAGCAACCATAAAAGTCACAAGAGCAGCAAGCCAAACCGCCAACGTAGCGCTAATGAAATTACAGTTTGTATAATTTTTTTTATACACATTTTTTTAATTGTTAAAAAGTAACTTTTTTGACTTTTTAATGACAATACTTTTGTTCCTTTTATTGACGATTTTTTTTTTTCGGAGAGGTTTTTAGCGTGTTCGTGTGCGCTACTACCTCGCTATTTGACCATTGGGTTAAAAACAAATATAAGAGAAGGAAAGAGCCGAAAAAAATTACAAGCATTAAGCAAGCACTTTTTATAAGTAGAAAACTTTCAGTTGGAACAAGAAGCAGAGCGCAAACATTGAGTGTTTTACCGACTTAATGAACCAACTTATTTGAGAGTGAGATAGCAGGTTTGAGTGAATTAACCACTATCCTATCATAACTTTTCAGGTAACATAATCATCTCTTAAAAATCTATAAAGGTCGAATTGGGTATGTGCGTTTGTATGGTTGTATGCATGTTTGTATGTATCATATGTATAGACTCTCAAGCGGCTGGACCGATTTGATTTCAGCGAAACTAGAGAATAGTCTGGAGAGTAAACGAGTGAAGTTTGCTGCGAAAGTCTACCGTGAAAGTGCCAAAATGCCAAGGATGAAAGCGAGCGAATGAATACAAAATAAAATAAATAATAGCACGTCGGCAAAGAGAACTAACAACATTTTGCCCGACACAAAAATCGCTCAACGCGGCTAAAGAGGTTGCCGTTTACATGCTCATTCTTAATAAACCCCAAACAACGCTGGTATTAAATTAATATTTTAAAATATCTATCGGGTTAAAATGATCCCAGTTTATCATGGATCAAAATTTGTTTGAAATATATGACTCATAAGGAAGTTATATGTGGCGTATAGAGGCTTATTTTAAATGTGTTATACTAGGTTAGGGATTTCCCTTTTAAGACATAACTTTGCATTAGAAAATGTGATCTGTAAAGTTCAGGCAGCCAACCTGTAAAGGATTTACAATTGTTCTGTGCAAAAATTTAACGAAAAACACGCTGAAAATACGCAGAGATCGCAGAATACCTGCATGGTTGAGAACTGATCATTTCTGGCAAAAATATTGTACGACATTGAAAATGGATCGCTATGATTAGCAACATAATTCTTTTCTTCTTCAACAAACTACTAAATTCATCATTTCGACCTCTTTTTAAGGTAGCAACTATATTAAAAATGCCTTTCACAGTCTCTGTCAGAGTTTACAGAGTATCTATTAAATTGATAGAGTGTTAAGAATAGGGCGGGAATAGTTCTCCTTATTTTCAGCTCGAACATAGGTGAAAAATGTAATATTCCTATTATATATATATTATATATACTATTGCATTTATATTGTCGTTTGGGAAAGCTATTGCCAGGCCTGCAAATTCGCAGACTTTGAAGTTTCTGTCAATATTAGAAAGATCTGGCCCCAACTTAATGTATTATAGACAGAAATTGTTGAAAGAACGGGGCTTTCTTTTTACTAATAGGTATATTATAAACAACTTTTAGCGATTTTTGATAGTCTTACTGATGTTTAAAATAATATATAAAGAACAAAAACAAAAAAACCTATTTATTATTTATGTCTGGGTGTATAAAGGTAACAGACCCAAGCCGAAGCCGCTTAGAGAACTACTGTTAGTTATTACTTGGAGATTGAGATAATGGCCCTAAATGTCAGCGTCTAACATCTCTTTCGAGATTATGGCCCCTCGTATGCTACTGGGGTCATATGATAGATATGCAGCTAGAAAGAAAAGTTGTTTGATCATGGATTTTTGTTAGCTCTGATGTATCCTTTCTTTATTCGATTCTACTCACATCGTTTACAAATTAATCGATGACAGCATTTTCGATCAATACACAATTTAAGTCATCAATTGGTCTTAACACAAACAATTTCTTTTGCGCAACTCAAAAGTCTTCAAAACTTGCCATCTTGCCATTGAACAACTTTTGAAAATTAAATTTTTTTTAATCTTTTTTTTTATATTTAATAAATTCATTCACATTTTTTCTTATTCGTCAAATTATTAAGTATTCATAGTTTGATTTTTTTTACAAAATACTCAGTCATAAATTTTATAACCGTATGTCTGACACCATCTATGAAAACCATCTGACAAACGTTTTGACAAGTGACAAATGAATGACGCTTGGGACGCTTTGTCGATTTCTTTTTACTCTTAACATCATATTTAACTGCTAAATTAGCGTAGGTAATTTGAAATTGTCTGAGTATGCTCCATAAGTTTGCTGGAATTCAGCGAATTTGTTACAAAGCTGAGTGTTCGTTTCGCTTTGTAGATCCATGAGTTTTAGCAGTGAATTTCCTGATATGAGTTTAGCTTGGGTGGAAATAACGAAATTCTACGAGTTTCCATATGGGTATAACCAACAAACTACTTTTAAGGAATGTCAAATGATCGGAGATTAGGAATTTCACATATTGTATAAGTGAAGACTGCATGGGTCAACTAATCGTTGACCGTTTGAGGTACATGAGAGTAACCCTACAGTTAAGGGTTGGAGTAGTAATCGGAATTAAACTTAAAATTGAAAATACAAATTAATATTTTGCATTCGAGTTTTCGACCTCGAAATTTGTGTAACTGTTCTAATATTCAATTTAATGCTTCATACAGTTATTAAGGAGTTAAATCCAGATGGAAACATTTTCAACAGAGAATTCGAAATATGCGCTTATGCAGATGATGTACTCATAATGGCCAAAAGAGAAAATGTTCTGATTCGCAAAATCAGGCAGTTTGAAGAAAGAGAGTTTCATAAAGGCACAACGTATTAGGTGGATTGGTCACGTGATGACGATGCCAATAGAAAGAATGCCAAAAAAGGTATTTATACTGCGTCCAATTGGAGGAAGAAAACGTGGGCGCCCAAAAAAAAGATGTACAGGTGACGTCGAAGCAGAGCTAAACAAGCTGAGTGTTGGCGACCGGAGAGCTCTGACTTATAGATATAACGGAATGGAGGTAAATCGTTGATGAAGCTGTAGTTCACACCGGACTGTGAACGCTAAGAAGAGAGAGAGAGAGAGTAGAGAGAGAGAGAGAGAGAGAGAGAGAGTAAGAGAGAGAGAGAGAGAGAGAGATAGAGAAGACATATCAAATTGCATCGAAACAATATAATAGTTCTTATAGTTTTGCTTGGACAAGCAGTTGTGAAGACGGTACTAATACTTTGCTTGCCCATGCTATTTACTTTCTTGCCCTTTTAATATTAAAAGCGTGCATGAATATGCATGAATAATCCAAATTTAACAGGGGCATTCTTATATACGTAAATGAAATTAAAATATCTTTATTAAACATGCCAAACACTGCTTTGTTGCTTATTTTGCTTTTGACCTTTTCCTTGATTGAATTAACCCAACACAAAGGAATTTGGCCAAATTAATCATAAAAAAAAAACAAAACGCAACAAATCAAAAGACAAAAAAAAAAAAAACACAACAACAAAGTACCATAAAAAATGGCAATTCAGTTATGTAAACAAAATGTGGTTAAGAACTCAAGTCGAAAGCCAAAGCAACTAGAATGACGAGCACAGCGCGAAGTTGGATGCGGAAGGTCAGTGTGTGGTTAATTATAACCTGACGAGTGCGAGTCGACTGAGTACGACAACACCAGTAAGCCACCAATAACAACAATACAAATAACAACAACGTCATCAAGCGACCAAGAAGTAAACACCCGCACATTTTCGGTGTCATTAACAGCGCATTCCATCATTTTTAATGACGGCCATAAAAAATTCAAGTGCAACAAGTTGATGCAGCACCACACCATGAAGGGGACGATCCGACGACGACGATCCGACGACGACGATACAAAGATGACCAGTTCACTCAGAAACCGGCAAATAGCTCAGCTAGCAATGGACGAGCATACGGACAAGAAGAAAGTCTGACAGTTACTTGTAGCTGGTGTTAATGTAGTTGGAAAAATAGCAGACAATAGAATTTATTGCTTTCCTCTAAACACTTGTGTTGTGGGTTGATGATGAGATTGCTAGAGACGTCTTTGGTCGCAGACTGAGCTGAGAGACTAAACTCACTTTGTATTCGAATGCGCAGTTTCTGCATTTGACAAAACGTCTTGGCACCTTTGCGTCCACAGTCATAAAATAGGTTAGATATATACTAAATATTTGAGTTTTTTTTAATAGATCCGACTTGACTTTGTTAATTGTTGACCGTGTGATGATCTACCTGAAAATGACTTTGCTCAGCTCCTCAATTTCTAGATAAAGCTTTTCAGAAGTTACTACACACTAGGCGAAGAAGAAATTTTATGTATGTTGTAGTCTTAACTGCTTTCAAGTAGGTTAAAGGGACCAGTTTTCACACGTTGGGTGTGACCGTTGTCAAATGTTACAAGAAATTGTTATCTCTGCCGCAGTTGTTTTTATGCGTTGTTCATTAGGTCATTAAAATCACGTCGAAGGTAACATGGAATATCGATAGCTTCAAATATGGCATGCGAGTTGTTTAATGCATTTCAATTCATATTTGGCATTTTCGACATCGTAAATATTTTCGGCGCCATGCCAAATGGCGGCGTGCATTTTACGGTTTACATTTTATTTGAATTTATTTTGATTGCTAATGATTTGTGTTTATATTTTTTTAGGCAATTTTAAATTTGAATAAAATTTCGGGTTTCACATGATTCTCAGAACTCGTTGTTGTAATCACGCGTTTATAAATTTCAATGTACGAGTTTTTCATTTTTTTTCTTCGTTTGGAAAAGTACTGATTGAATTTTTGATTATGCATTCATGAGATATCGATAGCGATAAACTGATAATTTTTGCGTCTGATTGTTGATCAATCAAAGCGAGCCTACAAAACGTGATTTACTCCTATTGGCGTAGTAATAGCCGTTATCATGGAGTTATCTCAACAATAAGTAAAGGTTTATGACATAGTCCATAAATTTGAAGGTCTTAAAAGCTTCGATGAGTTTTTCCTTTAAATTTTACATGAAAATGTGATCTGTTGAAAAATAGGTAGGTTGTAAGAGAGTTAGGTAGATTCGAAGTTATATTAAAACATATTGATTCAAATTTAAGCAATTTACATTTTAACTTATCTGAATCCAGGGCAGAAGGAATTAGGGGCGAAGAAACATTGGAAAGGCTACTGTTAAGTCATTTCTTGTAGAATAATGTAAGTTAGTAGTTTAAGCTCACAGTTGCTTAAGAGAGTTGAAATTATGAGTTCATTTTTTGTGGACAAAATGTTAACTATAGAGAGTCAGATGATTACAGCATTGTGCATTGAGACATGACATGATCGGAAATAGAACGTAAAAAGTTAGCACACTAAAGTAATACTAGGACACATTTAAATAGGAAAACATGAAAATCATTTGAGAAAGAACCACTAAGACTTCTGAAGAAACGACCAAAATATTACGCCTTTTTTGTTGTAACTCCGTGGAGAATAGGTAAGTTTAGCTGGAATATAAATTTCTGGGAAATCTTAGACTGGAATACAAAGTGAAAACTTGGTTTCTGCTAATTTTTATTTACTCAATAGAAGGTTTCCGGTAGCAGTGTGAAATACCTGGTAGCAGAATGACTAGCAACGTAATCCAAACTAAACATTTTCGTTTTCAGATTCTAATCAGTTTCATTAAGCGCTATAATATTGTAGATGTTGTTTCTGGCTAATATGAGAATGGCTCGGAAGTTCAGACTATCGACAAAAAATTTGGTAAGAAAATATGAAAGTAATAAAATTGAATTTGCGGCAAGACGAAAACATATTTGTTTCAGATCGACTCAATGGGCTATTTTTATTTTATTTTTATATATTTTTATATATTTTATTTAAATAAAGACTACTTCAAAAATATTTTTCATATTTAAATGTCATTGATAATGTTTCTATTTATTAGTTCACATTCATTCGTTTGGCTATGTACTTCTATTTTTTATGCTAATTTTGTGCTTCATTTAAGGCTTAGGATCTACGTTAATTATTAAACACTGCTACTGATTATTGTATTTTTATTTTATATACAGATTTATATTTTATTTTTTTTTAAATATTTTTTTTATATTTTTTTAAATATATTTTTCAGGACTTTTTGAAGAAAATCGTTGACAAACATTTGACCCAAACATATAGTTTATACATATTACTTACGTAGTAAAAATATGCCCTGGTAAAGTTGCTAAAAAAGGCGATTACGATGGAAACTACCTGTCGAACATGTAATCTCTCAAATCGAACAATCTTCATGAACTCGAAACTGGAAATTCGAAACAGAATTTAAGCTGCTTTGGTACAAGTTGCTAGGCTTACCAGTAATAGTTACACAATATTAACGCAAGCTTTAGTTTTTCTGATTTTTCATTTTTGTGACACTGCCGTGTTGCACTGTCAAATGCGCAAACTAAACCGTTTGACAAATTACCAAAGTCACGCAGTTACAATATGGACCAACTGGTCCAAATAAAATGTAAAAAAATAAATAAATAAATAAATAAATTTAAAAAAAAAAACAAGCGCTTTAAATACAAGATACAAAGCCTAAGCCCAAGCATAAGAAACTGAGCGACAACATTTTTTACAAATTCTCACCTACTGAGCAACTCAAATGAATAAATAAAGTTTTTTTAACAACAAAATTTTGAAAGCGAAATAGAAGGCTCTTTCGCCGCCGAACTTGTCACTTGACATATTCGTTGATTTTCCATACAAAACTTCAGTGCTGCCTTCATTTAGTTGCGTCCGTCTGATTGTCTTTAATTTCTCTTCATTTCATTTCTTTTCATCACTTGACTACTCACTGACAAAATTTGAAGCCGCTTCTAGAAAGAAGCGTTAGAAAAGCAGACTCATGGTGCAACCAGAAGCGGGGCGCCTAAGCCATTTAAACGCTTCATTGTTCGTCTACAGATGTTTCTGAAATGTTTAATACTCTTCACCCAGTGAATAGTGATACTTAATGACTGCATCATGTGAAGTAAGCAACATAGTGAGGAGCACATGAAGTACGCATACTGAGCTAAAACTGTAAACATGCTACACAATCCAATAAGCCTAGTATTGAAGCCTATGGATTGAAATGCCTGGCTAAACAATTTTGTTTAACATTATCATAGAAGTATGCAGCCGAAATTTCGAAAGAGCTTTTCAACTCCTAGGACTACGAAATCGTAGAGACTGCAGAGTACAACAAAGTCGATGTAACCTGCTTGTAATCTTCTTGTTTCCTAAATATTTTTTAATGAGCTGTTTTTTTTTTTGATCGCAGTCAACATTCCTCTCTCTGGGGTTTAAGCATTTTCACTACCTCTTCTTTGATGATGAGCACGACGAGCTTTTCATTTTCAATCAAGCATGTCAAATTTGTCAAACTTAACTGTTGGAGTGCCCTTTTCTGTTTCGAAAAATTCATTTCTTTCGCTTTTATCACGTCGCATAAAACTTAAGGGGTCCAATTCAGACGCGATGAAGATTCCCTTCTAACCAATGGTCTCTAATTAAATGGCGTCGATTGTTGTTGCCGCTTTGACAAATTGTTTGGTTATTTGTCACATATTTTTTCTATAGGAAAACATTGATTTTGATTTGTGGCCTCTTGATTCTGTATTTTGATTAATGTCGCTAATCAGATAAAGTAAAAGCTTTCGTGTTCATTCACGTTGTTTATCCGTAAAGCCTGCGTTTTGTAGTGGAGAAACATTTTTTTATTTTTGTGTTGAATATTTGAAGATGTAAAAAACTAACTGTTCAGTTTATGCAAGAAGGCGTAGAAACTGTTGAAAAGTTTCTTGGCCTATTTTATAGAAACCTATCAGCAACGATCTAGACTTTGATGGTTTTTCTATTGAATCTCGTTGTTCAATGTCGTTGCCTTGTCATAGTTTTGGCTGTGGCGTTCAACTCGGTATTACTTTTTTTTTATTACAGAAGGTCTAATTAAAATAATGCCATGAAACTATAAAAATATAGAAATAAATATCTTATCTATTTGTGGCATACAGCGATTTCATCTTAAAGGGCGATACTAGCCAAAATTTTTAGACAATCTTGACGTCAATGTGTAATTACTCTATTATCGATAAGCGTAAACTGTGCCAAGCCAAAACAATTTCTATCAATTTTATTTATTTAACAGCTTTGCTAAATAAATCGTCAACAACAACCAAAATCGGTACAAGTAAGAACTCTTAATGATATCATAGAAGAACTAAGAAGCATACTAATTTCAGTATTAAGGCAAATCATTTACGATCATTCACACTAGGAAATAGCAGAAAGAACCAGAAGCACCAGTTTTGTTACGGTTTGGCAGTTTTATGAGCTTCGATCGTCTTTGTGATTAGCCAAAATCGCAACAAAATCTGGTTTGAACAAGTTTCGTTGGGCCGCCATTCCAAGTGGAGCGTGTGGTTGTGCATTTTGTAAACGCTTAAGTGATCAATTTTGACCTAATGCCAATAAAAAGAGAAGTTAATAAACACATCAAAATGTTAATGAAACTGTAGACGAGTGGCGAAGTCGATTGGGCTGAGAATTTGTATTGTATTCTGAAGATCACGCTAATAAATACAATAATGGCAATGATCATAAAAGTATTTGCTTTGTAGAGGGCTCTCTCTAACTGGGTTACTAAAAGGCGGCAGCGAAGTTTGGTGCAGTTGTACGACAGTTCTCATGCCAGTTAATTTAAGATAAAGATCTCTAACTAACTTTAAATTTAAGATAAAGATCTCTAACTAACTAACTAACCAGATTTCATTGCAGTATGTAGCTTGCTTGAGGTCTATCAATTTTAAATGATGACTTCATACAAAAACGACAGTATCGTCGCACATAAAATCAAAACGTTCGACAATCGACGATCACCGTTTAACGATCATTGTAGGTCTTTATTTCATGACTTGACTTTTCGTTATTTGCATAAGTTAAGAATTTGTTGTATTGTATTTTTTCTACTTTTTATAGTTCCAATTATACACATCTTATATCATTTACATTTATATACAACGCCATTTAAATAAGTACGCCATCGCTTATGAAATATGCGCACATTCTTTGTCAGGCTTGTGCAGTCGCTCAACGTCGATGACGTGCCACAAATTTTTTCTCACACTCACGTGAAAATTGTGGGTACGAGATCAGTGCTCAAGTTCAGTGAGAATTCTGTTTGAGCTTCTCATGTTTTATACGAGATTTGTCAAAATATTTTGTCGTCCATGGCAGTACCAGTCAGGCGGAGTCGAGCTTCAAAGTGAAGGCGTCTTGTCGTTCTCGTAAAATAGAAAATTTAATGCTCATAAATTAAGTATGCAACTAAAAATTTCCATAACAGCATTTTTATTATAGCACAACCAACAAGACGGCATCGTAGTGATCTCGACCAACTGCTGATTCTCTTTGGTTGTGCTTGGTAACACAGTTTTTCCTCAAAAAAGAAAAAAATAAGAAATTAAATAAATAAGACCAGACTGTGTAGTGTAGTAAAAGTACATCATCATCCGCAATGTGTTATTATATGTATGTCACCCATCAGTCTTAGTCTCAGTCTCAGATCGAGTTCCAATCACACCAAATTCTAATACCAACTTACTTCATTAAACTAACCTTGCTTTGTTGCTTCGATTTGGTTAACCGAATTATTGAAGTAACAAAAATATATACGAGTATATTTCATTTCGCTGGGTTTGTAAAAAGTCTGCTACGTGGCTACTTAAAAATGTAAATTTCTTAAATGCATTTCTGGTGTTCAAATATTGGAATTTATTGCTTTCGTTCGATCAGGGTTGCTTGTGGTGTTTTGTTTCTTTACTGATTGTAAGCTTCCATGTGTAAACATGGTTTTAATTGTCAGCGTTGAGATGTTGTCTTGTTTGTTCAATAACAGGCATAATCGTTTTTTAACTCATCGAAGAAAAGAAAAAAAAAAATCTATATATATATATATATGGGAGACGTGTGTTCTGTTATTTAAGGATCGCATAAATAAAGCGAGTAATGCAGGATTATACACAAATGAACGACTAGCTAAAAATAGTTTTTTAACGAATAGTAAGACGTAAAACAATTTTGCCAACTCGACAGCGAAGCTATTTATTGGCGTGGTATTATAAAGAATAAATGTTTATTTGGATGTTAGAGGTAATCTTCCCAACTACTTACCCGATTCAACATTTTTTTTCAATAGTATAATGCTACGTGGTCACTGAGTGTCATTGGCTATATCTATATTTGATCTGTCAAAGGAAAATATAATTTTTCTTAGCATTAAATGTTTGCACAACCACTGCAAGACCAAGTCCAAAAGTTTCGTACGTTTTTTCGTTGTTTCTGCTGTGCTTCTTCTTCATTTTTGCGCTTATGAGTTGTTTGATATGAGATAGGTAAATCGGTGCAAAAATTAAAATTTGGGACGCTATTTAAACTAAACTAAATGCTTTGCATGTGGAAAACTATTTCATCTTCAGCTCCTTAGTTATTACTAAGTATTATGTGTAACGCAGCAGATAGAATTTAGTAAATAATTATAAATGTAAAAACTACCGAATAGAGAGCTCGACCTGGGTAGGACATGACATACTTTTATTGCTATAGAAGAATCCCGTGGGATAATTTTAGTGTACTTAATAATTTAACTTTTTTTTTGTGTTGGGGAGCATAGGCCTTCCCCACAAGTCTCTTCGATTTTTGATAAATCAAGACTGTGGTGGTTTCGTTGATCAGATCTGCCAGCCCAAGCACCATGATAGATTTTTTTGCGGCAGAGTAGGTCTTTGGACTGCTGCTGTCGAGTACAGACGACGATGGTGCTGCCATCTGTGGTTTCGTGGGCAAAAGCCTCTCCTTTCTTATGTTTTGTTGGTGACCTGAACCTGACTTGATATAAACAAAACCAAATGTTTTTGGGCCACATGACCGAGTTGTGTTGCCATTTGTGGGTGGGGAAGCATCACGTCGGCAAGTGGTGTTTTGAGGGCAATTAATCAATCATTATTAATCCAATTAATAATTATTAGTTATTTATTTAATTAATTTATTAATTAATTAATTGATAGGGAATAGGAAATCACATGAGTGAAAAGGAAAAATTGGAAAAGTTTGGGAACCACGTCCGAGGTGGGAATCGAACCCACGAGCTCTGGGATGGCAGCCAAGTGCACTAACCCCTTGGCTACCGAGGCGATTTAACATTAAGCTAGATTAATATTAGAAACTCCTTTTTCTAAATTTTGCTGTCCCCTATATAGAGATGTACGAGATGAGTACAAATTTTTCGAAATCCTATTGGAAGCAGAAGATTGTCGCTTCGGCATCTGCGTAAAATAATTTTCAAAGAAATTATTTGTATTCATTTTAATTACAATTCAATTTCAATCCAAATTATTTTTACTATATTGAAATTTATTATTTGGTAAACACAATAAAAACAATAACAACATATAAGCGAGAACGGGATATTAGAGCAATGAACGCTGTTATTTTTATAATGTGTAACGTTTCCATTTTTTCAGTCAACTCGAAAATTCGATTTGGCAATGAATCAATTATTTGTTGTTGCCTGAACGAGTTCCAGGTTTCAAGAATAGCATCTCTCAGCATAGCCTTAGTGGAATATTGCTTGTCTGTTGTAATAATACTAAAGAAAAAATGTAAAGGAAAGGAAAATGGATCGTACGAATCAGAAACTTATCATAACAGCATGCCAAACTAGAACGCCGACTATCAGTAAAAAGCGTAGACCCACCGCAGCACCGCTTTGAAGACAAAAATGTGCGATTACGCGCTAAAAAAATTGACAGTTTATCGGGTCTAAGAAAAATATACGTAAGTACTTAGTACGAAAAGTAACTCAAATCGGGGCGTATATTTGTTTTTGTTTTTGCAAAGCGACCAAAGTAAAAGGGCAGGCAAAAATCAGCATGGGCTCGAAGGATCGACAAGGTGACAGTGTGGGTCTTAGGCATGAGGCTGCATCAGCTGCACGTCTAATTGGGTGTGACAAAAAAAAAAAAAAATTGAAACGCTATTACACAGATAACAACGACAGAGAAGCAGAGACTTAGATCAGATCAGTTGAGCAAGCAAGCGAGCGATCGATGGACCGATACAACGAATTGTCAATTTATGAGCGTGTATAATTGAGCAACGGCCAAAGCAGACCGCCTGATAGACAGCGAGTACTTTTTGCAAATGGCCATGCACATCGTTGAAAATGTAGCAGCCTAGGTAACACACACAGTGTCCACAGAGCAGCCAATAAAGCAGGCCACAGACTAGGCGCATAAAGGGTACGCGCTAAAGAGCAACGCAATTCGTTGCGTTTGTCCATGCGTTCTGCGTTCTGCGCTCGACTCTACTCGTACTTCGTGTCAGTTAATAGGTATGTAATTTTTCTTGGTAACATATCACATAATTGCGAACAGAGGCTGCCGCTGTCACTGCCGCTGCCGCTGCCTTTGCCGTTGTTTCTGTTGCCAGATAATGCCTCTGATGATGTCCTTTTGCGTCGTGTTCCGTCGCCATCGTATGCCACAGCCACTCGTTTCGTATCTGACTTCGTCCATTCAAAATTGACTGCGGTCAAAATCAAAGTCGCATTCCTTCCGCTTCATTTGATTTATGCATAGATTTTTATGTATCACAGGATCTGAGTGAGTTGGGCATAAACTAGCCAGTTTTAATTGACTCACATTTTTATGAGTTCACTGTTTGGTCAATTAACAGCTGCCTGCGACATCCGTTTCTAGTTTGAGTCCAATTTGATGAATGCCAGTTATTTGTCAATGGTGGCATTTTATAGACTGGTGATTTCGCTTCTTTTCATATGATGAACTGTCGTTGACAGCCCAATTACTTTGATATGATCTGGTCTATGGCCGAAATACGAGTACATGTCAGCTACTTTATGGCGTGAAGAAATAAAATGTTAAACGAAATTGCCTTGATGGATAAGCGTGACTAGCGTGCTGATAACAACTCATTTTCTACTCATTATTATTGTTTTGGTTTAGATCGCAAAAATTCCAAAACCTTCTAAACGAAATAAAATTAATCAGCTAATCTCATAAATTAAAAGTTAATTTAAAGAAATATCGTTGGAATAATTTCATATTGAGTCATGGAAACTTAGAATAAGAATCATCTATGTACTCCGACGTCGTTTGAACTACTGGAAAAGTCGGGAAGTTCAAATTTTTTGTATGAAATTGTATAAGAGTATGAAAATCTCAATATTGCTTCATCAGTTTGCCGTTGATATGTATGTCAAATTCGAAATCGAAAGTCTGTCAAGAAAAATATTAAAAAAGGGTAACTCAATTCGAAAGCTTAGTGCGTTATTGGTAGTGGTCATATCTTTGGTGCATTCAAAATGATAAAACCAAATCAAATGTATTCCAAATCCCGAGCAGCGAATGGATCCTTGCTAGGATACAATGAGGAGCACGCATGCGGAAATATTTTCATAATAAGTCATGAAAATTTAGAAAGTAAATCAAAAATTGAGAAATAAAAACAGAAATAAAGGTCTAGAAGGGAAACACAAATATGTAGGAAAATAAAGGATATGAAAAATTTCAGTTTTTGAGAACCAACTATATTTATTCCTATAAATAAGTGGAAATAAATTTTTCCCTTGAAATCTCAATTGTAAAATGCTAATGAAATTTTCAAAATAAGAAAAATTTAAATTGTACGAAAAGTCTTATTATTAAAGAATATTTTAGTGCAGTAACGCTTTTTCGAGTTGCCTTGAAACGACTTTTAAATATTAGTTGCTGAAAGACAGAATTGCTCATCAAGGAGGACCAATCCATTATCAATACAGAAATGTGGCAGTGTTCGGTATTGAACGATAACATCAAATCAAAATGTTAATGCTGTTTATTATAAATACGAAACAAGTAAATAAATTGATCGATAGATCCTTCAATATTATGCTTATTTAATAAAATATGGTTATGCATTTACCCAGAAAACTTTCCGAACAAAAATATTGCGTCTTATATCAGTAGATTATTTCTGCATTTGGAAATCATTTTTGATAAGACTGATCTATACAAGTGGCGATATTCAAAAAAAAAAAAAAAATCATTTCACATTTTATAACCGTTATTGATGAAGGAATTTTTACAGCTTTCGTTTTTATCAAGCGGAATTTATTTTCAGTGGATGCGATAAATATTTTTGCTATCTCTGAGTATTGCGATAGTTTTCAATGATGGCTGTATGGCACCTAAGTCTGGGGGACAACTGCTGCTTACAGTAATATATGATACAAGCAATGCAAAACAAAGCCTTCCGAAGCATAACTAGTGCACCATGGTCCGTCACAAACTCAGATTGGCACGCCCCCAAATAGTAGCTTAACGACCCTATTCTCAGCAACCTTTAATGGTCGAGCCTTTGACAGGTTTTGTGTTTTTGGTGATTCTTTTTAACCAGGCCTGTATTTTACAACAGTCTGTAAAGTCCATGTAGGCAGTCTGTTAAGTGCATATGGTCACCGACGATTGGCTCATACGAGTATTGTGATTGTTTCCTACGCACTTTTGGTATGATCCATGTGCATAGAAATATAAAGCCGTCATGAAACGAAACACAAATAGTTTTGCGAATCGATAATTCCTCTCAAAAATATTGTCCGGTATTGATAATGGATATGATGCCGCAAAGTGTGTTTTCATAATTGTCACTATTTTCTAAAATCTTCGCAATAACGCAGCAAGTCACGTTGTCGTCCATTTTACAGTGTGTTAGCAGTGCGAGATGAGTACAAATTACAGTGTTAGCAAAAAGATTTTTGCAGGAAGTAAATAGGTGAAGAGCTTTCGCTAACTGGTTTCTGACAGTAACATTCTATCTACTTGCTATTAGGTTGCTGAGAATAGGGTCGCAATGGTGTGTAACTGTGTTGTTCCTGCATTGCTTTTGTTTATGTATGAATTAGCTAATGTGGGTTATTATTATTATTACTAATTTTAAATCTGATTATAATCAGCTGAATAAGTTGAGAAATGTAGGTAGCATAGCAACTAAAAAAAATTCGAAATAAAATAAAATAGTGTGATTCAGTAACTGAATGAAAATGTAAGCCTTATAATCTAAAATAAGTAGAAATTTGAAACCCATGACTGTTGAAATTCATAAGTTGTTTGTGTTCGCCAATGTTTGTTTGGCAAAGTTAGTAGTCACTAACACCACAAGTCAAAGTCGAAGTGATATGGAAATTTTATAGTGCCGTCTGGTGAAGATAATAGCAATCAATAAGCCCCCTAATCACTTGTATGATTGCTACTGTGATTATATGGTAAAAAAATAAGTTAGGAACCACCACTGGGTGCCGTAAGTTTTACTGCAACATGTGCCCGACGATGGGACTAGAAGTAAGTTTGTTAGCATCAGAATTAACTTGTAGTAGGTCAGTTTGGTTATCTGATTCCGTCGAAGTTTATTCTAATGAGGTTTTAATAAATAGTCATCAAAAAAGTTTGAGCTTGTTAGGGTTTTGACTCAAACGTGGTCAGATATGAGACTGCAAAAAAATTGGAAATTTACTGCTATAGATAGTAGCAACACTTATGGGATGTGAGTGTCTCATGCCAGTTGTTTACTAGTTCTCAGGTTGTTAACAATTAAAAAGTGGAAGTTTTTAGCTTGACAATGAAATTGGCTAATAAAGATAGTTGAGTGAGAGAGAGAGAAAGAGAGATAAGTATGTAGCATATAAGTGTATGAAATAGTTTCTGCACTTATCAAAACTGATTCAGGTAGCCGAAAACTTTCCTAGATCTTCGAATTTTCGAAACTGGTAAAACGCTCGTCAGCCATAAGTTATTTCTATAACTTCCCGGATATTTCCCTTTCCGTTTTCTGGCACATTTCAATGATTTGATATTTTTAAAGATTAATTTAACAATTCTTAGAAATTGAAACCGAATTCCGCTGGGACATATTTGGCCAATGAACTCATAGAAATCGGTTTATTGACTTTTTAAATACTTGAAATACGTGTATGCACAATGGTTAATAACCCCAGCGAAGTCGGTGGGCTTGGGCGATAAAATGTTTCTGCGTATAATATATTTATTGAAAGAATTGTGGAAATATTTTCGATGGCCTCATACGCATGCATGGCGAGATGGCATTCTCGTTGGCATTTCCTTGATTATTGCTGATTGAGACTAATCAGCAAAAATCACAAACGATATATTGTTTTATTAAAAAAAAAAAAAAATTAAATTAAATAAAATAAAAAAATGATCTGGCCGATAAAGCAAAGTCGAACTGATATATTGTTAAATTCCGTTGTTGGTACTTCACTGATAATTAACACCTTAACATGCTTTACTGAAACCACTTCAGATATTTTTGGTTTAAAATTAGCTTGCAACCATCCGACAGTGAATTCGGTCTTTGGGGTGTGGCATACATCAAAATCTTTCAACTGTCAGGGACAGCGCTGTTGGCCTTTGCCGAAGGACAAAAAGACTGATACTCGCATTAAGGTTATCTATTTAAGGTCTTGTCGTAATATTTTAGTGACTTACTTATACATAGAATTTATAAATTTCAATGCATATGTTACAGATAATCTGATAACTTTTATGGGAATCCCACTTTCCGAAAGCTATCTTATAGAAACGTAATGGTCTTTACTTACAGCGTAGATGTTTATTAAAACCGAGTCTTTGAAAAATCAATCTTAAAGGCATGGAATGGCGGATTTCATCTCAAAGGTTACAGAGTAAAAATAATGATTCAGAAGATACTTTTCTTTTTTGTTCTATAAGAATCAATATTCGGGGTTTGTTTGGTTAAGTTAGCCTTTTTTTTTTGTTATAATGATACTTAGGAACGTCTCAGCGGATTTGGGTGCGTCTTAAACGACTCCATAATTGTTGGCAACGAAAGGTCCCTGTGCAGTGTAGTATTACGAACGTACCAAGGGGCGCACGTGAATTTTCTGAGTGACTTGTTCTGTTGTAGTCGGCAGTGGGGCCCCAAATTTGTATGGCGTAACGCCAAGCAGGTACCAACTTTTGCAGATAGATGAGCCTCTCGTTACTACCTTTGTGTGTGCACGACATGTAAGACGTTTGTCTATGATCAGACAGAGATATCGTATTTGATCCAACTGAGGAATGAAGCTTGAGTTGTAAGTCACAACCGGACAGATGTCTTGCTTTAGGGTGCAAGTCCAGTGAGTTGATTTCTAGGCGTTGATGACTATATTCCAGCGCCTGGTCCAGGAGTGGAAACTGTCTAAGTAGCTGGACAATTTCTCCGCAGATTCGTTCAATCAGCCAGAGTTGAAGATGCTTGCAGTATCGTCCGCTTAATTAATTGCTTATCTCTGGTTGATGGCATATCTGACGTGTATAGGAAGTAGAGGACCGACTTGCGGGATTCGGTTATCTTAGGCTATGAAGGCTTTCTTAGACCAAATGTAGGTTTATTGAAGGCGTTGAGATGTTTTTAAATTCACTTCAATGTACCCCTTACACCTTAACTTTCAAATACGCCTACAACTCAATATTTGTGGGTTAAAGTTCAAATGTTGTCGTCATTGTCACTGCATGACATTTCTTGACGTAAACCAGTAATAAAAGTCTATGAGTAGGAACACCCTATGTTGATGGACAGACCTTTGTGCGTAAATACATACAATTAGTAGTAGTAGAGAAGTGCAAGTCATGACTGGCTGCAGACAAACATTTGCAAGCGACATAAAACGAAATAAATCGCCGCAGGATAATGCAAAGAATGGTGCAGAAAAGAAAGGAATCTTGAGGTTGGTTTATTAGAGGCAAAAGGTGATGGTGAGAAGTGAATAATACGGTGTGTGAGAAGAGTGAAAGGTGGTCGAGAGATTTTTCTGTTGCGTCATGTAAAATAAAAGCCAAGTCAACTGAAAGGGGCGGGAAGAATGACGTCCGGTTTTTGCAGCCACGACACGCTTCGGCGGGACAAGACAGAGTACAGGACACGACACATATCACATTTAGCTTCCGGCGATGAGAGCTAACGAAAGAAAGAATTGCACTGGCCGTGAGGTAAGGCATATCCTTCGTTTGTGGTTTTTCAAAGGCAGAGAGTTAGAGAGAGAGAGAGGGAGTGAGAGAGATAGAGATAAAGAGAGAGAAAGGTTACGCGCAAATGCAAAACGAGGTGAACGAATGTCTGAGTTGCGATTTCGGCTTTGTTCCTTTTCGGTAAAAATGCGATACGCTTCAACCATCCCAAAAAATCTGAAATATCAATTGTTTTTTGTTTAATACAAGAAAGTGTGTGCAATTCAGTTTGACAGTCCGTCAGACAGACTCCAGGCGGAGTCACTCGCAGCTGTGCAAATTTTTACGTCGGTCAAAAAAAGCAACACGAAATGAGATCCGGGAAAAAGTATCTTTTACTACGGACTTCCTTTTATGTCGCTTGATTCTCAAAAATGACTTTTTCTTTAAACAATTTCGCAAATCTTTGATTCTGTACTTTGTGCATGTGGTGGTCTTTCTTAAGAAGTTGCTCGCTTATGTTCGATCATTTGCCAACGGGGTTCCGGGGTATGTACTCTACGCATTCCACAGTTCGTCCGACGGCGCGGCTCGACTGGAATTAGCGCCTCAGCGTTAATTGACGTTAAAATACTTCCACATTTCATTAATGAATATTTTATATACTCGTTCGCGTACTCGAACTCAAATTTAGGGTCTGACAGTTGGCTTTATGGCTGTATGTACCTACTTATTTGTTACAGCAAAGTATTTCCGAAGGGGTTGGGGCGTGTTCGATTCGTACAATGCTAAAAAATGCTGTCCACATGGTTTATTTATTTACGAGTATATATTTTTGTAGTGTGTTAATGAATAAGTCTAACTAAAGTCATCAATGATAGATGTATGTCAATGAAACTCTGTGAGGAGTGAGCTTTGAACTGTGGGATATCCCGCGAATAAAATGGGCACTTACGAAATGGGAACTGATATTTTTGGAAAGGTTACTAATGGTTTATTTTCTTTTTTTAGAATATTTAATAAGTTAATCTAGAAAAAGGCAATGCATGCATACTGAAAACCAGAAAAGTTTGCTTCTCAAAAACTTTAGTTCTACAAAAAATAAAAATAAATAAATAAATATAAAAAAAACAACAAAAATATAAAAAAACCAAAATAAAATAAAAGAAATAAATAAAATTAAAATTTAAAAAAAAAATAATATTAATAAAATATATAATGACTAAAATTATAATAAAATATAAACGAGCATTACGACGTTTGATTGTATGCGAGCGTTACGCTATGCAAAATTTTACCATGCTGAAACCAAAGATATTTCACATCAATAATATAAAATAAAGCTTATAGTTATGAACACTGGCTACAGAGTATGATAAATGGGGATAAACTGCAGTTACTTATGACCCCAGTAAGAATAATCTCTAAAAAAAAATGCCGTAGCTTGGCTAGTATAATGTCTTTAGCTTGTTCTGTCCACATTCAATTCTTTCCGTGGCGCAAATTATATTTTAAATGTTTAAGTTAATTGGCTATTCACAGTTACCCCTTATGATATTCTGGATGGCACAAACAGCAATTTGAACACGTATGTACCTTTAAGCCATATACGAACTGCAAAGGGAGCGTTGTGTAAATTTCAAAGGTTTTCAACATTGGATAAAAACTAAGAAATCGGTTGAGCACGCTGTAAAAAACCAATATTTTATTTAAAGGCGGAGGATAGCACAACAGAAATAATATCAATAATATCATTTGATCAGTCCAGAAATCGTCAAAGCATGAGGATCCCAAGATCCACTTCGAATTTCAGACAAACTCGTAGAGAAATAGTACATACACAGATGATACAGAATAAAATCAAGTGAAGTCAAACGAAATGAACTTAGGCCTCTCCTTATAGTCTAACAACACTAACAACACTTAAATTATGTATAAAAAAATAGTATAAAGATACCAAGGTCTCAAAGTCTCTGTCCGAAAAACAAATATTTTAATATGAAAATTTTCTGTTGAAAAACGTGCCGCTCAGCGAAGCCAAATTAAACCAAATCGACGCACTGCCCACAAGTCGACTACCGATGAATGAACAACTAATAGTTTCGACGTTTAAAATAAAGTCAATATTGCATAAATTACTTTTCTAAATATTTTACTCGACAGAGGAAGCAGCAGCAGGTCACTCGAGCGAGTGCAACGATTTCTGTTAAAATTAATATTGGCGGCAACGAACTACGATCGAAGACGATGCGACGATGCGACGATGTCGACGATAGACGATAGACGATAGATAAACGACGACAACGTGAACGAGTGACGCTAATGGCAACGACAAACAAATACCAAAGCGTTACATGATCGTTGGGGGCAACCGAGTGGACATAATAGGGCGCAAAAAAAGCTACCAATCGACAACGTCTAAACATCAAATCGACACTAACAACACCTGAGGCAAAAGCCAAGAGCCAACAAATTGATCAATTCATAAATAATGAATTAACTATGAAGCGATTAGCAGAAGAAAGTGGTGCGTGTGCTGGTGTTCATCTTGAACACTGAGCGCGTTCCGAGTACGAGCGAGTGTTGGAGTGAAGCGGTCGGCCGAGACGAGTCGATCTATGCGCCGTTCACGCCTCAATTGCGCATGCGCAAACTGTCTGCTTTAATCGACTTTGATAAGATGCGAAAAACGTGCCACGCTACTTCATTGTGAAAAGCGCGTGTTTGCGGGTGTTCGAATGCAGTACATGGTAAATATAGAGTACAGTACTTCAAAATGGGGTGTGATATTTGACTATTGAAACTATTGAATGGCTATTTATTTTTTGAGCTTTCTATGAGAAAGTAAGTTCTAGCTGGTTAGTGATACTAGGGCAGACTGATTAATGGAGCGTTGGAGTAATGGAGTTTTTAGTTAATCGCGATCGAGTTAAATAAGCCAATTATCTTAATTGAATGTGTGAATTAAAGCATATATGTATGTATGATTATAATAATGGAAAAGGAACTTGGCACGTGTACTACTGAAAATGACAAAGTGTACATTGCCGGAATAATACGATTATTGTTCCTATTGAAAGCATTGGCCATTTCCTGTAAATATTGCAGTGAGCAGTCAATGGTGACAGATGCTTACATAACCATGAGTCGAATGTTCTGAAGGTTATCGAAAAATAATACAAAACCACATATGTTGATGATTTTGACAACCATTTATGAAATTACAACTGGCCTTTTTTATAGCCTTTATTTGATCTTATGTCATCTGATCAACTGTTAACCAGCGTACTCATCTGAGATGCAGATTGGCAGATCTAGGTGGTTGGTCCTACAACCTAATGATTGGTCTGTTGCTTGCTGTGCTTCACGATTTCCTCTTTGATTGTTGGATGTAGAAAATTAATGAGTTAGATTTGTGATTAAATGCCTTTCATTTGAATCAGCTTACAATTTTCAAGGCTTAAATTTTCAGTGTTCTAATATGAAATAGTCATCGATATGGTTAAACTATGAAATTTCATTCATAATTTTGTGAGGCAAATCCGATGTAGTCTATTTTTAAGAAGAATTTCGAGACTCAACTTTAAATACCTACAACAAGCAATTCCTCTCAGTGCACATGACGTTGTGTGTGTTCTATACGAGAGTGCAGAAGAACAATAACAACAACAAACATACTTTCTTGAGTCATTTGCCGCAAGTGCAGATTTTTGCACTTTGTGGAGGCGAACATGAACACATCACGATCGCACGACGGTCAAAGTCAGACAACGTCGCAAACCGATCCCGCGATCCAACTGAAATTGTTCATTTAGACCGAGCGGTTATTCGATCGATCGATCGATTTAAGCACATTCGCTCATTTGTGCTGATGCTGGTGTCCATTATCATTCGACAAACGTCAAGCCATGGCAAGCAACGCGACACAGCCACACATTGCAACGTGAGACAAGACAAGGCAACATAAATATTCAAATAAGAAATCAAGTGGCCGTTGCACAATGTCAACACTGGCAGCGTCAGCGTCAGCGACAACGACACCATCGCCATTGCCATCACCAACTTCAACTTTATTGTTCCTCTCGTTGTTGTTGTTGTTGTTGTTGTTGTTCTTGTTGTTGGTTAAGTTGTCGCCACTGCCACCAATTGAGAAATGTCGCCACAGACGCGGCCCTCGTCGCCCTCGCCAGGCCAATTGCCCAGACTGACACTCATTTGCGCGGCAGTCGCTTCGCGTCGGACACTGTCAACTGACGTTTGTCAAAATGCTTGCTTGCTTGCAACACAAAGGGGACGCAGCTGTTAGTTGTTGGTTGGTTTGTCGCGCACTCGCTCAGTTGCTGTCGATTGCGCCAAAGTGATTGCTGCTCTTCATGGGTGGCGCGCGCATTCCGAACACGGCCAGTGTCAGTGGACTAATACAATTCTCTCTGATTCCTCTGCACTTGTTGCATACTGCGAGTATTGTTTGTTGTTATTGTTGTTCTTATTGTTTTGTTTATATTGTTTGTTGTTGTGCACATTGTTGCATTTGTCAACACTGAACTCTTGATTTTCCGCAAACATGCCGCATTCTCATCATACTCGCTCTCGCTCTCACACACTCGCACTCTGACTCTGACTCACACTCGCAATTCTCTTTTGTTGCTCACTCGCTCAACTCAACTACTGACCGATCGCGTCGTGATGCCCACTTTGCTCGTTAGTCAGTCATTCCGTCCTCAACCGGATAAGGCGTTCACATATTTTGCTTATTGGAATTTCTTTCGCCTTGTGCTCTTCTAGAAATTAGAAAAACGCCCATGACATTTTCTTCTACCGCAGTCTACTCTACTACGCCATCCTACTTAAGTTCACTTCATTCCACTCCCTGCTACTTTACGACACTCGATTTGAGTTGCCGCCACTCGATCGCTCGTGCCACAAAACGATCTTGACAGGTGCCCCGATTGGCGCCTAATTTGGTGCAAATTTAAATGTTTTGAATTTTGTTAGTTTGGGATTTTCGGCATTCAAATGTGTTTAGAAAGTAGAGCCAATGTGCGTGGGTGGGTGGCTATCGGTTTGGAATTTGTGTTCAAATTGTGGAATAACAGACTGGGAACTGGTTTCATGGAATGAAAAGCTGAAAATAAGTTGTTATTTACGATTTGCAAGCAGTTTTTATTATAAAATGGAAAGCTTCGGGTTTCCTTGGGTTTCTCCGATCGTTGATTTAGTAAGAAAATGCCAGAATATATAGTATATGTACATATGGTTCAGTTTAAGAAGCGGTCGATAACGATACGTTGTGTATGCCTATTCCGTCTAACTTAGACTTGAATTGCAGCCTACTGCTACTAAGTACTCACCCACTCTGCTCTTCTTAGACGTAAACACAACTTCTGCAAAAGTCGTGATGACATGAAGTCATGATGATTTAAGTCTTCTGTGGAAAAATGCACAATTCATTGTTTCATCGTACAAAGTTATGGAGTCACTAATTTTTTCATTTGCTCCAGAATATCGCTTTGTTATTTTAATTGTATGATCTCTTCAGTTAAGAAACTTTTATCAATTTTTCGAAATTGGTCAAATCTAATTAATAAAGCGAACCCTTTTTGAAATTGTGCATACAAATCGGGAACATTTTGAATAATTTCAGAGAATCCAGCAGTTTTTGGTGATTGTCGCTTCAATTATATCCCAAGAGGATTTGATGAAGTACAAAGCTTCAAGAACATTAATAGATTTGTTGTTACAAATTGTTTTCATATTGAGCGTCTATAATAAACCATAAAATGTTGGTTCAAGAGGTGGGCAAAGTGCAGTTGAATTTGAAGGCAAAAACAATGCTTAAATTTATTAAGTTTAATTGCTTAGGATGAGATGCTGCATTATCCAAGAATAAGAAATCACATTTTCCTATTCAACTGCTGTATGCATTCAGTGATGATTTCTCGAGTCATCCATGCTTTTTTTTTAGATTTCCAATTCACTGGTAGTTCTTTTAATAGGAAGCTGTTGAATGCTCTAGGGACAAAATTCCGTTTGTAACAGATTTGTAAATATTTACCGGCTTGTGGCAGCTTTGCCTTAAACTGCTCGACATTTAACTAATTTACATCTGAGGGTTCAACGGCTATGTACTATAAAGCAATATTATGCAATAAAATAATAAATAAAATGAGTTACACCTGTCCCTTGCCTTTGCCTTTGTAATCGCGCCAGAAATTGGAATATTAGCCTTAGTGAATCAATCAAATGCCATTTTGTGTATGACAGAGTCACCTTCTCTAACAAAACTTCTCTATTGATGAACATTCACTAATTCTTGCCTGTGCTTTTTGTTGATTCTGAGAGCTGAGAGCTATTTTGGTTACAATTTTATGAAATTATTTTCGCGCGAAAAAATTAATGAATAGCTTGTGTCGACGAAATTTGTTCGGCTATGGGAGCTGTCCGACAATGGCGGCTGCCCGCGATGGGGACACTGTATTTGATGGAAAAAATTCCTTGACGTCATGACTTCACATGAAATCACGAACTAACTCATTTTTTAAAATCTAATTTTTTCACGACATTCGCATAAATAAAAAGCTTCCTATAACAAAATGTAAAACTCAAGAACTTTTTACTCGATTTTAGACTCAACACTTCACTTAACAATGAAATATTTATGCATTTGTCCTCGATTTCTTAATTTTTACATCAAACTAAAAGCGCATTTAAAGCGAAGTGCATAAATTAAATGTAAAAGAAGAAACCAACCAATATGGAATAGATGCTTTGGTAGTTAGGTACATACAAAGTGACAGAAAATTATGCATGACGATTCCTATCAGAGTGATTCTCATAAAGAAACCTAATAAAAACACCTAAGCAAAGAGTCTGACTTGTGGAAAATGAGTTTATAATTTCAGTGGCTGCATTTATTTGTACACCAAAATGAGAGAGCCATAGAGGTCAGGTCGTCTTCAACTGGTTCTGGTTCGAATTAAGTTGACATTGATCAAAATGCTGATAGAATAAATTCCAATTAAGTTATCTGTGGTGTAGCACTGGTGAGTGAGATTTTTATTAGACGTAGAACGTGTCTTACCGTAGTCCAGTCTCATTCAAGAATGCAACGGTATAAAACTGAGAGATTGTTGATAAAGCTTTGGAAAAATTGCCTTAGTGCATATTTGTATATGACTTGAAAGGTAATAATTATAAGGCATGGGTTTGAAATTGTGGCTCGCGTTGGTCAGTGGGAAAATATTTGGGTTAACGCCAGTTGAAGTTCTTTTTAGTTTTTATTGAAAATGTCTCCATTTCAGAGAGGCTAGGCTCATTAACAATGGCTGAAATGTTGAAATGCCAGATAACTGCATTCAAATTATAGCATATCAACTGATAGAGTTGACAACCGTTTGCAATAAAGTGCCTAATTATATTATTGATATTCGGTTATTATGCATAATGAAATTATTAAAAATGCATAACCGTAAAACGTTGGACTTGAATGATCATTAATGCCCTTGTGGGACGCGGACAGCACTAAACGGAGTGCACTAAAGCCTGACAGCCCGAGGGTTTAAAGCATCTTTATTGCTATTCGAGACCCACATACTTTTTTTGGCGATCTTCAATCAACTGTATAGAAATTTTACTCACTTTCAGCGATCGCCCAGGTAGCAATCATTAGTTATATCAGTTATGTCCATCCAGAGTCGACGTCGTTGTCTTCATCGAGTGGTTGCATAATTATGCATTCCATTGGGCTGCCGACAATTAAGATGCGCCTGGGAGTGGACACGATCACATATTTCATTTTATTTATTAGTCGCGGTATTATTTTATAAGTGAACTCCTTTAAAGCAGCTATGCATATTTATACCCGTACTCATGACTTACTATAGTCTCTGACATATGGTCGAGTTCGTTCAGTTTTTGACATGGCAGTGAATGATTTATTGAGCACGCGTTCTTGATTTAAGCGCTGTTTCAACATGGCTTAGGGAAAGGGTATATATAAGATAAAGGGTGAGGTTAAGGAGTCAATATAAATAAATAACGAGTTATGTTGGTCAGTGGTGTAAATTTTTAGTTTAGTGAGAGTTAGAACTTAAAAAGAACTTAAAGATACGAAAAATGAATTAAGTCTGTTGAACGGAGCACATTTCTCTTGCGAAAATCAGGTTTTCTGTAGGAGGGACTATGCCGAAGCTATAGGAGCCCTAACCACTGTTATTTGGCACGGCAAGTTTTTTTTGATAGTTATAGTTTCAATGACTTCTATTTACGTCTAAGTAATAATTAAACATACAAGTTTGTACTTCTTGGAAATGTTATTTAATTACCTTTAATTTGAAGTCAAAACATGCACACATTTCATTCACATTTCTCGTAATATTCTTTACAACAAAAAAACATCTCATTTAATAATCCATGATAAAGGCACAAACAATTTTCCTGAAGCTTTTAAAGCATTTCATAAACGATACAGTGAAGCTGGGGTAGTGATATATTTGGGGTTTATTTGATTGAACATTAAAAAAAAAACAAGCCACAAACAAAAAGGTTGTTCGAATAAGAATTTTAATTCCTATGGTTGGATCTGCGTATGGTAAAAATAAGTCTGCGAGCATATTTGGTAATTCACTTGGTATGCGATGTCTGTTTTAATGTGTTACAAACTACATGACAAAATCGAATGTGTAGAGTATAAGAACTAAAATTTATAAAATTTAATTCGAAAAATATTTCAATACTAAGCTAGACTGATTTGGTAATATGTTAGTATTCCTATTTGTAACTAGCGTAGCCCGCCAGACATTGTTCTGTCCTATTCGGTATTAGCAAAGAAAGTAAAAATTAAAAAAAAAAAAGTATAAAAATCAAATATTTCATTGGCGTATCAGCAAGAAATTTGCTTTATTGAAGCTATGTAATTTGCTGCATGGGTCAATTCTCTGCAATGAAGCAACTTGTGATATACGAAATGTTTATTTTAGTTATAAGGCGCAAGAAAAAATAAAGCGGCTTGTGAGTTAAACTTTTTTTATTATTTCTATTTGACAGACTTTAGATTTCGAATTTGACATACTTTTCAACGGCAAACTGAAGAAGCAATATTGACTCCCTCCAATAATATAATTTATTTATTTATTTTTTTCCGACTTTCGCGGTATACTAACGCATTTCTAGAGTTTCCCTGAAAATTTCATCTAAATCGATCCAGCGGCCTCGGCGTCTATAGCGTCTTGACAGACAAACAGACAGATAAATGCCCAATTTTATATATATCGATAGCAGATAATAATATTCACCGAATTGGATTAGCATTATACATATATGTGTATCAACACCACCTAGAGATAAAAAAACCGCGCATACTTTTTTTTATAACCCAATAAACAAGTTTTCTGATGAATGAGCAATGTGCGAAGCATGGTTCTTCCAAATACGAGTATAGTCCACACACTTACGAGGATTATTTTCTCATACTTTAATATTACCCAATTTTTAAAATTACTCACTATACTAATATTACTAACATTTATTATTCTAACTATATAGAGAGACCAGCACTCACCACATAAAATAGCCACATTTTGTTGCGGTTAATGACTTTGCAACTGGATGTGGCATGCTGCTATCGTTGGTGTGGCAACAACAGCCACTGAACACACAAACAAAAAAGATATTTAGTAGCGATAAGCGATTTTCTCTAAAGTATTTAAGAGAAATATTACAACATATTAAATATGAAATAAGTAACGTGGCAAAGAAGAAAATAAGCAAAGCAGCGGGCCGAGCCAGCGTTTCAAAGGCATGCAGCGCGATTGTATCTGCGTGCAACAACATGAAGATCGGTAGATCTTCAGCGATCGATAACTGATAAGATGCGTCGTAAGATACGACGAAGGGCCGGCCGGCTACAGACCGCAGACCGAGCATGCTACTTCGATTTCAGGTGGGAATGAATTTCGTATGCAGCGAACATCGAAGAATCAATTTTGCTGCGTTGTTGTTAATTAAAGTAAAGCTGGACGAAATATCCTTTTTTTTTGTTGTTGTTGTCGGGATGACCGCTCTTTGGCGGCTGTTTGAAAACTTAATTTTGAATAGGAAGGAAGGCGCAGCTGTGTATGCGCAACAATGACTCAACGCCGCTCAGTTACTCAGTTGATTAAAAACATTTTTGGCTGTGCCGCGCTCTGTGGCATATAAACAGATAAGGCGACTCAATTAGTTTGGCGCGCACCTGTGTGTGGCCCAGTTTAATGGTGGAAACGGGCAGCGGAGTCACTCTACAAAACTTATCGAAATAAAATAAATTCCTAAGCAAATTTCTTCGCAGCACTCAGTTTAGGAATGCGCCCGCAAATAAATCAAAATAGTTGTATTTCACTTGAGTTCCAGTGTGGTCCTTGAATATGTCAAAGCAAGGCGGCGCAACAAAATCGAATCCAACTCAAACAAGTCGAACACACAATTAACAATTAACAACAAACAACAATAAAGGCGAAGTCCTTTCATTGCTTATTGTTAAGGACATTCAAGCGCATTCATTAATCACGAATATGGTCGTAAATTCGAGAAAAATTGATTTAATTTTTTATTTATTTAGTTTTGTGTGTGTTTGTTTGTTTGTTTTTTTTTACCAATAAAGTACTTCAGCTAAAGTTTGTTATGGAACTCATAAATCATAATTTTTGTATTATAGTTGGTGTGTTCTTTAGCTGAAAACAACTAAAAACGGTTTTGATTAGTTTCTTTCTTGACTTATTAATGTGAAAATAATTTCATTGCTTTGGCCTTCTTTTGTGGTCTGACAATATTACTAAAAATTAATAATGGTTTTTTGGCCATAAATTAAATTAACTGATGGTAAATATTTTAAAGATTTATAGACGTATTCGATCATGGAATACGGTAAAGTGTGGTTTCGACCAAATATTTTATTTATTATTGAAGTTTTGACGCAGAATTCCATAAGTCGTTTACGAAAGACCATCCATTATTTAGAACTTCTGAAAACTGTAGAGTAGAAAGAGACTTACTATCACTATTATATTTCATCTGTATACGATGTCTGTACCAAAAGTATCCGATCTACCTCGATTTCTAGGCGCTTGACTTATTCTTCGTCATTCTGTTGGTGGTATCCTTTAAAGTAGTCGCCATTTGATTGAACAACACGCTCATATCGATGCTTTCACTTCCTAATGCAGTCTTGCAAGCCAGTTATTAGAATCGTCTTTAGCGCATTCGTCGCATTGGTTTCAACAGTCTTCTTGTCGTCGTCGAATCGGTGTCCTTTAAGCGGCACTTTCAATCGAGGAAATAGCCAAAAGTCGCAAGGAGCTATGTCGGGACAGTATGGCAGCTGGCGAAGTTGTTTTTTTATAAATACTGCTGCACAGGGTTTGATGCATGCGCTGAAGCATTGTCGTGGTGAAGGAGCCGTGTCCGTATATGAAAATTGTTCTCTCAAATGTTTGAAGCCTCATCACGTGAGGACGGCTCAACTTATTTGGCTAATTTTCTTTTGTTGTGTTCCTTAATTTGTTGGCAAGGCTTATATGCAAAGAAATTTTGTGTAAACGATTCGGAAGATGTTTTTTTTCAATTTAATTTTGGTGCAAAATATTAATTGCGCAAGAAGAAGTTTAGCACTAAAACGTTT
Source organism: Cacoxenus indagator (assembly GCA_035041755.1). Taxonomy (NCBI): domain Eukaryota; kingdom Metazoa; phylum Arthropoda; class Insecta; order Diptera; family Drosophilidae; genus Cacoxenus; species Cacoxenus indagator. The sequence goes on from JAWNKX010000665.1 coordinate 2,850,366, forward strand.
TGCCTGGCTTGTACTTTTATGTGCTGTGCTTCTTCGTCATTACTTTGTTTGTGTTTGTGAGCGGTTATTTGCGAAGACAGTGTTCAGTTATGAATACAGCTTTAGCGAAGTCGGGGCGGGCCGCTAATAAAAAATAAAAAAAAAACTAATTGGAAATGGTGCTCACAAGATCGAAGTATTACCAAATCAGTCAGCAATAACCGCAAACCAAATAGTCATGTGTGCAGCAAACCCTGGCCATGGCCTGGTGGGTTGCCACCATATAAACTAGTATCTATTTTTGGCAAAACATTTTATTTATTTATTTATTTATTTTTGATGTTCGACATGAATTTGGACTGGTTGGCCATTAGGTGCGCGTATACAATACAATTTAAATCAAAAACCGCAAATATATTCATGGGTCTCAGTGGTGCACTGAAGTATAATAAAAAGTATACTCTTTATACCCTAAACATTAATTCAATAAATATTCTAACATCTTTGTGTGCACAAACGTTAGAGCATAGGCCGACCTTCTTTCTGGGGCTGCGGCATAGCTGGGTGCACGCAACTACATTGCATTTTACTCAAATGAGAACTTTTCTACTTTCACTGCAATGAAAATGAAAAATGATTGCAGAAAATGGCATGAAAGTGAAAATAATTGCACATACTCGTATTTGTGTGGCAATGAAAGCCGAAGAAAGTGTGCTAGAACCACCCTCAACGTACGAGTGTGCCTCGAACAATGCCAGGAACTAAGATTTACGATCGACCAGGGCCGCATATTTCTCGCCTATTAATGCTGGCCGGTCGACTGCCACTGCAGCAGCAAGGCTACAGCAAGGCGTCTAAATACAGCTTTAAATCAATTTAAAATAATTTTCGTGGGCGTTCGTGTCCCGTGGCATTGGACTCGTTGCCTGTAATGAGGCAGCATATGCCGTAGGATGTGCCACAAAATTGCGACAACATTTTTTTCCTATAATTTATGTTTTTTGCACAAAGGCGTACGGAATTTTGTAAAGGACCTTTTCTCGTTTGTCTCGTCTGTCGCTGGGCACGCTCGCATTCAGGTGGGTGTTGCCGTTGCGTGCGTGCGTGTGCCTGTCACACTGACTGACCGTCAGGCAGTCTAACTGTTTTTCTTGTTTCGCTGCATTTGCTGTCCTTTCGTTGGTGCTCGTTCTCAACAAATATTCCGTTTCGTTACGCTTGATTTGTCCTTTCACTACTTTCACCTTTTCTGTTCGCTTGCTCGTATTTTGCTCGCATTTTGTTGCAATTTTCTGCTTTAATTGGACATTACGGTCGCTGGTCCTTTTATCCGTGTTGTTCATTATGCTGGAATTTATTGTTGGATCCTTAGTCGTTTTCATTAATTTAGTCACCATTGTTTGGGTGCAATGTGTTCTGCGCCCGCGATTAGTTGCGGCTCATACTTTTGTCATTTTAATATGAATTTAGGCCGCAGCTGCTCTTCGGTTAGCATGAATGAAAGTCATAGAAGCCAGGGGGCGTACTGGCGGTGGGTGTGGTAATGGCGTTATTAACCTTGGCTTATTGCCAGTTGCAAATTTTGTCGCTCAGCAGCTTGGCGTTTTATTGAGCTCAGTTGTGGACACAACACTGTGGATGTGGCGACAATAGTTTCGTCGCAGCAGATGTTATTTGCTTTTATATTTGAACGAGCACTTTCTAAGGCAGTTAAACAAAGTTATATGACTCAAACTCTCTTTCTATAAATCGAGTGCCTATTTCTTTATTAGAGGGTCTACACTTTTTGAAGTTGAAGTAGTACATAATTGAAGCGTGTCAAAATATACCGTCTTTAGTGATAGTTGAATTGAAAAAAGAGGCTTAAAACGATTTTCAAACAAACTAGGTAGTGGGGCTAAATCATTAACCAGTTTAACTTGCTTAAATTGCACATATGAAAAAAAGATATCCTAGATGAGAACGTGCATAACAATTTAACATTGACTTTTTCAAAGTCTGTAATTAGTTCTTCGACAGAATACATATATCAAAATTTCGTAGTCATTGCAGACACTTCGTCACATGCTTCAAAGGCTTTGGTAGATAAACCGCGGGAAACAGCTAAGCACATCTTAGGAGGTTGCTACTAAAACAGCACGCCATTGTTACTTGGGCAGACGGACATGTTCAGTTGTATAGTAGTTTCAAAATTCCAGACGTGGTAGAAAAATCCTGACACATACGTGCTTGCAAGTATTTTCCAAAAAACAATTGGAGGCCAATTCATCCAAATTATGACTATCGAAAATCCTTTTCATTGCCACCGTCACGGAGCATGCTGCCAAAAACACCCGTTGATGTTTAGCAATATGGCAACTGTGTGACATTAAATATAAGCATCCATAATAGAGATTCTGAATGTCATAGAAATGAAAAATGAATGAACAAAACAACTTCAGCTGAATTATGACACTTATGAATACTCAAACAGAAAAAGAAAGAAAAAATGAAATGTGTAGTTTTGGGGGGCATGTGCGACACATGCCAACAACAGGAGACAAACGAACAAACTGAAAGTACGTGCGTTTCTGGAACTTTTGAACAACGAAGGAAAATCGTCACAAAGTATTATTGACTAAATATTGAATAAAATGATGATTGCTGTGAGGCCTAGGCAAAACGATGTGTGCGGTGCGTGCGCCTGTCTCATATACAAAATGAGTTACTCTCGTTTGGATTCATGAGTCACTCAATCACACATTCATTCATTCACTCTGCAGCATTTCAAACAGTCACTTAGTCGTTAGCCGTTGGCAAGCCATTCCATTTGTACAATTCAACCACTTGTCGCGTGACTTTCAGCTACGCTCAATGTTGACATGGTCACGTGCAGTTGACAGCGCTGAAACTGTCATTAGAGCGAACTTAATTGCTGGCAGTTGTCGTATTGAAAAATTGCTTGCGAGTTCTACGAGTATGTTAGGCGTTAGGAAAGAAGGCATGCTGACAACAACAACATGACGCATGACACATGCCAATCAGCAAATATACATTTTCTCAATGAAATGACTTTAACGAAAGTCAATTGTCGAAACGTGCAAACGAAGTTTGCTTCTGCCCAAAAGCCTTTATAGCATTTTTCTTCTCAATTGCCAGAAACCTGCGTTTTTTCTTCAAGTGGCCACCATGCATTCATGCACTCATTTATTCATTCACTCAGCCAATCATTGATTCAGTCGTTCTCTAGCCCATTTGCTCGCACAGAGCACAGACACGATAACACTGATCGCTTTGGCGTCCGTTAGTGTTGTTAGTCGCCACATTGCATTATTTCTCCCATGTCGATTGTCAGGTAAGTATTAGACTTCAAAGGCGCATCTTCGTCGTAATGACGCTTGTCTTGACAAATCGACTTTCCTTTCAATATAGATTTATATGTAAATTTGCCCTTTTTAAATGCATTTTCACCGAATGTTTGATGCTGGTTCCGCTTGATGATTCATCGACCTTTAGCTCTGTTCATCAACATTAGTGGATATTTTTATTTCGTTTTGTTTCATTTTAAGAAAAAATTTCAACTTTAGTTATTTTTACGCATTTCATTTGCTAGTCGTCATATGGACTTTCTTGAGGACCAGAAACGTTTTTTTTTTGCGGGGATCAAGATTAATATTTCAATAAAACGTTAATGTATTGTAAATAGTGTCAATTACTAGAATGCCAAAAGTATAAAATATATAAGTCTTTTCGTCAACTTATTATAACATTATTATGCGTTTTAAAAGTGACTCGAAAGTTATAAAACTCTAAGCTATTTTGTAGAATCGCTTGATCGCTTGCACAGCAAAAACTAAAAGTAGCAAGGTGTTCAAGACTCGCTGTACGCACAAATTAATATTTCATAGATGAGTTTAGTCAGAGAAATATTTTTGTACGTATTGCATTTCAATAGGTACACTGATGTATTGATAATGCCATTTAGCAGAAATAATAAATTCTTCTGACTCACTATTTATATTCGCTTGTGTTTTCAAGGAAGAACACAAAATGCTTAAAGCTAATGAATTTCAAAAATAGTTCAAGTTAAATCGTCATGAAATTTATTGCTGTTGCAGTTATGGGGTAATGGAAAATAGTGTTGTTCAAGTTACTCGTTAGTTAAAGTTATAGGTTGTAGTTTTATCGGCACTTTGGGAGACTAACTTTCTATATCCTAGATATCCAATTCCTCATTATGCAGGAGTGAGTGATCAAGGCGTTCAAACCTATCATAATAGCTTTAGTCTAGGTAAGTCTGATATAAAAATGTCTCCCTCAAATGTTTAAAGCCTCGTCACGTGAGCACGGCTTAACTTATTCGGCAAATTTTTGTTGTTGTATTCCTTATTGTGAGAGCAATGTTTGTATGCAAAAAATCTTGAGAAAATGCTTTGGATCAGTTTTTTTTTGTGGTTTTAATTCTTGTCCAAAATAATAATTTTGCAAGAAGAAGCATTCTTCTTCTTCTTAGTTTCTTTGTTTTTGTAAGTTGTTTGTAAAAAGAGTGTGAGCGGATATTTGCAAAGATATTTGAATGAATATGAATACCGCACTAATGAAGTTGGGGTTAGCCGCCAGTATTCATATGATTTCAAAGAAAAATTTCCTTTAAACACTTACGATTCTCATTAAAGGAGTGTACATAAATACATGGTCATAAATACATAAGTACTTGGCCATAACTAGTACATCTATTTACAAAATAGTTTACCAAGTGTCGCTTAATAGTTCCTGATGAGTCTATAAAGTCTTGGGTCTTGAACACAAAAGGTTTTAAAAAATACTTATTTGCACATTTTTTACAAAGAGTTATTTAAATGCAATTTAAAATTAATTTTGTTTTGTGATTCTGTAGTTCGATTTTGATGACATAAATGCTATATGATATGTTAATCAAAATACAGCTTTTTATCTTTCAGTAACTCGGTTTTGAATGCATAAGGCATTGAATGTAAAAGGCACTCACTACGTGATGCGTGCACAGATAGATAATATAAGTGAAAAATGCATAAGAAAATAATTTTAAATATTAAAAGAAATTGTCTTTGGCCTTTCCCCCCTTCGGACATTTTCATGACCTTTGGCGAAAATGTGCATTTAATGATTTGCTTTTTTCGCACCGGAAATATACGAAAACGCATTGCAGACATGTCTGCTACATAAATAAGACTTGATTAAAACTTTATGACTGAAAAGCGTTCACCTGGCGGAAAAACATTTTTTAACTGAATAAAAAGGTTAGTGTGAGTGGGTACGACATGCGGCACTAGAATGGGATACACATTAGAAAGCAAAAGTTGAACGTTGCAAAACTCAAGTCGTCTACCCCAAGACAGCAGTGCGAAAAGAACGAACACAACCAAGGATGTGACTCCTTTACCAAAGTTGCCTGAAATTTCATTCGTTGTCGTTGTTATCGTTGTTGTCGTTGTTGTGCTTCATTAAATGAACTAAAAGTGTTTCGGAATTTTCCTTTCCATTTCAAACAAAGGTTGCTGTTAAAATGTATTCGCGTTTATGCAACTTCAACGCCATTTTCACATTGGCCTTGGTCTGAACTCGCGTTCGAAAGGAAAGGGAAATTGCAATTCAAGCCGCTTTATTTACGACTTTTTTATTCCGGCTCACTGGCAATGCCCTGAAACTCAGCTGTGCAGGAAAATTTATTACAAGAGGATTTCCGTAAGGATTTCAAGTGAAAATGGAAAGTTCATTTTACGTTCTTTTTGCCCTAACTTTGTAGTGCGAACAGCAGCAGCAGCAGTAGGGAAAATTAAAATCATTACGTGCGAAAATCTAACTTCATCTGCTGGAGTAGGGGCACAGAGCATATTCGGGGTGCATAAATTTTGTTCAAGTCGCCACAGGACATTTAGCTTTCAAGTTGGCATTTTAAAGCAATTTTCTTTCATTTTGTCATGTGAAATTGAATTTGCCAAGGCGCATCTACACACACAGTACATTCCGTTGGGCACTCAACCCAAAGTGCGCATATGTAGCGGGTTCCCATCAAATTCAAACCACAACTCTAAAAGCCTGGGTACGACACATTGAGAGTGCTTAATTTTATTAGCATTTTTTATGTTGAGTCTTTATTGTTATTTGTTTAGAATTGACTATATCAGAGATGCTGCTGGCCCTTGAATTCCTTATCTTGGTGACACATATGTGTGTGATGGTTGTGGAATCTATTAAATGAAACGTTGATTTCACTCCCATTACAATGATATGATATTTGATACAAAGAGCAGAGGCGCCTGGGTGCTTTTTTTTGTTATATTAGTTGTGGCATCAGATACATTTAGATTGATTGTGCTTAACTTTGGTGTATCGTGATGGATTTTGGTAAGTGTAGAATTATTTGTTTGAGAAATAATTCCGAGACAAAAAATATTCATTTGTTTGTTAGTTATGTATCTCTGTCCGCTATAGACGCCGTAACGACTAGATCGATTTTTATCAAATTTTCAGGGCTACTCTAGAATAGCCTGTGGAGTAAACCTGTGAAGTCTGGTGCGTTAGTATACCGCGAAAGTCGGGAAAAGAATAAATATATAAATAAATTAGATTATTTGTATAAAATCAAGCAGTGTGCCGTGAAAAAGTATGTCAAACTTGAAATCGAAAGTCTGTCAAAGAAAAATAAAATAGTTAAGACACAAACCGCTTTATTTAAAATAAAATAAAATTCCTATTCATCACTCAATCTACTTAATTCGACTTAAAACAAAACCAACAATCAAAGAAATTCAAGTTTTATATTATCCTATTATGTAAAGTCTGTGTGCTACATTAAAGAAACAGACTTTGATGACTTATTTACTCAAGCGCACGCCTACTACCACTTATATCACCACCATCAGCCTCATAATTTATCAAAAACTTTCACGCTCTGTTAAGCAGGCAATACGAAAAGGTCGCAGTCATTATCATCCTTGCCGTCAAATGGCGACAACTGCGGGCACTTTCAACCTAATTGTATGAATCGGCGTTGCTCATTCTTGTCATAAATAATACAATGATAACTAGCCTAAAGAAGCAAATAAAAGAGCGAAGCGGTAGCTGCGTTTATGTAAGACGACACTAACAACGACAAATTTGCTGAAAATGCCATCGAAAATAGATAAAGAAAGAAAAATGTTCAATAAAAGAGGCAACGAGCAAACTTTTCAATTGAAATGCATAGCAGCACAGAAGGCCGCCGCTGCACATGCCAACATTGAGCTAAATGCGGGCAATCAAAGTTTGAAACTGAAACCCAATCAAAATTCGAAATTCGCATTCACAGCGAACAGCGAAAAAGGATAAATCGGCATTTTTGCTCGGTCATTTGGTTGTCGGAGCGGGAGGTAGGCGTGAGTCGCAGTTGTTTGGCAAAGTTGAAGCGATAAAAAGGCTTACGTTGAGTGAGGCGCACAGCTGCTTCGTCTGGCAAACAATTTTTTCGTTGTGTGCTTTTAGGCGCTTTAACTCACTAGTAAATTGCCACATTGCCAGTACTTACGCCAACTGATGTCGGTCGTTGTTTGTTGTTGTGTCTGTCTGTCTGTCTGTCTGTCTGTCTGTCTGTCTATGTGCGTCGTCTATGTATGTCTAAATATATTTCAACCTTTTTGCTCCGCTTAGAAACAAACCAGCCGTCTGAGTCTTCCTATATTATGCGACCTCGACAGGCGCCACGTCGGCGTAACTCACGCCTCGTCAAAAATGTTATTTCCACGGAAACTAGTTACAATAACAGCAACAACAACAGCAACAGCCAAACCTTCTTTTTGTGAATGAAAATTACAATGGTGGCAAAGCTCCTATAACTGTTTCTAGCTTCTGTTATAGTACTCGGTATTGTAGTCCTACTTCGACTACTTTGTTCCGGTCTAAATCGACTTTTTTACTGAGGTTTTTTTTTTTATTTTTACGCTTGGCTTGAGACGAGAATAGGCCTCTTTCTTTTTTTAAGTTTTTTTCTTCTTCTTCAATTTAAGTGCGTACACTGCATTGAATTTAGCCTGGATATACGAGTTTTGGACAGTATCTCAACTTCAATTGTGCTTGTTTTTAGCGTTAATAATTCTCTTGAAGCATTTGCTCATTGAAATATACAAAATTTTCATAAACAATATATTTGGCTATGATGGCTGATTTCACTTATTCAGAATTATTGATTATTATTATTATTATTTTCTTTTTGCACTACTAAACACATGACTGGTTCGGTTATGAGCTCATTTTGTTAGTCTATCAACTAGACATCATTTAATCTGACGTAACTACAAATTCAATTTTGAGAAAGAAATTTATTCAAGCAAACGTTCTAAGGAGACTCATATTGACCAAGAAACGTGAGGAGTGAAAAATAATTTTTTCGAGCGCCACGAAGTCTGCCAAAGTAGGCACTCGCACTGAGACAGCTCAAGTTGTGTTGATGTGGTTGCGAGGCTCCTGAGCAGCAGCATACCAAATACCGCCCAAAGCAGACTGAGTACGAACTTGATGGCGTCATCGCTGTTACGCAATATGCAATCCCAATAAAGCAATAATGGCACTTTTTTCATTTAAAGTAAAAATAGTACGCAGACGACGTCATTCTCAGCGTTGTCATGATCTTTTGTAGAGCAGAGGCAGAAGAAGGAGGTAGCTATAATCCATCACGCATTCCATGCATGTTGATGCCGATGACTAACACATCAAAGGCTAGGCGTTAGTCAAACACCACAGACCATATTAATAATCAAATGGAATTGTTGGAAAGCGCCATTTAGTCGGACTTTATGACTGTTTTCTCTCTCTCTCTCTCTCTCTCTCTCTCTCTCTCTAGGTTGGTCAATGTTGAGTGTTTTTATTGTTGTTAGTTTGTAGTTGGTTTACAATTGATCAAAATGGGCGCGTGTAGCCTATTAATGGGACATGCTGTATCTAACTAATAGCCGCTTTGTTGACAAAGAAACTCATAGATTTAGGTCATTAGAGCAACTTGCTACACGCGAAGCGGAGCTATACATTCAAACATGCTTAAGCAACAACTTTCGTTCGAGTTGAGTAGCTAAGAAAAGGACTTCGCAGCAGTTAAACAAGAATTGAGCTAAAAATAACTCAAAACTCATTTAAGTGCATAGAATGCTTTTAGCATAAGTCAAACAGTTGGCAGTGTTGACGATGACGATGACGATTATGATAATAATGCTGTTGATGACGATGATGAGGCTCATGTAAAACAGGACCTTGAATGGAAAAGCAATTAAGCTGAGATTAATTTACGCGCTTGCAACATTTAAACAGAAAATGTAAGGGGAAAAAAACGAATATATATAGAGTCGTATATGTATATATATATATATATGTAAAGTCAGTCAACATTCGCAGTAGCAGAGCAAAGCTATCACTGCTCACACAAAAGTCACATCGAAGTTGAAAATGAAAAAATATTGAATTGGACTGTGAGTGAGCAAAAGTGCGGTGGCTCAAGTCATGACTTGGTTGCACAGACAGACAGACATACAGACAGGCAAAATTGAATGGGTAAGCATGTCCGCATTGATTGAAAAAGATGCTGCATTATTGGCGCAACAACAACAGTGATAAGGAGGCATAGGCATGGGCACGGCGGCTGTGAAGACGCAACAGAATCAATATTTAAACAGCACGATGAACAAAGGGCACAAAGCGAAGCCGACATGAAGATGAATCTTCATTATCATGCGCTTCGTTCTCAGCTTCATTATTATCTTTATTTTAATTATCATTGTCATCTTCATATATGTTTATATGAACGGGTGTCAGTAGTGCAGCTTGTTGGCCCCATGTCGATGATGAGCAGTTGACTAGCACTACGCATATGAGCTCGAACATCCATATAAACGTTGCTCTGTTTGGTTAAAGTAGTACGAACAAAAAGGAGAGAGCCATGCGAGTTTTCTTTATTTACCCAATCAGTGGTCTCGGCTGTTTTTGTGGCTGAAGTCAATGGAACAGGTTCTGTGATTCAAGTTCAATTAGAGTCGAAGGCGGCGACGAAATTGTTCACGTCAAAATTTGTTCAAAGGAAATATGTGTTTCCTGATCAGGGGTTGCCTTTTTGGGTCAATATTAATGTACGGAATGAAGTATAAAAAGTTAGAAACAAAAATATAAAAAGAAAGTATGAACTTCTATGCAAAGCTAGAATAATGAAACGCATTTCAGCGGACAGTTTTTGTAAAAACAAATTTGTTTCGTGCTTAACTACTCTAGGGAAGAAACGCCACTTGTTTAGTCGCGAACTGCCAGCGAAACCTTCGAGCGAAAGAATTCAATGACAACGTTAACGCGTTCCGGTGCCTGCCTCCGGGAGCTTAAGATCGTGAACTATAATATATCTGTGAGGGTCTTACAAGCCAACACACGGAATGCTCTTAGCGAACCGAAAACTCTCAAATTAAGTAGCGGAAATTGGTTAGTAAACATTATACTAGAGATAAATATTTTTGAATAATAAGTGTTGTACAATTTGCCACGAATCCACCAAGCACCTAATACTAATACAAGGCCATACTGTAACCGGTACGGACTTGCGGTATACAGCTTTGAGTCACTCCAATCAATTCAACCCTTGAAATTCTTTAGGGGGTTCAGCCTAAGCTACTGCAGCGGATTGTAGATGCACAGTGGTATGACCGAAACTCTGTTATCCATCGAGATTTGAAGATCCCAACAATCAAAGTAGAAATCATCAAGCGCGGCAACAAATACCGCATTAGGTTGGTGAACCATGTCAGCCACCTAGCAATCAATCTGCTGGCAAACGCGACCTCTGAAAAGGCTACACCCCCTATGTGATTTTAAACATGATAAAATTCGCTGTGTGGCAGAATTTATATTTCGAATTTATTGCTCTTATATCTCTAACTAAAATAAATACATAATGTTTACAATATTTACATATTTATTAGAACACTAGCTAGACCCGGCAAACGTTGTTTTGCGCCCAAAGAACGTTTGTGCATTGCAGAGCCATAACATCTTAGTCAGCAAGAGTTCCCAATTCTCAAGCTTTACATCGAAGATTTACAAATTCCCTATTTACAGTAAGGCCGCGGTACTGAACTAAGCAAAGGAATCAATAAGCATTAATTCAACACTTTTAAACACTTGACTTAATCACTACAAAGAAATTAGAAATTAAAAAAAATTTAACAATGCCGTTAGACTGTAGTCGAGTTAAAGCGTAACTAAGCAACGATTCTATGAAACTACCAACTAACCAACTAACTAATGCTAAACAGCTATTAGACTCTAATAAGATGCCGGCTAATAAGACAACGAAACACTAACGCCAACCACAGTAAGCCACAATAAAGAGGAGAAAACCAGGCGGAAAATCCAACTTGTATTTAAGAAGGAACAACAACAGTAAGAGTAACAGCAACGAGCCAAGAACAGACCAAGAACAAGATACTCATCTAGTTAGATACAAATTGCATAGATAGTAAAGTGGAAATCCAATTGGAAGGCAACCAAGCAAGCAAGCAAGCAGGCAGGTAGGCAGCAAACTGGCTGACTTTCGGTGGCTGCTGCGGTTGCTGCGTGAAATGGTGAGAAATTTTCATAAATTGCGCCAAAGCGATTAATTTCGCATAGCGGCTGAGCGCCGAAGGCGAAAATGAAGCCTGCCTAGGATGGTCAGGTTGCCAGTTTCGTTGGGCCTGCGTGTGCGCTGCCACCAGTTCGGCTAATCCAGGCACAGATAGACGCTGAAGATATCGAAGGCGGCAGCTTTACGAGATATGATTAGGAATTTAAATGCTTTCTGAATTATTAAATTAGTAAATATGCCGGTGGATGAGAGGTAGACAAGACTAGCAACAACAACATATAACAACCACGATAGCAGACAACAACAACAATAAAAACAACAACGACAGCAGACAACAACAATAAAAGTGTTGCAGGTGCTTGCTGCGAGGCATTCAGGCAGTCAAGCAGGCAGCCAAGAACAATCGCCTTTTTGTTGGTGTTGTTGTTGTTGTTGTTCTTGTTGTTGTTATTGTTGCTGCTTTATAAAGAAACCAGTTAAAAGCCCATTAAAACGCCAAGCGCAGTCGCGCATGCTCAGTGCAACTTGCAACTTGCCACCAAAAGTGGGCACCAAAATCTGCCACATTGCACTTGGTACATTTTGTTCTTGTTCGTGTTGAGCTCGTGTTGTGCGCGTTGTTGTAATTACACGCGATCTCAGCTGTGCAACTCTTGTGGCACACATACACACATACACACATACACACATACACACAAACACTCATTCGGCCTTTGCAATCGAATCTATCAATCTATGAGATAAATCTTATTTTCTAATCGTGTTATCGTTCGATCGTCGAGTGTGGAATGAATGGACGGACGCCGGGACAGACATGCGGCTGCGGCATTTGGCGTTCAAATTGCAAGGCGAAATTTCCTGTTTTCCTCCGTTGTTTCGTTCGACGTCTTCCATATTACCGAGCCGCGTGTGGGCACCAGTTCTTGACGGAGGCACTGTTGTTGCCGCATGATCTCGTTAGGCGATTCGCTTTGGTATGCCACGCTCGTCGTTCGCATGTGGCTTGTGGCAGGCGGTGTCGGTGGCGCTGACGCTGACGCTCACGCTGACGCTGAAGTTTTGCTTTGCTTCGTGTTTTGCTGTTATTTATATGCATCTAGGCTTTGAACTTCGATAGGTCGAAATTGTTGCAATTTCTGCATTTCTAATCGCTTCGACATGAGCTGTGACCTTAATATTCTATCTTATCAGGAATTCATATTCATTGTCGACTTTAGGGTTTGCTAGTTGTGAGTTATAAGCGCGTTCTTAATAGAGCAAGTTTAGCTCTAATAAAATCAATTCATGGAATTAATCAGAGGAAGTACAAGCTAAAATAAGAAGCGTAATTTAAGCTTTTAGTGAAACCTTTTCAAAGGATCTCATCCGCTCTTAGTGGTGCTACTTTTTTTTATGTATAACTCAATCACATACACAAATAACAATAATTTTGTAGACTACTCGTACATATACTTCTTTAAAATCGGTTGGGCTATCTAAAATATATGACAGAGATAGTTTTTCGTGATTGAAATTTGCTTTTTATAACACGCATAGTTGTAAAACCAGCCTCGCTGCTTAACCAAAGATCAGCTAATATTTGTTAATTGATTGATTGGCAAAGATCTGCCATCGCATGGCAAGTCTCCTAATTCGAAACGAAGAGTTAAGTAAAATGGATGCTACCCAATGATACCAAACAAATAATAAAGAGAAATCTTCAATCAGATTAATAATAACAACATCAACTACTGATACTCTACGCAACATGGACTTTTACGTAAACATGATGCTGGGGTTGTTGAAGCTAATGAGCTTGGCTTTTAGGTGGGCCTTTTATCGCTGGCTTTGGCTGGCAATTGTCAAGTCACTCAGTGTTGATTTTTTCCCTAAAAATATTGCTTATATATATATATATATACAAAGTTGTATCTTTGTACAAATTATCTTGGTATCCCCCAGTAGTACGCTTGACTGAGTTAACCGATCGGTTTAAAATTTTGAATATCTGAAATTCTTTCAAGGCTGTCAAGGATTTTGGAAAGGAAATTCCATTCAATTTTTTTGTATGAAATAAATATTTGCTTCAGTTTGCCGTTGAAAAGTATGTCAAATTCGAAATCGAAAGTCTGTCAAGGAAAAATAATTTTAAAAAATTTAACTAAAATCGTTTTCTGGGCTGCTAGATGGCTGAAATTTTGTAGGTCCGCTAGTATCTGAGAGAGAGAGAGAGCGAGAAACCGAAGACGGTGAGAACGAAAACACGCGGCGCCGAGAAACAACACACCACTCGGAGGATCAAGTATTAGATTTGAATGGATGTAAAATGCTATATTTATTTATATGCAATGGAGTTGTCCAAAAAACTAGTTGTTAAATAGTTGATATGTGTTTCTAGCTCTATGGGTGTTGCTGTAACTAATGATATCCGCCACGAGAAGACAGGACAAACCAACACAGATTTGACCAAAAACCTTTGAAGAACTTTCAACTTTATACGTATACCATGAATCCATATCGGATCAATGTGGTTTTATAAAGTAACAGCTTCTTGCACAGGTTCCGCTTGGAATTCGACCGGAAGGTTATTTGTAGTTTAAAATTGAGATTAGATGTGTGTTATAAATCAGAAATTATTACGCAAATACTTTCCAACTAACACTTTTAGACTTCTCTATCCTATTATAATATAAATTCCGTCATAAGACAAATGTCGTAAGCTTTCGCCTAATAAAAAATCGTGCATTGTTGGTGTTTGACATGCCACATTTCACAAAATAACTCACTGACCTCAGTGCACCTTTGGTTGCCAATGACGTCAATCATTGTACGATTTCAAGCATTCAATTTTTATTGAGCGTTCACAGATGACGACGATCAATAAAATAATTGCTTCATTGTTGTTTCAACTTTCATCCTTTACAATTTGTCTTTACAAGTACGATTTATTGCTTTCACATTGGATTTTTGATTTGACCCTGAAAACGGTACGTGATAATTTCGTTGTTTAATTAATTGTGCAATTAAATGTGGAATTGTCTTGCCTAGGCATGACTTGAAATGGCTTTAAATGAAGCCACGACTACTATAAGAAATTGAAAAATTTAAGAATATCCGACAAAAAAAAAAAGAGTGTTCGAAAAACTGAGCGGTTTTAAGAAATTGAAGAAGAGAAATTTCAATGTGTATTCGCAAAGCAACAATGACAGTTCATTTCATATGCAGCATCAAGCACAACACCAATCACACATTCACTCCAAGGCTCAGTCATGCTCTCACTCATTCAATCATTCATTTCGTCAAGTTCGACTTGTTTACGCGGCATAATGAGTTATTAGAAAACGTTTAATAATTTACATAAATCAACAACAACAACAAAGACAACAGCAGCAGGAAAAAAAAGACACAAGCAAATGTTTAGAAAATACATCGTAAATAATAAAATAAAACAACAAATATTTTCTAATTAACAAAAGTCCGAAGCTCGTTGCTCAGTGGCTTCACTACAAGTGCCGCTTCTGACAGACATTCGAAAGGTTTTGGATCAAAGACATTTTGAGCATTGAAAATATTTAAAGAAAAAAAATTAAAAAAAAAAATTCACGCTTCATTGCAAAATTATTAATGGTAGTTGTTAAATTGATTTTGAATAAATTTAATAGAGTCACAAAAGATTTTCAATTATATTTACCTCAACAGTTTAGAAAGGGTGAGCGTTAGATTGAGAGAATATGAGAGTGAAGTCCGATGAGCTATAAAGAGAAACATTTTTAAGGTTCATTACTTATGGCCACAACTGTTTAAAAGTGGTTAAACGAATTTATAAACCAAAATATTTGAAAAACTTTTACTTAGTATTGAACATAGAATTGTTTAAAATTAAGATACGAATTATTACGACTAGCGGACGCGCCTCGACTGTACGCATAAGTGAGTTCACTCACTGTCTTTGCAAATATCCGCTCACACTCTTTTTGCAAACAATTCAACAACACAAACAAAGAAATGGAGAAGAAGAAAAGCACAGACAAAATGTTGTTGTGCTATGCTTCTTCTTGCGCAATTAACATTTTGTTCAAAAATTAAAATGAAAAAAAAATCTCTTCCGATTCGTTTACTCAATATTTTTTCCATACAAACCATCCCTCAAAATAAGGCACACAATAAAAAAAATTTTAGCCAAATAAGTTGAGCCGTGCTCACGTGATGAGGCTTCAAACATTTGAGGGAAACATTTGTATGTATATAGATATCCCCAACTTCACTCAAATTCCAATAAATAATCTAGATATCCTAGCTTTGCTGTATCGTAGACCTCAACATGAGTGTGTTTTCGAAAGTATTTTAGAGGATATGCAAAAATGCTAAGGCATTTATTTTTTAATAAAATTCCGAGCGATCTAAGGTTATTTTGGGGTCTGAGATTACAACTTGGTTTTTTTTTTAAAAAAGGGTTTCTATTACCCTTTTCCTATCTCTTCCTCTTTCAAGAATTTCTGTTGCACCCAACAATTGCGATTACAAATGACTACCATTTCGAGGGCTGACCTACTAATCGACTATTTTAATGAACTGCCAACAAGCGAACAGTGAACAAATTGAACTTGATACACAAAGCTGCGTTCAACTCGACTCGAATTGGCATAGCTCAGACAACGGCGGAGACAACAACAGCCAAGCCAAGCCAAGTCAAGTCAAGTCAAGAAGTATTCTAAATGCAAACATGACGACGCATCGTCGAGGCATTCTTTGAAGCGAGACTTTGTAAGCATTTGCATTTTAGCACTTCGACAACGACCAACAATGATGGCAGATGGTGAATAGCTCGGCGGGGGAAATCAGAGAGGTGTTGCGACCAAGTCTGTGACTCCAGTTGAGTTGGGCTTTTTTGCATGCTGATTGCATGCAAAGGCACAAACGGCAAATGAAAGTCTGGAATTTTCACGCAGCCAAGCATCACGTCATAAAAGAAGTGAACACGCGAAAAGGAACCAAAGCTAAAACCGAGACGCGTCTAACAGAAAATCATATAACTTAATTCCGTGCTAGCCACACCCACAAAAGCAACGAGATTCTTGCCACAGCAACGTCAACGTTGTCGTTGGCGACGGAGCTGTAGGCACCTTGTTGATATGCTGCGTGTTTTCCACTTGTGCGCCGTCTAAAAAAGCGCCTCGACAATGCCGATAGGTTTCCAGAAGCAGTTCGGTAGAAGGGCTGACTACACTGTATCAGAAGGGGGTGTTGAAACTATGCAGGAACGCGTATCTAATTACAAAAAACGAGCAACGCAACAAAAAGGCGATGATTTCAAAGATAAACCGCCGACGCCGTAGTTCTCAATACCGCTCATTGAAGATCTGACGACAAATTCTTTCCAGAAAATTGGTGCAGCGGAGACGACAATGGAAATGAAGCTGTGGGAACGCATAATTATCGGAAAAATATCTACGGCTGATGTTGGTCGCACTTGTGAGGGATTTACGATAGCGTTGTTAGATGGAATGATGCGTTCCTAATTCAAATATATACTTTATGGCGAATGCGGTACTTATAGCTTATATCATAAATGGCAGCTGTGATTATTAATTTCAATATTGTAATATTTTACTATAAACAAAGGTCAAGTAGCGGCAAAACGATCTCTATTCAGTTCTTAAAGTTCAAACCGTTAACAAAAGAAAGTCCTTTGCTTGATATTCTATATTATCTACAGCGACACGTGGCTCCTTTAAGTAGAGAATACTACCGTCTGCCGATAGCCTGTCATTCACACATGTAAATAGTGAGGTGTATCTTGCTCCATGACACAGAACTGACAGTGAAATAATTCTGAGAAGGAACATAGTATTCCACTGGCATGTACGTAATCCTATAGAATTGGAATTATATATGTAGCAGCTTAACTACGCCTTCGGTGCATATTTTCCTCAGAGTTACGTAAGAAAGCATGAAAGAATGACATTACTTCTATGACTGTGAATGTTTGCCAGGCCTTAGTTTGGGAATATGTGGGAAAAAGTTGTAACAGTGAGGCGTTGAGCAAGCCAAGATTATCGAGTCATTGAGACTAGTCAGCTCTTGGAGGCACATCGATCCATTATGACTCTGAAACAACAGACGCAGTTGAACTCGATGCGTTTGGCGTTCAGATACGATCCAACAGCCGATTACGGAGCAGATGTATCGGTGGACCTCAGAACAATGTGCACTGTTTGTCAAGGTTGTGCGAGCGGTAAGATAAAATTTCAACAACTGACACCGCCACCAGAGCCGCTGGTATCATGGCTCTCTGACCAAGGAACACTGTAGAATCTAAAACACTTGCTTTCAAAGAGCATCATTTGGAGCAATTTGGAGCACTGATTAAAGTATGAAAAAAATGTCGCTGCTGATGATTAATAATTTAATTTGATTTTAATATAATTTAAACCAATTAATTAATTTAATTTAATTAATGTGTAAATATTTTATGATTTTCATGCGCAATGCCAAAATTACAATGCACCTCGGCCAACAGGAAAAGCCACAGTTTAAGCACAGTTGAGGCGCTAAGTGAGCAGCAACACGAAGATAGGCTTGCGGCTGTTACAAGTGTGCGAGTGGAAGAGCATGACAAGTGAGCGTAATGTGATCGAAACGATTGGGAAAAAGGTGAGAGTGACGAAATGGAATGAGTAGGAGTCTGACAGTTGAGTCGATGGAGGTGAGTTGTGGGTGTTAATAATATCAAAACAAAACCAAAGAACGTTTGTATTACGAAAGTGTTGCAAAAACTAAAAAAAATTTTATTTTTCAATAAAAAACAAATTGCGAAGAAGAAACACACGTTCGACATAATTTTACGCATTCCGCTTTGATATTTGCTACGTTCTCTTTTCTAGGTTTCTTTGCAAGCCAATGTGTTTTTAACAAGGTGCGATAAACTAAAAATTAATGAAACGACGTCAATAAGCAAAAGCAGAAGACGACAACAGAGCAGTAGTCACAAAGAAGTCAACATGTGGTGAACTATGGTCCACACTAACTCCAGGCATGTGCGCGAGCGAAACGAGTGAACTATAGTTGGCGATCGTGCGTAGAGCTGAGTTGCCAACACTTACCAACGCCGCCGCCATTGCCGCGAACAAATTCATAATTGTCATTTATTTATTGTGGAGGATATTTTATTTTATGTGCTTTGTGCTTATTAAAATGAATTTTTCAACGCAACGCAACGTGCGTAGTGGCGATGCAACGCGGTCAATGGGCATGGGCAAGGGCAGCTAATGAAGCTGGTTAGCAGCGTGGCTGGCGTCGTCGTATTATAATCGAGAAAAGGCACATACAACTATGTATGCATATACCTTGGCATGCAATCTGATAGTCAATTTGATCGAAAGCTATGATATCAACTAAGTTGAGATGAAGCCACAAGAGCAGCGCTGAGTTGGTTGTCGGTTGTTTTATTATTTAAAATGCCACCCGCTGCGCATTTGAGCACCACTGCCTGCTCTCTCACTGTGATGCGACTCGGATCGAACGTCGTTAGCGGTGAGTGAATAAGAGAAAGAGATAGCCAATTAAATAGCTAGGATAGTCGCTCGCGGTATAGATGTTCTTTGTTGTTTTTTGTGTTTTGTTTTTGTTGTTGTTGTTGTTGATTCGATTCGTTGCATTCCACTACGAACTGCAATTTTTTCGGGGCGCGGGTGGCTTTCGATGCAATTTGTTATTCAAGCATGTTCACACCATTAGCGCAAACCACACCAATGCCACACAAACAAAGAAGTGAGCATTGATCGAAGAGGTTCGCTTTCTGGCAGTCATTTGTCCTTAAATTAATAGACCATGTTCACGCTTTGTCTGAACAGTTGGCACGTTTTTTAAAAGACCGATCCTTCTGCAGTCCAGTGTTATGATTAATGTTCGCCGATGGTGGCGTTAATGTGCTCAATACATCAAAACACACAATTCAAGGACAACGCTTTTGTTTTCATGTTTCGACTTAATGAGACCTTGGCAACTATGATTTTGTTGGGTATTTTGTATTTCAATCGATTTCAGCATTTATACTTAATTCGATTTTGGGTACTCTGATACTTCCTGATTTAACCAACTTTTATAAGGCCATTCATTATACAATTTCTGCACAAATAACAGCACAAAAACTGTTTTATCTTTGGATCCGCCGACATGCAACATGCTGAGTGCTATTAATTAAAGGCAACATGTTGCCAAGTTGCTTGCAGCACACATTTTCTGTTGCATGCGAGATTTTATGTGCCATGTTGAGAGCGCGCAACCCCTAATATGAGCGGCGTCGAATGAATGATTGAATTTGAATGCTAAAGAGTAATGGCGTAATTCATTGATTGCGTTCGATTCCCTTAATTTCCACTTAAGTGCAAAGTGAAAATGCTTTAAGGTGACCAGACTCATTTCAAATGATCGAAAATTGACTTTAATTACGTTTTGATTAGGAACATAATTGACATAGAAGGAAGCAGCCTTCTATGTCATTCCTTTTCGGTGCAATTAGCATCGTTTTTAATTTAGTCTAAGTCATATTTTTTTTTCACGTCATTATTTTTTTTAAATCCGACAAATGTGTTATGCAGTTTACTGCGATAAATGTTATACTCTAATTATATAAAAAGGAACAAAAAGGATGAAAAAAAAAAATCATCAATAATAAATAAAAATTTAATATTTTTTTTATTTTAAAGTAATTATTAATTGTCAAATGTTTATTCGTTTATTTTTTCTCAGACGCTCTCTTCTAAAATTTATGGTTTCTTATATAAGCAGGTTGAGATTAATAATTGCTTGCAAAAAAAATAAATTGAATAATTTATAATTTATCTTTACAGCACCTGTAAGCATAAGTAGTTACAAAATTCAAATATTTTCAGTTCTACTCAGCCACCTACTTTTCGAATAAGCCGGCATAATATTTTATGAAAATTGCACTCTTAAATTTGTCTTCAGACTCTCTTTTAAAATTTTAGTTGCCTAATTCACCCCATTTAAGATTTTCACTAGGTTGTCCTGCTCATAATAATAATAATTTTTAGCTCTCTTAATATTGGCTACTTAATATTACAATAATAAAATTCTAAGAACAACACCCACAATTTACTCTAACTGCAATTGCAAATATTACCTGCTTTTTGGACCATTTCTTATACTGAGCAATGCATGCATTATTAGCAGCAGCAACTGACCAACGGTCATTATATGTTCTTTAACGCAGTCTCTTTCTCTTTAATTAATTTGTAAACTTTTTGCACTCTTTCATTGCACATTTTTTATGCACTCTTTTTCACGCTGCAAACACACACAAACACAAACACGCATGGCTTTCGCCTTTGACCAGTGACAACTCAATTTTCTCAAGCTCTGCGTTCTCCAAAATTATACTTTTTCTCTCACTGCTTGGCTCAACCGTTTGTAACTCTGCAACTTTCATTGCTATGCAATAAATGTATGCAAAGCGGAAGAAGAAGCAGTTCAGTTATTTTGTGCTTGCGGTTTTTCCTCTATTTTTGTTGTTGTTGGTGTTGCTTTACATTGCTACGTTGCTTTACTGCAAGTAACTTCACTCCAACGCCGCCAACTCCTGTCAATTAAGTTGTCTCTGCCTGCGTCGACGCCGACTTTGACGCTGTTGTCCGTTTTGCTGTTTGGTTTTGTGTTTGCTTGGCTCCTGCCTCGAACTATGCTTTGCTGTTGTTTCTGTTGACGCTGTGCTTTTTCTTGTTGTCTTTACGTTGTTGCTACTACTCGTTGCTCTCATACTACTTCTGTATTTTTATTAGCATGAAGTGGTGTGCGTCGGCATCATTTACAACGACTGAAACCGCCTGCAGTACTAATCCTCCCTTTACACATCACCAGCAATCTTCCAGCACTAGCAACCACAACAACAACAACAACAACAACAACAACTGCTACACTTTGCTCACTGTGTTTGCTTGCTCTGCTCGTTGCTCTTAACTTGCCCATTTGCGTTTGCTTGCGTTGCTGCCGCTGATGTCGTTGCTGCTTCCTCTTTCGCTGCTGCTAGCTTTTCTGATTGGGTTTCGTTTGTTGTTGTTTTTATGCCTCAGTTTTAGTTTCGAATCGGATTTACATCAGTGCACAACGAGCGAGCCAACTTCAATCGAACGTCGCAAGTTGACCGAAGCGGAGCAAAAAAGGCGCGTGCATTGCGAGCGTGATAAATAACAGCAACAACAACAAATGCATTTAATTTCATAAAATAACAAAAATAACAACAATTAAAAATGCATTAAGTAATGCACAAAAAGTTTACTTGCGCTTTTCAGCGTTCATCGCGTGTTGTGTGGTTGTCACCCCAATCATTCACCGCTTCCACAACCAACCACACCAAGTTAGTTCCGTTGAAATCTGTTTTGTGGTGTCACACAACGACCACAAATAGCCGCATATTCCACCGAACACACACCCATCTGACTGACCGCCAACGAATAACGAATAACTTCGAGTGTCCTTTTTCCAGTGCTTAAGCTTATTGAATTTCAACAAAGGTGAAATGCACCGACGAGGAGCGAACACCCATCGAATGTTCTAAGAAGAAAAAGTTCTTCGTCTCGAAGTGTAATGTTGAAGAAAAATGTTCGCTTAGGAATTTCACACTTTAAGCCGCTTACCAAGTTTGTGTCAGACATTATTATTTTTTTTTTAGTTTAATATTTTTTTGTTTGTTGTATTTTTGGATGAGGCACCGGTGTTTGAAGTGTAGAGATTTGATAGTAGTAACGATTTTCATATGACTATCTGGTTGTCTTACTTCGAACGTCTTCATAAAAATAATGAATCATCCTTAAAAACCCATAAGTCACTAAGTTATTTCAATTTTAGTTCTTTATAAACTGTCACACAATTTTTTCAAAACAAACGAAGTTTTTACATCCGTTAAGTTGGATGTTGTCATATTAAAGTAAGAAGAAAAAAAAAAACAAAAATGTTGCTTAGAAAATACATGTGCTAAATAACATTTTAATGGAATTTACTTTTTCACAGTACACTATAGTGAACAAACAATAGGTTCCCAAGTTATATGAGGCCCGTTTCAGTTGCATATATTTATTTATATCAGCAAAAATGTTCAATCATGTGGTATATAAGCGGACAGCTGATATAAAATATACTACAATCGTCTTTAAACTCTACTTATCTTGGGACTTGCATTTTATTAAATTATTTCAATTTTATTGTTTTCCAAATAAAATAAAAATATATAAATAAAAAAAAGCAGAGGTTGGACGATACAATATACGATAAAATTTGAGATTTGGAATATATCATATTACATATTATGAAATCTCTCCTTATATATAAAATCCTGCTGTTCGAATGCTTCTAAAAGGCTGAATCGATTTTTACTAAATTTGTTGTGTGTATTTGAGTAAGGCCCTAGACTGTTTAGATTAACGTTTGCATCCGGTAGGCGTGATTGTCGAGATATATGCAGTTTTTTTTTTCACTACTTTTTTAAAATTTTTTGGTTTGGCTCAAAATGAAATGTCGGAAATAGATACGAACGCAATAGGTGATGCTGTTGCCGCAATCAGGAATTGCTTTTACTTTGCGAACCGATTTTTTTTTTTGGTAAAGATAGCCTGTGCTTCACTAATCAATGTGAAAATTAATTTTAATTTTGTTTGTCTAGTGTACGGACAACTTTATTTTCTGAGCGACTGCTAGTATTTGTATGAAATCCCCTTGAAAAACAAAATTTCGAAAGTTTATAGTGATCATTATAAACGAATTTTGTCATTAAAACATCCGCTTAAAATTTTACAGAAAATGAGTTAAGCAAGTTCCGTTAATGTTTAATTTTTTTCAAATTAAGTAGCCAAGATTGGATTTTGAAAATTGGTCACAGAAAAGGCACTAACATTTCCTCTGAAAGTATTGAATTTCCGCACACTTCGCAGGCCCTGCGAAATTGTGTGACTAAGTATGCTCTTTATTTTGAATTTTGGACTCTCTTCGAGATGGTGTCTCTTGGAGAAGGTGTCTCAGAGAACTGCTGAGCACACCTGCTATGCTGTTAAAGGAAAATAACATTCACGCTCTCACGCTCTCCCTTTCATGACAGTTCATATCAGGAAAACACGCGAGTAACAGTAAATGTAGCAAAAATAAATAAGGAGAAGAAGAAGAAGAAGCAGCCGCAGCAGCAGTCATTTTGACACTTGTGACATTTTTGACACACAAATCAATTTGTTACGTGAATTTTTGCACCGCGTTCAGTTGCAACGTGAGTTGGCGACAAAACTTGCGTGCGAGCGGACGCAAAAAGAAGCGAGCCAAAATTCGGGGGCTCAACATGCGAAAACGGGTAAAACAAAAATTAAATTAAAAAAAAAAAGCAATAATAACAAAGAGAAAAATAACAACAAATTAGGCACAAAAAATTAAACGAAAAAAATGTGCAAAAGGTAGGCAAAAATTATTGTTGCCTACTTTTATGCGCGCGTGTGACATAATTACGCGTACTCTGTGTGTGTGTGTGTGTGTGTGCACTGAGCGCGTAAGTGTATGTGTGTGCTTGTTGATGAATGATTGCGTTCTTCTGTAACGCAGAAGGTGAAATTCGGGCAAAATGAATTTGATAAAATACCTATGTCTGAGTACATATATATACTGAAGAAAATGTATAAAAATCAACTCTATTAATCAGGCGTCCATTGCATTTATCAATAACGGCACTTTTTATTCAACTTCTTGGCTGTTCGTTCAGCGTACCTTAACAGCGCTCTCACCAACACATTTTCGTGGCTCTCATGGCGCACTGTCTGTACATATATGTATGTACATATGTGTGTGTGCGCGTGTGTGTTTCGCATGCACACCAATACAAAGACTCAGGCTCTTTTTAACAGTTTTTTACGCTTGCAAATCGATTTTATTTCCGGCTTTTCTTCACGTGGTTTTTTGCCTACAATTTCTACAGTTGTTGTTGTTGTTGTTGTGTTTGCTGCTGCTTCTTGCTTGTCAAATTTTTTTGTTTTGTGTGGCTTTTAACGATTTTTCCACATGATTTCAATAAAAGCAGAAGAAAAAAAAAACGTTATTGTATTATTAATAAATTTTACGTGAATATGTGTGGTTTAAAGGTAAAGATTAGCATAGATGGGCTCTATTAGGCAGCTCAGCTGTCAGGTGTCGTTTAAATAAATTTAAAAAAAAAAAAAAGAAGACAAAATTTTCTATTGCACTCGATTCGGTAAAGTGATGAAACTTAACGTGGTGTTTAGTTATTTGAAAAAGAATCCAATTTTGTTAGGCCAATTTCTGTTTCAAGTAGCCGATCCTGGTTCCTCTCTTTAGCGGTAAAAATGGCCAAGTGAAGAAGAAGAACTCAATCAAAGAATTTCAGCATTTCTCACCTCCTCACACAAGCTTTTCGGCACATTGCCACCTATTCGCACACATACGAAACATTCACACGAAAAATGTTTTTCCTCGTCTGTCGTTGTTGTTGTTATTGTTGTTATATTCGAATTTCTCAGCTGTCTTTTCAATGGCTTGTGGCCTATGGTAAAGCATTTTAAGCTGATAGTCAGGCCCGGCACGCCGACGAAGACGTTTGGCTTTGCTGACCAGCAAAAGAAGAAAATCTCATTATTCCTGTTATTCAAAAATAATTGTTTATCAAAGAAAGACATAATTAAAAAATAAATAAATAAAAAGAAAAATTTAAAATAATAAACAAAAATAAAAAAAAGTTATAAAGTACAGCAAAATAGTGCTTAATAGTTAAAGAAAAAACAAAATAAATTGATTTGAGTGAAGTTAAAACAATTAAATAAAACTTTTTAGAGTCCATCGAAAAACGCTAAATAACGCTTTGAATGTATTGAAACGATAATTTTTTAATTCGTTCGTTAATTTAGTTGCAATGTAACTTTAATTCAAAATAAACTCGATGCGATTAATTTGTTCAATGCCTGCAATTTGAAATACGAGGTGAGTAGTCAGTCGGTGCTATGCGTCGTATGAGTAATTTTTATATAAGAATTTCTCCACTCTTTGTTTACAGGCAGACTTTGGATTCCGGTAAAATATCGAAAAAATAAAATAAAACAAAATAAAATAAATAAAGTGAATTCCAAATATAAACCACGCAATTTAAATTAATAATTAATTTGCACTTAATTCATTAACAAATCAAAGTGTTAAATTTAAGAAGCAAGTGGTAGTAGCATTGAAAAATTCACTACACAATTTTAGTTTGAAATTATTTAAAAAAAATATATAAATAAATGTAAATGTATTAAAAATTCACATCAATACAAAATTTTACGTTTACATTTTTATGATAAAATGTTTGTGTGTGTTTTCGTGTATGTTGCATGATTTAAAACAAAAGTAATTTAAAATTAATTAATTAATGAAATTTGTTCAATGGTCGCTGCTTGGATAATCAAAGGAGAAGCGTAGCCGAATACGAATGAAAATTAGATGCAAAATAAATGGGTAAAATGAGGTCAAGTAAATACGATGTAAGTATTGATACGAGCTCTGTACTAACTACAACATGTTGTGTAATACAAGAAAGCGGCAAATTAGCTTGCAAGAGTTTTACTATGCCCCTAAAATGCGTGCAGATATATGTGTGATTTAATCTAAAAAAAAATCATAGTGTTAAATTAGACCGAAAGAAAGATTTATATTGATCAATAATCGACCTAAAGAGGCACCTACCAAAATGGAAAAATTATTTAGCAAGAAGACTTGCAGTTGCTGATAGCGTTTATTTGGGCAGCTGTAAACAATGCCGCTCTCGTCTGGACCTGAAATTCTCAACGAATAAAAGATATAAAACTAATTTTCAATAAGACATAAAGTAATAACTCCCATGACATACTCGACCAACCATCATTTAGACCAATATCGTTTAGTTTTGCTACCTCCAATAGGCTATGAATTTGCCATCAATAACTGTACCACTAGGACGGCAACCCACGGCAAAAAAAATCGACCGCATTCTAACCTAAAAACTTCGCTTTAAACAATGTTCTTTGTAAAAACAAAAGAAACAACTAAGCCAAAAAATAACAATAGGGAAGGAACATGCTCATTTACTCAGTTTAGTGAGCGACTTTTTTTGTACACTCACTTATGAGCATATCCACACTAATATAGTAC
This sequence comes from Cacoxenus indagator, assembly GCA_035041755.1. NCBI lineage: Eukaryota > Metazoa > Arthropoda > Insecta > Diptera > Drosophilidae > Cacoxenus > Cacoxenus indagator. Next base: position 2,877,079 of record JAWNKX010000665.1, read on the forward strand.
TTTAATGATAGCGCAGAGAGCATAAACGAAAATGGCAAAATAACAAAAACATGGCTTCACAAACCCCTATATTCTGCCATTCTACTGTGCTCACAATATCAACGGCCGTGTGTTATTATTTTTGTTGTGACTCCGTTATAGTTAACAACTTTTCTAACCTAAATCACTGTCCCGATTCTTATGACACATCTATAACTATAACTTATTAACTTTCAATTGGTATCCTTTTTATCAAAATCGGTGCAGTGGTTTAAGCAGAAAAGTTAAGATAAATTGTCTCCGCCGTTTAATTATATAAATGATTTTGATTCGCCGCCGTGCTTTTTGAGCAACACTCACGACTTACCCGGGAAAGTATGATTCATCTTGGATTTAACTTTGTATTTTAACTCAGATCTACCCCATTAGCCCCATTATTCGTCAACTTGTATAAATAATAATTAATAATAATTTCTCACAAAGGTCAGTGAAGTTGTTTGCTTACAAGTATAAGAAAATCAGACCAGACGATCATTGAAGGCACTCGAATTTCAATCAACGAAAAGTTGAATCACCATTTAGTTTAAAGTCTGTGTTTATGTTTATCGTACTAAAAACTAGATAGAAAATTGCAAAATGTCAAAGTAATCGCATCTGTTTGTTTGTAGTCTATAGACTGCGACACTGTTTGACCGAACACAATGAAATTTGATACATATGTGGATGTCGTCTTGTAGAATGTTTGCATGTGATGAGTTTGATGAGTTAGTCGGGATATGCCATACAATTCTTTGCATGAAATTATATGAGAGTATGAAATTTACAATATTGCTTCATCAATTTGCCGTTGATATGTATGTCAAAATCGAAATTTACAATATTGCTTCATCAATTTGCCGTTGATATGTATGTCAAAATCGAAATCAAAAGTCTGTTAAAGAAAAAAAACAATTTAACTCAAATCGAAAGTTTAGTGGATTATTGGTGGTGATCATATCTGTGGTGCATTCAAAACAATAAAAGCAATTCAGTTTGTTTATAAATGGCTAAAATGAATAGAAGCAACGAAGTAAAACAAAAATATTTTCTGTTTTAGTTCGGTAGCATAATTCAGTGTTTGGACTACTTCTAACTATATTTGGTATCTCCCTCTCTTTCTAATAGTTATTTTAACAAACCAGTAAAATACAGTCTCATATGTAACGTCTTAAGAAAGTTAGTCAGCTTTTTCTTTGTAAAAACGTCAAACGAAGCTTATTTAAAAAATCCAGGAAACCAGATATATTTGCATCTGAATAATTGTTAAATAATACTTGGTCGTGCTATGATTTCTGAACACGCCCAACTCTGAAAACTTCAAATGCAAATACTTGAGATAAAAAGTTGTTGAAGGGCAACACGCGGCTTTCAAGGGGCCTGAGCCGTGTCTACATATGTTGTAATTTATTGACGAATGACTTGAATCTAAAGTAATTTTAATAAAGACATCAAACAGCAATTTTTATTTTCATTACGACAACAAAGCTAATGAAATGTGGTATAAGAATGTTGGCTTGTGCAAAAACTGAACAATAGCACGACAGCTGCCATAGCTGTTAGACTACACTGTGAAGAATTATTGTTATGAAACTCAATGCATTGAAGAAAATTCTGTTTCACTATTTCAATGCAATATGTTTGCCAAGTGATGCTTCGTTTCGATGTAATGCTGCCAATTGCAATTTTCAATTTGGGGGCACTAGAATAATTTATGCACATAATGGTAATAAAATGCAGCACAAATCAAATTAAAGTGCTACGCGTTTTAAAAACTTCATTCTCGGACTGCAGCAGTGCTTACTGAAACATGTTTAGCAATTGTTTCCGATTCCTGGTTGGTCTGTTTTGGAAGTTCGGTTTTCATCTTGATTTTTTGTTTGTTGTGTAGAACAACCAACGACAATGTGTTTGTTGCAATTTTGCTTATTTTTGTCACAATCCCAAAACACACGTTAGTTGAAACCATACAGTTTAGTCCAAAGTATATGTTTTCTCCTGTACAACCGCAACATAGGGCTGGGCTGGGCACTGCTAATACACTTCGCTCCTTGTGATTGAGCATAGCAACTCATTGTCTTTAGTTGCTACTAACTTCAGACCATATCCAACAGACTTTGTAAGAAAAGCATAAAACACAATTCAACTCAATTAGGCAAACAATTCACCCACCCACACGCAACTTTCGTTAGCAACTCTTTGAACTGGCGAGTTTCCGCAAAACGAGTTTCCTTTTAATGTAATTTTTATTTTTTAGTTTTTGCATTTAATTCCTTTTTTTTCTATAGTGTTTAAATGCCGGCTATGCGACGTAAAACTGTCTCGTAAATCGTTTTTTCATTACTTAATTAAACTTTGAGTGCGCAATCGCATAACGCTGAGCAGCGGCGCCTAATGTATGTAATCACAGAGTTTTGTTTTAATTAAACTTTTTTTATATTAGTTGCATGTATTGTATTTTATTTTATCTTATTTTTTAAGTTTAGCTATCAATTACAAGGCGCCATTAATGCTACACAAGCGACTCTCTGGCAATATGAGTATAAAATGTATCTTTTATTTGTTAGGTTGACACTCAAAGCAAATATAAAGTTATACGATATATTTACGACTAGTAAATATAGCGGATATTAAACCGTTAAGGTTTTTTAGTGTTCAAAATTTGTGTTCAAAGTAACAACATATCTGACGTGGCTCAGCGGCTCTAGCCACTATGTGTTCCTGATATTCGTTAACACAGAATTATGTTTTGATTAAAGGAAATTCAAAGTCACGATATATACGATTATAGATAAATTCTACGCACCAACAGCTGTCAGGGAGCGCACAAAATGTAATACAAATCATGAGCCACAGCAACTCAGTACTCAACACTTAAGTAATCATCCAAACAGTGTGTGTATGCTTAGCACTCACGAGCATCGGAAGTTTCACGTGCGAGTGTTTTTTTCCCCACACACCGTGGGGATTGTGCACTGCCACTAGGCAACCGAGTGTCGACTCGGTACACATTCAGACAGGCAAATGATTTAACTGCGTGTGTGTGAAGCGCTCCGAACGACTTTCTATGCGAACCGATGTCGATGTTTGATTGTATGCGAGCGTTACCTTATTTTATTTTTTACCCTACTGAAACCAAAGATATTTCACAACAAGAACACAGAATTTGTATCTACCAAAATATATTCCTGAAACTTTTTTTACTTAAGAATTTCGTTCAATTAATATGCCATATTGGTAATCTTATATTAATAGAAGTTGATTCCCTTTGTAAGAACTGTTGTTGAGCTTCTAACTCAAATAAAATATTCAAGTGAACACTACTTATCAAAAGAGAAGAATTTATTATTAATTTATACTTAATTTGTTTCAAAATTTCAAAGAAATTGGTATATAACCTTCAGCGATTTGAACCTAAGAACTGATTATAAATCCAAACTACATAACCTTCAAGCGAGCAAAAGGCTTGAGTTGATTTACATAATCACATGAGCATGGCACACATTTTAAGCGATTATCTCGGGTCTAGCTGCTAGAGCTGCAACTCAACAACAAAGGAGGCAACTATAAGTAAACTATGAGTATCTATATAAAGTGTGTGCGTGTTCGTGTGCGTATGAGTGCGTGTGTGTGCCCTTAATCTTGAATTACAAATCGAGTGCAATTATTGTGCCATTCGCAATGAGTTTTCCCAGGCGCAGACTGATATGCAAATCAGTAGCAAAATGAACGAAGAGAAGCTCAAGCTCTCAAAGAAGAAACTCGTTCGCAAATTCGTTTTCACATTTTCAGCCAAGAGGTAAGGCAAGGCAAGGCAAGGCACTACGAAGCGAGCGACACTGACTTGAAAAAGTCGAAGGCGAAGGCGACGATTTGAGCTACACGCAGCCATGCAGCACAAGTAAATATAATAGCAAAAACAAATAAAATAAAATAAAAGAAAATAAAATAAATATTGTGAAGATAAGCCGACTACTTTATAGGCGCCCCTACCCCTAATATACGAGTCAAGCACAGAAACTAGAGTAGCTCACTTGCATCGCGGCCCACTTCGCATGTGTGGCGGCTTTCAGGCACTACGACCTACGCTAATTAAAATCGTATTGAATCTGCACATGTGACGACAAATGATAATGACGCCGGACGATCGTATGGACGGACAGATCTGCACAGGCAAGCCAACGGGCGACAGACTAGCTCGATCGTATATCTACAAATACTGTTGCATGCAAATTGGTGCTTCTGTTACAAGCCAAGGTTTCCCGGTTTATTACTTTTTGTTGTTGTTGTTGTTATTGTTGTTGTTGTTGTGGTAGTGCGATCTGTTGGCGTATAAATTCAATATTTAATTGATTTGTCAACACAGTTGTCGTTTAAAGCGCTTCTCGCTATCTCAGTCGCACCTCCGGCCTCTTTCGGCGCCCATCGTTTGGCGTTTCCTGTTTCTCTTTCATGCGTGTGGCGCTTTTAAGCCGCTTAACTTCTGCGAACACGTCTTAAGCGGCTTAAAGCCTGTTTCTTTGCTTTGTTGCCGATTTTTGCCTTTGCGATTCTCCGCAGCTTGTTGTCTTCTTCTTATTCGTTTTTTGTTTGTACGCTACTTTGATGTGAAATATGTTTTTGCATAAATTTGAAGATTTGCTAATTACGCTGTCGCTGTTTTATTTTGCGCAGTCATGTCGATTCGAAAAGGTTTAAGCCAAGCCGGCAAGATGGGACAAATTTAACTGTTGTCATGACAATTTATAAAGAAAAGTGAAAGTTTTGGTAAAAAGCTGTCATTATAGACCTGAACAATGCACTCGTATTTTGCTTATGATTTCAATAAAACACTATCTATATAGTTTTAGAGACTATACCTTTAACGCGATCCTACATACGACTCTGAAAAAAGAGGATGCTTTCTCAAAGTTTCATAATTTTAAATTAAGCGACATCAAACGGGGATCCATCAATAAGTAAGCGTGTTATAAATGATTTTTTTCTCGATTTTATTTTTATTTCTTCTATTTAAAATAATTAACAATACAATTTATATTAGTAAGTGGGAAGGAATAAATTAGGGATTAAAGAGTGCGGGTAGAAAGGTCCTAAGAATGCCATCTTCTGAACCGCCTCGGCATCTCACTTCTTCCAGTTCTGCGTCGCTTCAAAAGGCGCCTGGCTAATTTGTTTGGATGATTTTTGACAAGACGAAAAATTTTCCTCTTTTGGTTCGATAGTTTGATGAAAAAGACAGACGTAAAAATTGACCATAAAGCTTTGAGCGGTATCAGTACATTTGACTTAAGTAACACGATTCGCGTTAGTTGATCCTTCTCTTCCCTATTCAATGTTCTGGTCCCGATAGATTGTCTTGATAATAAGTATTCCAGAAACTTTCCAAAACACCTCACAGTTATGCCCCATTTATTTTTGTCTCTAAAATGCTATGCGATTAGCGGCCATCAACGTTTATTCAAAGCAAAAATTTTATCAACTTCACTGCGCATGCCCAACATTAATAGACACAAATTGCCACATTATCGCCCCCTAAAATCCTCAAAAACAAAACAAAAATTGCCAAAACGCAGGCCAACAGCTTCATCAACGTCCGGCTAGCGTAACCAACTTCACTCACTCACAATCAATTAGAGAAATCTGGCCAGAAACTGTCAACAGGCGACAAGCGGCAAACAAATCGCCAAAGGCAGCCGCAGGCCAATCAAAGCAAACAACCGGGCGGGCGCCTACAACTGCTGCCGGTCAGCAGTGCCAAACCAGAAGCGGTGTGCCGAGCGGCGCCGCGCGTAAAGAGTGACCAAGCAGCCAAAAACATTTAAATGTACGACATACAATGTACGGCGAGGCGAGTGCGTTTATCAATTTATCTAGCAATGTGAGCCGACTTGACTTGTGTCTTGGCTGGTTTTTTGTTGCTGGATTTTGTTGTTAAACGGTAATTCATGATTGACCCAATTATCACGAATTAAAATGCCGCAAACCAATGGAAATCAACAAGAACAAAGTAAAAAAATAAGAATAATAATAACAAAATAAATAAGTAAGTAGTAAGAAATAACGGAGTAGAGGGAAGAAATCACATTCAAAACGCACCAAACATGCACACAAGCGCAACGGCACAACGGCACAACGGCCCAACGCACAAAACACAAATCACAACGGTGGGTAACCAAGCGCACTGAGAGTTTGACTACCGAAAAAGATGACAATTCTGTCGGCCAAAAGGGGGGTGGGTGGGTGTTGAGTTACTCGTAAATTTTTCGTGTGCGTTTTTCTGTGCGATAATATTGACAAATTGTTCAAACATTCGCACGCGATTAATACAAAGAAGCGAATGACAGAGAACACGCGCGAAAGAGATAGATAAGCGCATTTTGCATAACAATAATAACAAAAACGGCGTGAACAATAACAACAACCACAAATACAACATAATCCAGCCTTACACAAAGTTTGAAAGGCTGCACCGACGCATAAACGTCGGACGTCAGACGTCAGACGTCAAAGTCAACGATAAAAACAATACATCAAAGTGAAAAGGACAGATAGAGAAACGGCCAACTTAAAGCTTAATCCGAAAGCTCTACGAAGAGTGTGTGGGCTCACTAGTCGCCTGTAAGTCAGTCACGTCTTCAGAAATACCAATGCAGACAAAGCATTTCAGGCGCCGCTGACGTTATTCATCAAAGTTAACGCGAGTTAAACAATCAGGTCACGTTCTCTTGTAAGCGCAAGGAATCCCTGGTAACTAACTAACTGGACAAGAGCCACACAACGCCCACACACGGCACGGCGAATGCAGAACCAAAGTGAAGTCCAAGATCAAATGGCAACGCAACTTTCAACAGTTCGATCAAACTACTTTGCGTTGACCGAAGTGCTGGTGGCAACCCACACGTCTGTGCGATGATGCAGCACATTTTTTGTGGCCATTCTATGCAGGCATGCAAATCTTGGCGCAATAAGCGTAAGAAAAATGATCGACCAACGTTGCATTATACTATATATCCTATAGCACTTTGCAACTTGATTCTGAGTACTTCATCAGCCAATTTTTTTTTTCCTCTTTTTTTGTTGCACGCTGTCAACATGCAACCCGTTAACACCTGATTCTGCAGCGGATTACCACAGTAGCCGAAGCATGTGGCAGCCACCTTGCCCACGGCCACAAGTGGCAAAGTTTTTCGCATTGTTTGCGGCTTTGATTTGATTGATGATTTTTCACTTTATCTTGTGGCAGTTTGGCGTTGCTTTTGCGATGTTCAAGTGTTTTAACATTAATTTTGGTATTAGGAAAGAGTTGGAGCATGCAAATGATTTAGTGTGATTATACTCGTAAATGAAGTTGGTCTGTTGAAATAGTCAATATGTTTCGATCTCACGAATGTTAAATGAAGGATTGAGATGATCAATGATCAATCGTACACATTATAATAAACCAGCATACCCGACCTCGCTTCGCTTAATACCAAATTTATCCTTTGAGCTGTTCTTTGTGTGATTGGCTCTTTCTTCTTCCGTTTGATTTGCAATTGCATTCTTTCCGCTCTTCAAGTACGACGACTTTAAGTTTAAGTTTGATCTTCTCCGACTTCTCTGACGAGATAAAACCTGAGCCAGTCTCGTGTCTTCGACGGATGCTGTTAAAGTATTTGATAAGGCCTTAAAATGTTCGTCAAAAGCGCTATCTTTTGATGAGCCTTAAGTTATTTGATGTTTCTTCGTATTAATCGTATATTTAATATGAAGTCTGATTTCGTCCCTGTTTCTTGCTTAATTTGAACACTTATAGACTGCCGAATAGTTGATTATTTAGAGTATTCGGAATGGCTTATATAAAATATTCTTGTACTCTGATTTTTGTTGGTCACATTCATGAAAAATTTTCTACCAGAAAATGAATCTATTCATATCTACTCATTAAGTTATATAAACATATATGCATAAACGTTTAAAAAATAATCCTTTTTATCTCTAAAGACTTTGTTCCTCTTTTAAATTCCTGCAATTTTCTCAATTTTTAACAGCCTTTCCCTTAGGTGTTATTAAAATCACCTTATTAATGTTTTTGGAACACTCAATCTAAGTATGAAATCATTCTAAATAATCTATCATTTTATCATTCTATCTATTTACATGACATCTGTTGCTCTAATGCCACTTTGGTTAGTTCTAATCACGCATACCAGTACACGGTTTGGTTCAGCTATATTTGCCCTATTGCTGCTCAATTTATCTCTGGAAAATGTACTAGTAGTACGAGTAAGAATCCGCTAACTTGTCTGAATTTAAGACCACAAGCCCTGCAGGGTGAATAGAAGTTTACCATTACAGCTAAACGTACTGCTGTGTAGATTCTTATATATTATGCATTTGTGTTATTGAATAAAAATGAGTTGAAGTACAAAAAGTTGTGGAAATTACCGCGCTAAAAGAAAATATTAGAACTGTTAGTAAAGAGTGTAAAGACTTTTTTTTGGAAACTTCAGTGTTAGGCTTGTGGATCAGGATGTTGAATCTAAGCACTGTAAAACTTAAGGACAACATTTATGGGTAATTCGGAGAAACTCCAATATCCAATATCCTCAATATTGTTGGAACCAATCAAAACAATCACAGTAAGTGGACTTACCCGGATTAAGTACCTGCAAGACTAGAGTCCAGAGGGCAAGCCTTGTGCCTCTTATAACTCTTTTGATATAATGAAGCTGACAGTGATTATGAATGTATAAAATTCATATGTGTGTTTATTTATGAGAGACACTGTCAGTCCTTCAAAAAACTTTCTCATACACGGCTCCCGTGAAGTCCTCAGTTGGCTTAACAAAGCTTCCTGTCAAAACAAGCAATAACAATAAGGCATCAGGCATGGGAAACTATCAACCCACATGAGTGCAATCAAGCAATGGAGCAGAAGTGTAAGCAAGAGAGAGAGAGAGAGAGAGAGAGCGAAAGAGAGAGAGCTTCAGTAATTCATGATCAAGTGCAATTTTTGACATTAATATGACAGAATGCCATGTAAACGGTACGAATGACAGGCATTACAATGGAACATGCTGCAGCGCTAGCAATTCGAATGCTGCTGTTGTCAGTTACAATGAATGCATTGGAATGTGGCACGTTGCGATGCAATGCGATCCAAAGCGATCCAATGCGATTGCGCGCACGCCTTTGGCAAATCAATTATGTAACGGGGGCTCAAAGCTGAGCAGTGGAGATAGAGGAACACAACCCAATTGACAATGACAATGACAATGACAATGACAATGCATCATCGCAACGGGAGTCGCCAAATGCAGTCGGCTACGCATGCGCAAAAAAAGCATACTTTGAACGATACTAAAGACGTCCTCCTCCAGCACCACCAACACACACTCTGCGAATAACTCAGTTACTCAGTCATTCACTTTTTCGCTACAGCAATTGCAATCATTCAAACATTGAAAGGCAACTCAAGTGGCGTGCAATGACGACGATGACAGCCACAATGACAATGATAATGATGGCGACGACGATGCGGATGGCGATGATGATGTTCTGATGGTGTCTTCAAACAACTCGCATCTGATGAATGTCTGTCAAATCGTTGACAGTCGCTCACACTTCAAGCGATTCGTCGTCGAGCCCGGTTTGCATCGACGCTGCGCCTTAGTCTGTGCCTCAGTCTGACTCGGAGTCTCAAGTCTGACATTGACACAATGAAATGAATTATTGAAGCGAGTTGATCTGAGTTGAGCTGCTCGGCGTGACAAAGTTACGAAGTTGTGCTTGTACAAAGTCAGTTTTATGATGGCTTCCGCTTAAGCAACGCAACACTTTTTCAGCCAGCCTGTTTACCTTCTACCCTTCAAAAACAATCAAACAAAAAGAAATAAGAAAATAAATACAAAAAAATTTTCGAATATTAAAACCACGCGACGCATCATTTTTTATGTCATCGCGCGAAATGCTGTCATCTAATTGAGTTGTAGCTGGTTTTTGTTGCCGCGCAATGCTACTCAAAGCAACGCAACACACAATCATGCCTTGCGGCGAATTGCAACATGCCGCATGACGGTGACGACGACGACGACGACGACGACGATGTCGACGTCGATGTCGATGTCAATCATAGTTTCGCTTGTCGGCGTTGTTGTTGTTGACTCCCGTCTAATCCTAATAAAAATGCCTGATTGCTGCTGCCTGTTTGGAGCGGCTTCAGTGGCTTGTGGCAGCTACCACCACCACTACCACTAGTGTTGCCACTCCTAACACTGATTGCCTTTGCATGCCTCTTTTTTTGTCATTTATGTCTCGTGCATTGGACTGAAATTTATTGGCATATTACTGCAACATTTTTCAAATGCCTGGCTGCTACATGGAACTCACTCACACGCTCATTTGTCGCTGACTTCCTCTAAACACGTTTATGCAATTTGAAATATGTGCTTAGCCCCCGCTTGCTCTGCATTATGGCCATCAGCCAGAAAGTCTTGGGGTGCCTTCAGTTGGCTTCACTCGGCTTGACTTGACTACAACAACTCAACTCAAGTCTATTCGAGTCGACTTGTCTTGTGTTATCAAAAGTTTTACTTATGCTATGAGCGCTCGGGCCGATAATTGGATTATTTACTTTCACGGCTTAACGCATGGCAAAAGTGAAAATTTGAATTTCCTTTGTTTGCTTTTTTTTCTGTGTTATTTGGAGTACAAAATGTTACTCATACGACGCGTTGCCTATTAAAAATACATAAAAGGTTAACTTCCGTTAAAAATGAAATTTTCGTTTGGGGTGTTTGAATTTATTGGAAAAGACGTGAACGTAAAAATTTCAAAAAAACTACTGAGCCTAAAATTTTGAAAAGAAATACTGAAAATAGTTCCTTAGGGGAAACCCTACTAGAAGTCTCTGGTCTGAATATAACGTGTATAATTTTTAGCGTTTCTAAGCGGAGTGAAACAGAGAAAGAATACACTCCATATCAGCCAAGCAAAATTTATTGCGTGCACAGCGAAGATCGATGAAAAGGAAAGGAGAAACTCAGTTGTGGGCAAACAAGGCAGACGGCAATTGAAAATGCAACAACAACAATGGCACGAGCAACAGAAAAAAACATGTAAAGAAAAACAAAGGGGGCGGCAGTGAAACAGAACACAACAACAACAACAAACCACAAAGGTGCCTTGTGCCAGACGTTTTGCTAGTTTTACAAGACGTACGTTACCTACATTTGCGAACCACATGCGTCAAGCCAATTCTGACGCATGCTTCGGAACATTTGAGGAGACCTGCCAAGCGACGCTTCAAGACATGGCAACATATTCAACTTATGGAAGCCTCTCCACGCGGTGTCAACTGGCACTTGGCTAGATTTTTATTTTAATTTAATTTTTGGCAGAAATCAAGCCGCACTCATTAAAATGTGTCGTTTTCCCTTTCCGAACTCACGGTGAAGCCGTGCCTAATTTCATAATAGATATACTTATATATATAAAATTGTAAGTATGCCTGTTTGTATACATGTCTGTCCGTTATAGACGGCGAAACCGCTGGATCGTTTTTTATGAACTTTTCAGGGAAACTCTAGAATAGCCTGTCGAGTAATCCTGAGAAGTTTGGTGTGTTAGTATAGCGTGAAAGTCGGAAAATTCCATCCAATTTGTTTGCCGTTGAAAAGTTTGACAAATTCAAAATCGAAAGTCTGTCAAAGACACAAACCGCTTTAATTGTTCTTGCGCCTGATTATGACACGAAAAATGTTGTATATCACAAGGTGCTTCATTGAAGAGAATCAAGCAATGCCGCAAAATACATAGCTTCAATAAAGCAAATTTCTTGCTGATACGCCATTGAGATTTTGTACTTTTGTTGAATTTTTATTTTCTTCGCTAATACCGCAAAAGACAGAACAACGTCTGGCGGGCTACGCTAGTATTCTGTAATATTGTAGTTCGACTAAGTATTAACTCAATGAAATTGCTCAGACTTTCACGATTTATCACTGACTTCCTTTAAACCGTACATAAAGCATTTTATTTCCTTAGTCTGGCGTAACATGAGTGTAAAATTTGGTTTTCCCAGAATCAGTCACACTGTTAATAGTTAACAGCTAACCCAATTTATAGCGGTGATTCCCATGCAGTTTTTGTATGATTTTTCCTAAAAATATTCTATCATGAGATTTTGGTTTTGTGCACACTTTCGCAGACATAAATCACAGCACCGCCACACGTGCGAGTGTTGAAAAATACGACATGACTTTTATTAAATTCCACAAAAACAACTCAAAAATGGAAATGAATTTCACCAGCGCCAATAAGTGTTGCTAAGCATTGAAGTACGTAAGCTTAACAATAAATTATCTGTAATTTATTGTGCAATTAGTTAAGAACAGTTAGCAACAGCAACGCCTTAGATGCAGTCGTTGCCGAACGCCGAGTAATGTGTGGCAGCAACGCAACGGCAGAGAATTTCATTTAAAATGGCGTTGAGAATGTGCGGAAGAATGTCTTGAAATAAATTACAAAACATCTGTTGTTGACATTAAACCCAGCCAGAAAGCTTAAAACTAGCGCAATTTGTTTGTGTGCTTTCTGTGCAAAAGTGGCAACAAAAAGGTTTCCACCTCGGCAGGGACAAAATTGAAGCTTATAAGGGTAATGAGAAACGTACAGTGTAAAAGGCAGCTGCAGTTGTGGGTGACTAATGGGCGTCCTTGAGAGTGAAAGTTGCACAAATGTTACAATTCGTCGAGAGCAGGGTGTAACTTAGAGCTTTACAAATTACCTGGGTTTTTAGGTTAAAACGAACATTCGTTTTTGTTAGTTAATTGTGCTGCTGATAAGTTCGTAACTTTGACCTATTTCGAACTAAATTGTGAGCTGAAGTTTTCGTACTTTAAAATGCAACGCTGATGATTTCAATCTGCTACCGTGCAGTTCAGTAATACGAAAGAATTTTGGACTTCGACTTTTGTGGATAATCAACTCGAACTAAACTCTAAAAAAAATTTTAAATCTAAAATCATCGTTATGGCTACTTAACGTTTTATTCTCTTGGTTCTCTCATGTTAAGTAATCTATATATAAATACGTAAACACAATTGTTGAAAAGTAGCTAACGCTATTATAGACACAACGTAATACCACTGGGCGAAAAAATAGTATCAATGAAACGATAACTAAGAAGTGAAGAAGAAGACAAAAATGCAATTCATTTAGACATTACTGATGTTAATGTGGATTTTGCACCTAAGATGATCAGATTCTCACGTCGATATTAACGGTTGCATTAGTGCTTTTGAATTGCTTGCCTTGAAGAAAAATGTTGAAAAAAATCAGTGTGTGAAGTGTCCAGTTGTTATTGGGCGAAGGCTTCTGAGGAGAACCGTTGGAGCCTACAAAAGTCAGGTTTGTTGTACGTTATTTAAAATATTATGAACGTTGCTGTATTAGCCCACACAACCTAATATAATTTGTCTCAAACAAATGCTCACTTATACAATAAGTGATTTCAAATAAATTCAACATTTTCTATTGGAAATCTTCTATAGACAAAAATTTCAATGTTCTCTCGAACCAATTTTTTAAGTGCAACATACGGTCAAAATATTTCGACTGTTTCTCAATCTTACACAAGCCCAGAGATGAAGTAACGGAACCTTCCAAATGTCACCTTAATTTGTCGCATTATTATTGAGGCCACTTAGCCTAACCGCAGCAATTTTTCCTACCAAAAGGAAAGCAAACGCTTTGAGAATTTAAAATTGGAAAATATGACCAAAGTAAATGTCACATGATGTGATCCTCCTAAATGCAAAGAAACACACACGGAAATTCACTCGCAATACAACAGTGTCGGTTTTCTAGGCCATTCTGCCGCTTGGAAAAGCCCAAATGTGTTGTAGAACTTTGCCCGAGTATTTTAATTATTTACACTCGTGAATTTTCGGAATTTGTGTCACAACAAACCCATACTAAGCTAAACCAGACGTAAGGCAGAACAACCTAATGACAGGCATGAACTCAGTGGGGGGGGCACACAGCACAACACGGTGTGGCAGGTGCCCGCAGCACAGGGACAGGATCGCAGAGGCGTGGAACGAATTGCAATAGAGGCCATTTGTTCGCTGTGGCAGCGACATGAGCAATGAACAGCTGCAAAGACCGTCAAGGACATCTTGCGGAGGCAAGCAACACAAAAAGAAAGAAAAAAATAAAAAAACAAAAACAAAAAAGCCGAACAAATAGTAACAGATGAGCAAGCAAGTCTATGTATGACATTTAGTCAGAGCGTGAGTGTGAGCGTGAGTGTCGGAAGAGTGGGAGAAGAGAAGAAGAGGAAGAAGAAGAAAATGAAGAAGAAGAAAGCGCTTTAATGGGAAAAATTGCATGAAAATTAAATTTTTCATGGCACATTAAAGTGTGGAAAACTCGTTTTGAACGTCGTCACCAACGTTGTGCCACGTTTTTGCCACCGTCTCCGCCTCTGCCGCCAACGCGAAATTTGATCTGACATCCGACGCATCCGTGCATATTCGCTCAGGTGTCATGTGTGTGTGTTGGCGCTGATGGGCGATGGCTGATGGCTGATGGCTGATGGCCGACACTGATGGCCGCCACAGCAGTTGATGCAGCATATGATGAAGACAACGTGCAATGATGAAAATGATGCAAACAATTGCCGACGACCAACTCAAGACGCTGGTGTTGCTGATGAGCTGCCGTTGGTGTTAGTTTTCGCTCCGGGTAACTCTTCACGGTCTAAACATTTCCAATTAAATCTCTGTACTCTTTTACTTTTGCGGTCTAAGCAAATACAAAAAAGTCAACCAATTTCATAATATGCATGAAAAGTCGCTTGCTTGGATTAGATTGGTTCAGTTTGCATCGCGTCGGCCGGGGGGCTGTTGAGGACAAAAACGTACAGATGCAAAGCTACAATACTCTGGTATCTGTTAGATAGTCGTATCCAGTTTTGCGGTTGTTATATGCAGTTAACTATTCGATTTTGTTGTTGTTGTTGTCGTTGTCGTTTTAGTTGTTGTTTTTTCTGTTGGCAATAAGGAATTTCACAGATAAAATCATAACGAATTTGTTTTTGAAGTTTATGTGCAGTCAAGTGAAACTTAAGAATCGCTCAAGCTGCTGGTTATTTGTGTAATGCTGAATAGCTGTAGTACCGGGGTACCGGGGCTTACAGTACGTTTGCGTTGGGAGTGTGTGACCGACCAAGCCAACCAACCAAGTCTAATTGCAAATGAGTGAAAGACTTGAGATACAATTTAATTGCTTGTTGTTGTATGTGTTGTTGTTGTTGTTGTGTGTGTCTGTATATTTTCATTTCGCTTAAGCAAATGATTGCCATTTGTAACATTTGTTTTGTAAACAAGTGACCACATTTGTTGATAGATTTGAGGGTTTAGTTGCGCGCCAAAATATTAGTCCAATTGTTGATCTATACCGGAAAGGTAACGATTCTATACCGGAAAGGGCTTGCGCTATGCTTCTTATAATTTTCTTTCTTTGGCTGTGTAAAGTGAGAGACTAACATTGACATAGACCAGAAATGAGTGGAAGAGTGCCGTTCACGTACACAAAATGCGAGTGCCAATTTACATCATCGAAGTACAAATTGCGTAGATTTCTACGTCGGCATCGGTCTAAAGCGAATATTCAAAGACTATCCAATTGGTATAGCGCGGACATTCCTCCCTTGAAAAAATTTTGTGTGAGCGGCACGCCGCAGCAAGAGGACAATGATAATTTTTTGTTTTCATTATGATTTCTTATGTTTATACACTGTTTAAATTCTGTAAAGTAAAGTATTTCTGTTTTTTATTTTATTATATTTATTTATTTATTTTTATACTAGCGTAGCCTGCCAAATGTTGTTCTGCCCTTTTCAGTATTGGCAAAGAAAATTAAAATTCAATAAGGGTGTGTTAGCAAGAATTTTTACTTCATTGAAGCTATGAGAATGAGAACTTCATCACCTTTGTATTTTCCTTTGGGTATCGTCGCATGAACCACATTGATCGTTAGTTCTCTTATCACCAAGCCCGTCCCGTTGCATTGAACACAAAAACACACACACGAACACAGACCTTCCATTTCGACTTTGACATACTCTTCAACGGCAAATTAATGAAGCAATATAGATTTTATACAAATAATCAAATTTATTAATTTATTTTTTCTCGACCTTCGCGGTATGTTAACACACCAAACTTCACAGGATTACAAGACAGGCTATTCTAGAGTTTCCCTGAAAATTTCATCAAAATCGTTGCAGCGATTTCGGCGTCTATAGCGGACAGACAGACATACACAAAAAAAAAATCGATTTATAATTATAAAGATTAACGCTCGCTGCAGTAGTTCGAAAAATGTTTTTTTGGTAGTAGTGCGAATAGAGAGTAAATGCGTTTTGTGTTCAATGGTTAGGTTGGTAATGTTGGTCGCGGATTAAAGAATGCTTGTGTAGATCGTAGCAGAAAAATTAAAAAACTAATCAAAAAAATTTTGCTAAAGTTACAAAATTCGTCTGAATATGCCTATAAAAGTTTTTTGCCTATGGATGTAAGTACATGTGCGGAATTATTAGATATGGTTGTATCGGTCAACTGGGAACAATGAGCATTGCTTAACATTCATTCAACATTCGGAACTGGTCCGATTCGACCACTACGATGTGAAACCATAGATTAAGAATTGGGCTTTCATCATACAGTTGAATTCATGAATTATCAATATCAACCACATTGCAAACTAAAATGAAAGACAAATATATAAGGGTAGTTTGTTTGGTATCCAATAATTTTATGTATTTTACGGGGAAGGTAGTGCTTCCCTTAATTATTATTATCTACCTTCAGAAATCGGCACTTGGCATATCTTGAAATTGAATTCGCTGTCACTCTGGTTTTATATTAAAGTTCGTTATGCGCTGTAATAGAGAATCTGTGCAACAGAACCAATATCCCACCGGAATGATTTATTTATAGGAACTATTTTCCAAAATATCTATTAGTGAATATTGATTTAATGCAAACGAATATGTTGTTCAATAAACATAACTCTAAACAGCGCATAAATCTTCCCTTGTACTATGAAATGCCAACAAATATGCGAAATTTATTATTTTGTCATAAATCAACATGAAAAAGGCGTCTACATGGCTCCTTCATATACTCACTCACATTGGCACTCAAAAGCCAAAGCTTCAAGCCAAATATGCGAACATTTGGCGGTGAGTGTAGTTAAGCGCTTCGGGGGTACGTGTACAATTGGGATGAAACGACGCGTGTGCCAAGTGTCGTGTTACTCAAATTTCAATTAAATTGAATTGATTTCTAATTGGTTATTTAAAAAATAAATAAATATAAAAAAAATATTTGCAAATTAGTCAAGAGCGGAAAAAATGTAAACAGAAAAAAGAAACCCAACTGTTTTGCACATTTTCTCGAATCGCTCGTATGTAAATTAAAATATATTCATATACAACAAAAACAACAAATAAAACCAAATGAATGCAAAACGTGAGTTGTAAAACCAGCAACTAAAAGTATTTAACTAAATAAGCGCGCCGTGTGATTAGCAATCAATTTAATAGCCTTTTTTCTGAATGAATTGGCAGAAATTATAATGAGAACTTATTAAATGAAACCTTTTAAAATTACATTTTTTTAATGAGCGGTATACGAGTATATTTAACTAAATAGACTCGTAGCCAGCAATTCCGTAGTATTACAAATCTATTAATGAGGTAGCGGAGAACACTATAGAATCCAGGGAAGGGGAAACCATGAAACTGTCTACATTCTACAAGGGAATGATATGATAGTATTCTCACTGGCCACGAGTAAAGCAACAGCTTAAACGTACATCAGAACAGCACGGGGAAATTATACTAGAGTTATCAAGCTTATTTGAATATCCTGAAAGCGACAAAAGAGAATACACATATCCGTATTTGCTGAAGTTGCCGGTTACTTTTGGTTACTTTGAAGTGGCACTATTGCGTCGTTCTTCTTTCTGGTTGATTAGGTAAAGTTAGGTAAGACCGGCAAATGGCAGTAACCTGCCTATCTACTCAAGCCGAATATTGGCCCTTTGTGAGGCCTTTGTATCCCTTGGTGATGGGAGTGCCATCTGACATCGCTAAGGAACAATGCTATCTACCTGAGATTGAAGGTAATTACCCTGCCACCAGAGCGGTCTGAATCCCGACATCTGGTGTGTTTGCCATAGTACACTTCCACTAGGCTACCGAGGCACACTTTCTTTCTGGTTAATACTCGTACTCTCTTACAACTAAAACCAGGTTTTGCTTTTTAAAAATTTTGTTGAAAAATTGCAACTTACCAAGCCAACTGAAATGATTTAATCAAGCGATTGATTTTTTCTCAGTACATAAGCTTGGCATGTCGAACACCTTCTTCGGCTTTGCCTTTGCATAATGTGGTGTTAATTGTAAAGCATTCGTTAGGCTTCTCGCAAGTGGCACAAAAGAGAACTTGAATTGAGAAGTGCAATCGTCATCACCATCTACAGCAACATCAACGTCAACGTCGTCGTTCTCGACGTCAGCATGTGGATGACATTTGCATATAGGCTTTCGGTGCTGATGAAGATGCTTAGATACTGCAGTTAAGGTTTTTGTTACAGTTTCGTAGTTATAAATAAATAATAGGAGGGAGAAAAATGCACTCAGTCAGAGCTTCGCTTATGTGAACAATTGAATTTTGTTGTAGTTTTTGCTGTAAATAATTTAGGTTTTATAACCCAACAAAGGTAGAAATTAGCCTGTAACGGATTTCCTGCTGAAGCCAACATTTGATTATGAACTGCCATAAAAATCCACCTAACTAACTAACTAATGAAAAGAAGCATCTCTTATTCTCTCTTATTCATGGATTGGACTTTTTGGTGTATGATTCTTAGGGCTTCATCACAGTTTAGTATTGCTATTTGATGAGGGTAACATTTGATTCACATCACGTGATAATAAGGCATCACGTGACGCAACATATGCCTGCCTGAACGTGTGTGTTGTTGTTGTAATTGCTTTTACTTTGATTACATGTTGGCTGACGCACGAAGGCATACGAAGTCGTTCGGTCCCGACATGCAGTTAAATTATGTGCCTATCTAAATGTATACGTCGACCCGGTAGCCATCCCAGAGGTCGTAGGTTTAAACCCCACGGTGGGCAGATAAAATTTTCACTTCTTTCTACTCACCTACGCCTTGAATCCTGCGTGGTGCCAAAACAAAAATAATTAAATAAATAAAATAAAATAAATCGCCTTCAGAGGGATCAATATCCAACTTCTGTGGAGCCGTTTATTCTTGTATCCAGACAAATACAACTCAGCATACTTGGCGTAAGCGAGATGCGTTGGAACGACAGCGTATACAAGCGTACGGCAACCTGGTACTACATAGTGTGAAGGACAACAGAGTAGAAAGCGGAGTAGCCCCCATAATATCTGAGGACATGCGGAATAGCTTGCATTGCTGGAAGCCAATTTCTGATGGCCGAAAAAACAACGCCAGCTAGCGGAGTCTTGATAAATCAAACTTTTTTCTAAATGTTAAGTGTGAAGTGTTCTATGGATGTTAGGTTAGTTTAGGTACTATGTCGCTATTAATCTTAAGGTGCATTCAGTGGAGTCAAATTTCTGCTTCACCAGATTGTTTCGCCTTTATAAGAGTTTTGTTTGGCTTAGATGCTTCGGTTACATCGGCTGGGGTATTGTGTTGAAAATATTTAGAGGTTTATAGAGTCACTTAATTATTACCGTCTATAAAATTATTTTCAATGCAACCGTTTTTGAACGCTTGCACTTTATTGCTTCACTTACATTTATTTATTTTGGCATAAAAGTTGTTGGGCAGCGCCTCAACTGATTTTACCTTACCCATTGAGTTCTTGGCCACATTTGACGGATTTCTTCAACCGATTCGGTTTAAGATTTTGCCGCATTTTCATTTCCTTGCCGAAATTGAATTTCTTTGTCGTAAATCAAATTGTGAACGATTTTATTTTGTTTGTCGGCCGCAATTGCGGGGATTTTCAATCGATTTGCTTCCGTTTGTTGGATTTCCTTCTTTTTTTTCTCCTTCTGTTTTGCGCATTGCAGTTGTGATGTTTCTATCACTGTATTTGAATCTGAAGGATTTTCAAAAATGGAAATGTTTGTGTTGTGCCGCTTTTTTAGCTGAGCTCATCAATTTCCCATATACATACATTTCGATAATTCTGCCCTTAATATGCTTCTGACTTTTTGCAACACAATTTCACCTTGTTGTCTCCTATTTAGGGTTCCGTACGTTTGAGTGAAAAACGGAACCATTATAGGATCACTGGTGTCTATCCTAATTTTACAGCCAATTTGATCCGAATCTACTGGACCGATTAAGTTGTGTTATATATCAATTGAAAGGGATTGTTGCAAAGGTCTCAAATATATTTGTATATATTAATGTGTTAGTTAGTTGTTTAACCAACAAGGAATGAGTCAATATGACTGAAAATAGAGAACAAAGAAAACCAAAAATATATTCGGCAACATATTCAACGTACAACGGAGCCCTCTCCACGCGAGTTCAACACGCACTTGGCTAGATATCTTTTTTTTTACTTCTATTTAATTACCTTTCGTTCCAAAACATTTAATGAAGAAATTCAAATCGAAAATTTCAACCAAACTAGGTTAAAAGCTTTTATCACTTTCGTTGAATTAATTGAATATTGCTTTTAACAATTTTTGTTTCTTCATTTCATTAATTAATTTAAAGCAGACAGATGACGTTGATCGTTGTAATTAGGCAATCCTTTAGGGATTTCGATCAACAAGGAGGCGAAATTTTTCACAAGATACATTACCACAATACATTACGTCGCCTTAAAAGCTAATCAATTATGTTGTTAAACTTTTATGTTATTTATTAGGATAAATACGACTTTGTAATTTGTAGCATTGAAAAGGTACGAACAACACACAAAATATATACAGTGAAATTCCCCATAGCCGGTCATCCACTGTCGCAGAGTGTTTGTCCAGTTATGGGAGTTTTCTGCTTATTGGGAGGTACAACAATTGTTGTTTGAAATGCATTGTTAGAGTCATTCAAATGGACAGTTTATTTGGGTTGAAAAAATTGAGTTAATTCTTGATTATGCCATTTAATAACTCTGTCTGTTTATGAGAAATATATTTATGGAAATTTTATAAAATGTAGTGCCCGCATCCAGACGTGGAGGAGGATGTGCTAAATTAATCTAATAAAACTAAATTAATTTAGAAGAGCATGCTTTGTTGGTTTGCTTAAAACATTTTCTTTCTTCTTTGTAGGTTACCACAGCTTACGGTCTATGCCAAGATTATTTACCTCCTGATGGTAAGTTCCATATATTAATAATTATACATACCCATAAAAAAAAATAAAAATAAAAATAAAATAAGAAAGTGCCAACACAACAAAAGCAACTCCGCCTTGGTACGCCATCGAAACACTGCAAAACTATGCCAAATATTTTATCATTATCGAAAACAATCAAAAGAAAGAAAAAAAATGAGGACCGTAAAAGGGTACAAGGTCTACACTGGAAACAAGTTATTGTTTACACAAATTCAATTATAATGTAGTCTTTTAAAATGTACACGTTTCTTTTCACTTTGACTTACACAACAAACAGCAATGTACTCGTCATCCATAACGCCTCACCGCCGCTGCCGATTTTGTGAAGACCGGTCAAAGCATTCTTGATTGTAAAAATTGTTTGCCAAGTGAAGTCATTGAATTCTTTAGATGCCACACATTTTTTGTTGTCATCATTCATTTCTGTGTAATTAATTAGATAAGTTGCTTATTTTTGTTTTGTGGGTTTTGTAATATTTTAAACACTTGTGACTTGTGTAGCTCTCCACGTCATTTTTATCGCTATTACACATCCGGCATTTCATTCATCAAGCTTTGATTGAAGTTCGTCGCTTTTAGTGATTTGCGTGCGCTTTCGTGCAAAGTGGCGCAAATTAAATCTATACCAATTTGTACTAATATTATAAAGAGGTTATGTTTGTTTGGATGTTAGGGCTAATGTTCGAAAGTACTTATACGGTTATAAAAATTCTTGCACCACTACAATGCTACGTAGTCACTGAGTGTTGTCGACTATATATATTTAATTTTTTTATTCTTTACAAGTAAAATATGTTTCTTTATAGGATTCAGTTTTTGCAAATGAATACAGTGAGAGAAAATAAAGCAAGCGGCAAGCGTCCGTCCTGCTGTGACCGCAATATGGAGTCGTCATTTGGTTAAGCTTCTTTCTTTTTTGGGCAGCTTCATATTTTATCGGTTTTGGTTTTTTGTTTCTCAGCTTGGTTTTTGCAGTAGCTTCGGTAGCTCAAGACAAAAAATATTCTTTCGCCGCTTAGTATTATTATTGTTATTCTTACTAGGTCATTTTTTGCAATATTGGTCAAAAAATGTTCTTTCTCAGCTTCGTTTTCTATTGTACTAGATTTGGCCAGCGATTCGCCCAATAGATATGTAAAAAACTACCGGAGAGAGCTCGACCTGGGTTGGACATACTTTTATTCCGATAAAAAGATCTCGTGGGATATTTTTCAATGTTGATTCATACCATAAAATTGAGCACCACACTCATATTAGCCTCATATTTTGAATGTCACTTGAATGAAATCTTGAAATTATCAATTCTATTATGCTCGAATATTTTCCAATTGACCGGAACGACTAGTCAAAGTTTTCACTGCCTCATTCACAATACACTACTTTTTCGTTTACTTATGTTAGTTGATTTTGCTAATTTTTTCGAGTACTTTTTAGGACTTTTATTTTTAAGCTCATAGTAAGTAAGGTCTTGTGATCACTAAACTTAATTTACAATGTCATGGATGTACATCTAACTACTATGAAGTATCTAAAAAAATTTTATATTGGAGATCTCTATAGAACCGACTTGTAATAAAAATATTGAGTTATAGAAGTTCCTCTTTTCGTTTATTAATAGATATTTCATGGGACTGTAAAAGCATGGTCCCATTTTGCCTCCTGATTTTTTATGATTGATGTCATATTGAGTGTTATAATTTATTTTTGCAAACAAACAACTGACAAGACGTATGACAAATTTGACAAATGACTTCCTGTCAGGATATACCTAGATTCACGGTGATATGACATTTGCCAAGGTATACAGGAAATGTTTATGTAAATTTATTTTACTCAAACACGAAATTCGGCAATTATTCATCGATATGTAACAGCAATCAAGAAAACTATATTGAAATAAAATACAAATTAAATAAAAAAAAAACAATAAAAATGTTTCCGAAATATGCGCAGCTACACAAAAAAGGGCAAGTGTCCAGCACCGAAGAGCAACAACGATGATTAAGCAAACAGGCTTAAATGTTAATGAAACTGCACTTTTATCGGGCCGCCGATGGGTTACAACGTCAACAAAAGGCGTTAAGAGTCAATGCACAGATTCATTAAAAATCCATTAAAAATTGGACGACAAAGTTGTTAATAAGCTTAAAAAGCGATGAGCCTCAGCTCACTTCCATTTTAACAACGGCCAAAGGCGAGGAGTTTCAAAACTAAATAAAATATTTAAATGCGGCCCATGTCGATGGTGATGATGATGATGACGATGATGTAGATGAAGACTATGATGTTGTTGCTGTTGTTGTGCATTACTCTGATGCAGCGCTTTATTATGCTCCAACGAAGGTTACATCCTCGGCTTGAGTGGTGCGGTTGCCACCTCTCTTGACTTGAATTGAACCGCCCGCGCACTACGCAGCAAAGCCGTGAGACCTCAAGACAAATAAAATAAGACAAAAAAAAAAAAGGAAAAAAAAAATACATTCACTTCACACAACCACTTAAAAGTTGCTTCATGGCATTGTCACATATCAATATTCCATTTTAGCTCCTGCACTCGTAAAGTATCCCAAACCGTAGCAGTTAAAATAGACAGCTCGGGTGGCTCCAGAAAAACTCGATTCAGTTAGTGAGTGAGTGCATTTTTGTGTCGAATTCTCTTCTGAGTAAAGTGCAAATAATGCTTGAAACAAGTTCATTGTGTGTTTTACATTTTACAGAAAGACATTAAAGAAATATATTTCAGTGGCTTACCCATTTTGAAAGGGCTTTATTCTCTTCTAATTTACGTAATTGGAAAACTCGGTTCTATAATTCTTATTATATTTTCGTTTAACAACTCCTCGGTAGGCCTGCAGCCTTGATTGGAAAACTTTTTCGATATTATATTAAGAAATTTTCTGCTCCATTACTCACTGAATTTAAGTTCAACTTTAAGGCTTGAACTATCGACAGCTGCACTATGGAGACCCATACAACTATACTACTCATCAAAAACAAAAAACCAACAATAAAAAAAAACCTAAACTTTTTTTAAGAATTTTGTTAGATTAATAGATATATTGCGAATCTTATAGAAGTGATTTTGCATCATTTTTTTTCGTCTACATATAAATTTGCCAACAGATTCCCTCTCGCGATACTTTACGCCTAAACTATACAACCGATTTTAACCAAAAAATATACCATTCGACTGGTTTTCATTTGCACATTTTCACCATATACTTTCTAATACAATTATTTAGGTATTGTGGGCGTAAACTACACTATAACCTTACACACACGCTTCGCATGACAGACGCGTGCAATTTGTTAAATTGCCTTAATGGGTGTGGTTACTGAGCATAGAATGACATACTACACTTCAATATTATTATGATTGTGTTTGAATTTCAACCGCTGGACGAAACTAGTATTCTATTAAAAGGCGCTTTTGTGGTTTTTGTTGGTAGTTAATTGAAAATTGGAGAAATTGTTCATCGTTTTCATTTTAAATCTAATATCAGCTTCATCCAACCTGATTAATTTACTCCCTTTTCCAATAAAGGGAGAGGGTTTTTTACGACAATTCCTATTAATTACCTAACTTATCGTTAACTTAATTTCCTCATGTGCGAATATAGTTTTTTGATTTAAATAAATTGTGTAATCGTCGACTTTCGTTTCGAAGTGTAGTCCCATGTTTGGGAGAAACTTTTCTAGTTATACAGAATATATATTGAATTTTTATATATATCAGTAAACAAAACTGCAATCTAAAATTTATGCATAATAACGACGATAAATTAACCTAAAAATAAAACAAAATAATTCCAGTCAAAATATTCCATATTGATAAGGTGCAATATTGATAAAATATTTCTAATAAAACACCACAACCATTATACGCACTTAAATAATATTAACAATAATAATAAACTTAAAATAGGTTGCGTTAAAAATGCCTATTAATATAAAATGTAGAACCCATGTAAGTTTCAATGGAATTTATCAGCAGAAGTAAATCTGATTCGACTGAAATTCTCTTAGTGTTGGGGGCCCGTCTGAAGTACTCGCCCTGCTTTCATAGCCATAGACTTGAATAGAGCCAAAGGTTAGACCATTCAAAACCCAACCGAATATCAAAACCCACGACGCAAAAGAGGCGTCAATAAAAATTCAACGGAAGCCTATAAGATAAGCAATATAAGAATATGCAAGTTTTGACAAATTCATGGCAAAAATATTTCAATTGCACTCGATGTTTCTATTTTGATTTGCGGAGCTTAGTACGAGCGAATGTACTCTAAATGATGGATTGTATATTTATTTCGGCTATGACGAATTTGTTATACTATACTATATACTATCTATGCATTTATGGGTGCGTTAATGATTCACTAAAATTGTAGTTTGGTACGGTAAGTCACGGCCACTATACTACCTGCTGCAAAAAGAAAACTTTTTCGAAAATTTCAGCTCTCTTGGTCAAAACTTGTAACAGCTTTTCTCATCGAGCTGATTAAATATAAACTTTATTGGGTATCCGATGTCTCCTAGGCTGTGCTATAACCTCTATGACAAAGTTATAGTACTATGCACAGAGTGTGCTTACTTCAAAAATTTTAACCCATTACACTATGAGCTATAACTGATAAGTGGGCATTACTGACCATTCTAAGGCCAATCACTTACACAAAAAAATATTTTTCTAAGAATTCTTGGCTATTTTTGGTCTAAAGAATTTGTTTGAACTTAGAATTGCGAAACCATGTGACTTTGACTAAAAGTACATTTTTAAGTAGAATTATGTTTCCGATGTAATCTTTGAGTGCAAACAGAAATTCAGAGATAGACCAATTGATGTTAGAGTCGCATTCCGGTTAAAAAAGCGAGCTTTTCAAAGTGATAGCTGATATTATATGGGCACTAATCAAATATGTGAACAATGTAAATATGATCATAAAATATGTATGTAGGCAAACTAGACTTAGACTAGAGAATAGCCTAATGAGAAATGTTAGTGCAGTTCGGTTCTATTCTATGCAGTTCGCTGTACTAATACTTCTATCGAATTTCGACTATCGGGCGTCTGAGAGCACTTTGTAATCGTGCTCGATCTTCGTCAAAGGTTATT
Organism: Cacoxenus indagator; assembly: GCA_035041755.1. NCBI lineage: Eukaryota > Metazoa > Arthropoda > Insecta > Diptera > Drosophilidae > Cacoxenus > Cacoxenus indagator. The sequence goes on from JAWNKX010000665.1 coordinate 2,903,618, forward strand.
GGAGCACAAACACATCACAGTCAAAAAAATCTTATCTAAACTTGCATGGTTACCACTACGAAGCGTATTACCTTCCAGACACGCGTCCAGTTCCTGACCTAAGCCACTCAGAATTTGAAAGTGTGATAAGAATCATATGTTCAAACGTGACTGGCATATATTTACATACGCCTCAGATACACTTATCATGTAGTTTGACCAAAATTAGCGTTTTACTAGTTAAGTTTTTATCAAAAGTTTGCGTGAGCATTATAGCCGCGTCAGTATCTTAGTAGTGCCCAAAATACCTTGGTATTTATATGGTTAAACAAATAAATGGATTCTTAATGCAGAACCAAATTCCGTAAAATATTTTTCAATTGAGTTTGGTAGTTCAGAAATAGTAATGTAAAAGTGTTTTTTTCATCGTTCACTGCAATAATAAAAGTGGGCCGTTGAAAAACGTGTTCAGAAGTTAGTTTGCTTTGATATCAGTGCAAATTGACTGATAAGAAAATTATTTAATACAACAATTAATCATTTTATAACAAACCCAGATGAGAGTGCACAATATCCAAATACTGACTTTAGATTTTTGAACTTTATATTTTTCTTTTTGAATGCTTAAAGAGTAATAAATTGATTGGTTGTTGAGCTTTTTTACTGTACAATTGTATGCATATATACACTCGTCTCTATAGTCTTTATTTGCTACTATCGTCAGCCGAATATTTATCGTAGGTGTATTTTTTTTGGCATCTTATAAAGGTGATTTTCAAAGGAACTTTGTAAGTGCCATAACTTATTTTTTTTCCTATAACCTTTTAAGTTCGAGTTAAATTTTCTCTGAGAATATCTCAGGCCTATTCTGGAATAACCTGACTTCAAAATGGCTCATAGACTTATGAAATAAGAGAATGTTGTATTGAGGTGCGCTCTTCTTCGCTTATTTTCATTAATATTATTTGTACGTTTTTTTTTTTAAATTTTTTTAAAATTTATTTTATTTTTTTTTTAATTTTTTATTTTATTATAATTTTGATTACTTATCTTTATATTTTTATTATTTTTTAAATTTATTTTTTATTACTCCTACATCTAAGGCTCTACTGAAAGTAAAGTGAAATTCACATGTATTGTTCAAGCACATTTTCAACGTGTGGCAGTTTCTCCCAAATTCAGACAAGTTGCGCTAATAAATTTCAAATGTAAAGAATTTTAGTAGAAAAAGTACCCAACCCCAAAATGTTATATGACTATTTACTGTAGTCTTTAATGTACACTGATTCATTTAAGTAATTAAGAATATGAGCAGCAAATTATTTAATTCGGAACTTAGCAGTAATTTTGTTGATTAGTATAAATATTGAAACAGGAATACAACTTCAATGTCAAAAAAATAATAATAATAATAATAATAAAAATAAATCTTCTACTTAATCGATGACAGCTGCAAAAGAAATACATATGCATGAAAACGCTGACAGGCCAATCAACTTCTTCGTTGGCATGTTGACCACCATTTACGGAGTGCTCAAAGTGCATTATTTGCAGAGACATTAGCAAAGTCAACATAAAATCAGAGAGTTGAAAGTAATTGACAAAAGGAATCAGACAAGCAGCGAGACACAACAAGAAGAAGAAAAAAACATGCAGTCAGAATAATCACTGCCAAAATTGCAGATACATACATAATAATCGGAAACAAGCATAAAAGCCGGAAAAGTAGTTTAACGCGGGAGCCTAAATAATTTTTCTCAAATTTTGAGTGACTGGTACTCAAGCAGTCTTAACTTTTATTTATATCGTTTTTACAAATTCCATTAAAACAAAAGCGACATTTATAAAAGAAAAATCCCAAATTACAAAAAAAAAAAAAAACTAAAACTCTTGATAAGCGAAGGAAGTCACCATGCCTCATACGCAGCTTACTCAAATCAATGGGCGACAATTGTTGCGTTTCGTCGAGGCTTTTCTAGCATTATTATATTGTTGTTGTTTTTTTTACTTTTCTATATGAGATATCTGACTAAAAAAGAGCCAGTCAAAACAAAAAATCTCGGGCAGACACCTTTAAATCTAAATGTACTAGCTCTGCTCGCTGTAATCGCGTTCTTGTCGCTTCTGTTTTAGTAATGGTGCTTTACTTACCTTAACTGGTCTGATAACAGTCATGGACAATGATGTTGATGGTCATGTCTTATAAAAATTACCTAAATATAAATACAATTTATTTTGTTATTTATTAGTATTATTATTTTTTGTTTACGATTACGACAACAAGACTAGTTCAGCTGTCGGTCGCTTACAACTTTCGGTGAGATATTTCAAATATTTGAGAACGGAAACTGAAATTCCATTTTCAACAATTGCATCGCATTGACCACAATATTTTTTTATATTTCCTAGCGGATTATTGTAGACAATTTTTTAATATATATTAATTATTTTGTTAAGTAAGGCAACTTTGTAAATTCAAAGAAATACGAGTTGTGTTTAAAAAATAGGAAAACTTTATTATTTTTTTTGGGGCACGTGTTATCGATTTTCGATTATATGTTTTCCGTTATGTTGGTGTACATGTCCCTAACATATGTTGACATTATCAATCATTTTCCATCTTCAGTGTGTTTTTGAAATTTGGCGATATGCTGCAATCTATAAAATGACGTCAACGGCGATCCTGATAGTAATGGCTATGACGTCGAAAGCTTAATCATCTAAATAGAGGCGGCCAGAAAAAAGTACGCCAACTTCGGTCAAATGTAAATGCTTTGCACACTGTTTTCTGCGTTAACAATGGCGTGTTGCATAGTGAGTTCTTGCCAGTAGGTCGTACGATCAATAAGGAATATTACCTTGAAGTTGTGCGCCATTTGCGTGAGGCTATACGAAAAAACGCGAGGAATTGTGAAACAATCAGACATGGATATTGATTGCAGCACGCTAATACGCCAGTTCACACGTTATTGCTTATTCGTGATTTTTTGTGCAAATGCGGAACAGTAATCATGCCTCCAACCACTGCAATCACCGGACTTGGCCCCTTGTGAATATTTGCTGTTCCCAAAATTTAAAATGACCTTGAAAGGAAGAAGATTTACAACGCTTATCAGAAGTGCTTCGAGAAGTGGAAAAAGCGCTAGCACAAGTGTATTATAGCTGAGTGGCATTATTTCGAAGGGCAATTTACTACATAAATATTTTTCAAGAAAAATAAAAAATCTTCTTACTTTTTGAACAAACCTCTTGAGTAGAAAATAGAACATTTTCAGTGAAACTCCGCTAGACGCCAATACTGAAAACCAAACCCTTCATTTTGCTGCAAGTCAAAACTCAATTATCATAACAAGAAATCAGCAATAAATTTGTGTCCATTATCTAACAGCAATGGAATGTTATCAAGAAGCAGACATTTTTTCTAAGGTCGTTTAGACTCACCCAACATTTCACTTTGAGTTACTTAAAAACCGAAAAAAAAAAAAATTTAAAATAAGATGTTTCACACCTTTGGCATGCCATGGCGAATGCCGTTGCACAAGCCCATTTTATTTTCACGCCAATTATCACACAATTCAAGTAAATCACTTTTTTCCAGTTGAAGCAGCGAAAAAAATCCCCCACACTGCAATTGACTTGGAATTGCACACTCTTAGCAAAAGTTAATTAGATTTAGTACGAATCAACTAATCCGAATGTGGAGAAAAGCGCTCAATAAAACCGGAGAATAAAGGCGCTAAAATTAGCACTACTTGGAAATTAATCAGAACCAATTACCAGTACTGCAGCGACCACTTGAACTCAACCTCAGTCGAGATTTCATTAAAAATAATAAAAGTAAATTTCTTGTTAATTTCAAAAATGTATTTCATTGTTGACCAAAGAATTTCGCCGTTTTATATGAAACATACTGACGTATAGGCTTCTTGAGCCCTCCGATGTCGCATGCGGCCATAAAGACGCGCATGTCTATTTGCGTTGTTAGATAAAAAGTGGAACTGTTTGCTTTCAGTTTATAAACTTGAGACGTTTTGCTTTGGTTTGGGGATTTATGGCGCGATACTCATTTTTGATTGTTGTGACTTGATTTATACCATTGTCTGTATTGATAAATATCAAAACAAAGGAATTTATATGAAATTAATTGGCTCGATCAGCTATTTAAAGCATGATTGTAAGTGGTCTGTATAAAAGTCAATCAAAGGTCAAAGTGGGTATGTAAAAAGGTAAGACCGTATTTGGAAAGGGAAATGAGCTACAAAAGTTTGAAGAAATGTTTTCAATTGCATTGCAAAAAAGGAGTTTTGTGATGAATTCTTATGTTAAAATTTTTTTTTTATAAACAAGGAAATTGTTCGGATAGGTGGAGTTACTTTAAATAAAGCGAATGGCATCGATCGTCAACGAAAGTGGTTTACATTTACATTTAAGCTAAATATCGGCTAAGTCTAATAATGTAGGAGCCCATTGACAAAATCGGTCAAGCTACTAGAATATGTTATTTCAAGGTCATGAAGAATTGTACCTTGCTCCTCTTTGTACATACAGTTCGCTTGGAGATCGTTTATTAAACCATTGCGTGCCATAGTTTGAGACTGTAACCTGGGACACCACCATTTTAAATTTGGTGGACCTATCGAAATATATCACTTAAGTACAGTAATCATTTGTTGTGGGTCTGTTGAAGTATTCCGCAGGACGTTTAATTCATCCGGGTCTCTGCCACCCGAAATCTCATAATTATATATAAAGTAATCTAGCTACCGATCCACTCAGCAAGGCATCAACTGTGCTACAAATTGCAGCGTTGATTAAGAGCACTTCAGAGCTTTTCTACGTTATCTATTAAAGAGTTACAGAGGTCGATATCGTCTGATAGTATCCTCAGTATATGTCGTAAGTCAGATGGTGTAACAAGCAAACGAATCGAGAAATTATTGGAATTTAAATATAATATATGCTTTTTGAAGTCTTAGTTATAAGACTTTTAGTTATATATATACTAGACAAATAATTTCATATGCAATTTTCAATGATAAATTGAAATGTATTTTTATTAATAATACCTTCTCACTTTCCATATACATACATCTGGCTTTGGCGCTACACTCACAAAAAATTTTCAGTAATATATATGCCAGAGAAAAATGGTAATTGAATTGTCAAGATATAACTGCCAAAAACAATGTTTGCAATTAAGGTTGGCAGAAAGAGTGTGTAGCAACTCTTGTTGGGTTTTTCTAACATTTTCTTTTTCACTATAAATACCTGCAAAAAGTGTCTCCCCACGCAGAACAAATTTCGTAGGTGCTCAGATAAGAAGTTCATAGCAATATGTTTGTCTTAATAATAAAACATAACAAAAGCATTTCTTGGCATAAAGCATTCTTAACCAAGATAAAAAAAGAATTCTTCCTCGTTTGTTACTGAAAAATTTGCTGATTGTCGAAGTATCCGAAAACGCCGATCGTGAAGTCGTCGCCAAGTGTGTTTACGGGCAAAAACATGATTAAGATAAACCTTTTAAACATTTTTAGCTATTTTCGACAGTATCGATATTCAATAGTCCACTTTTTCAATAGCCTGGACAAAGAAATGTGCAGTTGTTAATTTATATTTCATTTCATTGTGTTGTTTCAATTTAATTATTGAGCTGCAATAAATATTTGAGTTGGCCCCATGTTAGTGTTGGCTAAAGCGCTACACACATTCTTAATTATTAACAATGACCTTGGCATTATATTCGCAAATATGTGCATAGACTCATTTATTTTCATTATATCAATCAGGTGGATATATGATTACAAACATATACGAGTACCCATTTGCTGATCTAAAGTTGTAGAATTGTTTTACGGAATATGGCTTTATGTAGATATTGTGCGGTTGACGAGTTGAGTTCAAGAAATATTATCAGATCGAAAGCGAATGACCTTAGAAGTTACATAAGTAGCAATATCTGTTCTCTTTGTGCAGAACTATTAACGGAAATTATATATAATTAGCAAGTTACGTTCTTCCTACATTCTAGTACTACTCATATGTCACAATGTCTTGACGTGGGTCTACTAGATTCTGGTTAGCAATAATGTTATAGGGCACTCTTATAAACGCTTGACAGCACCACCGTTGGACATTCGGCAACCTGGTTATCACACCCCTTGATGATCTCTATTACTGAGATCGATTCATCTACAGATTTAAAAGTAAAGATCCATGCAATCGAGATTTGTGCGACACCCTTGAATAAAGTTCTAAACATATAGAACTTTAGCTATACCAATTTAGGGTTTTCAAAGTGTTTCGATGCTATACTATTGCTTTCGTTGGCTAACTTGCATTGAGGTGAATTAAGCGCATAATTGTTGAGTAATGGTGGTTCCGCAGGACGTATTTTAACCATTTATCAAAGCACTTCGTAACTGCTATATAGCCCATCTAATCGGGCATTATACGTTCAGATTTCATATTGCTTGCTTCTGTCTAATAATAATATTATAATATTTTGGCGCGACAGGTCTATGGGACCCAAGGCCTAGCTTCTCGCAACCATTCGCTTTGTGTGGGTTTTCAATTTTTGGGACGAATGGAAGGGATCTACAATTTTACGCCGAGTCCAAACGGCTAATTGAGAAGCTCATTCATGACAGTTTTACTCTCGGATGTTTGTCAGACGTTCGCGAGAGGTGGCGCAGTGGAAAAAAACCTTAAGATGTAATTTGGCCCTCTCGGGATTCGAACCTGAGCCCCTCGCTTAGTAGCCCAACACACTACCACTAAGCCACTGCGACATTCCTCCTTCTGTCTAGAAGAAGATAAAAATTGCACATGCTTGCAGAGTATGTTTCAAGGAGTCGGTGTAAATATCCTGCAAGAAAAGAATAGATGACACCTGGAATTCATTGACCTACCAGTAATCGACCGTTAGTTTCGTGATCCATCAGCAGGTACGAATTTTTCTCAATCACTTCACACTAGTAGTAGTATAAATAGTATATTTTTTTATTAACAAAAAAATTATATATTAAAATTTGATATAATTCCAAGGACCTTCTCAACCTCAAAGTATAACTTTCTCATTTATTTACTAGCGTTTTTACCCGGCGTTGCCAGGCTTACATTTATTTTCTCATAGTATAAATCATATATAAAAAGAGAACTAAGCTATGAAAATCGATTCAGTATATTTTGTGCCAAAGCGTTACATACAATGTCCACATAAACAATTTTATATAGTAATATAGATTTATTTATTTATTTATATTTATTTATAAGGTTAATACAGCTTCCAAAGCTAAGATTAACTTGGTGGGACGCTGGCTACTGTGACCATCGGCCCAATAACTTGCTTATTTTTACTTAAATTGAACAACAAAAACTTCTTTCAAATCTTGACTTTCCAAGATTTTTTAATACTCTTGTACTGCTAAAACCAAAAATCCACAAAAAGGGACACAACTTTTTAATACTGCTTAACTATTTGTTTTAGAATAAGTCAAAAGTACTTGGTACCCGCCATTGACTTTGCCAAATGCAAAATTTGATTGTGGTGGGCCCCTACAATAATATCTTTATTGCCAGAAACAAATTTAAGTCCAATGACAAAATAACAATAATAACTCATATATAAAAAATATTAAGCTCCGAGTAAACTGATTTATCAAAACCCAAATGGCCTGTCAGTTTGGAATGTCACAGGTCCGAGTCGTTCGTGGCGTTTCAATTCCACTTTTTTTTTTTTTTCAAAAGTATTTTGTGGTGATCGTGTTATCTACAAGTATATAACTAGTACGCTTCACTCAGAGTGAAGTTTACTTTTGATGCTAAAGAGGAAACGTGGACACCGCTTGATCATCAGGGGCATTGAGGCGCCAGCAGACCATTGCCGCCAATACCAACATCGCATGCTCCTGCTCTTTTCATGGTTATTTCTCTAATGAAGCTAAGATAGCGCCACACTCAGAGAGTATTAGACAAAGAAGTTTTCATGCTTGTACACCTACTGCTTAATCTTATCTCTGCTCATTGATTAATAAACGAAACCGGCGTGTCAATTGTTCGATTATCTGAAATAAAAAGAGGGTTGTGTTGTTCTTGTGCGAGTATTTCATATGTGTACAAGATAAAATAACAATAATAATAATAATAAAAATTCCTTGGACAATTTAACATGGCAATATCTTTATTTAATAAACCGCCACATAAAAATGTAGCGCCAAGAGTTGACATATGGAATGCGATACATTAATTTTGATTCAAAAATACTCCTGACTATACGGTAGGGGTAAGAGAGCAGAAAATGTTTATAATTAGGTTTGTTATGACCAGTAAACTACGTACAGACGTGGCCATCAGTATGAAGTTGTTCTGAAAATATACTGAGACGTGGACATGACCTTGGTAAATTTTATCAGTTGCCTAAGAATTCTTAAATTGGACAAAAATAATTTGAATTGCGCTAGCAACTCTTGGAGAGACACAAAAAAGCATTCACCGCTTAGAGCTACGACTATAATATTAACTAATCAATAAACGCGAGTAAACGGTGAAGAAGAGAAGATTACTTTGATAAGATAGAAAAATATTATTGGAAAAAATCTACGGTTAGGAAAATGTTTTGGTTTCCAATTGATGCCCGATCTGGAATAGTAGCTTAGTAGTCTGTCAACTGTGGTATTGATTGAGGTCGTATAGGTCGTCTTCAAAAATTACGCCTCTTACGATTGCTGCGAAGATAGGGTTGTATTATGCAAAACCGTAAAGTCATACTGCCTAAACACAAAGTCTAGATTTTTACCATATTAAAATTCATTCAAAACATACAGTTTTCTCTACTTTGTGTGAAATTTTACGGATAACTCTAAAGAAAAGACTTCTTCTTCTACTTTAAGATTTATAATTAAAAGTTTCATCTGTTTAGAGTTTTCCACTATCTACGAAAACTCAATCATACTTCTCGAAGCTCGTAGTTCTGCTGTAGCTGCACAACTTTAATGCCTATGTTTAGCGACGACGCAAATCATCAGTTCGAACAAGTTGCGGTCATAAAAAGAACTCGCGCTCGTAAAATGAAGAAAATCTGCAGACAAAAACCATGCGCCAAAATGTCGCGTCAAATGTAGCAATACTCGTAAATTCGAGTCGGCCGCTCAAGTGCAGGCAGGATCTGAGTAGCCACCAGTTGGTTGGATTACTTAGTCCAACGTGCTTAACAAACTATGCCATTGCACATGCACAGTAAGTGTAATTTTTTGTCTTCTTTTTTCTCTTCTTCATATCCATTCAAGTTAGGCGCTTACAAAACATTTTTAGTGCAACGTCGTAATTCATTTTCATCGTCTGAGATCTGAGGCCCCTAAAAGAAGCGCTCGGTGCCTGAAATGTTGACTTTGTTCAGGCGGTTTGTTAGTTGCTTTTTCGTGTGCACTACAAATATTGTTAAGCGCAGGCGATAAGAATTGAATGAATGCATTTTGCAATAGTCGTATGAGTATTTGCAGTTGGTCTTGTACGAGTATCTTTTCGAATTGAAGGCGCCTTGGTCTTGCCTTAGCCTGACTTTGCTTGGCTCATACATTACAGGAAGTAAACAATTTAGCGGCACTTTTAATTGTCAAATCGGGGTTTACAACATCTTCCACAACAGCAAAAAAAGAAAAAAAAAAGAAAAACAAAATACCAAAGATAGAACTATGGAAAAAATAGCGCCACGTTCTGATATGAAAGATAAAGCTGTCGTTAAACGCGTTTTAATATTTTATTTGCCCTTTAAATTGCACTATGCCAGCAGCGCGGCTATGTGGCGGGGTGCTGCGATAGTTGCGCCGGAAGTTTGTCATATGCTTGCACGACGTATTATTCAGAAAATGGAAATTAGGCTGAGAAAGTTGTGAAAGTAAGTCACAAAATATGGAGCAACAAATGCATAGCTGAAAATGCTAGTTTACTTTGCACTAGCAGAATTTTCAATAGTCTAAAATGGGTCAGATCTTGAGCCTAAATAGAAATTTGTGGTTTATTGTAAGCACACTTTTATTGTTTCAAAGTTGACGACTTATATTTTTATCTATAGCAATAAACGAAATATAAATAAAAAGACCCTGCCTTAACAATCTGCTTAAGATGATTTTAAATATTGCACCAAGGCACACTTTAATACTTTGAAATCAACTCAACTCTAAAGTTATGACATATGGCAGCTTCTACCAGAAAAAGTTAGAAAGATAGTGCCTCTACTTCATTTTAATAGTTAAGTATTCTGAATTTATTGTCTCGACATATATATCTATATTGAAAGATTACCATATACAGAGAAGGATTTTTAAAATTAATTCTAAAAACTTAGCTTTTGAGTATTGAGTCGCCTCCCGGCCTCGATTCACTTAAAAACTTTATTATTTACTATGCCATTCAATTAGAATCCCAGTCAGTCAAACGGAACAAGTACAGGAAATATTTACTTTCCAGTTTACTAGGCAAGCTGCGTTTTTCTAGTTTTTTTTTCTGGTAATCAATAGCTTCAGTTTTTGTAACATATCGTACTCTCTCAAACTCATAAAAGCTCGTTGTAGAATGCAGTAAAACTCAATGTCTGGCCGGTGTTAGCACGATATATGAAAAAGTACTTTCTTCTGAGCTTCGCTTTAGGACACAAAAATACGGTGGCCCTGACTCCGCAGCGCGTCACATCCCAGGTAGTAGCGTTGTTCAAAATATATTATTGAAAATAAATCATGACTTATTTTATAGTTTAATAAAAATATTTGTACAACAAGTGCAACCACTAAATTGCAGATTGCGTTTGGCATGCCGTACGTAACTCTTCGTACTTAAATTAGCTGTTGTAGAGCTTTAATGATCGGCACGTTTTAATAGCGCAGCTACAGTAAACAGTTGAATTACCATAAAAGGCACCACAGGTCGCATCGGTAAATGTTAAGAACTTCACTGTGAGCGTTCTATTGAATGATCATTCGTTCGTGCGATCGTTAAGGAAAGTGAAATTTATGCGCACATTAACGTCGACAAAGTAGCGAATCGAACAAATCTATCGTTAGATAATGAAGCAACGCGATTGCACGCAGAGTCTATTAAAGCAAAGCCTACGACATAAGCTAAGCCCAGCTTGGCCTACTTATTTCCCGCACAATGAGGCGTTCCAATCGAAGTTGAAACGCCGAGTATCGTAGGTATTTTCATTATCGACATAAAACTGATAAACAAAACATACTCGTAAAAAAAGAGCGAAACTTACTCACTTTTTTTCTACTTCGACTAGCTTAGCTTCTTTCTCGTAGCAGTTCCAGTCAGAGTTGCGGCAAAATGTCATTCACCTTGCGCAGACGATTTGTCACGGCACGGGTTGCTGTATGCGTTCGCACTCGTTCGCTGCAGTCGCCTTACTCTACTCAATTTTTTATTGTTTTCTATTTGTTTTCCCAGTGGTTCCTTTTTTCTCTTTTTTTTCGTCTTTCAACTTTTCTTCATTGCATTTATTTTGTATTTGTTTAAACAAGAAAAGCATAAGGTAAAAAAGAATAGTAAAAAAATAGTAATGAAATAAATAAATAAACAAGTGCAGCGCCGTTGTCGCCACTATTTGACTGAGTGCTATTGGTGGGTCTAGGTCTGAATGAGTGTGAGTGCGTATCTGCAGGTTTGTGTACCCATATTGGTTAGTTGGGACTTTGGCTCGTAGAATCCGACCACACGCAGAAAAAAGTTGCGCCTCTCCGGCAAAAACAAAAAAAAAACGCCGTTTCTTCGAATGATAAGCAAACTTACAAATGTGCAGTTTTTTCATGAAGAAGAAAAACAGAAGATGTCTATAAAATAAATACTCAAAACAAGTTTTTGCAATTTAAATAATTCAAAAAGAATAGAATTCATTGAAAAATATTCTATTCGTCGTTCATATGAAATCCATATATGTACTTAGAGAAAAGAAGAACATTGCTGCAAATTGAGTGTAATAACGTCTATGGGTACTTTACTTGTTTCAGAATATTCTATTTAGGAAACTAAGTCTACACAGCCTTAGCGCCCTATTCTCAGCAGTCTATCAACAAATTAAAAGTCTGTTAGTGTCTAACAGAAGCTGTTGTGGCATTTTTAAAAGAATTGCTCTTTCACCGAAAGCTCATCAAGTGATGTTAAAATGTTTACTATAATATTTCGCACACTGTTAATACACTGCTCAAATGGAAATAGAAATAGAATAGTTAAGGTCTTTGCGTGATAAAAGTGATCCATTTTCGATATCGGAAAATATTTTTGAGAGAAATGATCGATTCTCAAAAATATTGTGCAACCATTTAATAAAGCAATTGAAGCCGCATGATAATGGAAACTCAAAAATTCCATTTGAGTTTTATTTCATGGCGCAAAAGTGCGTAGGGAACAACTATGCCAGCGCAATTCAAAATGCACAGTAAAGAAGAAGCATTTGTAATTTCCATATATTAAACTGTACTTAACAGACTGGCAACATCGACTTTACAGATTTTTTAATCATGCAAATTTAAAATGTGCGTGTCATTTGTCACTACAGTCCATGTTTGTTGACATAGTGTTGTGACTAGGGCGGTTAAGCGAATATTTATATGAAATGGTGATATACGAATAAAGTATTATACCATAATCCCAGAGAGGAAGCTTCAGCATTCAAATTTTATAAATTTCGGTTGCAGAATAAAGAGAAACGCGAATAATAATAATAATAATAATAATAATAATAATAATAATAATAATAATAATAATAATAAAAATAATAATAATAACAATTAATAATAATAATAGTTAACAATAATAATAATAATAATAATAATAATAATAATAATAATAATAATAATAATAATAATAATAATAATAATAATAATAATAATAATAATAATAATAATAATAATAATAATAATAATAATAACAATAATAATAATAATAAAAATAATAATAATAATAATAAAAATAATAATAATAATAATAATAAAAATAATAATAATAACAATTAATAATAATAATAGTTAATAATAATAATTAATAACAGTAATAATAATAATTAATACTAATAATAATAAAGCTCTTGTCTGTTTCGTCTAAGAGCAACACCACTTTTGCTCACCGCTTTAGTTTGCTCACCGCAACTAAAGAACTTTTCACTTGCCGTTTACATCTTCATTCCACACATATCCCGATCTACGCCGGGGCCCCTTCTGGTAAATAAAAAATGATACATTCGAAACAATAAAGTGGCAAAATACCGGAAACTTTTTTGACAGAAGAAGGCCTTCAGAGTTTACCGAAATCAATTATGAATTGGCAAGGCTGTTAGCTTTTGTGTTTATCATCAATGATGATGACAACATACAAGTATACTTTTCGAACATACTTTGTATGCCGTAGTTAGTCTCTGACGAGTTATTACGCCGCATTTACGGTACCACAAAGGGCTTATATCTGGTGGAAGGTGCAAGTATAAATTTACTATTATATTTTAAATTTACTATTATATTTAAATATAACTCAAGTCAGTTGTTTTGCTCTTCTAGAGTACCATTTTTTATTATATAGAACATAACTGCGCATACAGTTATTCAAATTTCGTCCCTGTTACTTAGCAGAATTCAACTGACTTCAGTAGCTTTCGTAAGATATGTTCTTAGTAACCGTATTATTTTAATTTGTTTACACTCAACAACACTGAATTTTTTCACACTACAATAAATTTATTGCAAAAACGTTTTTCAAGAGTTGTAAATCAATATTTTGACAAATGAATATGCAAAAAATCATACAACGAGTCATTAACCGAGGTAAAGAGTACTTGACATGATAACATTGCATTAATATTGTGTACTTGAACAAGTCAAGCGGACAGATACTTTTTCATGTAGACAAATACAAGTACCACTGGATCCAAATCATATACAAAACAAAAAAATATTAAAATAAAACAACAACACAAAATTGGCGGCTGCTTGGATCAATTAATTCATTAAAAAATTGTTTGAATTCATTAAAAAAAATATAGCTAAATCTTGTAAAATAGAAAATCTTGGCAGTACAACAATTAAAATTAAATGTAGTAGATACAATTTGGTTATGTTTGGCAAAAGCTTTGAAGAACAGGACATTTACAAAACATCTCAGAAACCATCTTCAATCTAAAAGTATCCCAACAGGATTTTGCGGTTAATTGTACTTGAAGCGTCCCTTCCTCTTTCACCGCGACTGCCACAATCCATGAAGCGGACTGTCATTAAACCAAACGAGATCAACTCACTTTGTTGACTGACAGTTGGGCACGTGTGCTCAAAACCGCAAGAAAATGTAAGCTTACTTAAAAATTAATCATAAAAAAAAAATAATGAGAAAAAAAAAAACATAAAACAAAACGAGTTACCGTAAACCGAAACCACATTTTGGTCAATATTTGCGCAGTAAAAACAGCTGCCGTTGAAGTTTGTGCGGACTAGTAAACAGGCACACACGCAGCGTGAAGTCGAATGGTCAAGTCAGCGCCAAGCAAACTAAAACAAATATGACCAAAAAGTTACACTCCACACCGGATCGGACAAGAAAAGCGAGTCTAATGACAGTGATTGAAAACCCGAAAATTTGCTAACACAAATAGCACAAAGCACACAGCAAAGGAAATATAGACAGCAGTCGTGGAGTTATCGCCACGTCTGTGAAAAGTGATTATGAGAAATTAGAAAACTCATGTCTGACATAAAGCCATTTATGCGAAATACTCGTACGTTACCTCCTACACCCACACCCACACCCACAACAGAATATGAGTATTGCGGAAAATGCATGGCAATCAATACACCGGAAACAACCATAAAAGCACCACTTCCCCCATCGCCCACAGGGGTTCAGATTTGTTGGGGCTTACAGCACTTTGAGGTCGCAACAAATTGACGCCAGTTGGGGTGTGAGTAATTGTAATTACTTTAGCCATGTTAGACGCTTCGTTTGGCGTTTCGTTATTTGACTTTTATTTTTTTACTCTTTACTCAATTCATCTTTTTGCCCTTTGCGAATGCGACTGGAGTCGTCCTAAAATGCTATGCGATTCCGTCGCCGACATTAAAGGACTCGAAAATCGCATGTTGCCACGCAGCGAAACGGAAGTTGACCATAAAAAATTTTTAATGTACGAGTCTTTCGACATTTTTCAGCATGAACGGCGTGACTCGTTTGCCGTGGCAACGGAAATGAAACACATTTGTTGGCATTTTTCGGCTGGGGTGTGGTTAGAATTGGGGTTTAATGGTCGCTCTGGAATTTCCAAAGTGATGTGATTTTACTTGGCTTTAAACTTTAAAGGTGTACTGGATATAAGGATATGAGTTGGGATCTAAGTTATAAAAGAATTATAGGAGAATATTCGACTCCTTCACCTGCTGTGCAATTGTCACGCCACCACCATCAGATGACCGTCTCTAACTTCTGTGGAGGCGTTGATCTTCGGCAGCGCCAGTCAACACTCCCAATACAGACTGTTAGCGGCGAGCTAATAACCCACTCTATCACACAAACAACCGATTTTCGAAACCAAAGCAAGCCTTGCAGATCCAACAAGATGGAAGAGCCCCCCAGACGAGTGTATAAGAATATCAAAAAAAAAATAAAAATCCAGACATTTCGCAAATTTTTATTTTTTTCCAAGAAAGTTTTTTAAGAATCTTGAATTGCAGTTGAATCTTAAACTTATTCAGTTTGTCAGAAAAACAACTCATAGCTTTGAAGATACTGGCATACAACAAAACAGGAAGAATAGTTTCCTGGGATCTCCAGCTATATAACACGTTCTTTAGTACTTAAAGAGAAAATGGGGTTTAAAAACACAACAAGAATTTAAATAAAAATTATATGTGAGTGTGTTTAGCACTTACGAGCTTCTGATGTGAAACGCTTAACTTTTTGTATTCCCCATGCCCACCGTGGGGATTGCATCGCAGGTAAATTGAAATATCGAAATTTTTTCCGATCGGCGTAGGATTTTAACCTCATGGGAGGTTCTTATGCCGTCGTTAGTGAGCCGATGGCGATGTTTGATTTTAGGCGAGCGTTACGATATTCAATTTTTTACCCTACTGAAACCAAAGATGCTTCACATCAAAAATAAAATTATGAATAAATAAATGTGATGCATTTGAAAATTATTGTAAAAATATTATGTTTCGAGGTAATTTAAAGTAAGTAATAAATACAATAGTCGATGTGTGTATGTGTTGTATGTACGTGGGTGTGTATGGTCCCTTTGGACTCCGTAAAGGCTGGACCAGTTTTGAAGAAGCTTTGAAGAAATAGAGATATAATAGAAAGTTTTGCTGAAAGGAAATTTACAGAGTTAGGAATATAGTACGGCATTATTGAGTAAAAAAAAAAGGTGTGTTCCACGAAATAACGCTGGCTTTTCTGTAGACTATGGGAACCATCTAAAAGATATCGAACCATTTATATTTTTCTTATCATTAAATTTTAGTAGAGATTAGCTGTGAGCAGAACATTCATCCAGCCATTTTACCGATAGATGTGCATCTGATTTTGATACCCACACATTTTCTGCTTCACCCAGATTGTTTTTTAAGTTACTGCCACGTCCAACTGCCACGTTTTGAAATTCAAAATACTCTTAAGGTTCTTAGGTAAGGTCAAACGAAAAATTACCTTATACAAAATCTACATCAATCAAACTTGCGTTTCCCCGTTCAAGCATACAAGTACACCCTACCAACCACTTCAAATAAGACAAACACTCAATCGTTCATTGAACTTGCACAAAAAGTCTATTCGCAATAAAATGTACGGAAAATAAAGCATTTGTAAAGCAAATGCGGAAAAATCTAAGAAAAACAAGCATGAATTATGGGGTCGTCGACGTCGTCTTTAGCGTCATCTTCTCAGCAGCGTCAGCAACGGAACCGGAAAGTGACTTGACAGGCGCATCTGAGACGACGGAAGATACCACAACTGGCAACCGGCAGGACATGGCGTCGTTAAGGAAGCTGCTACTGACAACCCCTTTCATGAATTGGGTTTTTTATTTTGGTTTTTTTTTAAATTATTTTTTTTTGGGTATGAGTTTTTGTAAGACAGCCGCAGACAGCCAACGGAAGCGAATAATGTTGCTTTAAGCTCGTGCTAGGGTGCTGTGCGTCAACTTGCAGCTCACGCCGATGCCTTCTGACCCCATTCGAAATTGATACGCTAGCGCAGGGTGCACAGCGCCTGTGTGGGTATGTGTGTATAAATTGTCTGTGTGTAAAGTGTAGCATATTTAGTGTAATAATAATGATATAATATTACAATAATATAAAAAAAATAACAATTTACTTTAATGGCTTTCGAGTGCGCGTTTGAAGTGCGATTACTCACAGCTGAACGGTCTGCACCGAAGGAAGCCAAAAAAAAAATCGCAGCAAATCAATAGGCGATATGAGCAAACTTCCAATTCATTGCATAACTTAAAGTATATATTAAATGGTGTATAGCATGTCCGCCCCGCCACTTCAACTACCAAGACCATTTTCATTTGCTTTCTAAACATAGAAAAATGCATTTTGACCAAAGTATTTGAATCAGGCGTCAACAGCCTCGAAAGTCGCCACACCATTTGCCATAATGCTATTTATCGATATCGATACCACAATACCACAGTACCACGGTACAGTAATCATTATAATCGAGGCCAAAACACTTGAAGCTGACCGCTTGAAGTCGTAGCGCCGTCGTAGCGCCGTCTTATCGGCGGCGGAAGCGGCGGCGTTGGAGGCGGCACATTTCGATTTCTGCTTCGATTTATGGCAACTTGCCTCACGCGCCATTCGGCTAATCTGTGTTTTTTGATCTCTGAAAGCTTTTGTGCAAATCATTATTTAAATGCATTTTATATGGAAATTATTAAATTAAGCTAGAGTGGAAATCGCCAGATTATGGCATGGTCTATAAAAAAGTATTGTGGTAATGATTGTTTCACTCGAAAGTAATGAAAATCTAAAAAAAAAACATGGAAAAGAAAAATCAGCAACTTTCAAGAGTTTTGCGAATGCATAAAATACGATAAAATAAACTGCACATTTGCCAAAATTGCGGCAATATTAACACAATTACGAACTTGGAAATCGCTTAGAGTATTGATGAAGAGAGATAGACGACGATTATGCTTATATTCTAACGGCAGTTACTTTAAATACATAGCTAACTGAGAAACATAAAAGGACTTCACAAGCTTAAACAACAATTTACGAAACACTAATTATAACAAATCTTGACCAACTATATCATAACAAGTACTAAGTACCTTATAGAGACGAAATATATTTTTATTGGAAACTAAAAATCACAAATTTAGTGCAGCCTTATGACAAGATTATGCAATGAGAATTATTTCTTAAAGCCCAAATGATGAAAATTATTATAGCAAGTGTGTAGAAAGCAAATCAGGATTATGACGTTAAGTGTTTTATAATCTTATTCACTCCTCTTTGGGAACATACCACCACAAGGCTCTTCCATTTTGTTGGATATTCCTATTATTAAAAATTTATGACGATGTTTTCTTTAGCTTACAATGGCGTATTTAAGAAGGCTTAATATTAAACAATAAAGCGACATAATATAGAACATTAGAACAAACACAAAGTTATTTTCTGCACACTTACCCCTACAACCTAAATCTTAAGAACTGTGTATATACATACCACAGCTCAGCACCATATGAGTTAATAAAGATTTTTATAAATTTTATAAAGAGCCGGTAGGTTCCGCCAAATGTACCATATAAATAAAAATAAACTTCTCTCTAGCGCGAAAGCTCAGGGACTATTGAGCAACTTCTATATAATAAATAGGCCAACAGACTTTCTTTACCACCATTTTACGCCTTAACCATATAATCGATTTTGATATGAAGTGTGCCATGCGACAGGCTTTCATTTGCAGATGCGCACAATATATATTTTAATAAAATTAGTTAGGGCGTAAAAACAGTTAAACGTTGTCACAAACACAACTACAAGAAACTGGCACACCGACATAATATACATGTGAACAATATAAAGGAAACATCATTACATTCCTCTCATGATTTGGTCATGTTAGCAATTCTGCGTTTTAAAAAGATATTGTGAGGTTTAAATCGATGATAGCCAACTGTTTTATATTGTCGCTACAGTATATACTAGTATTTAAAAATAGGCGCACAGACAAGTCTAAATAAACTCGTCTCGTCGAGCTGCTCAAGTATTATAACAAGTATGCGTATCTGCAATAACTGTTTCATTATATTACAAACTTCACGGCATAATTATAACACTATCACCTCAAGAGGGGTATAATTATATTAAATGAAAAAAATTATAGCACCTTAGTATAATATACAATATGCTCTAAATAAAACAAAATCTAAATTCTCACACCGGGAACAAGAATTCTCAACTTGCACCCAAATTTAATCCGCACTACATCTCAAGTGAATTGTCGACGTCTTTTATAGATAAAACGAAATCATATGATCACAACAAGTTCCAAAACTAAAATCAGACACCTTCACGAGCTAATCGTATTAGATTGAAGTCATATCTACAAAATAATCACAATATACCTAGTTTGTCCATATATTTGTGCTCGCCTCGCTATAATGAATACTTATAACTTTGGGTCGAAGTCCACAAAAGATGAATACATCGGGCGCCAAAACTTCGAAAACTAACTTCAGTTGGAATGTTACAAGTTCGGTAATGGGCAAATCTATGTTACCAGACATATTTAATTAAATCGGGCCAAGTGCGTAAATTTTTTCTCGAATACGAACTCAGCATGCATTTGAATTGTAGTTCTTTCCATAAGATTTATGATTTGTTTTGCTTTGGTACTCGGTTGGCTTAAGACTTTGGGGAGCACCGCTTTGCCACAGACACACACAATTTTTACCAAGGTTTATAAGATTATTAAAGTTTATTGGATTATTAGGCATTATTTGCACATTAGTAAACAGCATAATATATTAAAATGCTGTTTTCTAATAAAGCGCGATCACAATGTTTAATTTATTATTTTTTAATTTAAGTGGAAGCCTGAAGTGCTCATAAACAATCATTAATGTGGTGGTGTTTAGTAAAGCATACACCCTGATAATGAAGTTGCCATAGACTTAATTGTAGTGGCGTGAAAATACCGCGATGAAATCGGATCATTGATTTTTGTTTTTATATACATTGGAAGTGAGATTTTATTCTTTACTAGCAGGGACCCGGATGTTCGGATGTTTCAGCAGCTCTGCGCTCTGTCTACTGTTGCGATTTTCTCGTTGATCTTCCATTGTTTGACTTTTTGGGTGACATTTTCTATTGTTCACTTTATTGTACAGTTTGAATAGCACTGCCGGCAAACTCAATTCTCAGATGCTGCTATGTTTTTGTATTTTATTTGTATCTGTACACCGTTTGAGAAGCATTTGAAAATTGAGATGATCTTAATATTTAGCAAAATCGACGATTTTTTCACACAAAATTCACACTAACCATCTAAAGGCTCTTATATATATTCACTGAAAATTTCATCAAAATCGGCACAGCGGTTTCGGTGTCCATAACGGACAAACATACATACTTACAATGCTATATATATATATATTTAACGATGATTTAAATTAGAGCCTTTCAATCCCTTTAGCATCGCGAAGGGATTTTATCTACCATATACTCCATCACGAGCAGCTTGACTTTTCTATTGCATTGTAATGCATTTTATTTTATTTAATTTTTTTCCTAAAGAACTCAGTTTTTTTAAGGCTGCACTCCTTTTAAAACACTTCATTATGGGTGGAGAATTTAGGAGAGCAACAAGAATATCCAGGAAAGTAATATGATGGAGTCTCAACTTTCAGAACGATCTAAATTCAATTAATTTTAATGAACCACATAACACGTGGCTTCATAAACTCTTTACTTCTTTTGACATTTGATCTGCCTCTTTGCCATCTTTCAACAATTTTGATGCTTAGATACAATTTCCTACGAAAATGTCTACAACCAATCAGCCAATCAAAAATTCAAATTCGCATATGCAAATCATTTGGAACACTTCAACAAAAGGATGTGCGGGACGACTTTCTCTACAACTGTTGAATGCAACACCTGCTGCCTGTTGAGCAGAGCCTAAATGTAAATTTTACACTACTGTCAAAAACTTCACGCCCACAAATGTGCAGATATGGCAAAGGAAAAACGCTGAGGCAACTTGGTCCACAAAAGAGTAGAGCAAAATGAAAAACAACAACACAATTACCTCATTAAAATAGCTACTGATGGCTGCTGTGGCAATCAGTAGCAGTTACGGGTGTGTCAGTTCAGTTGCGTCAAGTCGAGTTGAGTTGCGTTGCGTTGAGTTGTGTTGAGTTGAGTCAGTTGCAGCATTTGGCTTTTAGTTCAACTCAACTGAGTTGCAGACCTCAAAACGCCCTACGCAGCAAGTAATTCGTTACACTTCATTGAGCGTGCAAATTATGTAGGCAAAAAAAAATACAAAAATAAAAATAAATAATAACAAAGAAATATGATGGCCAAAAAGCTGTTAAGAATTAGAGGCAGCTATATGCAATCCTCGCTCTCTCGTTTCGCTGCTCAGCATAATAAATATGGGTTAACGTTAACCCACCGCTGTGTTGCACCCATTTTATTTGTTGTTGTTGTTCGTTGTTTAAATAAATTTTTTTTTTTTTCTCAGACACTTTCACGTTAATAATTTGCATATATTTGTGCCAATTTCGCTTAAATTGTGAGTTGAAATTAAAGTCTCCTAAAATTTGCAATTTTTTTGCTCATAGTATATTGATAAGTCTGATATCACATATAAAATTTACGATTACGACTATCTTTTAATTGGGAATTCCCAAATTAAAGTGATAATTATTGACGTGTGATGTGTTGATGAGCAGTGAAAGAACAAAGGAAATGTTGAAATTTCACTAACTCTTCAAATTATTTTTGAAAACGCACAGAAGCAGCGCGGCGAAGCCATAAATTGTGCGATTGTGTCAAAAGTGTCAAAAGTGTCGATTGTCAAAAGCGAAGTGTCAAAAAAATTTCAAACTCATTATTTAAAGCAAATTAAAGTGTCCATTCAGTGGACTGGCTCTCGCTTTGTTGTCGTATAGCATTGCTTGACACCCTAACGGAACGCATATATTAGAAATTCTTAGCTTGGGGGAAACCATAAAAAGTTACTGTCGTCATCAGTGCTTGCCCACCTTCTCAAAACGCTCATTGTGCTAATCAGAAGTGTTACAAATACTCGGCATTCGAACTTTGTTCGAACACATGATCGCGTGTGAGTAGCTAGGAACGGCAAAGCGCACTTGGCCGACGCACCGACCAAGCTGCGTTACGGAATTTCATAAAACGTGCACGATTTGTTAGTAAGAGCACTGGGGGGAGAGAGTACTAGTAGCACATTCCCAATCACAAAAATCGCGAATTGGTTTGTGATTAAATATTTGCAGAAAATCAAACCCTTTCTTGTTGTTGTTGTTGTTATTATATTTTGTGAGAAATTTCACAAAATGTTGCGGTTGACGTAGTTCAATACACACGTTTTTAGATATTCGTGCGTATTTTTATATAAAATCGATTTGATTACTTCATCTTATATTTATGGTAAAATTACTTCATGACTCAAAACGAAGTAATGTAGTAGACTGGGCTCAGCCTGGCATTTTGTTAATTTCTTTGGTCGGCATGCGATATGAAAGCTAATGCCTACGTTCAATGTGGCTACAGACATAACATCATCACCCATTTACAACTAAGCATCAAAAAAATTTACTACAGCGAAGACTTAACTAATTTCCATTAAGAAAAAGGCAACTGAAAAACACAGTGAATTTACTAAGAGACTTTTTTTTTAATATAAGATAACATTTATCGCAGTAAACTGCATAACATATTTGTCGGATTATAAATAATAGCTTTAAAAGAAATCACACTTAGACTGAGGTGATGACTAAGATGCGCCGTTAAGGCAATAAATGAGAAGGCTATTGATTCCTTCTTTGTGGGCGATCATGCGGGTGTAGCCTTTTAAGTCTATGCATTGTTGAGATTTAGGTGGCGGGGGACGCCAGCGAATTAGGGTGCGTCAAAATTCTTGAGTGATAGCGGCTGCTGTGCTCGTGATAGAAGTCCCTGTACAGCGTGGTGTAAATCTTCTGAGTGACTTGTTCTGTTGTAGGCGACAGTGGTGCCCCAAATTTGTATGGCGTAGCACCAAGCAGGTGCCACTACTTGCAGATATATGAGCGTCTTGTTAGCTATGGATAGTTTGTTCGAAGGGCGGTGGAGCCACTGTAGTTTCTTGAGCTTTTGGTAGCAGCGCGTTGTAACTATCTTTGTGTGTGCACATGGTGTAAGACGTTTGTCCAATATCAGATCGAGATATCGGATTTGATCCGCCTAATGAATGATGCTTTAATTATAAGTAACTACCGGACAGGCGCCTTGCCTTAAGGTGAAGATGCAGTGAGCTGATTTCTCAGCGTTAATGGCAATATTCCAGCGCCTGGCCCAGGGTCGAATATTTGTTAAGAGTTGAGATAGGATGAAAGAAATAGACATCAGGTTATAATGCAGGTTGTAAGTTTGACATAAGGCACGGAATGGCTCATGCTGCAGAGAAGTAGTTTAGTTTAGAAATAACCTCTTGTAACCTGACAATACAACAATTAACATTACAACAATTAAATTATGCATAAACATTGCACTGAGAGTCGTCCTATTCTCTCCTACTCCTGCGACTGAACAATCTAGGTAGTTGGATGAGCATAGGCACCATCGATGGGATGAAAGGTGGAAGAGATTATATGTTAATATTCAGTTATCCTAGGGCATTGAAATTTACAGGGTTTATGGAAAACGAAAAACCTTAGAAATAAAAATACACGAACTGCACTGATTGATCAATTTATTTCGTCAAACTGATGATGTATACCTTCTGAGGTCTCCGATGTCTCCCAATCTGTATTACTAATTTCATAACAGAGTTCTCATTTCATAAAAGATATAATACATGGTGTGAAGCGTAAGAAAATCTTTAACAAAGTCGAAAATACTACTACTTGAGAACTATGCGATTTAGACAAACCAAAAAAATAAATAAAAATAAAAAATGTTCAGATTAAATTTTTACTTTTCTTAAGGAAAGCATTTATATTTACTGCATAGTTTATACTAAGTGTATGAGTGCGCTGCTTTCTACTGGATCATTTGACAATGGTACTTGAAAGACTAGATACAATGTCTTTTGACAATCTAAAGTTTATTGATACCAAGTTGCCAATGTGGTTTTCAACAGAGACGACCGTCAAGTTTGACCTTACCTATACTAAGCAAACATAACCTAACCAATTTAAGGAAGTTCTTCTAAGAATAATAAACGAATATAAAATGATAAACATTAATAGCTGATGTTTTGCTCATCTAAAGCTCGCCCAACTGCAAAATTACTCGATCGATATTTAGCTCGATATCTCAAGCCATTTATTTGTTGATTTTTAGTATTGTAACATTTTATTATTTTCGGACTTGACTTGCTTCACCTCCGTTAACAACGAGCTAACTCGCAAATCATAGAAAACAAATAATTTAATGCACAAGGTCATCCGCCAGCTACAAAAATGTATATTATTAAAATAATTTCAAATCAATAACGTTGAATTATAACAACGAAAAAAGTGCTATGCGATATGCTAGGAATGCAGTGCGACCAAACGACCCCGTGTTCATTACCAAAAAAGCACAAACTCAATTTACCGCATAATTTCGACTCATTGGTTGTGAGCCGGCTCCAGTCGAGTCGGTTATAAAGACTTTAATATTATGTGCGCCTAATGACAGCCCACAACTAACTATTGCCATTTATAGGTGGGGGTGGACACGAGCTGCGGTCAACTCTAAAGCGACCACGTTTGTGGCGGCGCTTCAGAGATCAAACTGCAAACACAGTTTATATAAAAAAAACAACAACAAAAAAAAAATAAATAAATAAATAAAAAAACAAAGCAAGCATCGACAGCAAGTAAATTTAGCCGACAACAAATTAAATTGTTAAATTTATTAAACAAGAATAACAACAACAACAAAACAGAATGAAAAGAAAAAATGTTTTAGACTTTTCGTGATTTTTGTTGGGCGCAACGACGCGGTTTGCGGGTCGAGTAGCCGATGTGTTGATGTGTGCTCATTTGTTCATTAGGTTTGATGATGAGCGGTAAGCTTTAAGTTGTCTAGAGGCGTTTTTGGCGTTTTCGCATTTAGCGTTTGGCGCTTGTAATTAGCCAAGTTTAGCAAGCTGTTCGTGTGTGTTCATGTTCGTATTCGGGTTTGTTCAGCTTTGGCTGCATTGCTCATAAAGTGATTGAATGCCACCCACGTTGATGACGAGTTGTTTGGCATATGGACAGGTTTTGATTTGCTCTGTCAAAAACTGAATGAGATTGGATTTTAATCTTTTTAATTTATTTCATCTATGAAAAACTCATTAACTATAATGGCATTTTTTTAAAGAAAGTCTGGTGAATTTTAGGCTGATGGAGGTCAAAATCAATCTGAGCCATCTCCAGACTAAAATGCTAAAGCTCAACCAATCACAACAAGGAGCTTCTTGGTTTGGCATGTTGATGTTGATGGGAAGTGAAATATAACTATCCTTAACTCATTCAAAAAAACATACTTGGAACACACTTTCCAAAAATTCCACTTCAACTATTCTACCTCATGTCTAATGTTTCATAAGTTTATAACCGATAATTTCTTGATGACATGCCAATAACAATGAACTGACAATTTCGTCATCAAAATAACTACCACACACATGATTAAATATTGTTAAAAAAATAACCGTAAATTTACTACATTTGCAACTCATGCACAAAGTATGAGGGCAACGTCAAGGGGCCCTTACATCGTATGTCTCTGGAAGTACGAGTACGAGTAGGCTGGTACAGCACGTGTTTGACTGACGCAACATTGAGTTTTAACAAATGCTCGACTATCAGTTGGCAACGAATTTAGAAAAGTCATATGTAAGAAAACAGATATGTGTCGTTGTCTTTAATGACTTGCTGCCATTTTGAGAATAGCTTCAAAACTTCGCTCTCCTAAAAGCTCCGTTCACAATCGCAATCGCTTTTCATAGTCCTCCACTGAATGCATTTTTTTGTCTACGAGAAAAATGTTTAATGCCAAAACAGATGATAGTCACTTGGTGCCAGATCCTGACTATACGAACTGAATACCTACCAAGCTCCCTGACATTCCGAAAAGCTATTATTGACGTGTGGTGTGCATGTACGAGTATATACATATCCATCTATCTATCTATTTAGATATATAAGATTCGATGTATGTCTGTAGTGTGTCCGCTATAGACGCCGAAACTACTGCACCGATTTTGATGAAATTTTCAGAGAAACTCTAAAATGACCCGACGAGTAATCCTGTGAAGTTGCATCAGTTTGCCTTTGAAAAGTATGTCAAATTCGAAATCGATAGTCTGTCAAATAAAAATAATAAAAAAAAGTTTAACTCACAAACAGCTTTGTGCCTGATAACGAAACGAAAAATTTCGTATATCACAAGTTCCCTCACTGCAGAGAATCAATCATAGCTTCAATAAAGTAAATTTCTTGCTGATATGTCATTGAAATACTTCATTTTTATACTTGACTGTATACTATATGACAACGTTTTTTTATTTTTTGTTTCCCCATAACCTTTCATTATGTCTTTACTTTTATTCCTCACTCATAATAAATGAAATCAGGCATAATTATATGAGCACAGCTAAACTTATTTAGCAACTAAACACAGCAAATTAACTAAAGTAGGGAGACCTTAAGGCGACGCCTACATTTTCTTTGTCAAAACCATTTTAAAGCGTTTTGTGTCCAACACTACTTGAAGTTGGCATTTGTCACTAACAGTGACCGCTTGCCGAATCAACTGGTCGATCGAACGACCGACATGTCAACTGAACTGATTGTCACAAATTGGTAATCCTATACGAAGCGAAACGACACAATTTCAAATTGGGGGCAGGGGAACACACACTTCCTCTGAACACAATGAGTGACGCGTTGCTTTGTGCAACAAAGTGTGTCACAATCGCACAATTAAATGAAGGAGACGACAACGTCAACGAAAACAATAGCCATTATCAAGGATTACAAGGACAACAAAGGACACAACATAAATCGTTATTGTGTGATGGTGTGATTGTGTGACGTCGACCGCGATGACGATGATGACATTTAATCGATTGTCCTTTTTCGTTGATGTTTGGTCGCTGCTTTCAGCGCCGTTGGCCTATGTATTTCCTGTCGACCAGCAGCGTGGCTAAACTCTTGGCGCTCATGACAAACTCACTCATGCAAATTATCAGACACTGACGCTATACGTATATACATATAGGGCGCAGCACATAGTTTTGTCAATCAGTGTTCAATCAATTCACTAGTTCGTTGTTCATTCATTCAGTCAACTTCATTCAACTCAGCTCCCTCTCAGTTCAGCTACCGACACAGTACAGCTCAGCCACTGTACTTTGCACTTCCGCTCTTTAAGTGGGCATATTTGACGAGCTATTTCTCTCCCCCTTTTTTTGGCAACTCTATCGCCCTCATTGTCGATTCAGTTACTTTACCCAAAATTTAAGCAGAGTAAACCGAGAACCAATATTGTAGGTGTACTCATCTGACAGCACTAATTTGCTTAATGCTCCTTCAGCTACGCCTTTCTTTGACATACTTATTGATACCCCTAAAGAACAGGACAAGTAATAATGCTACCATTAAAGGACTACGTGTCAAAGTGTTCAAATTAAAGTCTGTTCCTTTATTCTTATTTAGTTCGGCGTGTGTGTCATTGTTTGACCTTAATCGCTTTAAATTGTGTACATTTTCTGATTTTACTTTTATAGATCCCACATTTAACAATTCAAAGCAAGGAACCGCCTCCCTTCGTCCTGACTTCCTGGGTTTTGTTTTATTGAACTTTATTGAACTGGGACACGCGTCCGCCTACAACTTGAATTGAGTTCTGTGACAGTCTGGTTTGATGTGGCTTTAAATTTACGTGGGTGTTGACGGCTTTTATTGCTAGCAATTTCCAGTGCATTATCGAAAGTAGCCATTAAGTTGTGTCCATAACTCAGACATGCGTGCGTGCATTTTAAGTCAGTTGCTGGCGGCGGCGTTTTCGGTGTTATCTGCGTTGAGTCACAGCTACTTTATTCATAAGCGTTTAAAACGTTTAAAACGTATCCTACATTTCATATCAATATTTTATTTGTAAACCAGTAATCGGTTTTTATAGGCCACTAAGTTATTAACTGGTTAATGGTAAAAATGAAAGTGGTATATTTCTGTCTTGAAATCATTGTATCATTGATAAGGAAGCCTGCAGAGAATAGTACCAACATCTAAAGCGATCCAATGCTGACTGTTAATTGTTATTTAGATAAAATAAATCGAAAATAAAAACAAACTTTAAATTCTCGCCATTGCCAATCAGAAGTCAACACAAGCCTCGAATATACCTCTTAAACAGCCAAGCTGTAAACCAAGTACTCACACACGCTATTATCAATTTAAAAGTCTAGTCTCTTAACAGTACGGCATACATGAAACACAATTGTTCGAACCAAGCCCAGCTGTTAAAAACGCAGAAATCGCATGCCATAAAATTTGTGTCTACTGCTATTTGATAAAATGTATTACATTTCAGTATTGTAATGCGTTAAGTTTAGACCAATTATCTGGAGCTTGCATTAATTCCACACAAACAAACTTTGCAATCAAGCAGTTGATAAATGTACTTCGCACTCAACACTCTCACGTGCTTGTGCTCATTCTGAGTTACTGTTTCTTTACATTTAAAGTACTAGAGATTGAACTGCATTATACTTGACTCTGACTTTAAGAAACATAAATCAGTTTATATTTCAATATGGGCATTTGATGTTATACGACAGTTGTATGTTGCCACGAAATTACTCAAAACATTCACCATTTCAGTAATATAATTTTCTAATGCTCTTGCATTTAACGTTACATGCACTCAAGTGCCTATGAAATAGGTACTAACTTATTGCAATGAGTAGTAGAGTTGAAGAGCCCCACTGTTATAATGATGTTGGCTAACATTGTCGCTTCGATTTTGCGGTACTTTTTTGTCGTTTATTTATTCAATCATGATACTTCAATCGCGTTGCTACTTCGTTCGCTCGTTTTCCGTTCGTGCGTGTTCGTTTGTGGCGTGAATATTCATTCGTTCAGTGTTCGCGTTTCGAAAAAAACATCGCCTTTGCCATTGGCAATCAATATCGATACGATTGTTCTTCTTCTCGGTAGTCTTCAATCACGTGTGTGTGAGATCAATAATTTCGCTTTTAATTAAGGTACGCCAGCCGCCAGGTGGCAACGCCGCGTTAATCAACAACGTCAATCGTTGGTTTTGTTGTACGTGCATAAATAACAAGAATAATAACAGAGCAGATTGCAGCAACAATCAAGCAGGAAACGGAAGTAGTGCAAATTTTTAAGCGAATTATTTCATTTATTGCAAAAATTTTTCACGTTTAATTTTTAATGTAGTTGATTCATTGATGAAATGTGACCCACCGTAGCATTAAGCAACGAAAAATTGTGTAAAAGTGGCAAGAATTAAATCGAAATTTCGAAATTTGTGCATTAGGCTCGAATGAGAGTTTTTCTTCTTAAATGCCTTCATCAGCTTCAGTTCGTCGACGTTGCGAGGAAGCCAAAATTTAATTTGCTGCTGTGATTGCAGTAAATGGATTAAAATTATGTACATTGATCACCGAATGAATGTCGAATCAGTTACAAGGACTGCTGCTTTTTATTGTAAGTATTGGCCAGTGGCGATGGAATGCTTAAAGATAATTTTGAAATTAAAAATAAACAAAAGTAATAAAATTTCTAATACTCAATTTCGAAAATATCTCAGATTAATTAGCACAGGAACATAATTATGACTTGTTTTGAAATTGATCCTAGTATAACAACGCCGTATAGTCTCATACAATTTTATATATACATTTTCAATATGCACCGTACACGGGTCTAAGAATATATCTAATGCCTATTAGAACATCTGTAAAGCACACTTGCTTTTGTGTGGCAAGTATAGGTATGACTTATTACAAACCTCTTAATTCATACCGTCAACTTAACATCGATTATCTACAAATCGTATTTTTCATAGACTCCCACTGTGGATGGCGGAGTGGTAGCATATTATGCTCTTAAATTCATTGAAAATGTTCATATTTGTAGACCAAACCAACTCTAAAAAACGTTGTAGGCAACCTCTTTCTTATCTTCATTCATAATTTCATCAGTCTAAAAATTGTGTTAACACTCTTTCTCATATCACGTTCCTCACAAGCGTTGCTGTTCAAGTAACTTTTGTTCTAATGCTGCGGCCACCGCGGTGCACTTCAATTTTAGGAAAATTTATTAGAAGTCTGTCGATAATTACTAAATAATGCATTTGTATACTCGATTCTACTCAATTCTGATCTATCACACGACTCCACACGTTTTGACGATGCCTTGGGTAAATAAAGAACGAAAGAAACGAGGTTACGCCGAGAATAAATTCTGGGCATACTTTGTCGGCCTAAAAGGAATCAGTGGGCGTTGGGCGGTAATGGAGGAGCACGGAGTTGCTCGTACCTTGTGCGGAAGCGTGATAATATAGTAAAAGCATTTTACAAAGTGTGGCAAAGATAAGATTCGAAAATGTTATAGTTTATTAGTGGGTTTTGAAGGGTTGATTGTTGACTGGAATTCGTTTCTTTTGTTCTTGTGTGTTGGTAAACTTTTAAGTACAGCAAAAGTGCCTTGTAAAATTACATTACGCTTGGGCTGACGACAACTTCACGGTGTGGGCGGAGAGCTGGGTGGGTTTTTATTAAAGTACCTTTACGCTTTATTGCTGTAAGAGTAGAACATTTTAAAGCAACGCCTTTATGAATGAATGATCAAGATAATAATAATAACAATCATTATTTTTGTAATTGTTATACTTCATGTGTACGCGCAGCATTGTGTCAATGGGACTTTGGAATTCATTGTCAGTTGGCATTCGTGTAAAGTTTTGACTAAAATAAAAAAAATATAAAAAAATTTGGGTGGGTGCGTTGACGAAGCGAACTGAAGTAATTTTCCAGAGAGCATATCAGTTCTATAAAATCATAGCATTCTAGCAAATTACATAAATTCTAGATGGCTCTAACAATGGAGATGAGAGATTATATTTACAGTCGAACCATCCTACAACGAACTGCTATACAGTGAAGCTCCCCCTATTACGAATTGATTTCAAGTACACAGCCTTTTCGAGTACACATTATTTCTGTCTAACGAA
The DNA here is from genome assembly GCA_035041755.1 of Cacoxenus indagator. Lineage (NCBI taxonomy): Eukaryota > Metazoa > Arthropoda > Insecta > Diptera > Drosophilidae > Cacoxenus > Cacoxenus indagator. The sequence continues at coordinate 2,935,051 of JAWNKX010000665.1, forward strand.
TTTTCCATATAACGAAGTATAATAATTTTGTGGTGCCGTGAGGATTTGGGTAATTTGACTGTATTATTGTACTAGATAAATTTTCACAATTAACCTAAGCTAAGATGTCATGTGTTTAGAATGAGTCAAGGAACTAATAAAAAAAATATAAAGAAACCAATGTAGTCAAGTGTTAATGCGTAATTGTCCACAACTATAAAAGTTACGTCACAGAGCTAAGTCAACTGAAACTAATTCAGGAATCAAATTCAAGAGCTCATCAGTTCTACACTGTAAACAACACGTCGGAGATGATGTCTCTGAAAAAAACTTTAAGACTTAAACGATCTAAATTTAAACTTGTTTAAATTGTGTCTGCGTAATCTGTAGCCATAAAGACACAATAGAAGATTATGAATTAAGTAGAGTTATATAACAGCTACTGAGACAGTCTAAATTATGCCATAAAAGTAGCAACCCGGATAGAAATAATTACAAATTATCACTAAAGTAAGCCTTTAAGCTATGCGAGGGGTGTTTAAAATTCCATAATATGTAGCCACCATGTGAGTTAGGCTCCAAATTTGCTAAAAAAGCTTACAGCCAAATTTGAATTGGTTAAATTAAGTTAAAGTTATGTAATCATAACTGAATATACTAAACTAGTATGTCTCTAAATCCGAACATTAATAGTTTGCTAAAGTCAATACTTGCTAATATGTTAAGCGAATAATTCTATATTGTTGTGGATTCACTAATAACTATTAGCGTATTGCTCAGTAAATCTTATGCTACGCATTATGCTATATGCTATGCATTAAAAATAAAAAATAAAAATGTTAACTTCGGCTGAGCTGAGTTTTAATACTCTACACATAAATACCACTTTATTTGAAATTACGTCCAGTAGAACTTGGCATAAGTTATAATAAGAGGTTTTTTATAGGAAAATTAACCAATAACTTTAAAAGTTTAATATCGCACAATCCACCGCTGTTTTCTCTACATCATTGATCGTTTATTCTCCTATGACAACTATCAATAATTCCTAGAATGCACTGATTCAAATGTTCACTAACAAGTTGCAAGTCTTTCAGAACCCATTAGATCGAAAAAAAACTGTGCAGTGTCGTTAGTGGGCGGAAGCTGTCTTCAAGCTATATTTCTCCAAAAATTATTCCGGGAATGCTATTGCCGTAAACCCGCGAAATTTGAGGAAAGTCTTTGAAAGCTATATTAATAAAATGTAATGTTTTATTGGTCTTTAAGATTCGTTTAAATACCTCAAAAAAATATATATATTTATATAGGTGCATGTATATGTCTATTTTTTGGGTTTCGTTTTTATAATCACACCCCATAGTCACTCTACAAGTTTTCTATCTTTGATGTGTTTATATTGTATGTATACCCCGTTTTTGATTCATAAGGAGTTAGGGGAAATTGCTATAATAATACCATACGATTGAATGAAATTTATTGAAAGCAGCATCCTCTGATTCGCTTTTTAAAGGCATTCAAAATTTGGGGTTCCCTACAACTAAAACAAACAATTTACGCTATTGATGGGCTTTATTATATTTATTTTCCTCATATCTTTGATAGCTACGATTTTACGTAGATCTTATCAAATATCAAATAAAATTTGTGCCAATTTCAACGTCGAATTACTTTATTAGTGCAATTGGCTAAATTATCAATGGCTTATTACAAAATCATTTTCACAGATTTTAAAAATGTTTTACAATGTTTTTGTCATAGAGCACCACAAACTATAAGCTAATAAAATCTAAGCACAATAAAATTCAACTAATGCTGTCAGTACAATTGCAGCTGCTTGTTAGATAAGGCGTTAATGTTCAGTATCCAAATTACATTGTCTTACCAGTTCGACACCTCGACACCGAGTTACAAACATAGCGCGCAGAGTTCAATAAATTAATTAAACAAAAACACATTCAGCAATAATTAACGCATGAAATAAAACAACATCAAAGACAAGTAGTCGAACATGATAAATTATACAAATGGCTACTGACTTTCGCAGTGAGGTATGGGCATGGCACGGCGTAGACTAAGTACAGAGTTAGATACAAAAGATAACAGATGACAGAAAAAAGATACAGAAAGTACAAAAAATACAGTTACGCTGAGCTAGAATTTCTGGCGCATTGTAACTGATAGCAGTGATACAAAACAGTGTAACGTGATAAGAATCAACTAAATTAACAAAAAACAAAACAAAACAGAAAAAAAACAATCATATTGAGCAACTTTCTTAATGGTTATAAGCTGTCTCACTCAAACTATTCTTTTTTCTTTTTCTCTCGCTCTATTTCTAGGTGGTGATTTCAGGTGCATTATGTTTAGGAGAAGATTACGTAATAATGTCACAGTGTGCACACAACAAAGCCATACGCGTAGCTGCGGAAGGAACAGTCTCAGTGACAGACATCTCACAGACACGTAAGTAAACCAAAACAATGCAACAACAGCAACAACAAAAACCTCAATAAAACACGAAAAATAAAAGTCACGAAAATAGCTCGAAAAGCGAAAGGATTCCAATCTGAGTCAAGTACCACAGCAACAAAAATATATATAAATGAAAACTATTTGTTTATGTAAAGCAATTTTTTTAAAGTTACACTTCAAGTACGACACCAACAACAACCACAACAACAACAACAACAACAAAAACGACGGAAATGCATAATTAAGTCATCGACAAGTAACAGATACAAAAACGTGAAAATATGTCTCAGTTGCTGCGTCAATGCTGCTTCAATTGACGTCGAGTGTTGGTTAGTGGTTCAGGCTGGTAGTCAGTCAGTCATGGGAACCACAAACAAAGTTTCCAGCCGAACCTGGCAAAAGCCTTTCAAAATAGACTGCACATATAATTTTGTATTTTATTATATATATATATATATTTTTTTTTTTTTTGTCTCTTCGAGTTACTGTAACCATCGTCCTCATTAACATCACAATAAATAAATAAAAATAAAAAATCGTTAGAGGAGCATCTTCTCAACTGCATAACTATTTGTGCCCCTCATTAACACCCCTACAATTTTTAAATCATCAACAGAATTTACAACAACTGATCATCATTATCACTCAACTGTTCTTCAGCAACAACAATGTCGGGCGTTCAATGAGCTTCGCTCGTTCTCGCTCTTTCAGCCATTCAAGCAACCAACATTTGTGTGTTTGTGTTGACATTTGTTTGGTGCAAGTTCAGTTTCTACTACGACGTTTTCTTTTAGCTTATGTCTCTCCATGCTCATCTCAACACGTTGTTATTTTTCTTTTCAGGCGGCTTGTATTTTATGAATGAATGCGTGCAGTTTCCGTTATGCATAGATACATTCTTAGTTTATTGAGTGGTGGTAGCTTATTGTTGCCTCTATTAACCTGGTATTTGTCGTTTTATTATTATTATTATTATTATTATTTTTTTTTTGGTTAACGTTAACGTTAACAACAATGAATAAATTACATTGACCAGGGTGTTCCCAGAAGTAGTTTGTTTGCCTGATATAGAAAACTCTAAACTTTGACAAAATTGCTTCTTATTTTTCAATATAGTCCCTTCTCAAAATAGTCAATTACAGCAGATTCCAACTTCTCATTGGTACAAAATCTGTTCCCATTTCATAGGACATTTCTTTAGGTGCGGGAACAGAATATCATTAGAGGGTGCTACATTCGGTTAATAGGGTGTATGTTCATTCATCATTTCATCATTTAAACGCTGCCATAAAATAATAGCAGTACTCTTCATTGATCGTTCCTTTTTCAAGCCCTTTTTCAACCAATGAAAATTACCACGCGAGTAATCTCTAACTCTCGTTGTCTTCTTTAACGCCGGAACCCCACTTTGGGTTCACAACTTTGATTGATTTTTTATCTCAGGAGTGAAGTGATGCACCCTTGTTTCATACATGTTTATGAATCGGGGCATGAACTCTGCCTTATTCCCACGGCGCAGTTTTTGTTAAATTTTTAGCAAAAGCGGCACCCACCTTGGCATTTAATATCCAAATCTTCAGCCAATCTTCAGCGATGTGCTGAACTTTCTGAAATGCCTACAATCTTTGCTATCTACATCAATTTTATTCGGCAGTTATCCATGACAATTTTATGAACAATTTTCACTGTTTCCGGCATAGCCTTGCTAGGCCGACCGCTGAGATGCACATCTTAGGAGCTGGTGCGGCCCCGTTTGAGTTCGGCCAACCATCATTTTAAGATTGAAAACTAAGAAGCAGTCTCTCCAAGAGTGGAATCTAACTCAGCTTTAATATCCGTTGTACTTAGACCTTTTCAATTTAAACTAGTGTTCTCCCCGAGGTTGAAATTCAATCACTATGGCGACAATACGAATTACAATTAATTAAATTACAATTAATTTAAACCCTACAATAGAACGCAGAATTGCTAACACGACCCAATCATGAGTGGAATGATATGATGACGTTCTATTTCTACATTTATCTTTCTCACTCTGATGTGACAATGTGTAGTGTGTCAGTTTTGTTTGTGACAACTTTTAACTATTTTTACGCCCATAATGCCAAACTAATTTTACTAAAAATTATGTTGTGCACATCTACAAATGAAAACCTGTCGAATGGCACATTTTTTTATCAAAATCGGTTATACGATTTACGCGTAAAATAGTGGTAAAGAATATATATTGGCCTATTTATATATAGATATTGTAACACGTAGCGATAACCATTTTATTTCATTTTTAAAAATGCCCCCAGATCCGCAGCTATTAGCGAACGTAAAAGAAAACTACAAATCATATGGTTGCCAACTTTACAACTTAAGCTTTTAGGACTTCATTCATATACTTTCAACACTGGAAAAATTTGCTAATTGATAATAACAATCATTTTTTATAATGTAAAATATACAATAATATAAACAAAACATAAATTGCATATTTTATTTATTTATTTTTAATTCCATTTTAATTCGCGACATTGTACTTGATTTTGAAATTAAAGAGTACTTCAGAATTGGGATTCAAATTTAGAAAAATAAAAGCTGCTAAATTTTCCCTGATGTTAACTCCGGTCGTTAGAAGTGTGACTTATATTTCAGAGAGCCTCCCCTGTGTATTGCATTGTAAATTAGAAAACTTCTCGAAAGTACTTCAAACTGCAGTAGACAAAGCGAAAATCACATAAGACCAAAGCAATCATCATTTTATACCAAAACTAAATTGACTGCGAAGAAGTATTGGCCAAATTCATTTCACAAGGTTTTTTGTTACACAATGCTTCCCAAATAGAAACGCTACAAAAATTCGTTACGCTTCATGCGAACTTTCACTGCGTGTGCGAGTCATCAATGCGCAATGCGGCAAGAACAGTTGGCTGCTGCCATTGTCGGATACGCTGCGTGCGGTACATTACGGCTATTTAGCCAACGGTAAAGCGGTATCGAACGTTAAAGTGAGCGCATACAGCTGCTTGCAGCTGCAACAATTCGCTTGAAATCCGCTCACCGAGCGTCGAGCGCAGCCACCTTTCGTTGCAGCACGAGCTAAAAAGCAACTGTAAAAATACCGAAAAGTCCTTTCACGCTGTTAGCACACAAAAGTGCCCACTCATAATTTTCCACACACACAAACGAAAAAAGTGAAAAAAATACATAAGTAAACCCAGCAAGAACTAAAGAAAAAAGGAAAGGCCGAACCGGACAAGCATTGTAAGGACAGTTGCCAGAACAGGTGGAATGTTAAAATAGGATTCAGACAAAAAAAAAACAAAATAGAAGCAGAAACAAAAATATAATGCCAAAAAACAACAACACAAGTATGTCCAAAATCCCAGCTGTATTCAACATAATTTCTGCTTTCCTCCGTAATGTGCGAAAAGTCCTTTTGTCAATTTACGCCTACTGACCACAGGCGACTCCATTCGACTAGTCCAGCATGATTTTATTGCATCGCACCTTTGTACGCTTCAGTGCTTGCTGTGATGTGCACATGAACAATTGCTGACAATGACATAAGAACCAATTGTGCAGCACTCGAGGGGTAACTCTCACTACAAACGCAATGACAGAGTTCATTCATTTGCATGAGCTGTGATTTTTAGATCCTAGCTCATGCGTTCCGGCATAGCTGACTGAGGTTATTGTTTATATGAATAAACATTTTCTGAGTGTGAAATTTTCCTTTATGCCTCAGTTAGTGTTAATCCATGGCTTAATTTTCGGTTCATCCCATAAACTATAATTAAAAGACTTGTTTTCATTCGCTGTGTTTTGCGGAAATGAAGGCGTCGTTATTTAATGTAATGCTTGGTAAAAATTTGAGTAAATCCTTATAAGCTGATTGTAAGTGTTATATGTATATTTAGTAATAGAATGAGTGTTGGAAAATAGTGAAAATAATTCAACAATAGCTTTGTTGTTGTATTGTAGCTTGAAAATATTTTATATCGATGTTTCGAATGGGTTGCTTAGACTTAGTTTTACTTAAAGAATGATTATTAGACACACAGTAGTTGAATGGATTTGTATGGGGCTATACGATTCACTAATCGTAAAGTCTTTAAAAGGTTTCCTTTTCTTTCTATTCTGTCCAAATTTCAGAAGGTACAGCTCCTAGTGCTCGAATACGTACGATTCCAATGTATATACAAAGTTGCAGCTGCCCTAAGCCAAAGAAGGACTTAATAATAACAATAACGCTACTTAAATAATATATGCCAAGCATTTCTCATACTATTACTTATATGGTCAAGCCATACATATCACATCGCTAAATAAGTTCGTAGGATGACTAATAGAACAACCGACACAACCGATGCACCGACGCTCCAATGCTCTCCTAAGATGCCTTATATAAGGATTTATAAAATCATTAAAAATATGCCTTAATTACGGCGATACCTTCCTATTTGATTGTCACAGATGCTTTTAAAATCAGTGAGCCACTTCTCTACCATTTGTGCTGGTTGAACAGAATTCGAATATCATTGTTTTGAACGGTAGTTACAGAATATTCGCATATCAATCACCTATGCCTCTATAAAAATATGTAAGATTAAGCCCAGGCCTATAAAATATAGAACATATAACCACGTAGTCTTTTCGCTTTCCTCGAAGGTTTTACGTGCGATAAGGCGTTTAAAGACGTTTATGCCAAGCAATGCTCAATTGTGCTCAAGTGTATGTTCTACTCATTATTCATTTCACTTCTATATACTTTGTACACAGTAGCACCGCGTTTAAAAAATAGTATCTTTAATTACAATCATATTTCAGCCGGCCGGTACACGTTCTCCATAAACAAGAAAAACTCTGCTTGATTGATAACTGCGACGTCAAACGAGGCCAAACAATGCTAAACGTTTTTAATGAACTCCAGACCAAAGCCAACGCCAGACACCAACGAACAGCGTAGCGCAGTTAATGAAATGCAAGACAAAATCGTCATCATCATTAGCACCACCAGCGGCAGCGTCTTTAAACACGCTAGCCCATTCAAATAGAGAATATATTCAACAATAATAAATAAGCCTTAGATGAGCAAATCCCTTGTGGCATGCAACAGCAAGAATGCGTATACCTTTGCGACCCCTGCCACGACGACCATTCCCCCTTTCGCTATTTGATTAAGAAATTAACAGACTCGGACTGACTGACGACTATGATGATGACGACAACGTCGACGATTTGTTACATAAACGCCGACAGGTCTTGCTGAAAGTGTTGATTGGGCAACGCCCATAATGCGTACACATGAGCCATTTTTGTCCAACTGATAGACCACGCGATCAATCGACCATTTGTACACCCTACACCCTCACCTATTTGCGACCCTTGCAAATGAATTTATGCAACTGATAGACCACGCGACCGTCCAACCATTTGAACACCCTACACCCTCACCTATTTGCGACCCTTAGACATGAAATTGTTGTGCTTTTAATTTATGGTCGACTCGCGCGATGAGCCATAAAATGTTTTATAGCCTCCAATGCCAAAAACCTCAGAAACGACTCGTAGCTCACCGTTCTATTTGAAATTAAAATGCTTGATTTATTGACATGTGTCATAGTGGCTCGCCACAGTTCGGCTCGGCCCGTTTGAAACCGTGTGGGTTGCTGCGGGATTTACTTTACGTATTTAATTAAACACCAACCGTCGCCACAGCCCGCCGTAGCTGTTGGCCTCAGTAGCTGAAAATTGTTTTTCGTTTTACAATATATTTCAGCGGCTTTACGACTGTCCAAGGGGCGTCATAAAGGACACACACAACATGCACTGGAAAGTGCTGCCAGCATCGTTTATCTGTGTTGTGGTGAAAGCATTTCCCAACATGCTCGGTGAAAGCAGTATTGATTGAAATGTCAAAACTCATTAGTTGGTTTATTGTTTCGAGTTGGTATGTTTTGATTACGGGCACAAATGTTTGAATTTTGTGAGCACCGAATTAACTACCAAAATCACTCCACCAAATTATGGTGGGTAGTATTCGCGACAATGGCACCATTGTCAACCAGGACTGCAAAATAGTTAGAGCTACTTCAAGCTATTTCTATAATAAGCTGATAATGTTAATAACATTCAAAGACTTCCCTAAGGGCCAACACTACACGCCAGATTGGCTTCTTGAGCGAAAGTATGTTTGTATGTTTATCCGTTATGGACGCCGAAACAGCAGGACCGATTTTGATGAAATTTTCGGGGAATCTCTATAATAGCCTTAAGAAGGTTACTGCAAATTTTGGTGCGAAAAAAAACGTTGAATTCGCTAAATATTAAGATTAACACATTTTCAGATGCTTCTCAAACTGTATAAATACAAATAAATCACAAAAACAAAGCAGCATCTGAGAATTGAGTTTGCCTGTTGCGCTGCTCAAATTATACGAAGTCGAAATGTTCAAATATTCGAATTAAAAAAAAAATTTTAAAAGGGAAGAATACGATATGCCACCCAAAAACTCAACGAGAAAATCGCAGAATTGGGCAGAGCGCAGAGCTGCTGAAGCGAAGGCAGCAACGCGCCGGGTCCCTGCTAATTATTAATATTATTATTAGTGTTATTTTTTTTTTAAAGTATATATCAAATTGCCTTAAGCATCAAAGCTATGGCATCAAAATATCAGATAAATCAAAGCTGATTAAGCATTAAGTTTACTGAAGTTATGAAGTTGTGTCCATACAAGAGAGATTACATGTTTTATTTTGAATTTTGGATTTCAAAACAGCTTTTCTACAAATTCTCCCAGACATGTAGGCTTTATGAATGAATACCCATAATGACCAAGGTTTTATACCATTAAATTCACATGATATTATAAATCAATAAGTTTCTTCTCACGGTTATGAAACCAATATTCCAAGAACCTTTGCCACTCTACGCTCTAAACAATTTTCGGTAAACACTTCATTGTCACATTGAAGAGCATAATTGCTGACAAACAGTTCCCAAACTATTGACGGAGAACATTACCAATAAAAATAAAACGAGGAGAAAATACACAATAACCCCAAAAAAGAAAATCTCTTTGAAGACAAGCGCTTCATTGTTATTTAAATTTCAATTTCTTACAGAAGTTCTCTCTGGATTTACCACAAAATGGCATTACACTTGACTTTACGTGTCGGCTGTAGGAAAACACAACAACAAAAATATAAAAATTTAATAATAATAATAAATTGGCGCTTAAATATTTTCATAAGGTAGGCTTAAAGAGTATAAACTGAATGACGTTCATGATGAGAAACTCAATAATAATGATCATGATAATGATCACGTTTAGCCTATTTGTAACTTTCCGACGAATGTAAATAAATGATGAACAGATTCCAATAAAGGAATGAAGGCCAGCGCCTAAAGATGCTGTGGGAAACAAAAATATTTAACCATACATAGCTGTTCGATCTGTTGATTGCGCTCTCACTCTCTTCACTCGCTCGCTTACTGTAAACTCGAAATGGCCACTTGAGCGTTGAGTGGAAATCAATGAAAGTTCGCTGAGGATCGAACTCAAAGTTATAGACAAACTCGATGTTGAAACATTTGCCTAAAAACTGTCCAACGCTAGTTCATTCGCTCGACCAATCGATCTCTCTCAACCTCTTCAACAGTCTCAATCATGAGCCTCTTGGCCTGACGATCGGCAGCGGTACAACACTTGTTGCCTTTGACCATGTTTCTCTAAACTGTTGCTTGCCGTCTTTACTCCCGAGTTGCTGCTGCGGTAGGTAGGAAAACAATTGGTTAACCAAGTCGGCTGGGACCGATCGAAGAGGCCGAGCTGACCTGAGTCGGTGAAACAAATTTTTTCGGCGTCATTCTTGAGATCTTTCTTTCTTGCGTGCCTCGTTTAGGTGGAAATGTGTTTGTCGACGGAAATGCATTTATTTGTCTTAGATTTTTTTTTAGTTTTTCTTTTTTTTTTCTGTTTCTTGGTTATCTTACCTTGACTCTCAATGTTGAGTATTGAGTTTAATAAAGCGAGTATGCTCAGTGAACCGATAATTGATGAACACTCGGACTCGGAGTTTCATGTACGATCGCCAAGTTCGAGACTACCTCAGTTTGAAAATGTGCTACTTCTTGGAATTTTCATGGCACGAATTCATTTTCAACTCTTTTGTATATTGTACTATATTGGTGCTAAATACAAATATTTCTCGCATTATTGGCAATTAGTGTCATTGGAAAAATTTCTGTTCTTAAAAGTGTACTACATCAGCATTTGTATCTTGATTTTCGACTACTTAAACGCATGTTAAATGTGCTCAACACTGCCACACTCCAGCATGTGTTAACCTTACTTTAAAAACGCCGCTCAGCTCAACCACAAAGAAGACTAACACTAAAGCAAAAACCAGCTGACTATAATCATGACATGATCTGTGAGATCAGACAGAGTTTGAGTAGCATGAAACACAAAAAATACACATATCAATCTCACATGAAACGAGCTCAGTTTAGTGAGATTGACTGATAGTTTGTGGCGCATTGCCGCTCGCGATCTCTCTGTTCTGACAAAAGGCGCTCAGCCATTAACTAAGAACTTGGACACAATGAGCCATTAATGGACATGAACCTTTCGTCACTCCCCAAAAATTGAGGGCTAAGGTACACTCCTTCCATTCTTGTTTAAAGGCGGCTTTTCTAATATATTTTTTAAGTCAACAATAACAACAAAAACAACAAAAAACGCACAACGCCTGACACGTACCCTAAATCATATATGATATTCAATGGCTTGAGGAACGCAGCCAGAGAAATGAGAAGGTGAGACATGCAGAGTTGGAACATCTCACTGGCGCTGTCATGCTGTATGTTGCCGGTGAATATAAGTAGGATGATGAACTGATGATGATGAAGATGATAAAGATGGTGGCGGTAGTTATTATTGCTGATGATCCTAAATACCGATACTCAACATAGGTAGAGGCTTGTCTCAGTGTTTACCTTACGTCATTTTAGATATTATAAAATTGGTGGCTGAAATTTAGTTTGGCTTAAAGTGCAAGCTTTTTTTTTTGCTATTTTAAATGGTTTTCATATCTCTTGTGACTATGAAAACATACACAAATACAGGGTGCACACTAATGATTGTTAGTACCCTTCATTGAGAACATCCCGCTAGAAGTCTAAGACCACCTTGGAAACAACTACATTTTATGTGCCACATGTGAGCTCTCATAGTGGCACAAAAGTTTTAACATAGCCAAAATAGATTCTACCCAAACGACAGTTTCGCAATGATTTCCACAGAATTCTATCATCAAGATGTTAAAGACGACAACAGAAATCATCCGGAAATTAAATTCAATTAATTCTTCAGTTCTAGACCTAAAGCAAATATGTCAAATAAATCAGTATTAAAGTGCCACAACGGCAGGAATTTCAACGACACAATAAATGCCCAAAACACTTTGGAACGACTGTATAACATACACTCAAAAACAAAAACAAAAACAAAAACAACATATTTTCGGCATAAATGACTTATTTGGGTATACGAATGGCGTTGCCAGTTTTTAATATACTTCTTCGTTGTTCCTTCTTTTTGATGGCCACTTTCCAATTACGTAAAAGTCACACAAACATCGGTATCGCGTGCAGTTATGCAAATTTTCATTATGGCTCATAAGAGCCTTCCTTACACTTCCCCTCCCTTTAAAGGGCTTCTGCTTCTGTGGCGCCTTTATGAGGTTCTCATGAACTACCGAATAATAAGTTTATGGCATGTTGCATGTTTGGACTCATCACTCTGCCTGCCCTCTCTGTACTGGACTGCTGCACGAAACTGGCCATTGAGTTCAACGCCAAGCATTTCGATATTCCCTTGGCTAAGACTTTTAAAGCTTTTAGCGCCAGGACCGGCTATGGCATAAGTTACACACAAAAAGCGAAATAAAGTCAGTAATGCCCGAACTAAAGTCGTACAAAAAAGACGACAAAAAAATTAAAAATAAAAAAACGATAAGCGCCCATTTAATAAAATGTATCTTTAAGCAGTTGATAATGTTTGTAAGGCGTTTGAATTGCGTGTCTGGCGGCGGTTAAATACACGACGTCATTTTTTGTTGGGTCTTGCACGCGACTCAATTCACTTCGATTCGAGTGCGAGTCTTTGTGGCGTTACCAGCCTGGCAACCGAGCCGAGACAATTGGCATAAAATGACAAAGCGCGCTTGCCGACACCTTCTGAGGATGGCTTAAAATTGCTCATTTTGCGCTTAAATATTTCCAAAATGCTTTCAAAATTTGACAACCCTGAAATAGTCAAGAAGAAGTCAAGAAGATATGCAAAAGCGACAACCACTTTAGTCAGATGGTAGCATATTTTTAACTAAGGGAAAACATTGAAGACTCGTGGAATAAGCTACGAGCATATAAAAACATTGCCATATTTTCTTTCGCTCAATTAAAGTGAAAAAGTTGCCACAACTAGCTCTGTTTAACTCAGACTTGGTAATAGTTATATGCACAGAATAAATAATAACCATATTTTTTAATAAAATTTGATGATAATCTCATTAGGCCCTCGTAACTGACACCACATAGCGGTGCACTGTGAGGCGTGACGAGTACCTGACGATTCCCAATACCGTTTTTCTACTGTGTAGGCAATTGCTATGCTACTTCATTCACAAGACTCATAGTAGATAATTGCATGTTAATATAACAGTTTCCTTGACATTCGTTCATTCGACCACCCATGTCTGCCTCATTTCCGTTGCTGTGAGTGAGAAACGACGATTCCAAAATGCTACTTCAAAATGCGCCATAAAACTGTTTCTTTCTTCATTATTATTATAAAGATTACTGCCTCTAATATAGTTATCGCTCGCTAATCAACTCATTCCGAAAGCGGTAGCAAGATCTTCATTGACCCAACGGCAATGTCGATTTTAACTGCTGCCTTGTCTTGTCTTATTTGGCATTGGCATTGGCTATGGGTCTTGCCAAAACAGAGACTTGCAGAATAAACTTTAAAATGCCGGCAAAATGTTTTCTTATCTCATTATTGCGCCATATTAAAGGGGCGCCGTTGCCGACACAAACGTTCAAGAAAAGAAGATACTTTAAAAGTTGCAGAAAAGTATTTTACAGAATATAATATTTAATTGAGGGCGCGACTCAAGTTGGCTGGAGTGAATGTGAATGAAATTCAGTCTGGCTCTCAGAAGTTGACTAACTGAGATACACACGTTTCAACGAGAAGCATCCAAAGGAGACGAAAACAACTTAAGTGTAGTTCGAACTTTGAGTTGCACTAATGAAAAACAGTGAAGAAGTATTTTGATAAAATATTTTTTTCTTCTTATTGTTAAGGTCTTTATTTCTGGCAGATGAATTCAGATCACTTTTTTTCTTCCATTTAGACCGATATTGAAGTTAATTTAAAAAAAGTCCAAGTACGTCAAAACAACATCCTAACAAAGACACAGATTAATAATACTGGCTGAAAGTTTGGTTGTCATTATTTCATAGAGGACGAGTATAACATAGCCAAATATCTTATAAGGTTGTGAAAAAAATTATTATTATTATATTAGTTAGAAGAAGAAGAATTCAGAGAAAATTATGCGAATGTATGTTATATGGAGAAGTGATTCAAAAGATAGATCATTTGTGCGATTGCTAAAAGACCATGTCCCTTTTACCACAAATCTCAAGACCTGACCTACTCTCCTTATTAGCGAAAGATTATTGTCTTCTGGTACTGTTGGTAATCTCGGACATCGAAAAAGGCGATGAGAACATCGTAATCGGACAAGCCAGTATTGAAAGCTTATTATGGGGCTATGATAATGATGGTTCATGCAAATGGTATGGAGCACTTCTGGTCTCAACAAGACGGCGTACCTCCTCACACAGCGCGTGCCACAATTGATTTATTGAAACCATTGTTCCCTGGAAGTGTTTCTTTCATGTCTTTTTTTCTTTTTTTAAAAATGAGTACACCTAATATTGCTCAATATATTATTATAATAAATTGTTCTTTAAAAATTTTTATTTTTCCTTGGAAAAGTTTGCAAATAAAGAATATTTAATCGTCAAAAAATAAATAATAATAATATTAATAATTTAATGTCATAAATAGTCAAAGTTACAAATCCAAATCTATTTATTAATTTCTTATTAATTTGTTAGTAATCAAATCTTCGATCTTAACCATTCTCCAAATCTCAATTTCAATACTCGGTCAATCTCATTACAATATCACTTATGGCAACAACATAACGAAAAACCAATTGCCAACTCGCCACACAATTCAACTCGTACTTTGTAATACCTCAACGCCAGCAATTCAACTGTGCATTTGTAATTTAATTAAAATGCCAGTTTTAATTTATTTTCATTAACAGCGAACGACGTAAAAATAAACAAAAATTTACTTCGATCAGCGAATATACAATATGAAAGACGCTGATGTAGTTGAAACGTTGCAATTTTTTGCCACTTGCCACATGAGTGCCACACCAATGAGCGGGTTATTGTTTAGCAATTAACTGTAAAGGCATACAAAATGGGCGGCAACGTCAGCATATCATTGTTCCAACGCTGTTTCGCTGGAAAGCATGCCAATGTGGCACGTTGGGTGGTCATTGGTTGTTGAACGTTTCAACAAGCCGCCAAGTCATCATCATTTCACAGCCGTCAAGCTGACATACGCAGGACTTCAGACTTCACTTAAATCAATAACATGAGTCAAAAACAAAGAAAAAAAAAAACAAAAGAAAAAAAAAACAAGGAAAAAATACAAAAGAGCAACTCAAAAATTGTTTAATTGTTTATAACTGTATTTTATTGCATGGCATTGGCTTTTGTAATTTTCATCGCATGCAACACTTTTTGTGTCGCATATTTCTTCATCATCAATGAAAGCAAATCTGTGCACCAAACACAAACCTTCCACACATTTGGCCTATTAAAATTAAAATAAAATAAAAAATGTAAAAATATCTAAAGTTAAAAATTTCTGAAGTGTTCAGCACATCAGGGACGGCATATTTTATTTTTCAATGCAGACGCACTGACACTCACGCTTTTGTAGCATGCGACTATTTATGTCTGCAAGGCGTTCTAAATGAAATCGAGCGCTAATTAACTCATTGACACTGTGGCCTCTTCTTGGCTGGCATATAATAGACTGAATGAGTCTCAAGTGGCGCTCTGCATGCGTGACGCACACTTCATCTCACTCTCGCCCCCTCTCGGACAATGTCTACCATGCGAACACACTGATGTTTCGATTCTGTGCGCCACATCACTTGGTGCTTTGGGGGCGTCGTCATCTGAGCGCGGGTGTTACAAATTTAGTAGTCAATTTTTTGTTTTTTTTTTAATTCTTTTATATTCTTTCTTTTACCATCGTAGCACTAAAAGTTCAGAATCGTGCGTGAAGTTAATATTTTTTATTTTGGTGGCCACTGCTCCTTGCTCTGTTGTCGCTCCAAATTAAATGGCGCTAATTGTAGTACATAACTGACTGTGGTTACTTTCAGACCGTCTCCTCACTTATCTTACTTCCGCTCTCTGTGGCACTCATTCTCTCACTCTTGCACATGCTGACTTACAACATCGTGCAATTTCAATTAGCATGGCTCCCACCCAGCAGCAAGCAGTGGCAGCTGCAGCAGCAGTAGCAGCAGCAGCATCGATTGCCACGGTACTGGCTCACACTGAGACTCCGTCTATGGGGTTTCGCAACTCTCCACTCTCATTGTAAATCTCAACTTAATGTGAATGTTTATTATTCGCAGTTTGTTTTGCTTTAATGTTGTTGTTGCTGTTGTCGTTGTTGTTGTCGTTGTTGTTGTCGTTGTGGCAGTGCTCAGCTTACAAAACGGTTTCCACGAAACGTGACAAAAACGTCAAAAGTTGCACTCAGCTAGGCACAAGTCCGTCTTGTATCAGTCGGTGATCGGTTAATAATGCAAACTGTTACACTCAGTCAGTCTGTGGTGGTCATAGTCTCAATCGAGTTGAAAACCCTTACATGCAACAAATTTCAAGTTTAAGTAAACTCAGCGGCGAAAGCGGCACCTGCCATCCCTCGCATTGCTTCTAATATAACCCGAAATTCCCGGAATGTGTTAAATGGCGTGAAGTGAGCTCAACTCCTTTTTTAGCTCCATGTCGTTTTGGTTTTGATTTTTTTGCGACTTTGGCTTCGGTGTGGTTGAGGTTTGTAACTTTACCGCGCTTTATGAACATGGAAAGTGTTAAATATATGCCAGACATTCCAGGAATGCATACGGTTTTGGCGGCAACTTGGTTTGTGCTTGGTTTCATGGTGCCACTGTCAACCACTTCACTCTGAGTCTTCTTTAGCAAATCACGTCGATTTTTTATTGGCTCGTTTGCGGCTTTTTTAGTCTGGTTTTTAGATATCGTTATACTCTAGCATGTCTTCAGAATTCGTTGCACATTATTGGTTGCACGTTCTTGTTTTTGTGTATTAATATAATAACTAATTTCAGAACTAACTGAAGAACAACAAAAATCATTATCATTAGCAATGAAATTATTCTGAAATGCTTCAAAAGTACTTCGACAATAATGCAATTCCATAACAGTTTCTGTATCAAAATTCTATAAACCTATCTGTACATCTCAAAAAAATACAATTCATTGTGTTCTAGTCAAAAAGGTTTCTACTAGATTTAAATTAATTTAAAATGATTTAAATTTAAGCGAAAAAATGAAAAATTTTACGATTTAATCTATTTATATTAAATTGGAAGTATGTCTGTCGGCTATAGACACCGAAACCGCTGGATTGATTTTGATGAAATTTTTAAAGAAACTCTAGAATAGCCTGTAGAGTAAGGTTCCGTTTATTAGAATTTCGCAAAAGTCGGGAAAAATATAAATAAATTGGATTATTTGTATGAAATCTATATTGCTTTATCAGTTTTCCGTTGAAAAGTATGTCCAATTCGAAATCGAATGTCTGTCATAGAAAATTAATAAACATTAGTTTAACTCAAAAACTGCTTTATTTACTATTATTATTATTATTATTATTATTATTATTATTATTATTATTATTATTATTATTATTATTATTATTATTATTATTATTATTATTATTATTATTATTATTATTATTATTATTATTATTATTATTATTATTATTATTATTATTATTATTATTATTATTATTATTATTTTTATTGTAGCTTAGAAATAATCCTAAATTACAATACTTTTATAGCCAGAGCAACGCCTAATGCGCCTAATAACGAAAAGAAAAATGTCGTATATCACAAGGTGCTTCGCTGAAGAGGATCACATGCCACAAAATACATAGCTTCAATAAAGCAAATTTCTTGCTGTTACGCCATTGAAATACTTGATTTTTGTACTTTTATTGAATTTTTATTTTCTTCGCTAATACCGGAAAGGGCAGAACAACGTCTGGCGGGCTACGCCATTATTTCATAAATTTTCACAACATTATTAGATATATTTTTCTTAATATACGTTTTATGAAAATTTTATTTATATCGACGACTCTAAACTATAGAATTATTTTTCTAGACACTGCTAAAAAATATAAGAACGTAAAATTCTACCTTAAAATAACTTGACGTCTGGTACTTACAAGGGACAATTATTTTTTTCTAGCTTTCATAACTATAATTAGCACAAACAGTACAGGATATGATTATGAACGTTTTCTACGCAATAAATGGCTTATATAGAAAACTTAAGAATCTACTCAAAATCTCATAGGCATTCAAATGTAAATGTATACAACAAAAGCCCACACGTTTTCTACAATAAAAAAGAAAAGAAAAAGAAGAGAACACCCAACAATGCTAACATCAAATACGGAGGCATATATTAAGCTTATCGCCAAAGATCTTCATTTACAACCAAGTAAACTTAGCATCGGCTTAACTTCCACACGATCTATGAAAAAACTATTTAAAGTTACTGCGTAATCCAATCGCCAACATAAAAACAGCAACGGCATTGTAGAAATTTGTCCACCCCAAACACTAAAAAAATTAAAAAGTTGGTAGCTGGCAGGTGCACAACTGAAAGTGGTGAAAGTTTTGTCAGAAGTAAGCTAAGCCAAGCTATGGTGATGAACTCAAATCAATAATCACAAAATCAAATATTATTTTAAACATACTTTTAGTTTTAAAAGCCAAACTTGACTTCGAAAGATATAAAACCAGTTAGCAAAACATGAGATTATGTCGTAGATCAATAATGCGATAAGGCACAAGTTATGCTTATCAGTAGGTCGATCAGCACAAACAAAAAAAAAAAAAAACAAAGACCCACAGTGGAACGCCCACTGTTCGCCAAGCATTAAACCGAATTTGTTAAAATTGTAACTGGATTACGACGGCCGGTCTTGATATCTTCGACGACTGGTGTTTGGTGGTGGCCTGCATGGCCTGCATGGCCTACAAATCGAATGTCATAACTCTTCAATGATGCTTATCACGTCGACCTTTGATTGAGCACAATGTGCACCTACTTCTGCTGCTTCTTGGCGGAATTCGTTGGCCATAAAAACTGTGGAATTTCTATTCCATCGTAGTTAGATATCAATTCTGATAGTTTTCTGCGCATAATTTTTTTATTTAAATTTTTTTTTTCTATAACTCATTAAAGAAAACGAACAAGTGGTTTTCGCCTTTTGAGAATTTCATTCACGCTGTGTCGTTTAGCATTTTATGATTTTTTAATTTTATGCTGATGAGCCTCTTCGCATTCAAAGCAGTTTTTTTCTTCTACAAATTTCAATGTTTTGTATTACATATTCGAAATGAAACAAATTTTGTTTTGTTTATTTGTTTTGTTTTTGCTTTTTGTGTGTGGTTTCAATTGTGACATTATTCATCATCGTTGCTGTCAGTGCGCGTATCAAATATCGAAATATTGAAAATGCATTTCAACAGCGCCGCAGGTGACCATTCAAAACAAGTTTAATTACGATCTTTATGTAAATTAATAGGATACAATTTAGTAAGCGTATCTTTTTTAGTTTTTATATACATATTTGTTTAAATATTAATTTTTATTATTTCACTTTTTTTTTTGGTGCTCAAATGGTTATGGGTACTTAATTTGCCTCTTTAGTGTAATTCAATGCATATTATTAGAACCTGCGGGTATTTCGAAATTTATTCATTTGAATGTTTCAATTTTGTTGATGATGGAAAGTTTGAGATGTGTTGTATTTCAAACAACGACGCACTGCCGCCTCACAAGGAATAATTGTAGCAATATCGTATGAAAATCGAAGGAGTAGAAAGTTGAATAGAGCAGCATACCAGCATATTTGGAATTTCTGCGTACAACACTTTTTTACAATTAATTACATCTTCTTCACACAGCGCAAATTATATATTTCAAATTATGAAAGTGTTGGTTCAGCAATAGCATTTCGTGCAGTGTCTGCCGTCAAATAGAATTTTTGTCCATTTTGAAGATGAACGACTTTAGGATGTCAACTAGGAATTGGGAACCTCAAAATAGGCCAAACAGCCTTATTGCTGCTAAAACATCGTCGTGTTTTTAATTGAGTTACTTCATCGTTAACCACATCAGCTCTAACAATAATTACTACTGCCATATCGCTGCCTTTATTGGCGTACATGCTTTTTTTTTTAATGTTTTCGATAACAAAGCAGAATATTCAAAATTGAGGAATTATTTCGCATATATCTAGATCAATTAGAGCTTATTAATAACTAGCGTTGTTCTGGCCTTATTAATTTTTAGACCCGGTTGTTTTGTGACAGTTACACTACAAAGCAAAAAGTGATAATTGCTGCCCGGCATGCCATATCCCATAAATGCATGCAAAATTTGTTCTCTCACTGTGTTCATAAGTGAGCACACTCACTATCTTTGTAAATATTCGCTCACAATATTTTGCAAAGAAATACAAACACAAACACAAAAATGAAGAAGAAGCATAGCAGAAACAACGAAAAAACACGAAACTTTTTGTGCTTCGTCTTGCAGTGCTTTTGCAAAAACTAAATCATAAGATCCTCTAAAAAATCAAACATAGATTTAGCATAGGATGCCTAGTGACAATGTAGCATTCTTCTAGTGACAGAATTTTTAAAATGGGATGAGTAGTTTCGACTATTACGCGTAACATCCAAACAAACATTAACTTTTTATGATATTAGTACACTCTTCACTCTGTCACAAACTTCATAGCCGTCGCAGAGTACTGCTCTGAATTTTTTCATTTTTAATATCTGGTGAAAAGTATCTTTCTATGCTTTTGCGGTTTCCCCACTTCTTAATGTGTCATAACTTGCTGTCAACATTAATATGAAAAGCCATATAAAAATCGTACCAGCTGCCATAAAGTTGCAACTTTAGAATCTGAAAGCCAGCAACAGTCAAAGACCATTTATTACCGTAACTAATTACTTAATTGAAACGTTTAAAATTCAATAGAGGGCAAAATTCTAAAAAAAAAAAAAAATTTAATGACTGGAAAATAGAATTCCCCGCATGAATACATTTCCTTGGGCACGGCCTGCGTTGGACGCAAAACTATTTTAGATATTTTTCAAAGTTAATGAAAATAAATTAAAAAATAAAATTTAAAGCGTGGTTATCGAGTGGGGGTGTGCAAGAATTCTAAGAATTGACTCATTAAAAAATGAACGCAAGCCGCATGATTTGCATTCCTTGCTGGTCTAAGAATAAGTCTGCATATTTTTTAATAATGTGTGCTTAAGACATAAAATAATCACGTAACTAGAGGAGTATCACATAGAAACCAGGCTATTTAAATTGAAGGCATTACTTGTCTTGAGTATTGACAAAAATCTGGTAATAATTTGTTTTTATTGTTATTATGTTTCGGTACTCGTGCTTTTCACTTGTATTGGTATTGGTGCCAATATTTTAACATTCTGTTAAAGATTTTTACAGACATTTGTTAACTTAACAGCATAATATTAATAATATAATAATAATAATATTTTATTTGGATAATGGCCAATCACAAAACACCTGGCTTGTATTTATTCATTCTCACTTAACCTAACTCTTAGTCTATTAGAACATACACGTATTTACCATACTCTGTATTGCTGTGATTTACATTAATATCTGAAATGGCACTCTCTACATAAAGACTCGCTTAAAATCACTTGTATTCTCTTACCTGTTTCGAGTTGTCTGCAGTTTTAGTCAATATGATTTTCTCATGCATAGCTGTCTTTGCTTTAGTTTCAAGTTCATATTGAACACAAACGAGTCCATAGGCGTCTCTTACAACATAATTACAAGATGTAACAACCATTAGCGTGTATTTGTTGTTGCTCCGAGCGCTGAACACGTTTAAAATAAATACCTGGCGTCTGCCTTGCATACTTTAAGAGCTTTAATGACACCATTAATTAACAAAAATTACCAAAGCAATGCAAACATTTTAACGTTTTTAACACCCTCAGCGTCTGAGTTGAGCTGCAAGCGCCTCGTAGCGAAACAGAATGTTTCATCTTTTGATTTACGCGAGAGTCGAGCCACGTTAAGACAAAGCAGCGAAAAAATGCGCCACCAACGTTGATCCTCGAGGTAATAAAGCAGTCGGTACTGGCACATATCTTCCGCTTGTGCTGTTGCTGTTATTCGAGGGGGGGACGTAGCTGGCCGACAACCACAACAACAACAATAAATTTTTTGCTAAGCATCAATTTCTCTTGGCCAGGCTAAAAAAAAAAATAAAACAGATTTTATAGTTCTGAAAAGGTTGCAGCGACACTGACAAAATCACCCCCACAATAGCACAACAGAGGCAAGTGAGCTAAAAACAGCCACCAATACCAGCCATATTAATCCTAGGCAAACATAATAAAAATGCCATGTCCTTCAATTGTGCTCGGATCGTTTCAGATTTTTGTGTGTGTTTCTACTGTCTCGTGCTGCGTTGAGTGTGGCCAACAGATATTTTTTCCTATGTTCCCTGGTACCGTACCAACTAAGTTCACGCCATGGTCGTCTGTTTGCCTGTGTGCCTCCTTTGTTTTATTGCGCTTCCACAACACTATTATTTTTATTTGTCCTCTCTTTTTATTGTTTTGTTTGTTTTACACCTTTTCCTATTTGTTTTTTTTTTTGTTGTTGCATTTTTTCGTGTTTGCATAGTCGCCGGTCCTACCGTCTACAGAAGTCCTTAGGAGGCTCTCTCGTCTGCTTTTCACATACACACTCGTACATCCATCCATCCATCTGTGGTTCGGTTGGTCGTTCTTGACGGTACCGATTGCTTGCTAACGTCTGCTGGGCCCACTCGCATATTCTGACATTGAGTGACATCGTTTCACAACCGTTGGCTTTTTAAAATGTTTTTTTATTGTAATTTTATTTTGTTTGTTTTTACCGTAATTAAGGTTTCAGGTGTAAAACGTTCACAAGAAGTGAAAAACGCTTACAGTCTATATTCTGTGTGTGGCGCAAAAATTACGCGAACACACGCATTTCGTGTCTTTCGTTGGAAACAATTATCAAGCGGAGCTAAGGTGCTTTTATGAACCTTATTTCAAATTACTGATTTTGAAATGAGTTTAGAGATTTGGAAAAAACGAGTTCTTTAAGGTATTTGAAGCACTAATAACTACGAATTATTAAAGATTTTTTAAAAGATGTTCATAAAAATTTGATTATAAAATACAACAAAAACATCTTCAAATTTCTAAAATCGAAGGTAACGATCTTCTCTTGTTATTTCATTAACTTATTTTGTTATGACAGTATAACATCTATATATAATAGCAAAAAACAACTCACACGTCAAAGACAGAACCAATAAATTAGAAAATATCATTATAACGAAATAAGAAAATCTAATAGATCATATAACTTACAAAAACTAACCATTCCGTTATTTTAAGTTTAGGTTTCAAGTTCACATGTTCGAACCAAAACATGTACTCGAGGTTAAGCTGAAACAATCCGCAAATTTTCACTTATATTTGAAACAATTTAGGTCCCAAACAAACACTAACGAAACTTTAGATGTTTTCAAAGTTTACAGTCATCTTTACTATAAACGTTCGATATATTATACCTCCTGAGGTGGTTTAGTTATGACAATTAAGTCATCATCAGCATATTTTAAAAACGTTAGAAGGAGAAACAGAAAATAATGTGTCAGACAGAGCTGTTATAGCCCTTGTTTACTCTCATACTACTCACGCTTACTCTCGTTTACTCATACTCTCCATCACGCTCACTCTCGTTTACTCACACTCTGCATCACGCTCACTCTCGTTTACTCACACTCTCCATCACGCTCACTCTCTTTTACTCACACTCTCAATCACGCTTACTCTCCTTTACTTTACACTATCTCTCTCACATTTTCCTGTTCGTTGAGCTGATAGAGAGCTGTTATATTGCCACCGCATATGTTATTGTGTTGTTGCAAGTTGACTTTTTTTTAAAAAGCCTTTTCATCCTGTTTAGACACAACTTTTTAACATTTAAACTATTTTCTGCACACCTACACCACTGTAGCTTTCCAATGATTTATGTTTCATATTAATACGTTGTGTCTATAATAGAGTCAGATTGATTTAAAAGAATGTGTTGACAAAGCTTTGGTTTTCAGGTTCGGGGAAATTTTCAGAAAGTCTACGGATAAACTTCTATTGATATATCAGCTTATTTTTGGTGAAACATAGCGATTAGTTCTTTTTAGATATCATCTATACTATTATGTATGTTTTTTTAAGGATTAAGTTTAAGCAAAAGCACTGCAAGACTAAGCCGAGCAGCGCCGGGTAAAACAGCTACTATCATATATTGTTTGTAAAGATATAATATATATATATTTTTTGCTAACGATTAAAAATATTAGCTACGGAAAAACATATGCTCAAATGCAATATTACTTGGAAACTTTAAGCGTTGCTTACTATTTTGTAATGTATTATTTCTTTTATCTGATCATCCAAATTTCAGTCAGTTAAGCTTTAAATTTTGTTAAAATGCAAACTTGTAATAGTATCTTTGACATAACCAACAAAACAAAGTGCCAACGCCTATACTCAGAGACGATTTGTGCCAAAATTTTTTATGAAAAGCTACAAGTACATTATTTTATGTGAAGTGTCAAAATGGCGCTTTAATATTTGTCAGTTTTTTTTTTTTTGGTATTTTTTATACAACTTAATTCACCATGTATAACCAAAACCACTTTCTGCCAAATTTTTTGTTACGTACTGCTTTAAATTTTCATATCCGCACTGACAAAATTTCAGACAGTTATAGCTCTTCAATAATTCTCTATGTTTGTTTACATAACAAATTCCGCCTAATACACTCGTAAACAAATTTCAATAAAAACTTGTAATATCTTGAGAAAAATTACAACACTTACACCAATACTAGCGTCAGCTGTAATAGGCTCATGCTTATGACAGGCGCCTCTATAAAAAATTCTAATTATGCGAGTCAATAAGTTTAATCTAGGATTATGCAAATGCAACTCAATAAAAAACCGATAAAAATTGTCACAATAACTCAGATTTTATCATAAGGCAACGAACGAACGAATGAGGTGCATTTCTGGCGAGTGTCTTTATGAATACGCGTAAATTTGTAAAATTTTACATTAGGGCAAAAATGTCGCCAAATGTTTACCACATAGAAAATGACTGACCAATGCAGCAGCAACCGAAGCGAAACGGGTGGCAACATTAAATATGAAATGTGATTGGCGAGCGTGTGAGCCGAACTGTACTAAGCTAAGCTGAGTTGGAATTGAGTTGACTCGAGTCGTTCAAATGTTGATTTTAAGGCTTGTCCCATTCCGTTTGAGCCGCCTCGGCCATCGCCTTCAACGTTTCGTGGCACGTCGAATTTAGTGCGTGTCTGTCGCGAAAACTGCTCGTAAGTGTTTGCATTTGCACTTAATTAATAAAATGCATTGGCCATTTCTTATGTTGTTTGTGCAAGCTGCACTAACATTTTGTTTTTATTTATGTTCTGCACAGTCTTTGAATGCTATCCATTTTGTAATGATATTTGTAACATGGTGTAGAAGATATCACAAAGTATATATATTCTGGATAACCTTGACAAGCTATATGACTTTGTTTGTTGAGGTTTGAAGTTTGGACACAAATAATTTCGGGTCTATGCTCAAAAACCTTAATTTTAATTCCCTTAAATAATTATTTCCTATAATTTTAAGTGGGCTTTATGAATGATACACACGTTGCTAACGCTGCTTTCAATCACTGATGGTGTGAAGTGTATTACAATATTGTCATAGCCGAAGTTTACCTTTTTTTGTTTTATTTGTTATTTAGATTTTTTGTAATGATTTTACCCGTTTAGATTATAAAACGAATGCAAATGTGTTGTAAATACTTTCGTACGCGCCGCCACCTTCTCATCCGCCTTCTGCTACTAAGTACATGCTCCGTTCATGTTGCACAAACTGCACTTGACTACTTCAGCAAGCGTGCTGCGTGCATGCGTTAGGTTAGTACGTGCGTGACTCGTCCTTGTATTTCGTTCGTAACTAACTTTATGTGTAACATGCATTTGTAATACAGTTTAACTCGATTTAAACGCTGATAAAAAGTAATTTGTACAGACGCAAATTGCATGGCATTATATTGCTCTGAAACCAGCTCCCATTTTCGGTTTGAACGATACTTCTCACTAATCAAAGTTTGTTGTTCCGTGTTTCTTATATTTATCTTAAACACATTTCATATAAATTAAGCTTGAATTTCGTAGTCGAATTTGTTTAAAAATTCAAGTTAGTAGATGTTGAAGTGCAACCAGACACCAACAAAAGTAGCGAATATAATTCTACAAGAAGTGCGGACTCTGTAGCTCAGAATATAATTTTGTCACGCCTGTTGAAGTCAGTAATAAAGTACGCCAAAAGTTGTATTTTTGTCGCCCTCTTCCACAATTGACTCCAAATTAAAATTACATAAGAAAATTACAGTAAGTATACGATTTTGGCCATTTAAATAATCTCTTTTGAAATACTCATAGTTAGTTACATACTCTGGTCTCTTTCGATATCCTTCTCTCATTGACTTCCAACTTTACAATTCCATTAGTTCACAAATCCAACTAAAATTTTTCTAAAAAATTTTAAAAAAATACGAAACAATTTCTAAACAAAAATACAGTCAAGTGTTCCTGACTAAAATAGCATCAAAAGCAGGAAGATTATATAAAAGTACACAACATGAAAGCAGAGAATAAATATAGAAGAGCAACCGACATAAAGTTAAAAGTACTGCTACTCAACACCAAAGGTTATCGTTCAAATCTTTGATTTCATTACGGGGAAGGCTATTGAACTTCAATACAAAAAGCAACAACTCAAAAGCATTGAGGCCAGAAGCGTTTACGGCCTGCTCGCTCCAAGTCCTCCGAAGTCACCAGTAATAAGTAAAACACTTGAGAAAACCCACTCGAGATGGATTGATAGGTGACTTGGTGCGTTCGGCGCAGGCAACAACAGACAGACACGGCACAACTTAAGCCAATGAATGAGTAACTTTCCAACCCTTTCACCGAATCGTTGCAACACCTGCCCACGAACGTCAATAACGAAAACAACAAGTTGCACTTCTACAAGCTGCACTTGACTGAAGTTTGCCTGGCAATAATTAAATTTATGGAATTGATTTACAAAGTCCCTCTGACTTGTGACACAAGCTCGACATTTCTCGTTCACCCACAACTCGGTGTGCTACCAGAGTCTAAGAGCTGCCTGCCGGCCTCTCAGACTACCTTCTATCTATCATGATTGGCTCATATTTCATGAATTCATTAGAGTGTGACGATGCCGACGGCGTTGACTTTAGTTCTGTGACCACTTGCAGCGAAGTATTTTTGCTTCACACCTTTTATTGAGTTGGTTGCTCCCGGTCGATTGAATTTTGTGTCTAAGACTTGAAGTGCAGCTCTTCATACTTGCCACTTTTCGAATCGTTCTCGACTCGCAAGCTCGCTCGCAACCTTAAGTTGCTTAGGGGCAGCGTTTCTTTGTTGCATGCACCCGAAAGCATGTTTATTTGTTGCTTTTTTAGTTATTGATTTCATTAGTTAAGTGACACATGTTTGAATGAACTGAGACATAGTTTATTTATTTTGTAAGCGAATGACTGAAACAGTGAGTGACTCAGTGAATAATATACATATACATTATATAATATACATAGCTATATTTCATTAATAAGAGTTCAGTATTATCTCGGCTTAAATTTAGCTCATATACCCGTAGTTTGGCTATGGTCGTCAACGTCATATTATTTATTCATAGCCTCTGTAAATATTTGGTACTATTAGGAGCTTGCATGAATTCTGGTCAGTGACATCTAATAGTCAAATAGCTATGTTGCCAAAGAGTTGTGAAAAGGTTATAGAAAATGATGGAAATTATTTTGAATAATACATATTGTACCATAGTGACCTAAATTCATGCAGGCACCGAATAACTTATTTATACTTCAGATATATTGAATTTAACGACTGTTCAGCTTCGAAGAATTTTATATAAATAATGGCAACGCTGGCATTTCTGTTACTAGATTTGCAAATCTATTTTAACCAAACGCTACTGTTAGTAGTGGTAGTACAGTCCAAGAAAAAGAACGCTCTATGTTAAATATTTTTGCGACTTATATTACAGCAGTGTAGTTTAGCGAAGAGGAGTACGCTCTAAAATATGTGGTTTTTACCCGCTGCTCATACCTATTTTATTATACGTTGAACCAACCATTAGGTTGGCCGGCATTTACTAAAAAAATAGAATGAGTGATTATGAACGAAGTGAATAATTATTTTAGTATGACAAGTATACAATCACTGCCTAAGATGATAGACGCTTTTTATATAGCAGACATCCTATTCCTATATACAACACTACTTCCCAGTCACTTTTCCTTGTGTGTATATAAACAATCGAAGCTTTAGACACAAGTTAGCTAAATGAAAAGCAAACATTTGCCAATACCTGCGACTCAAGAAGTATGCAAATAAGGCAAAATCCACACACACTCGCAGCAACAACTGCGAAAAATACGAAAATATCGAGACCATCAGATTTCCGATCCACCGATGACTGCCGCATGTCAAATCGCACACTACTCAGATGAATATTATACCCAGTGCGTTGACGAATGCAAATGCGGCTGTGCCTAAGCAACGTATTCATATTTGCTGTTAACTATTATATTATATTGCGAAGTCTGGCAAGTTGGCTATTTGCATCCATTACCGGCGTCTTCTTCTCGTTTTTAGTTTATTTGTTAAGAATCCGACTGAGATTGTTCGTGTTTTCCTTATTTTTTATATTGTCACCTTTTTTTGTTTCACGTAACACTCTCAAGTTGAAGTCCAAAGTCTGTAATTGCCTTTCGTAAAGTGTCACGCACCCAAAATGTGATTACGGCATTTTCTGTTTTCATTTCAATTGAACTTGAATCAAAACGCGTTTAATTTTTCTTTTTTTTGTTTGTTTGTTGATGATGATAATGATGAGGCTAATTAATTAATAGTTAATACAAGTGTTTACTAACTACGTTTGTTTGATTAATTTCATTTACATTGCAGAAAATATAACTATAGTCGGCCTCCCGGACTATGTGAACAACGAATTCAAAATAGCGCTGTACGCAAAAGAAACACAAAGGTATTTGTGCTTCAACGACAACTGGAAGTTAGTTGGAATGGTAAGTTAGGACTTAGTTTAGAACTATAAACTAATTATGATGGATTTGCGTGGACTGTTGTGGCACAATATTCAACCACCTTATGCCAAAGCAATAGAGCTGAGTAGAAACGGTCATTAGAGACCGACATAAAATTGTAAATGCCTACAATAATATAAATCGCCATAAACACATGAATGGTCGAGGAGAAATCCTAGTCAAGGAAATCAATAATAGATGAAGTTGTAGTGGGCTAGAGTAACCAAGAAAATTCATTCACCGATTTGGTGGCTGAGAAGAGGCAATGGGTTTGAGTGGCGCGCAAGAAATTCTTATTGAAGCCAAATTTCTTGAAATATTAATAAAGCTAAATTTATATGGAGGAAGTCACTGTACATTCTACTACTCAAAACAGCATATTCCAAATACACGCAATTCTTCTTGGAAAGACGACTTTCATTGGTATTAGCTTTTTCCGGCCAGCCTCTATAAATTGTATAAATGTTGATCAGCTTGTAATAAGTCCTTCTGTAGCTCTATAATTTCCTCTATTTATCACGGTGAACCATTTCAAAAAGTGTGTTTGATCACATATCTCACTGCAGCATTACTAATGCCCTAAACAGTTCCTTTCTTTTTATTTTTTTACTTTTCTTTTGTTATTCGTTCGGAAAAAAATTTATTTAAAAACGTTATGCATATTGTTAATGGGGGATTAGATATTGCTCTCTTCACCCAACAATATAATTTTCTCTTCACTCAAGTTACAACTACACACTAAACTTTTCACACTCTCATGTTGAAAACTTTGTCGCCATAAAATAAATGCCATTTAGACTTCGAAACATTAACTAATTGCAGCATGACATAAAAACTTACTTGGATTGTATTTTAATTTTATTTTATTTATTTATTTATTTTTCTTAAGCCCAACCAGTCGACGCTCACTTATGTCTTTAACGACCTTGCGAAATAAAGGAAAAAATCATATAAATATAAAATAAAATAATAATGATAATAATACATAATAACAAGAAAGCTTGCATTTTCATGCATTGAATATACGAATACTGTGAATACCATATTATTTATAGCCTGCGCCAGATAATAGTTTTATGCAAGCATTTTATTATAATTACTGCGAACTGCCATAATACGATATTTGATTAGCAATTGCATAAATTTGCTGCTTAACACCGCAAAAAATCTCAAATTTATGACTCTGACAAAGTCAAGTCCGTTTGGAGCTCAATGCAGTTGCACACCGAAACGACGCCCGACGTTTTCCAACCACAAGTGGGTCTCAAATAGAGTATGGTAAAATTTGCAGCAGCTTGTCGTGAAAACCTGTTGCACTAATTCTGTCACCAAAATGTATCAAAACAATTTGTTGTTTCTGTTATACGAACGCTGCACAACATTATTTGGCTAATGAAAATAAAGTGCAAACGAGACGCCGTGCCGGCGGCGCTACAAAAGTCGAAGCACTCCCACAGCGTCATTTGAATATTTGATTCATTCATTCATAAGAAAATCCAACGACTATGACAAATACTGTGCGAATTGGATTTTAAAAGACTGGCAACAACACAAATTGTACTTAAAGCAACAATGCTAACAATAAAAGTGGAGTAAAATTACAATATTACGTATATGAAATACTTTATTACTTATTGTTGCTAATGATGGTAGCAACACCACAACTCTTGTTAAGTACATAAAGAAGGCGTGACGTGGTGGTAGAGATCGAATCTCATCCAGCCGGTGGAACACGCGACACCAGGTCCAGGCATGTTGACGGTTGTAGGATCCGGGCAATGTTGCAACCAGTTGAGGGGCATTCCCGTCAAAGGAAGTCAAAGTGAAAAAGTAATCATGAACAGAAATGTTTTCACTCAGTCGTATAGATCAGCTTACTTGACTCATATACCGCATAATAACTACAAAGAATTTGAATGGGTGGGACATCTGTCCTCGATTATCATAACCTTAGCTTCATAACATTTAGCCGACCAACAGTTCTAGTTAGGAAATAGATATCCACATTCTATTTATCACATACGGTACGCATTGGTCCCTACGTATGACGTTAAATTGTTCTCCACATCAACCTAACTTATTACAATTGCACTGAACTCTATAAGGGATAAAGAAAATTCCTGAAAAACATTTCAATTTATTTTATTGTCTACGAATAAAATAAAGATTTCTCAATTCTGCCGTGTAAAGTTCGCCATACAATTTTATCTAACTATTTAGTGCACTATAATTAATAGAAAAAATTATGAAAAACACAACGCACTCACAAATCACAATATTGTAGTGTACAAAAGTCACCAACGAAGTCAAAACTTCGCCACTACAATATTTTATTGCATTGTTATTTGCATAACGAGCGCACATTGTACAATTCGCAAAACATTTTTCATCTTTATGTGGTTGCTTGAATTATGAGTCGGATTATTTTAGTATTTCATTACCCCCGTTGCAATGGAAATAAAAATAAAGAAACAACAAAATCTACGTTTGTTGTACTGGATTCGAGACACGCGAGGAAATCAAAAAAATTGGGAAACACCACTGTAGAACTAGATTACGCACGACTACTTACAGTATGGGAGAGCAACTAACACTAGTTACCAAGATAGAAATCCAGCTCAATAAAAAGCAGTACTTTTTATCTATTAAACATCTATCACTACAGCCCATTGAACTTGTAACACTTTTCTCGTCACTCTAATTAGCTTAGAAATAATGTCAGTGCAACATTTATGTCAAATCATTGAACAAACATCTTCAATTGTTCGTTGAGTATGTTGTGTGTCCGGCAGTTGGCTGTTGAAACTATAACCCAGAGCAGCGCTACATAGTCATTGTCAACTACAAATTCATTAAAGTTTGTGATTTCTTCTTTTTATCATTGCAAAAATATTTCAATGCCCTTACTTAAGTCTCAAGCGCTCAAAGTATTTGTTTCCCTGTGACTGATTTTGTAATTTTTTATTAGTTGTTATTTTCTAACGCGCTAAGGTCAAAATTAATCAGTCAATCAATCAAATCACGTCAGTCGACGTCTCTAGTAAATTACAGACTATCGGCCGGCTATATCATATTTGTTTACGTTTGCGCAAATTCCCCACCTTAATTGCATTTCGCTACACACCTCAAGTGTGTGCAAATATTTTCGCAACAATTTATGCATTTATGATCGTATTAATGATATCATTTTTTACAGCATAGTTTGAAGGATTTTTCACCTTTTTTTATTATTTTTATTTACATACTTTTTTTTTTTATATACTAGTAGGTGCACCAGCGTTGCTCGGGAGTTACAAGTAAAAACTTCTTAAGTTGCGTTGAGCGATTTTTGGTTGGGTAAAATCATATGCGTTCATTACATCTATATGCTAGTATTTATTTCTTTTTGTGTTCAATCGCTCGTTGCTTTTACATATAACTAGAGGCACACAGAAGATTTCATTACCACCAATAAAGCACTAAACTTTCAATTTGAGTCAAACTTTTTTTTTAAATTAATTTTCTTTGTCAGACTTTCGATTTAGAATTTGACACAAAAATAAAATAAATCGGATGATATTTCACGGCTTTATCCGGTAAGCTTTCGGACCAATCTTCACATACAAACATTCTCCATGATGACAAAACATATTTGTACCAATTTTCATTGTGTTCAGCCAAACAATGTCGGAGTACATAGGCTACAAACAAACCAACAGACAAACATCCATTTATATATATATATATATATATATATAGATTCATATTCATATTTCAAACAAAACTACATCTATTCAAACACTTGTTTTTACGTTCAACTGAATAAAAACTTTATGTAAGGAAGTAAAAACTAATTTAGAATACCCTTCATGTACCACCAACCCAAAACCATTACTTTGTTTAAGCACGCAAATAGACAGAATTATTTATTTGACTTATGTTTAAGGCATTTTTACTATACATGTTACCAAATGTCTAGTCTCTATATAAAAACCGAAAAAGTAGGCTGCATATATAATTCTGACGGGTCTTTAATGTCTCCTTCATTGCATTATACTATTCACATAGGATAGTCAATAAAAAAATATATTAAATAATATGTATTATTTAGAAAAATATTTATTAATTTATCAATGTATTTTGTCCCTTCAAAGTATTTCCCCTCAGATATAATACACTTGTACTTGTGGCAACGTTTTTTCCAATCCTTGCAGCACTTCTAATATGCACTCTTTGTTATGGCCTTCTGGTTGCTGGGTTAATGCGCTCTTTATTTCCTTAATCGTTGTAAACCTCCATCCTTTCAGGGTGTGTTTTTTTTCCAGAAAATCATGTTCCGTTGATCCATATTTTCGATTGCAACAAATCGCCAAAACACAAAAATACTCTTTAATCTACTTCTATGTCGAAAATAAAATGAAAATGTAAAATCGATGACAATGACAACATATGTTAGGTACATGTGTAACAACATAAAATAAAAAAATCGAAAATCGATAACACGTAGCAAATAAAAAAAGTCGATTTTTTAAACAGGCCTCGTATCTTTGAAAGCAATTACTACTATGGCTAGGATAGTAACACGATTAAGCAAGCAGCGAACTCACAGCAGCACCATATAATTTACACGTCTAACTATATAAACATAAGAACTTAGAAAATGGGCGACTAAATTCATATAAAATCTAAAACATAAAAAATAGCAATAATAATAACAAATAATACAAAACTTTAACAGCACATCTGTCTGTCTTCTCAATAAACACCCACAACTCCCAACAGCTTCCTTAGCACTTGAAATGTTGAAAATTTCAAGAAACCATTTCCGCACTAGAGAAAATCGATAGTAAATTTATGACAAGCGAAACCTGTCGACTGTTGACTTCACAACCGCATGACTCGTCGGCACTTCCTTTTACATTTTCTCACGTGAAAGCGCAGACGCACACGCGCACTCGAAATGCTTCCAATATTTTGACATTCAACAGAAAAATTGACACTAAGCAATTTGATCGAAAAGCGAGTGTTTATTTATAAAACACTTGAACCGGAATGCGGTTGTTTGGAGCGCGTGTCAAAATTTCCGAATGAGAGAATCAAATTGCCACAAAGGCTAGCGTTTGTATAGATTTTCCAAATTAGGTTCTATGGATTTTTCAGTGTTCAGTTTATTACGTCGTCAGATGATAAAATGTGTGGCGCAGTGGCTTAGTGGTAGTGTGTTGGGCTACTAAGCGAGGGGCTCAGGTTCGAATCCCGAGAGGGCCAAATTACATCTTAAGGTTTTTCTCCACTGCGCCACCTCTCGCGAACGTCTGACAAACATCCGAGAGTAAAACTGTCATGAATGAGCTTCTCAATTAGCCGTTTGGACTCGGCGTAAAATTGTAGATCCCTTCCATTCGTCCCAAAAATTGAAAAACCCACACAAAGCGAATGGTTGCGAGAAGCTAGGCCTTGGGTCCCATAGACCTGTCGCGCCAAAATATTATTATTATTATTAGATGATAAAATCATAAATAAAATAAAAAAATTAAATAAAATCTTTCTCTCTTTTAATTGTGGTGTTAATTATGGCTTTATGCTATTTAGTTACTTTTAGTAAACAATTGTTATTTTTGAGGGATGTGGGCTGATCAAACAAATGAAGCTTGGAACGTTTGAAGTTGTATATTTTTGAAAGACAAGAAGGTAAACGTACGTCAAAAAAACGGATGAAGTGAAATATTTTATAACTAGTTTTGAAGTAGGTAAACAAAACAAAAACAAAAACGTATACGTAGACAGATGTAATGACTGTTATTTAAATGTTATGAAGCTGCCAATGCGTTGCTTAAAAAATAAATCCAAACCGGGGACATTTAGATCACGGAATATGCACTTTTAAAATATATTACAAAGCTTAACATCAATATTTTTCAGTATAACTAATGGTTTAAATCTTATGACATTCATTCACAACAAAATAAGAAGAAATAAACATAAGGAACTATGAAGTTATCTTATTCTTTGACAATAACCAATTCAAAACAAACAAAATATTATAAGGCTAAGCACCTTCGACAAATAACCTCCTGGCCTTTATTAAAACGGTAGTGGCTCTAGTTTTTTAATTGGTATAGGGAAAAAAGATCTTCTTTGGTGGCAGTGCTCGCTTCCTTTGAAAGGATTACGCCTCAACTGGTTGTGGATAACTGAACGCTACAACTGTTAAGAGGCCTAGGCTGTGGTAACGCGTGTTCCACTGGCTGGTTAAGATGCGGTCTCTCCCACCACGTCACGCTTTTACTTATTTTCTTTTTATAAGTCTGAACATAAGAAATATAGTCACTATATATAAACATTTCTTCATTTTGTTTTCTCTTGCTTTGGATTTACAGAAAGAACTTCGAGACACCTGCTATTTCAACGAGACCATTGTTCACGGTTATTTCGTATTCCGTTCCGTAGTCGATCTACAGCGACGTGTCGGTTTCACGCAGAGAGGTAAACCAGTCGGCCCGAAGAAAACTGTTAACGAAGCGTGCTATCTCTTTACAAAGATCGAAGCCGATCAGTTTTTCCATCAGCATACGCGAGCCAAATGGCGCGAGACGGCAGCAACCTCATCTACGATAAAGTTAACAACAACGTCATCGACATCGTCATCGATGATATCACAAGAGCAACAACAACATGCGAATAATCGAAAAACAACACGTAATAAAAATAATCGCAACAAGAAAACCAACAACCAAAATCAAAAGTTGCAACAACAATTGCCACAGCTTCAAACAAACTTAGATGTAAGTCAAGAACAAGAACAGCAACAAATACATAACGAACACACACGCGAACGTTTGCAGCATCAAGTGCGGCATCACCATAATGATCCCTCTTTGGTGGCACGTCGTCAACAACATGAGCACAAGCAAAAGCGACGACAACGCAACCGGCAACGGCTGATTGCTAGTCCAGTGACGTCAACGACAAATCTAACAGCAACGACATTGACGTCGCCTTCGCCGTCACATAGACACGCTACGCAAACCCCGGCGACACGCACAGCGACAACGAGAATGTCAGTGACAACAAATAGTCATAAGCTACACGCAATAACGCCAGCAAGTCGTATTGTTGACAAGACGACAACAGCAACTACAACACGCAAAGTGCTAGCCTCGACAACGACTGTAGCCAACAAACGCAAGGGGCGACGAAGAAAGACGGGTGGTAGTGGCAAGCGCCGCCAAGAAGAGCAACAACACCAACGACAACATCAACATGAATCCAAAGAACAGCTGCAACATATTGTTAAACCTACACTTGCCACACAGACAACAACAACAAGAGACGACTACCTTGCGAGCAGCATGTCAACAACATATGAAGACGCGTACAACACCAGCGACTGGACCACTTGGTTGGCAACACCAACATTTGACACGTATTCGTCACAGTCTTCGTCAACATTTGAAGCAACTGCTAGTGATGCTGCAGACATTGAGTCTTCGATGGGGACAACTATTTTTGAGAGCAGCAGCAGCAGCCGTAGCTACGACAACTCTCAGCCTGATGTCAGCGATTACACTTACGAGAGGAGCGTTGAGGAGCAGAGCACAACTGCAACACCGACAATGAATATAGATACAACAATGCTGCAAGACGACAAAAACATATTGTCGTCGACAGTAATCACGCCAAACAGTATTAGCACCGAGGATGCTGCTCAAAAGTCAACCACCACTGCCGCCTATGCGATAACTGCTACAGATGCCTGGTCAACGTTTATGAACGAGCTCGAAGCGAGCAATGAAACTGATATTACGAATTTCGATGTAGAATCGACAGTAGGCAATATTGTTGCTAGTGGTGATGGCAACATATTGCCAACAACATATGAAACCAAAGTCAATTTCGGCACAGAAAATATAGAAGCAAGTGATGCAACAGCAACAACACTTGACGGCGATGGCGACGTGGGAATAACTACCTCAGAAAATGAAAGCGAAAGTAGCAGCAGCAACGATAGTTGGCAATTGTTGTCCACAGCAGCAACACGAAATTTAAAAAGTGAAAATTGGTCGTCAGCGCACCTACGCGGTGTTGATACCACGACGGAAACTCAACTACAAAGTACTAGCAATGTGCCATACCAATTTGTTGTTAGCACAGCAGCAACATCTACAAATCCGACGTTAGCAACGTTGCTTTACAACAAATGGCACACAACGCAACAACGCCAACAATACTCAAATTCAAACACGACTGATTCAGCCAAGTTGACAAAGGTGAGCACTGAAATAATAAAGAAAACTATAGCAACAAATGTTGCTGGGACAGCAACGACATCAACAATGTCGGCTGTTAACGATAACAATAAAAACGCAAGCCTGACTGATTATCAAATAACCTCTAGCATTAAACCACATCAGCAGCAGCAGCAGCAACTACCACACACAGCATCGCATAAGAATAGTAGACATAGAAATGTAAGCAGCAACGAAAACATCAACCGCAATAAACACGAATATCAAAAGCAACAGTTGCTAACGCGCAGCGACAGCAATAAGCTGCAAAGCAGTACTCACGTTAAGCCACAACACCATCGAAGTAGCACAACAACATTAGCGACAACGCGAAAGCATAGACTGCCACGCATGACAACGACAACAACTACAATAACAACTGTTGAGTCGGCCGCATCAATAATTGTCAACGCACTACAACATGATTTGCTTAGTGCTCGCCATAAGAATATCAATAGCGGTAATATAAACAATACGCTTACTGAGGTTACAACACCAACGACA
Source organism: Cacoxenus indagator (assembly GCA_035041755.1). Lineage (NCBI taxonomy): Eukaryota > Metazoa > Arthropoda > Insecta > Diptera > Drosophilidae > Cacoxenus > Cacoxenus indagator. The sequence continues at coordinate 2,973,045 of JAWNKX010000665.1, forward strand.
ACAACAACAACAAAAACAGCATCTATAACGGCAATTACCTCGCCAACGTCATTGTCATCGCCAAGAGCAACATCTGTGACTGCAGCCACTTCGATGACAACGAAAAAATCATTGCGTATAAGCACACAAAAACTTCTTGCCACACCGTTTCATCAACTGACATATGTACGGAATGAAGCCGGCGACATTGATATCGACAACATCGATAACATTAGTGTCTACCCTGATCTATTTTCTGGCGAAAGTACTCTAACCGATAGCTATAACGATGGTGATTTATATCGACGCAATATGAGTAGCCCAACCAATAACAGTCGTCTTACATTTGTTAGCGGTTATCTACCTACATCGGCGACAGCAGTACTACCTGAATCAATAAAAATCGCACAGGTCAAAATTAATAAGGCACGTGAACATTTACGGGGAATGCGTCAAGTGCTTAGAAACCATGCGTAGTCGATATGAGAGTGGATAGGGAGATCTATATTTTGACTGTTATTTTCATTGGATGCAAGTGGAAAAGCAACAAAAAACATATATATATATGTCAACTTACTTAAATATTCCGCTTGTCAGTTGTTTGTTATCGATATGTTATCGGTTTGGTATCGCGCTGCTATACATAGATTGCTAGACGTTTTTAAAAAAATATGAAAATCGTACTGAACAGCAAAATCGCTTTAAAGGTCTAACACTAAATTATTATTGCATTAAGTATGTGAGCGAATCGCTAATCGCTAATCATCTCATCGGTTCTCATCTATGTGTACTTCAACTCTACAAAAACTCATCGCATACTAACGATAACGATGTATACTTATAATAAGAATCAGACATCGAAGCAATTGAAATCGAACTCACTAATTTAAACACAATAAATTTAATGTGGCCTACTTTAACCATCACCTTTGTAGCTTTGGTCAGACCTATGAAGTTCGCACGAGTCTTAGTTTAACGAAAATTAAAATCTTTAAATGAACTGGCATATATAATATTTATATAAGAGAGCATGACAATAAAAATTTTATTTTCGTCTGACAACAAAAAAAAATATATATAGCAAATCGTATGGAAAGCTAATTAAATTAAACTTGCCTCGTGAACTTGGATACGAAATTAAATCAAAATTCCAATAGTAAACTACAAAGATTTACGCATAGTTTTGAAGTAAAATTAGTTTTTTTAAAACTTACAGAAAAAATAAAATAACAATTTAGACACACTGAGAAGAAATTGAATCAAATAGTAAGAAAATTAGTTTAAAAAAATTCAAAAGAGTCGCCGATAAAATTTTCGCACAGTAAAACACTTCCAGTAAAAAATGTTCGTTACAAGAAATATATTTAAAAAATAATGTTTTATAAAACGACATTACGAATTATAGCGTGTTATATAAAAATTAAAAGAATAAACATAAAAATATTATGAATGAAACAGATTAAAAAAACAAATGATAAACCGAATTTTTTAAACAAAGAAAGCCAGTTAGAATAACCCTTTTCAATTGCACAATACTGCATAATAAAGAAAAAAGAACACGAGAAAATGAAAACGATTTCCTACATAGCAGACTAAGCTGCTATACACTAGTTGAGGGCAGTAACAAACAATTTTTGGCAGTGTAGCAAGAAAGATGAATGAAAACATTGGTATTGAAAAATAATAATAATAATAATAATAATAATGTTTAGCAAACTAGTTATTAGAAAAAATTAAAAACCAACACAAGAGGATAATGTTAAAATTAATAGATAAACAGGAAAATTCACACTGAATATAAAAATTATATATATTAATGACAAATAAGTATGTGCGATGATTTTCTATATTAAAAACGAAATATGCTTTTTCTAAAGGAGAGTTAAATGACAAAAAAAAAGGCATATGAAATTGTGGAAACGGAAGATTCAAAAATAATTATAATAATAATAAAAAATAAAAATTGTTTCTGGTATATTTATATTATTATATAATATAAAAATAGTTCAAACAAGACAAAAAATTAGCAAACCAAATACACAAAACGGATGAGGTTCAAAGTGAAATATTAATAAAACAACAATTAATAAAGAAGCATGCAGACGAAAAGTAAATTAATTAATTAATTGAATATGTATGTACATTTTTAAAGTTAAAAGTGCTTAGGTGAAAATTAAAATTAGTATTAAAAACAAAGAAAACAAAATAAGAACGATTAACGCATATTAAAAAATTAATAATTATATATACAAAACTACTTAGGCATTAAACAATTCAAATTTATGAATAAATGCAAAAATCGAAGCAGTAAAAAATTAGCATAGAAAAGAAAGAAGAAGAAACACAAAAGCAGTGACGCAAACGAAAACAAACTAAATGTACTTATGTGTACTTTACGCTGTAAATTCTTAATTATTGTATTAATTTAATTAATTAACTACCTTATCTCAATTACTAATATTTATTGCATTCAATTAACTATTAATATTACATAATTCAATTAAATTTTAATAAATTTAAAAAAGTATACTTTTGAACTGAACTGTTTTTGTTTTGTAGACGACAGCTTGCTTTTTTCATTATTTCATTTGTAAATTCATTAAATAAAATCTCTATCTACTATTTTATAACTAACTAATCACTAACTTAATTAATTCGTATTAATTTAGAATTATTTTTTGCGTTGTTCGTTGCGCGTAGTCGAAGTTGTGTAAATGTGTAACTATTTATTTAAAACGAGGAGCAGTTGAAACAAAATAACGCATTTCTTTGTATTATGTTTTTTTTAAGACAGACAGTAACATTAATAAAGAATTATAAATTATTTGTAATTATGAATTAATTTCGTAACTTACTTTATGACTCTATTTTTTAGTCCTAGCAATACGAAAATCAAAACTTTAAAGCAAACTTGAAGCTCTTTCTTTTCTTTATTTCGTTTAGTTTCACACACAACCAATCCGTATAAATAAAGAGTATATATTAAAAAATATATAAAAAGCAAATCACAAAGAGAGTTTTACTTTTAGTTTCTAGTTCCATATTACAAATTGGGAGAGGAACTTAGAGATGTTTACTGACAGCATATAAATCCAGCGCCAGTTTAAATACGCAAATGATTTCTTGAAGTGTAGTCACAATTTTTAACCAGTGTTACAAGACGTAGCGAGTTAAAGAGCTGAACAGCTCATGAGACTACAATACTTAAAGGAGACTTCTGCACAAAATTTGGGGCTACTTAAAAATTTGTGCTTGTTTAATTATTATAACAACACCCTTCGAAAAGCAAACACCTACGTTTAAATTTGAAATCAGCGTTAAAAATGATATTGTAAACACAAACATTAAAACATGAAATTCACAGACATGCAAAGTCGCAATAACGACGCGATCAAAGTACAAACATATAATCTGCAAACGGCTCACAACTACTGCGTGTGATTAGCTGAGCTGATCAACAAATGGACGTCATGATGCATAAATTACAAATGATCAAATCATTTCAAGATTTTGAAAGAATAGTCAATGACTCGAATATACAATATTTAAAATTCTACTGATGAAACTTATATATAGAATTGTTTCTTTGTCCGTTATGGCCGCCGTAACCACTGGACCGATTTTGATAAAATTTTCAGGGAACCTCTAGAATAGTCTTTAGATGGGTACTGTGCGAAAAAAATCGTCGATGTCGCTAAATATTAAGACCAACTCAATTTTCAGAGATTTCTCAAACTGCGACAAAAACAAAGCAGAATCTCAGAATTGAATTTACCACCAGTGCTGCTCAAACTGTACAAAGTCGGACTATTAAAATAAATATTCGAATGAAAAAAAAAAAATCAAAAAAGTGAAGAGTACGAAATGCCACACAAAAAGTCAAACACTGAAAGATCAACTAGAAAATTGCAACAGAACGCAGCGCTGCTGAAACATCCGAAACATCCGAAACGTCTTTACTAGTAAGATAATATAATGACTTCAAGATTGAAGCTTAAGTAGTAAGATGTCTGATTTGTCTACGTTAGGATAAGTGATTTAATGTCAGATTGGCTAGGTAATTGTGCTAAGCAGTGATTTTCGCTCCTTTGGTCTAGAGATGAATTTTAAGACTGAAACATTTGCCCACTAAATATTAATTAAAGACAATAGACGCTCAGGAATTACAACTTCACAAATTCGAAGTTCCGAAAAACGTAGTGGTTCTAATTTAAAATGATGTCAAAAATCGAATTTAAATACTTTAATCCTGAAATGAATTCGGCATTTTTTATAAATAAATCTTAAAGCATATTGCAATATTTTAGACTACTCTGGAAATGATAAAAAATATGTTTCCATAGATTAAGAAATAAAAAATCTTCGAAATCTTCAACAATCTCACAAACTCTTTGTAATAGCAGCGCAGCCTTGTTTCTGCTGTCACCACCACGCTAAAAACGGACAACAGCCATCAATCAAGATCAAAGTCAATAATTGAGTAGACACTGTCAAAACAAGCATAAAGTAGATGGCAACATGTAGCAAGATTGAGTAGGCAAATGTAGCCGAAGAGCAGAAAGAGAAGCAAAACACAACATTACAACGTTGCACATGGTCACGAAGCGTGTTACAACTGGCAGATGAGGACATGCATTCGAATTGCAGCATCCATTTGGAGCAGTGGGCTGAAAGAAGCGGAATGAATTCGAGATTTTTGCATTATAGGCATTCTACAGTTGGAATGTCTTTTCACTCGTTCCCGTCTTCTCTGGCGTTTGTGTTTTCTGTGGGCCGCCCGCGACTACAAATGACAAATGTGTTCTGCCAATGGCGACAGACGACATTATTAAATTGCCAGAATAAGTGAATTCCAGTATGTATGACAAAGAACCTGTGCCGACATTTGACACCGAAGACCTTCTTGGCATAGTCGAAGTGTATTTACATGGCATTGTTTTCAGCCGATGGGCAAATTTTGGTACACATACCACTCGTGTCCCCAAAACAACGCTAGTAAAAGTGTTAAAAAATTTGTTGTTCGCCACTTTGCCACTTTGTAGCCAAGCTCAAGTCAATATTATGTGTGTTGTGTGTGTATGTGTGTGTGTGTGAGTGTGTGTGTGTGAATGGAAACACCCGCAGGCAGAGACCCCTTGTTCAATGTCAAGTATGTGCACGTTTGTCTGGCACACACAGAGACAGTTAGGCCCAACTTGAATGCAGAAGAACAACACTGCCCGACATTGACTTTGAGTAAGTGCCGTTGCTGCCGACAATAATGAAGCATACATGAAGACCCAAAGCACGGCTGCATGACCACAGGGACCACACAGGTAGTATGTGGCAGGGCAGGTTCACTCATTTTGGCTATCGCGCCTGCGCGACTATTTTGCATAACTGAGTCGCTTCTGTGCGCTGCTTTTTGCTTGCCTCGGCGTACACGTTCATCTGCCCGGCGTTAATTAAAACCAAAACAAAAACGAAGTATAAATAAAAATGCAAATAAAAAATACAATATAGAAAAAAATTAAGTCGCCAAATTTACAGTCATTAAAACCGTCCTCTCCCTTGGCAGGTGCCAAAGCTGCGGCCAACTCAACCTGATTTTCTTGCTGATTCTGGCTCGTTGTGTCGTTCTCATTTTGCGGTTCTTCATACCTTTATCTGACTTTGACTTCGCCTTCTTCGGCTGTAATTTAACAGGAAACAATTTCGATGGCAGAAAAAAAAAATTCTTTTCAAATTCGCCGACTGAAGTAGTCTAAAACGTGGCCTGAAATCAACTGCAGAAAAAGTCAAATGAGTTGTTACCTTGCCTACCTTAACGTGCCTCCAAGTTTGTGCGCCTGTTATGAAGAATGTCGCCATGTTTTCGAATCTTTTAAATTATCTTTTCTTCTTTTTTTCGCTTTTGGTGTTGTTGTTGTTGTTGTTGTTAATATAGCAAAATGTAGCACATTCCGAAAACACACTGCCCACAAACAAACAAAAGCTGTTTCTCGTATTTTAGTATGCCATTTAACATCATCAAGTTAAATATGCGTGCAAGATTTATGCGCACGTCTACCAACAAATAAAACCAAGCTAAGTTTCAAGCATGTAGCGGCGATTCAGTATATTTGCACATGAATGTACATAAGTATAACTGCATTTGGTCATGGTCAACTCTCATCTCAAGTCTACAACCAAGAGTAACACCAATACCAACAACAACAACAACAGTCAATAACCAGCGGCCACAACATGGTTCAATGTCCCTGCGCCGATCCTGGCCAATCCAGTCCAGTCAGTTCATTTCGGCTCGGTTCGGTTCGATTCGAATTTCAAGCGTCAAACATGAGTTACGAGCACAGAGCCACATTTCAAATGTTTTGCATTTATTTAAAGAAAGATACATTTTTATTATAGCTGAATATTGCTTAAGTGTTTTTCGACTTGGTTGCAAATCGTAGGCGATACGTGTGCTCTTCCATGGTTTTTGGCTGATAGCAATGATGAATTTGAATGGCGTAGAAAGTGTTAAAATCTAATGAACGGAATATCAAAGAACTGTATGAATGGGCAAATGATGTCAAGGAAACACAAAATATGTGATTTTTATTATAGACAGACTAGCGTAAGTCACCAGACGTTGTTCTGCCCTTTCCGAGCTTCGACTGGCTATTTTTAGGGATGTCAGATTCAGTAATCCTAGGGGCTTCAAAGTGATCTTAAAAATATATTGAAAAACCAGAAATAATGAATTGGTGGTGGATCCAATGAACTCTGAGAAATATAAATATAAAATATAAATATATAAATATAAAACTTTGTGCAAAATATCAGCTCTCTAGACATAATTGTTCATTCAAAATTCAAACCACCGTATGTACCTAGGGCGGTTATACCTGCAGCCTTAAGCTTTTCGCACAATTTAATTCGTCATTGACTAAAAACCACAGCATGGAACATTTGTGATTCCACGGCTAGGTTTAAACTCATTCACTCATTTGTAAAGAATTGCTAAAACAAGAACGTTTGTTCCATGAACTTCATCCAACTGTGCTTATATTTAATCGCCGCTGGAAACTCACTTTTTAATTTTTATTAATAAACAAACTTTGTTGCTTTATCGACAATAAAAATTAAACCACGTCAACAATATTAGTGAAACTACAATATCTCTGTAACGATGGAGCATACTTACTAAAAACATTTTTCGGTTTATTTTCTGTTTTTTACTAAATGGTAGCGTAGCGCACCAGACGATGACCTTCCCTTTCCGGTATTAGCGAAGAAAATAAAATATTTATAAAAATATAAAAATCTAGTATCTCGTTAGAGTATCAGCAAGAAATTTTCATTATTAAAGCGCTATATATTTTGCTGCATTGGTTGATTCTATTCTGTGAAGCACCTGGTGAAATGCGACATATCTTTATCAGGCGTAAGAAAAAATAAAGCAGTTTGTGAGTTAAACTTTTTTTTATTTTTCTTTGCAAGACTTTCGATTTCGAATTTGAAATACTTTTCAACGGTAAACTGATGAAGCAATATTGATTTCATACAAAAAATCCAAATTATTTATTAATTTTTTCCCCGATTTTCGCGGTATACTAACGGACCAAACTTCACAGGATTACTCGACAGGCTATTCTAGAGTTTCCCTCAAAATTTCATCGAAATCGGCCGAGCGGTTTCGGCGCCAATAGCGGACAGATATACATACAAACAAATATATCGAATTTTATCTTGGAGTTTATAACACAAGTTTACCCGCAGACAACTTTTTTCATTTTACTTTTTTTCATTTTCCAGAACTAGAATGAAAAAAATAACTTCAGAATTTTTAACAACTTCATATGCCAAAATATCAACTAATCAATCCGCAAACTTAATACCAAACCACAAAAATCTTCAAATTATTGTCAAAAAATTCACAACAATTGCAATAAAGTTCAATACATCCAGACTTGATGGAAATAGACTGAAATAAGTCAATTCACATAGTTATGGTTAATAAAGGCGTCTGCTGTCTGCTCAATGACAACTCAGTCACTCCTTCAAGCGGCACTGGCAACAAAACACCATTATCGTCATCTGCAAACAATTAATAATTCAATTGACATTAGTTGATTTCCAGGCCCGTACTAAATTTTCCACTCACAGTGCAACATGCAGCGCCGCCGTAGTTTATGTTGTAATGCAACACTGTCATCCATGGCGACTGGCAATAGGCTAAAGTCCAAAAATTAGTAGCAGCGATTTAACATCGCAACACAGCAGGTGAGGATGTTTACCCAAATATTTTCGTTAAAATAACTGCTTATACGAGTTGAAAATTGCACAAATTACTTTTGCAACTGTGATTTTCGATAATGTAATTATGGAAAATATTACATGCATTGACAGTTAGTTATAATTGCATCAAATCAATGAGCGTAAATTCGAATGCATTGCACAAGAATTGTTCGACAAATAAAAGTGCGCCGGTGAAATATTTTAATTAACTGCATTGCATCCGTCTAAATGAATGAAATCAGCGCTCGACGACTTAACAGTCAAATGGCTAACAGTCAAAAGTCCCACGGCCAAAAACAACGACTATAAAGTTGCATTAATTTGTCAAATTGACAGCAATAAATCCATCGAATGGACAACAAATGACATTTAGTCATAAATGTTGATAGGTGCAAAGCCGACATCACATCACTGCCCATGGGTGAGGCAAGTGGATGCTTATCAAGCATGCTCCTAGTGTACACACAAAAGCCGTATAGAAATAGAATAATTAAAAAATAAAATAAAGAAATCACCGCAATAATGTATGCAACATGTCAATCAGTCAATTGTTGTGATATATTGGCACATTGGCCGAGTTGGCCGTATGAAGAAACAAGCCTGGCCGACCGCATAAGAGGCACCACGTCGGACAATTGCAATCGTCATAGTTGTACGTCTAATGCCTAAGACCTGAGGCAATGGGTTGGCTGCTTGTTTGTGTGTATTTTAATCTCAGACAGTCGCGAAAAATGTTGTTAACAAGTTGCAAGACCCGATTGACTGCAGCAAAGATGAAGTGCATTTGGAGTGTAAAAAGTTGCACCAAATTAATTAAAGCCACCCACCGGCGACACCTAACCTTGTTGGAGCACGCTCATGCAAATTGAGCTGAGCTGAGTTGAGTTGAGTTGAGTTGAGGTAAGCCGAATCAAGTCCAATCGAGTCGAATCGAATCGATTCAAGTAGATGTGAAGTGTGAGTTTCGTGCTTGGTTCGTTTGCCATAGGCAGTCGGATCAGTGGATCTAACAAATAGCTCTATTTCAATTGGAATTCGCTTAGATTTGTAGTTTAAGTTTATATATTTCACAAATACGCTACGCTTCAATGCTCCTAACTCAACATATGACTATAAGCCCACATAAGTTAATGTAGCGGAATACTTGGCAAGTAGTTAGAAAACCATTTATTTGTTATAAATAATCGAAAAAGATGATGTTGAAATACTAGAAATACCACATATCTGTCCGTATGTCTGTTCGAAGCCTATAGACTTCGACACCGTTTGACCGAACATAATTAAAATTGGTACATATATGCATGTTATCATAGAGAAGGTTTTCATTTTAAGTGTGATGCGAAAGTCTACCGTGAAAGTCGCGAAATTTCATTCAATTTTGTTTATGAAATTATGGGAGTATGAAAATCTCAATATTGCTCATCAGTTGCCATTGATATACCATATATGTTAAATTCGAAACCGAAAGTCTGACAAAGAAAATGTAGTGCGTTCCAAATTTGTTGTGGGAAAAATGCCACAAGTGAAGCTTTAAAATCAGGATATCAGTCGGCTTACACGCGCAGTAAGGCAGCAACATGATCGTCAAGTAAATGAGATTGACGAGCAGCGTAGTCAGCTCGTGTGGGCAAATTGATTCAATATGACTCCGAAACACATATATATATATATTTATATATATAAAAGTAACCACAACACACGAAGAAACATAAATAAAAAAAAACAAGAGCATGTCGGTGTGCCGAACTCATAAGATTTTGCTCTACCAAAAACGCTCAACAAGACTAAGGCAGTTTTCACATGCCGTTTACATCTCCATTCTAGACAAGTTCCGAGTAAAGCCGGGACAGCTGCCAGTAATAATATAACAACGACATATTTAGGACGACTGGTGGAACCTCCGCATAAAAAATGTTTAATATAAATCACTCAAACTTAGGCACCTATACTTGTTTCTATATTTCAATCGCTTACGTATAAGTTTATGGTAGATAACACTACATTTGGATATCAAGTGTGACACATCAACCAATTACTAACGGCTCGTTCCCACACATAAAACTCATGCTTTCGTCATGGGTATGAACAAAACAGTCTAGAAGATTTGTGAACGAAGCACGTTAGCAAGCTGAGGTTTCTCATTTCAATAAATGGGATGTACGAAATCCCAGTGTCTGTAATGCGATCCTTTATAAATTTATACATAGTGGATAAGGCATGAGGTTTGAATATTGATGGACATTTTCTCACTAATCAAGGAATAATGAGTACTTTATAACATGAACTTCGAGTGTTGTTTGTATCCCGGTGCTACGTGTTTTCGTTCTCACCGTCTAACCTATTTCGTGCCCTCTCTCGGACAGGTAGTGTCTTCTAAAATTTCAGCCATATAGGGGCCGAGAAAAAAAGTGTTATGCCTAAAGATATGTTTTTCTTTGTTATACTTCTCTATGATTTTTTATTTTTTTGTATGAAATTACATGAAATTTTCAACATAAAAAACTTGAGTTATAATTAACGGATTTCAATGAAAATTACACAAAACCTTCAATCAGTCTTGGAAGAATATATATTCCTAGTTTCATATCTATTGGTTAACTCAGCCAAGTGCGATACTCAAGCATAGGAACAAACAAAGAAAAATTGTACAAAGATACAGCTTTGTTTCATATATTTTGATTAGTAAGAGAAGATAATACAACTCTAATTCAATCAATTCTATGACAGTGATAGAATATTGACACAGATTGAGAAGATTGGTGGTTGTAATGATATAACTTTGTTTCTTAAAAGTGGTACTCAATGTGATACCAGCTAAATAAACATATTACTATAGGTTAGGATTTGTTGCACTAAAATTAAGTTTGAATTAATGGTAAAGCACCCTACCAATAAGTACCAGTGCGTTTGAGAGATATATATGCCCAACTGCATAACTTTATTATAACGATAATAGGTAGGTCACCAATTATTCGCCTACACTGGGTGATAATGGAGAATTGCTGCCATCCCTAGTACACGTAGTATTAAAACAAACAAACTCAACTCATTGCTGCCGCATATGGTGACGCAATCGTTGCAAGTAAGCCAGCGAGTAAGCGAGCAAGCAAATCCATGGGAAAAATCATGCGCACAACTAATGACACACATTTATCAATAAATAAAAATTACCACAGACGAAGCGAAAAATCACAACGAAATTCAAATATAAAAATAAATACAAATGGTAATATTAAAAACAAAACCGAACCCAGTAAAATCGAGTAAGTCCATACGGCAGCGCTGCCAAATCATCAGAGCGGCACAGCGCAACTCAATGCGACGCATGCGCAAATGAGGCGAACGCGCCACAGCAAATCCTTTGATAAGCCAAGACGCAGACGCAAGCAAATATTTTCGATTGAGTTTCTTCCATTTCATTTTCGATTTTCAATTTAATTAACTTGCATTTTCACTCATTCTGTCAGCATATTCAACTGCGTATTGCGACTCTGACTGCAGATTAAGTTGCTGTAATGAGTTAAAACCTGCTCCGATTTTTATAAATTTTTTTTTTAATATTATTATATGTTTTTTCTATCCACTATTCGGTGCAACGAATAGACGCATAGGTGCATATGTTCCACCTGTCTGCACTTTTTACTACCGTCTGTCAGTTTATAGCAGAAAAATATTAATTTGACTGTGTACCCCTTCTTTTTGGCTAATTTTCATCCTCGGATTTTGGTTTACTTTGTATACGAATACATGGCTCTAATGAAATCAGTAGTGCTTAGCGGCCCCGTAGTCAAAGATAGAGTAGTCTAGTCAAACTGGCTTAAGCGCTTCATATGCGTATTCAACTGAAATAGTTTAAATGCCGATCTTGGCCTGAGTTGTTGAAGCTTGTGGTATCTAGTTTCGAATTGTGTTTAGTTGTTTGCTCATTTGGCTTGTCTTTAGCCCCATTTACGGCTTAAAAGCTCTTTTAATTGACTAAAATCAAAACGATTTGAATTTTTTAAATCATAAATTTTAAGTGCACTCATTTGACGACGCGGCGTATGCGTGATTCAATTTGCGAGTATTCGAATTATTTGAAATATATTATTCCACTTTGGTTTGTTTATAAAAAAAACCAAGTGTAAATAGGATTTAGCACAGGTTTAACAAAATTAATTAATTGCTATAATACGCTATTATATTAGGTGCTTGCATTTAAACTCGGCCTTCTAAGACAAGAGTACGAGTGAAGCAGAGTGTGCATGATTGAGAATGTGAGTAAAGGAGGGTGAGCGTAATAGAGATGTGCATAATTCGCGCTCGCACTGTTACAGCTCTGTGTGGAATACACTTTTCTGTTTCTCCTTCTTATTTTTTAGCAGTATGCTGATGACGCAAGAGACAAACTTTATTTCGCTATAATCAATAACTAATTTTTTTCTTATCAGTTTCCCTTTCTAGAGCTCTGAATATTTTTAAAAATTGGTGTTTGCCTCACGCAAGTGGTCGAATTTCCACCGCCGGGCGATTCTTCTATTAGGTAATTGTGAGCTCGAATTCAAGGAATATCAGCATTGTTATTTAAAAGTTATTAACATTTTCGGTCTTTTCTATTAAACAAATACCAGTATTATATCAGTTGTTCACTGACTTTAGAGAGCAGAATACTAAATCTCTGATTCAAATTTTCTTCATTCAAACAACATGGGGAAGTATAAATGTCGCAAAGCACTAACTTTCTCAGCTTATTATAAACTTCACGCTTCTTAAGATATTAGTCTATTCCAATACTGGATAAAATAATTCAAAGTCCAAACTAGTGAATAAAATCTTAGGGGCATCCTCATATCCACGTTTTCGTGACTACCACATAAATAGGTGAATGCCTAATCTGTAAAAAGCACAATCTGCACTTTTTAATTTTCTCGCAATCATTTCAATCTAAACTAGGACGCTTTGAATGATATTATTAATCCAAAATACACTTTGCGTGGGAAAACTTTAACTCATTGTAAAGACACGGTTGTTTGTCAACGCCCAAAAATCGAGCATAAATATTAAATATCCAACAATTGCCTATCAAATTGACGTGAGCATATGAAATTTAACGCAATTTATCAAAATGCCAGTACACATCAAACTGTGCATAATTTGCTACGTGGTAAGTTCGCTACATACGTCTGAAACAACGCCTATGACAGACAGCCCGAATGACGGAATGATTGAATGACAGACAGACAGATACACTGATTGACTGAGTGACTTTGCTAACTGGCCCAGTCTGGCATTGACGGCGCTAGTGACCACAAACTATTTAGCCAGCAACGAAAAGCAAGTAACCAGCAACAACACTGAGAGAAGCCATGCCACTTTGGCCAAAAATTCTCGTTTTTGCGTCAATGGCTGCCCACTTGACATAAATCACGTTAATGAATTATTTGCAATTAGCAAATTCAACACTACAAAGAGTGTAGATGGGTTTCCAACATTCTAGTGACGTTGCCTATGCGAACCAAAATGAACCCAAGAGAGGTGCAACCCAAGCGAGGTTGCATTTGAATACTTCCTTAAGCAAGCCATGTACGAAATTGCCAGCAAACTTTCGTCTGCAATTATTGCTACTTCCATGTGCGTTTTTGTCTCTAGTGTAGTTGTTGCCACTACCGCTGCTGCTGAAGCTACCAAAACATGCTCGTTTTCGGCCAGTGTTGCCCATATTTTATGACGTTTCCCACTGACATTTGTGTGTTTGCGGCACTTACAACTTAAATTTATGGTTATGAATTATGTATCGATATTAGATGCACGCAATACTTGTTAGTTCTTTAGTGCGCTCAGTTATTAGTGTTAATTAAAGAAGTAGGTTAAACTCACACACAAACAGAAAATGTGTCACATGTGTAACCTTTTTAGCAGCCCATATGTATGTAAAGAATATCAATTTGAACAACTGTATGAACGGTAATAGTAGTTTCAATGTGATATGAGGCGTATATACCCTTTCCACACTTAGAACTTCTACATACAGTCAGTGTCTGCATTAAATGATAATATGAAACTAAGTGTGCTGACAATGAGGTAAGCTGTGCATCTCTGCCGAATTTTGTAATGTGGTGCTCTGGAAATGAAGTCCATTAATTCAAAGAAATTCACTCAGGAATAATATCTCCACTTATTTTTTTCATTTTATTTTCACTTTTAAACGGTACTAAATTATCTACGTCCCATAAGAACACAATTTTGGACCACTATGGGAATTTGTAATTCCTAATCTATGTCAAGAACATCCCTCAGTCAAAGGAGATGCCTTAGGGATATTTAAAGAGTGCAATTACTGGTTACTGAGGAACAGTAATCTAAATATATAAAATTAGAACTATGTTTGTTCGTTCGTTATGGACTCGGAAACCGCTGGACCGATTTTGATGAAATTTTTAGGAAACCTATAGAATAGCCTTTAGATGGTTACTATGATTAAATTATATCCTTCAATAAAAATCGACCACAGATCAATTTCTTTATTTCTCTTCATCAGCGTAGTTCAGTTGCAAGGGAATAATATGGTTTCAAATACCCTCTTGACGGCTTTCAAGACTAGTATTTGAAAACTGTACCAAAAAATTTAAAAATTTAGAAGCCCCAAGTAAATTTGTACAATCTATACTCTATCAAGAATTTAATTTCTTCTTGGCAGAACACTTGATCTTACGAGTATTGTTGGAGGAGAATGGATAGACATATGCAATTTGATGTTATTTGTGCTTATTTGAGTTTATATACCATTTCGAATTAATTTAATCATGCGTTAATTTGAATTGTTATCGATTACTTATGCAAGGTAGCACAGTCGGTTACTTATGTTAAGTTGCTGCTCTCTGTAAATGTGTATGAAGCAAAGCTGTAATAAGTAATAATAAGACAGTCTAGCAAGCAACACACACACGTTCAAGCAAAAAAGAATAAAATTACAAATAGTAAACAGGCCAGCAAGTGAGGATCGGCACCACACAGTATTGACATTGGACAAGTATTTAGAGACTGAAGCTACTGATTACTTTTTCTCGTTGTGAAATACAGACATTTCTGCCACATTTACCGCAATAAAAATGTAAGGCTCAGCAGCCTTAAAATTTATGTAATCCATTGTAGTTCAACTTAATACAATTCCACACATTTCAAAGTTTTTTAACCCGAAGAACTTTTTCCTTTAGTATAAAATTCAAGCTCGGAATGATGATAATGTTAATAATTTCATATCCCGCTATCAACGTTTTACACCAGAAACAATTGAAGCCTTCGTCTCAAATCTTCATCACAATTTGCAACCAATTCAATGAGCAGAAAATTTCCACTTCATTTATTGCAGCGCCAAAAACAATAAACACACGAACACCTTCAGAAAATTGTCAATACCTTCAGGCAGCATTCATCAAGCAGTGCACAAGCCATCCGGCCCGAATATTGATAAGTGTGAAAAGAATTTTGTCAACCAAACACGAAATTCAATTGAAAAGAAAACACGCAACGGTCTACAGCACCCCAACTGCGTTCGATATTGAAATCAAACCGAAAGCGGCAGACACATTATCTGAAATTGAACGCTTAATACAAAGCAGGAGACGAAGTATTTCGCCATTGACACTGACGATGCTCGACTTAATTTCTGTCAGCGAGCATAAACGAAAAATCTGTTTTCGGCTTCACAAGTGACGGCCGCCGTGTCGCACTCCGATGAACCAGCGACAATTGACCATTTAAGCCCCATAGCAATGCCATTGAAGCTTGTTGCTCTTCATCACTTGCAAATATTTTGGTATCTTTGGCGTACAAAAATCCAATTTAATTGTGTGAATTAAAGTTGTAATTCATTACAGCAGAGTGCTCCTTAATACCACAAAATGTTGCCCATTTACAAGTCACACAGAAGAGGCTGTGGCAAGGGCACCTGTGCGACTATACGAAAGGTTTGACGACTCTGATATTTAATGGCATACTCGAGATACAAGACTATCGCCGCTGGCGATAATCATTTTGACAACCACAAGCCATGACAACAACAACAACAGCAACAGCAACATCGTGCCAAAACATCAGCAATCTGTTGTTGGCGATGGTGATGCTGATGCTGATGCTGATGTCGTTGATGCGGCCACAATTGCAGTTGCAACTTTTCATTTTTCAGCTGACAGCAGCAACAAAGTTCCAGCTTCTTGTTTGTGAATTTTTGCCAGTTGTTCGCTTCGATTTGGCCTTTCGTTATGCATTTTCAATTACAATTATGTTTAATATCTTCTTCAAGTGTTGCTGTCAACGATAGTTAACACAATTTTTAGTTTTTTTTTCACGTATAACAACTTTGCATAGGTCAATGAAGGGTATGGAGTTGCTGAACCAGTTTACATCTCCATCTCCATTGTATTGCATTGAGTTGTTTACAGATATTGTTTCAACCATGAGGTGTCAGAAAAATCATTTACAATTCAAATTCAAATCTATTTTTACTCTGTCATAACATTGACTCGCACGTTGCCAAGCCCCCAAATGAAGGAGTGGTGGGTTTTAGGCACTTATGATGAAAGTCCAAAGATGCGAGTACTTTCCCTACTGATGTAGTTGCAATAACTTATTAAATTCGTTGTCTTCAATAGTCCTACCTCACAACTTCGTTTGCAATGGGAAACTCAAAGGAACGAGCTCTTTTGGTTACATCTAACTGGTCTTTTGCTAAAGTAAAATGTCAACACAATTTCAAGATGGCCTGTGTAAATGGATTAGGTTTGTTGAAAAAACATCGACATATCGATACATTGCTATTTATGAGCGATATATAAATGCTCAATATATCGATTTAAAATGCCATACAACATTTATATTTTTTCAGACCAACAAACGAAATTTTTTTAGGCGATTTCTTGTTAGAACTCAACCCAACTTTTCTTTTGTATAGCGCTCGATATATCGATATTTTTATTATAAAATATCAATGTCATATTAATATTTGCAAAAAAAACATCGATGCAATATATATCGATATTTTTTGGTGCTTCTGACATCCCTAAAATGGATCCGTGATCTAAATGTGCTAGCATCTCCACATTCTGACAACTGCGACAGAATACTTTTAAGGCTATTTCCTGCCTTGATGAATACCTCTTAAGTGATTAAGTTTTTATATATCCCCTTCTGTATTTCATGAGCGACTCCTAACGTCGACGATAGACCTCATGCCGCAGGACCTCTGTACCCTACTCGTGTCGTAGCTTGCCGACAACAAAATAAACAATTATACTGTCATTTTAGAGCACCTGGGCCCAACATGACAAGTTTGTGCGTCATACAGTTTATAGGAATATTGTAGTGACCTGATACTTGACGGAAACTAGTTAAGAGTTGAACACTGTTAAAACTTCCCACTTGATATGACAATCAATAAAAAAGTATCTAAACCTGGTAGAGCTTCAAATTTATTATATATACTTAAATTAAAGTTCTGTGGTACGAACAATTTTGGTAGCTTTAGATCAACTTACGTCAGACTCCTCATGTCTCTGGTGCATGGCCTCTAACAAAGAGGGAAACGTTCTCCATTTCTCCGTTTTCCCACGATTCCGTGGGAATGTCTGTGACAGGTCATTTGAGTGGATGTAGAATACATAGTTTTGTTTATGAAACTCGTGGCATGTCAAGTTGAAGTCAGTTTCCGTTGTCAGAAGTATGTTAATGCCAATGGAGATGATCTTGACCGAGTAATTTGTAATGAATAAAGATTTAACCAACTAATAGACGGCTGTTACAGATTTCCTTAGAACCGTAATTGTTGTAGACGGAATTTGTTTTAGTGGGGTAGCCTGCTGCTCATCGGCAGAGCCCGTAGTAGAACCGTCATCATCGAGGGTTTGTAGGGGTCGAAAATAGTTGTGGCACTGGTTACCGGCTTTCTAGGCAAACATTTACATTTGCTTTCGATGCGCTTTTAATAAAATGTTTGCCCAATTATTCGGTGTTGTTTTAAATCTGTACCTTACGCTTAGTACCTTTTACACCTGCCCCAGCCACTTACACCAATAATTAACTGCCACTTGTTAATGCAAATATCAACGCCTTTTAATTGTATGTCCATGCACACACAACTGTCAGGTGTAACCCATTTAATTGATTAGCAACTGAAAGAAGGAAATCAATTTTAAAACAGCCGATAGCAAATCATGGCGCAACAAATATCAGTAATCAGTGTAAATGAGAGCGTCTCATTTGCTTATAATACACCACGCCGCGATACGGTACTGAAAGAACGACTGACTGAGTGAGTGACTAAAAGACTAAAAGACTGACGATCTTCACAAATTTACGCTCGACTCGATTAAAATCTGTGAGAATCTGAAACGTTGAGCTGTGCGCATGCGCACAACTCGCATGTAGTCGTATTAATTACTGTAATTACTTGCATGAGCAACGGCGCATGTGTGAACAGTGTTGGTAAGCATGATTTAAAGCGCTGAGGCGATTTTAACGCCTGTCTGGTAATGCAAGTACATGTGTAAAAAGCAATGAATATTGCGATCTCTTAAATGCTATATTATTTTTTCTTTTGCACGATATGGAGAAACATTAATGCTGCGGGTAATAAAAAAATAATAGTAAAACTTTTGATACACTTCAGGCCCCTGATTAATGCGAGAGACAACTTTGATTACACTTAGTAAACCAATAGCAAGTCAAATAAAAAATAAACTAATTTAAACAAATAATTTCATTAAGAGACAAAACGCAAAAGTGAAGCGCACATATTATTACCATAAATCTGTTACGGACACATCTGGCGTCCACGTTAAACACCCGCAGTTTTGCTTTGAAACCACGCCAAAAAACTGTTGCCCAAAAATGCGCAATTTAAACGGAAATTGATCGATTTGATCGATCGGCCGCACTTTGTCAGCTTTTTTACGTTTCGATCGACAATCAAACAACGATCGCGACTAGCTTTGGCGTGACTGCACAAGTGCAGTTTCAAACTGACAGATTGTGACGCTTTTAACTCTGACCAACCCAACCGACCAGTTTAACTGCATTAATTTGCATAGAGAGTTCAACGTCTTTACGCCGGGCTTCAGCGCTAATCTCTGGTATGCGGCCTTTTAATCAGCTTGAAAAATGGCTGAAACGCCTACAGTGACAATTTTATGTTATCATTTGATTTATAATAATGCTGATGGACAATATAATAATTGCCGCTGCTTTAAGAGCATAGAATGTCAATTTTTTGTGAGAAACTGTTCGAAATCAACTTGTAAACAAATTGGTTGACACCCTAAGGTGATTGAAGTTTTTCATTATAGATTGTGTATACGCGGCTTGGGCGATGAAATGATGAAAGCTCAAGTTTCACTATGAAAGACTACAAAATAATTTCACTTTCTTTCGACGGAAAGTAAAAATATCTAAACAAAATTTAAGCCTAATTTCTATGCTAGAGAATAACAATTTTGTTTCATTAGAAATGAGCCCAGCCGCTTTTAAGACCCCAACTTAATAAAAATGTAATATTGATGCACAAAAAGGAGTCTTTCTTGTTTGAACAATTTCAATTTCCATTTAAATCTCCTGTCTTCTTTTTTTTATTGTCTTTCATTACTCCACTAGGGCGCATAGAGCCTCCCACAAGTCGCTTCAATTTCTGATAATCAAGACTGTGGTGGTTACGTTAATAGAACTGCCAGTCCATGCACCATTATAGATGTTTTTGGGGCAGACCAGGACATTGGCCTGCCAATGTACAGCCTATGGGGCTGCCATCTGTGGTTTGCTGGACAACTGCCTTCTTTAAGGTAAAACTATAATCCCATCTGTTTTCGGGGTTCCTGATCTGGAGCAATACCGTTTTCAGTCGTCTAGCGAATTACTTTTGCAGAGAGTGTTATAAATAGTAACCAATTAATGCAATAATATGTCCGGACTATATTCTGGATGCTTTAACACGTCCCAGTAGAGTTTGCTCAATTTTTGCCGGATCATAACAAAAGTATAGAATGGTTTACCTAGAGCTCTAATTTAAGATCAAACACACATTAGTAACGCGGCGTAGTAAGTGGTGAGCATTGAAATCAACGATTTCACTGCCATCCATAAGATTTTATATTAGTGTCTACAACATTTCTATGAACTTATGACTATCAGTAAACGTGGAAAGCTCTTATCGCTCGATAAATATCTTAAAGATTTTTGTTCTCATATTATAGAATCTCATTGATTTAGCTTCTGGTATGGAGAGGGTACACGCGTCAATAACTGGAAGCTATCGAAAGTAAAAAATAATATACTGTAGCCTTCGCGGACATCTATAGCAATAGGCATCCCTATCTGCAGTATCAAATTGTTGTAACCTGTCTCGTTTTAGCTGTTGTTTACGTCGCATTTTCTCGATATCAGGTTGATACTGGATAGTGTTCCACAAGATAGTGTACTCAGTTCTATTCTATGCTATTCATAAATGAGAACAATTTGATACTGATATGCTACTTTCTCAGAATTAGTCTGGGATACTAGTTACGACATTAAAACATATCGGTATATTCACTACTATATCTAAAAGGCATATTTCCCTCAAGTCTGCGTGGACTTGTGCCACCTAGCAATGAACTCAAACCTGAAAATCCTCTAACCTGTCTAAAATAAATTCCTACTCAGTGTATATAACAATTGGACCATTTTACTTACAACAATATGTGCGACATATTTTTTCAGCAACTGTCAGAGGACTCGTAGTCTAAAAAGGAACCATCCATTCGTCCTACCTATATACGAGTAGAATAACCATAATAATTTACATCCAACACAGCAGCCTATCCTATTAAACTTCAAAATTGTCTTTACAATTAAAGTTTCATATACCTTAATTATATCGATACTCATTCGCTTGACTAACAACAATTTTAATGAAATTAAATAACTCCTTCTAATCGTTGAACACCATATGTTTCCTATTGCACTATCTAGCAATTTGACTCCGTAGTAGTTGAAAACTACGAATATGCCCAACGACATCTGATTATTCCTTTCGCGTCGTGTGAAATGTATTTAATTTCATTTTAATTGGATTATCACATCGATGATTGAATCTGCTGTGCAATACACAACAACGCAATGCTAATCGAATTTTCCGACAGCACTCACCATTGGAGCCAGACACAAGCGTAATTCGATTAAATTACTTTCGGTCGACACAGCAACAAGTCCGCATGCGGAATTTCTGATGCGATTAATATTGAATAGTAAACCTGGGAGTTATTGTAAGACAAATTAAAATTTAAATTGAAATAATCTTTGGGTATAAATATAAATATATACAATTTTAGGGAATGACTACTAGAGTAGAAAGTGGGAAGGTGGATTCTGATAAACCAAACTCATTCTGTATTTAATTTCGCGATTTCCTGGACTTGAATTCTAGGTTTGTCACTTAAAGACAACACTTCGATTTTTCGTTTGGACACTATGAGTACGTGTCGGACCATTCTTAACAAAACTTAGAACGATTTACAAATGGGTCAGAAACAGCAGATGTTAAATACGCAAGACTCTCACTTTTAGAGTTATAGACAGATAGCAGTCTCAGTTATAGAGGTTTACGAGTGAAAAACGACTATCTCTTATAGAGGTTTCTCTTTTTCACTTATAGAGATTTTAAAGGTTTGAAATTAAGGGACCTGACTATTACTCGCTTACCCAGTTCTTACTCATCCAAAGTCGACTGTAATATAATTCATCATTTACAATTGATCTTACGCTTGTAAGACAACCCAAATTCAGGGATTTCTATGCGATCAGTGTCCATAAAATAATGTTTCTAGTCAGTTTTATAATCCTCCCTATTCTATCTCTGACCTAAACCGTTTCTTTTGAATGAATTCTCAAGATTTTGCCTATGTAGTTTAACCAGGTAAAGGAATCTAACGGTAGAGCAGAATTCAACACAACTACACAATTTTGTAAGAAATTAAAACATTATAAATAAAATTTCCATCTAGTTATATATATATTTTACTCAATCTAAAACCACCAAGAGGAGTTGAATGAGAAAAATAATAACGTTAAAATAATGTCTTATCGCGGATAGTAGGTAAGTTTTGAGTAGCCCTAAGAGAGCCGGAAGAGTTGGTGAGTGCAACACCTTCGGAATTCGGTATGACTCAGTTAGTCAGTTAGTGAGATTGAACTACTTATGTATAATTCATTTGAAATGGGTCAACAACTACGATCCTTAAACGGTTTCAATAAATAAGCAGAAAAAAAAGCGAAACCTGTGCAAGATTAACATATTAGCTTGTTACCTTAATGAAGTCATAAATTATCGCTATCAGCCTTAAAATCTCGGGAGCACAAACACCAGCGTGAAGCACCAAAACATCGACCAACCTCACTAACTACGAATAAGAACTCGCTTAGCAGTTCGAACGTGTTTCGGATGAGACTATTTGAGACGAATTCGTTTCCATAGAATTTCAAGTTCAGCTTCTTTTATGACTCTCAGGTTTACTAGCAATTCGTGTTCTTTAACTCTCAGCTGCATCTTAATAAAGTGTTTTGGCATAAATATTCTCAATTTTCGATAGTTAATCAGGATTATTCTGAAATACGCTGACAGTCGACTGGCTGCGGCATTGTCGAGTGGCTCTCGACAAACTGAAGCTTAATCGAACTCAAACCCGGCTACAGAACAACAGACAATCAGAGAGGCAATCACACAAAGTGGCAGACAGACTGGCGTACAGACAGTGCATCTTTATGATCGCTAGCATTCTTCTTCTGGGCGGCTCTGTGGTCTTTTTCTCATTTGTTGGTTCATTCGCTTCTTTCGTTATACAACTCCCGCTGTGTTTCAAGAACGCCTTTGAAACGTAGAGCACCTCACATCCCGCCCCCAAAACTCGATCGAAAACGAAATAAAGTTATCAACAGGACAAACAATGTTGTTGGAATCGGTGTCGGATTTTATGGCGTTGTCATTATTACCTTTAAATTAAATGCTTGATATACAATGAAATGCATGTGGTAAGCAATAAACATCGAATAGCAAATCTTTTGAGTCCTTCGATAATTTGTAGTTCAGCTGTAGACACACATTTCATTGGCTTTTGAAAGCACAAATTCACTAGGAGGTAAGATAAGCTTTTTATAGTAAATTGAGATATTATTCAATAACCAACTAAAGTCTTGTATATTCAAAAATTTAAGAAGCTTGTGAAGGACCTATGCTTCCTAGAGGAGCGAACAAGGCAATAAAAAACAAGCAGCAGCACACTCCAACAACTCAAATCCTGACGACCTACACAACCTTTCAGTAATTTGGTTATTCAAGCTTCTGCCCAGTCTACAGCGACGAGGTGGAAACGCCCTGATAACAGTATAATTCTATGAATTTAGAGAGGGCATGGTCACTCAGTTTTAATGAGTTAGCGACTGTTCTCCGGATCCATAAGAGCCTTGGTGGTAAGAGTTTTACATTGGGTTCTTCTCAAACCTATCTGGGTTTTTTTTTTAATATTTTTTTTTTTTTTACCCAGAGGATGGCTTTAGGTTGAAGTTATTTTGATTATTCAGATTACAAAGTGTTCCCTTCTGAATTGTTTTAAAGTAAAGGACGTCTGTTCAATTATGTGATCCAAGTTGTAAGTAACTTGGGCCTTCTTTTTACCATATTAAAATCAGTTGTTCTGTTATTCCCCACTACTTCATTCAGTATTAAATAAATACAACACAAATGATTAATTTGTTTGCTATTAATATTAACAAATGCAAACATTCTTGATATGTAAAACAACAACCCAGCAGTACGGCCTCAAGAGATTCAATGATGGATAAATAGATGTTCCTGAAAGTTTTTGAACGTACCTTTCTTGGGTATATGAACCAATAAACCTCGTAAGGTCGAGCTGATCGAGAATAAGTATTTATTGTGTGGTCTTCGATGTGTGCCAAAATCGTCAAGTCGCCAAAAATAATTCTTTCTATGTGCTTTTTTGCCTCTTGCCTATAGCAACACGCGCGCTCGCTTACACACGCGCGCACACACACCGAAACGCCTACGCCGGCGGCAAATTTTTTTTCCAGCAGCTTTGACTGAATTTTTACACACATAAAGTTAAGCAGTTAAATCTCTTGCATTTCAATATATTTCATCATGCGGTGATGAATCGAGTACCTATTTATACTATATGATCACAAAAATTTTATTTAAAACATATTTTTAATCACTTTTCGCCAATTTCGTTACGCGAACACAGAAATCACAACGTACATCAAAAACACTTCCAGTGTCAACTTTGGGATGTAAGCGCAAGCGAGATGGATTATGAAGCGGTTGAATGGTGAGGTGAATTAACAAGAAGCGAAGGAAAATGAAGATCAGAATTGAACGACATTTTGTGTGCCAGCGATGCATGCAGCGACTTGCACAAACCGTGTTGGTAAACGCAAATTTTGACCAGCAATAATTTTTTTTTTGTGTTTTGCAGTTAATTAAAATTTTATTCCTCTTCTAATGTGTATGGAAATATTTTTATATAAATTCCAACAAAGGCAGTGCGGTGCGAAACCACTTAAAACTGTCAACTTGAAAGTGATTAACTGTTTTATGGCGTTTGAACGCACGCGCCCAGGTAAAGAATTTGTTTGTGCTTTTTATGTTCCCGGTCGAATTTTTTTTTTTTTTAAATATGAGAATTTTTATTTGCTTGTTAATGATGATGTCAAATGGGATGCATACTGACAAAATGTCGTCGGAAATAATAACTTAACTTCGAACTAATGCCTCACAATAAATTTTATTCTCAAGTTGGCAACGATAATTATAATTTATTATTAATTAAAATTAATTAAGTAATTATGATACCAACTTTGAGCAAAGTTTGTTATGGGTTCAATGGATTGAAAAAGAATACTTTGGATTGCCAATTTTATTTTCGTGAATAGACAGCAGGTAGCGTAATTTGGTACCTGTTAATAAATTAAATTCTGAAATTTCAAAATTATCGTATTCACCAAAAACCGCGCCGGCCTCTTTGGTGATATGTATTCAACAAACTCTTCCTTATGAAGTTATGGTTAATCACAGAGAGAACTTATTCATATAGAGTTCCCATTTCTCCCTTAAAAAAATGGATTAATACTCTTTGATTTAGATATCCCATTTACGCCAATCGAATCTGCTGATGTTGTTAAGACTTGCAACCTCCTTGAGTAAGTCAAATTCCAAAACAAATAACAACAAATAAAGCCAACAAGCCTTCGACACTGTGTGGCTCGACGGTTTGTTGTACAAGGCCAACTCCACTTTCTTCTTCGGTTTTCTCTGCTTGGACGTGAATTAAGCCTTCTTATTAACTATGACACGACCACTCCATAAAGCAGCAACTGTAAATTGTTATTAAATTTACGCCGGTGAAATTGCATTCCTATTGAGCTGCCGAAGAAGCAGAGCGAAAATAGAAATGGTGCTAGGGTGCAAAAGCGTGTATTAAAAGTGAACAAAATTTGTGTGTGTGGAAAATTTGGTTTATTAATTAAAGAAAAATAAACAAAATAGATGTCGCTGAAATCAGGTTAGAGGGCGCTGCTATAAAAACGCAATTATTATGGCAGCGCTTTGATAGTTCGAAACTAATTTGGTGTGTGTACAAGCTAAGGTAGAACCAGGGCTGCAAACACATAAGTATTTCATTTATTTATTTTGTTACAATTCAAAAATTGTTTACAATTCTTGAATAGCTAGCTGGCAAAAAAAAAATCCTTTGAAAAAAAAGTTTTTGTTACATTTTATTTTCGTATATTAGTTAAATTATTTTTCGACAGGTTGTTGGTTGTCTTTTGGGTGATTTGTCTACAGTCGATTGTAAGTATCAGATAAGTTTGTCTGTACATAAGACGATATGATGGAAATCCTCATATCAGACGATTGTCGATGGCAAATACAGCTAACATTTTAATGTCCCGTTGTTAATTATATGGGCCGCAGGATACTCTTAATTACAGTTAGTAGATAGATAGAGTAGGAATTAAATCACATTGAAATTGCACACAGCGTCCGTATTGTTTCGCCTCCGATGACTGAACAAGTGTGAATATACTTGTACATATTTTATTATTCTTCCTTTTAAAATCGAACGTAAGTACGTCTTTTTAGCTATTTAAACAGCGCTACTGTTTAATGATAATAGTAAATATAGTTAAGCATAAATATTATATTAAGTAATTTTGTCTATGGTAATTTGTATTGGGCATAATTAAATCAACTACAATAACACTAATGTATCGCTTGCTTTTTAATTGCATTAACAACTACGCATAAATCTCGCTATATTCAACAACTATAATTCTAAGCCGCTCAATTGCCGCGACCGAACATCTACAATTACTTTCTACGAATTGACTTTAAATGCTGCTGCAGCTGTTCACAGCGTTGGCACTCCTTTGTCAGCTGTTTGACAGCGGCAGCGTACTGACGCTGCAACTCCAACAGGCCCTGTAGTTCCTCGTTGAGGATGTCACGTCGACGACGCTCTTCGTTGTACTTGGCACGCACCTTTTCCTCCGTATGTTTGACTCCGGCAACAATTGTCTCAAACTGCTTTATGAAATCCTCGCGCCCGTGCGGACTCTGCATACCCTCGTTGTAGGCCTCACAAATGGAGTTCAGCAATGAGAGTTCTTTTTCTAGGTAGCGTTTTTTGTCGTTAAGCGTATTGTAGAGCGTGTAGTATTGCTTTGTTTCCAGATGTTTGGCGCTCACTGCAATGGGCACGCATAGCAATAGGCACTTGGGTTTTTTTAATGTGATTAATTCGACTTACTTTCATTGTATAGCTCGTGGAAGCGCCGTTGATATTGCGTAAGCTCCGTGCGATCAGGCATGGCATCGAGTTTTCGCTGTATAGCCACGATTCCACGATTACGTTTGGCCAACTGCAGCTTCAAATCTTGTATTTGAGCTTTCTCCTTTGAGACGGCGGCTGCTTGTGCCTCGGGATCTTGTGCATTGAACGCTTCCAAGACGCTGTAAGTAAGTGGTTTTTCCTGGTATTTTAAAAATATACAATGTGTTTTTCAAACGCACTCAATTTCCTTTTGCAAATTGGCCAAATCCTTACGACAGTCCTCCTTGAACTCGGCTTCCTGTTTTTTGAGTTCGTCGTGTTGGCGCAGTAACGTTTTAACGCGCGCAAGTAGACTAAAAATAACTGCATTGTTTGATGTACAAAATGATTGTGTGATATGGGCTTACCTTTGGTCCGCCTGTGTCTCAGTTTCTTTATAGCTCGCAAGCTCAGCTCGAAGTTGTTGCAGTTGCTTTTCGGCGGACGAGGTCTGCTCAGTTTGGGACTGCAGTGCGTCCTGCCGCTCTGCGTTTTCTCTCTGATAGCGCTCTAATTTGTGCTCCAATGCTACTTTAGCAGCCTCCAAGCGATTCAATTGACTTTTAGTCGACAACTGTTTCGCATCAGTTTCCATTTCTTGTTTGAACTCGGCATAATGTTTGTGCATTGTCTCTCGCTCGCTTCCATCGAAGCCTTTCGCTGGCATGGATACCAAACTTTGCTATCAAATTTAGAGCAATCAATTGTATACATAAGCACTGCTCAAAAATGAATTAATAATATTATAACATACCTCATCTGCTACGGAGAGGTTTTCAAGAAGTTTTTCGAGTTTACTCTGCATACAAAAAGTGTAAATAAAGCAAAGCAAAAACATAATTTTCTGCAAATATAAAAACCTCGAGTTCAGTGTTGTTTTCCAGATCATCTCTTGTTGCTGCTGCAGCCGTATCGCTACACTTTGCTATTGCGCCCTTATTGCCATATTCAAGCAATGTCAAGCGTACACGCATTTGCTCATCTTCGCTTGTAGCATCTTTAGGCTCGTACAATCGATGAGGACCGTAGAGTTCCTATGTGGGTAAAACGATTTCAGCAACGTTACAATATAAATACGAATACACTACTCACCTGTATTCGTTTAATCTGGGTAGAGGCATTACGTACTTTAGCCAAATTATCTTTGTCGGTCTTATACTGATAATTATTATGAAACTGGCCAACAGCAAATCTTTTCAAGCGCTGGCTGCGTTCATTGCGATTTTCAACCTGCACAAAAAAATTTCATAAAATATACTTGGTTCTTGCTCATGTCATAGTAGAATGGCAGTCCCGCAAAGCAATGACATCAACTTACAGATGTTTTCACCAGCCACTGTATCACTGGATGTATGGCAAGAAACTCCAGACCTTGAATTTGATGAGGTTCAATGCTAAAAGGACACTTCATTTGTGGCAATACCAAAACGATTTTTTCCACCAAAGCGCTGCAAGCAAACACAAAAATATATAAATAAATAAATAAAAATAAAACGTTTTAACAATTGAATGAATTTCTAATACGAAAAAAGCTTACATCTTCTGTCCAATGGTGAGATTGTCGTGAAACAATAAGTCCACGTCGACATCGTAGTCGCAACACTCGATGCACCAAGTCATGCCGCCGACAACTTTGTCAAAGACCGATAATCCTTTAATGCGAGCACGATAGTAACCGGCAGAGACGAGTATATCAATCGTCTCCTGTTCTTTAGCCACAGCATCAAAGTCTTCACGTCTTTCGACCTGAAATAGTTTTCAATTGTACACCAATAATTGTATACAAATAAATGCAACCACTTTGACGCACCTGCACTTCCTGGCCCTCTGCATCGTAACGCGTTGCCAACTTGACATTTGGCAAATGCTTACAAAATATATCGCGATTTGCCATATAAAAATTTCAATTCAACTAACTAAAGTTCATTTTTTAAATAACAAGTGAATGAAAATTGTTAATATGCTAATAACATCATCAGCAACAGCTGTTGTCGGCGTAGGCCTCGAGCACACTTCAAAAGTTGCATGTCGAATGTAATGCGGTCACGATACGGTCTTGCATGCATGATTAGAATTTGCCAGTGTTGCTGAATCAGAATCATTTTGTTATGCCCTATTCACAGTGGGCTATGATTCGATCAATGTTGATTCGACGCCGATTCCTATAACATTCTACAACAACCACAAGACAAGTAGCATCATTCGGAGAATGTGATTGGAATCAGCGTCGAATCAGTAATGGATTCTCCATTGATTCTGAACAGGTCTGATAATTTCTGACAGTGTTGAAAAGTCTTTGGTTGGAAATTGCCATTCTCAACCGTATTCTTCTTTTTTGTACACCAACACAATAAACAGCTGATCACGGCACAAACAGCCCAAATGTTGCGCGTAATGTTAACGCGTCTCATCATAAAATCCATAAGTTTCTTCACACTCTCTTCCAAAAACACGTTTGTTTACATTACAAATGATTCTAAAATACCAATGTTTTTCCACAAATCGCACTTTTTGATTTTTTCACTTGTCACAATTTGTCTACGTGTGTATAACCAAAGCAAACAGCTGTTCATGATTCGGAATTGGCAGTTTGACCAACAAGACGTCTAATTATGATTTAGTGCAGTGGAATAGGACATTATTTCGTCATGCCAGAGCAGCTTCGGCTAGCGCGTAATGGCATCTGAAGTCGTTCGGGTCGCTTCCTATTCACTTGTTTTAGTCTGCTTTTTGCTTCATAGTGTCAACTTCGCGGTTGACGACAATTTGACACATCTACAACAGTTATTAAGTAGCATTCCTATTATTTTCATTTGTACCTTGTAGGTGCACAAGATTAAACGTTTTAAAATAAATGTTCGTGTAGATACTACCTTGCCCAATGAACGGAAATAATGAGTTTTTCAGCACTGATAATTTGCCGGTCGGCGTGCATTTGTCGTCTGTGTGGTGTTTCTTCTGCTGCACAGTTTTTAATTGTGATTTAGATGAGATTACTGTTTGTATAAAATGCCTTACTTGTGTTTATTGCAAAATGGCTGCTGCAGCATCTCAAAGTCCATTGAGAAAGCTGCAAACAACCATTACGACGCTGTGGCTATTAATATCAATAGCAATACCGCACCACATGCACCAACGAAATCCAGTCCCACTTACCCTGACATGGTAATAGACTCAGCCGAATGGACCAATAAAGTATTGCTGTCGTATAGCGATCACCTCGACTGCGACTCGCCAAATGAAAAGTTTCGTGAATATTCGCAGCAAATGATGTTGCGCGACAAATTGTGGGCAGATTACCTCCAAAGTGCCGGCATCCAAATGGTACGCCTGCGCAAGCGTAATAATGTGTGTTTGCGTTCATTGCTTACTTGCAGAATGAAAGGTACAGGTAAGCCTTTTATATTATTATTTTTATTTATTATTTTATTGTTTGTTTTATAATTTCACGAATAACAAAGACCGTAGTTTGAAAAAAAATCATACTCTTTTTGCAGGTTGGTTGGGTGTGCGAGTGCCTCTGTCGAATCCTGCTCTGGCTGCCTTCGAGCATGATCGAAGTGAAGACGAGTCAGCAATGTTGAGCGCACAGGACGAAGACACTTGGGAATGGTGGCATTCTTTTCATGCTGGCTGCGATTACAATTCTAGAGTGAGGGTTATTCTTGAAATCGATGGAAATGATCTGCCTAGCAAAGAAGCTGTGCGTCGTTGGCTAGGTGAGCCAATTGAAGCGCTCATCATACATTCTTCAGTTTTCGTCCCCAACCGTCACAATTACTCCGTACTGCCCAAAAAATGGCAAAACATTCTTGGCCTATTCGTTTCACTGCGTTCTAATATTATTGTTTATGCAGGAGCCAGTGACAACGGCCTAATGCAATATGCCGATTATCTGCGCAAATTTATTGAAACACACGAAGATAAACATCCTTCCCCGGGGTAAGCATGCGATTCGATACAAGTACCATAATTAATAAAAATATCAAAGGTTTAACAGCCTTGAGGATATTCTTGAAGTGCCACTACAGCCACTGATTGATAATTTGGATTCATATACCTACGAAGTATTTGAAACAGATCCAGTTAAGTATAAACGCTATCAGTTAGCTGTAGAACAAGCATTGCTGGATCGCGGCCCGGCGGAGAATTTGTCCAAAACGGTAAATTAAATGAATTCCGATTTGGCTTTGCATAGAACATAACGAATGGATATTTGCAGACAATTGTTATGGTGCTTGGCGCTGGACGGGGACCATTGGTGCGTGCCGTGCTTAATGCTGCAGCCGTAACTAAGCGCCTGGTGCGCGTCTATATTATTGAAAAGAATCCCAACGCTACACGGACTATCTCAAATATGATGAAGGAGATGTGGCTTGATAAAGGCAAGTCGTTGGATTATTGCTGTATACTCACACAATGGCTATCAAAGCTGTGTACTGTAAAATCTTCTCTTTTGAGTGCAGTGCCCTTCGCTTCTGTACACTAATCAGTATAGCCGTAGCCTGAAACTTAACATCTCAGGATCATAAACTCACTGGCTCGTATATTTCGTTTAGTAACGTTTACTTAAATTGTATTTCTTGAAAAGTATTAGCACTTCACTACAGTTTATCTTTATCTACTTAATATTATATACTTGCACATTTTGTTGATGAATACTTTGTTTATTTTATACAGATGTGCACCTGATTGCAGATGATATGCGTAATTTTTCGCCGCCCGAGTTAGCTGACATTTTTGTCTCTGAACTGCTCGGATCATTCAGTGACAATGAACTGGCGCCCGAGTGTTTGGACGGTGCACTGAAATTGTTGAAGCCCGATGGCATAAGCATTCCCTGTAAGGCGACTTCGTATATTAATCCAATAATGTCTTCGAAAATATTAAACAATTTACGTGAATATGAACGTGATGAGAAAAACGCTTATCACTACGGCTTCGTCTCGCTACTCAAGAACGTTTATCACATTGACGAACCACGGGATCTCTTTGAGTTCGAATTCCCCAATCGAAAGGCAGTGATCGACAATCGCCGCTACAAAATGTTGCAATTTAAGGCTTCTAGTAATTGCGTACTAAATGGCTTCGGTGGATATTTTGAGGCTGTACTCTATAAAGAACACACTTTGAGTAACCATCCGTTGACGCACACGCGAGGCATGTTTTCTTGGTTCCCGATATTCTTTCCACTGGTATGCCTGATCACATCAATGTCAGACTTCTTATTTTACTTTTCGCTTCATTGCAGAAACCAATCAAACTTAAAAAAGATGAACAAATCGAAATACATTTCTGGCGGCGGGTGAATGCATCCAGGGTGTGGTACGAGTGGTGCCTGGAAAAGCCTATTTCTTCACCGCACCACAATCTTGATGGTATCGGATATAAAATACTATACTAATAGTCGGTCATCTATTAAGGCGCACAATTAGGTTTAATAAGTTTAAGCAATACTTTATAAACAAAAACTTGCAAGCGATTCTAATCCATTTCTGATCAAATCATGTATATTCCAAAAATCCTGAGAGTCACCTATTACGATTATTCATGAACTAAACTGTAGCGGTCTAATCGAAAAAGAAATTTCTGCAAAAGCGTCTCTGGGACGTCGCATTTACATACCGGGAGTCAACTCATAAGGCGACTGTATGTAATCATAAAAATATAATATAGAATGTGAAAAACTATATGTAAGTGCAAAGCAGTAAGAAAATGTGTTTCATTATATGAGTACTCTGCACAAAGTAAATCGTATTATGTCTTGATTTTGTAACACCCGATGAACAGGCTAGGTTAAGTTGTGTTCGAAAAGGCCCGATGGTATCTATTTTTCTGATGAATTTTGAGACGTATTAAAGCGTGTGTTATGATATATATTTCAATTCACTAAGGAAGCGCCTAGCAACAAATTCGAAACCTGCTTCTAAGAAACGTTGGTGGGGGAGTGGCACTGTAAAATTATTCACTTCCACTCTAGTCTAAAGGAATTCTTTCAGACACTGGCTTCTTTCCCAGCAATACGGAAGTACATATGTAATCTGAGACCCTGTATTGGATGATTGAATTTGTTCCAACTTGGAGAAGTGGATAAACATATACAGCGTGTCATCGCGTCATCGCATCATCGTTCTTCGTGTGGAATAGGAGCGTTGAGCCGAAGTTGTGAAACGAAAACTGTCTACAGTTATGAAAAAAAACAAGTACTTTTTGCTCAGAGCGCAATCGTTTTATAGAAGCAGAGTAACGAAAATAAAACAACAACAAGAAGTGCATGTGTTTTTTGATAGCACATTAAATGCCTATTAAATGGTCCATTGAGTCCGGAGGCTTTTTTTTTACATTTTGAAGAGCATGGCTTGATGTGATTGCTGATTTCTCTGCATTAGATATCTGTGAACATTCGCCAGAAAAGTTGTTGTCTGATCCTGCGTTCACAATTTTGTATGTGATCAACTAATCGAGTTAAATTTGCACTGATTGAATTAAAAGTTTTGACGAAAAAGTGGTCAACTTACTAAGTACAGGTTCAACTTATGCAGGTTAAAAATATGAATTTTGTATTAAAAAGAGTTGGTTCTATTGGAAAGTGGTCAACTTAGGCGAGTGGTCAGGTTGACAGGTTTGACTATATTTATATAAATATTTATTCATATGTTTCACATCAAAAGCTCCTAAGTACTCCTAAGCACACTCCCACATTTTCCTTTGTAAATAAATCGATCCGTACTCTGTGTCTGAAAATGTTCCGTCTGTGCTAATATATTAGGATTGACTCAGGTAGTAGCTGGACCGAGAATGTTCCAAGTTTTTCTGAACAAAAAATGCTTTGCAAGTCTGATAATGTGTCCAAACTACAAATAGACCAAAGGACTAGTTTTTTTGGTCCACTGTATAAACTCGGGCACATATACGTAGTCTCCTTTCAAACTCTTTGTTAAATTACAAGTTCATTTAGCGAGCAGAGTATGGCAGCCACGGCTTTGCTTGCTTTTGCAGTAGTGAGGCACTTGCTAGCAGCAGTGTTGCTATATACAATTTGAGCTATTTATAGATTGATTGATTGATTGCTTTTATTGATTTAAGCGGCTTTATTGTTCATTATAGAATTTTTTTTATAAACTTCATTGCTATTAAATACTTACATACTTTATAATACACATATCAAACAATGCGTCGAATTGTGGCTGTGCAATTTTAGTGTGAGCTTCTTATGTAAAAAATGCTTTTTATTTTGTTCTTTAAGCGATATTATTTAATTTTTTTTTTCTTAATTTTTTTTTTTATATCATTACAAACGCTGCTACTTAATAGTATTTATTGTTTGTTCTTTTATGAGTACTTTTCGATTTTCAAATAGCGCAAACCAATAATTAATGGCCCTTTAAAGAAGCAAAAAGGCAAAGTTGTTAAGCTTATTATTTTTTATACTTTTTAATATTTCTTTTAGTACAGGCAAATATGTTTTCGTTCTTTTTTTGGAGAGCTTTTCAAGATATTCTTTTTTAAGACAATTAAAAGAGGGCGCAGACTAGTAGAAGAGACATTTTCAAAATAGTTTTGAAGGCACGCGAGTAAAAAATAATAAATCAACTTACCTTTTTGTGAAAATAAAATAAATCTAAAAGCTTAGAAACATTACACAAACTGAAGTCATTTAATAACCTTTTTTTTTTCTTGCCATATGTATAACGAATAACATTAAAAATCAGAACTGTTACATTTTAAAATTCGCATTCGTTGCAAAGTCTTTGAGGCTCAACGATGTACATGCATAGATGACCGCTACAGTCTAGGAAATCTCATATATTCTTTTTATATTTCGCTACAAGCCTTTCCACTGCTGTATGTTTCTTCATTGCAGTCCGCTTCATTTGGTTAAAACAACGAAACTTTGCTGGCGCATTCAAGTACTGTCAAGCCAATCTGCCTTTTATAGAACATCATGGTGCTCGTTTCTCGTTTCTCGTAAGCGATTTATCGGATTACAGATTTGAAATACATTTCTTTTATATTTCTCATTTTCGTTTAATTATGCAATATTTACCATATTCATAAAGTTATCCGTTTTATACAACATAGCGCTCAAATTCTTTGATTAGAGTTACAAATAAATAGTTTAAAATGTTTAAAATTTAATTTCGTTTCGACGACTTGCTTTGCTAGAAACGTGCTTTTTTTTTAAATAAATTTTCCTCTAAATATCCATGGTGTTAATCTATGGTCTTACGATGGTCTTGCTGTATTGACTTTGATTATTTGATTATACATTTACTTGATCCTGTTATTTTGTTGGTATTTATATATCTCTCCATTTTTACACTCTTAAGCCTTCGTCTTAAACATACCATATCTGTGTTCTGATGCGTGTTGATGTTGGTGTGTGTGTGGGTGTTGGTGTTGGTGTGTGTGTGGGCCTTAGTGTGTGTGGGGGTGTTGGTGTTGGTGTGTGTGTGGGTCTTAGTGTGTGTGTGGGTATTGGTGTGTGTGTTGGTGTATATGTGTGTGTTGGTGTATATGTGCGTCTTGATGTGTGTGTGCATGCTGGTAGGTGTGGGCATGTTGATGTGTATTTGCGTGTGTGTGTCTGTGTGTGTGTGTTGTAAAAAAATTAAAAAAGTGGTTAAAATATAAATTATTTTGTTTAAGAGCTAACAACACTGGCCTGTTGCAATGAAGCGCCGCTGACGGCCGCAGAACCTCCACCTCGGATAGCAATGGCGCCTTGGCCGGCGCGTATGGGTTTAGCGATTTGTGCCTGTGGGCCGCGTCGACCGAGATGCTTTTGCCGCACTGCTTCCTTGATGCGATCGACCTCGTACTGGTAGCGTTTGCGGTCACGCATTGCACCCTCCTTGGCCTCCTTTAACGCCGTTTCGAGCGCTTTCACACGCTCCATGGTCGTACGCAGGCGCTTCTCCAGTTTTGGCAGCTCACAGCGCAAATCAGCGTTGTCGCGCACCAATTGCTTGTGCACCTTCGTCAGTTGATCGAGATTGTTCTCGAGGAAAGAGATTTTTTGTTTTTGCGCCAATGAACCACCGTCCTCTTCGCCATCATCGTTCGTCACATTCTTTCGTATGCGTTGCTGTAAGATGAAGAAGACCGTACGGTTAGTTAGTTAGGATGGTAATGGTTAAATTCCATTGCACTGCGGTAGACACTTACCTGTAGATCCTGGACGAACAGTTTGCGCAGGTTATGCAATGTTTGCAGTTCTTTCGAGACTGTGTCCTCGAGGCCTTTGAGGTCCTTGCGTGCCTGTTCTCGTCGCTCGTTAACTAAAATGATGTCGTGTAGTTTGTTTGACTTTTCAGTCTCCTCCTGTTTGAGCTTCTCATAGTCAGCGGTCATTTGCTGGTGGGCGAGTAATAGCTTCTGATGCACATCCTTCATTTCGTTCATCTCGTGTTGTTTCGCGAGAATCTCATCGCGGAGTTCGGAGAGTTGTTTAGTATGCGCCTCTCGAAGTTCGTCCATTTGTGAGTCGAACATAGAGCGCAATTCCTCGGCGCGTTGCTTCTCTTCTGCATTCACTGCGGACACATGCTCGGCAGCCTTGAGTTTGGCGCACTCTTCGCGCAGAGAGTCGATTTGCTCTTCCAACGTGCGTTTCTTATTCTCCGCCTCGCGCATGGACTCCTGCAGTGATTTCATGCGCGCCTCGTGCTGTGAGATAAGAAGTCGATATTCGCCCAAGTCCTTTTCGTATTCGGTGATCTTCTTATTGGAGTCCACTTGCAGTGCCTCCATGTTTGCACATCGCTGTGCAATGTTCTTCGCTTCGGTCTTCATCTTACTGATGTACAAACGAGCCATGGTGAAGTCCTCCTCGACTTTGTTCGCATCAGTGCCCGCAACAGCATTCATTTTCAGATCGATTGTTGTTTCGCCAGTGGCCAATGCTTGGCCGACCTCGCTGAGATCGCGCAGCAGATTAGTAAGCATTTCGGTGAGGCGCTTCCTCTGATGCGACGACATATCTTTCAGCTGCTGCAACTCCGTTGAGGTAGTGCTTAGCGCGGACTGTTTCTGTTGCAGTTCCTCGTTGAGCGAGTCAATGTCCTTGTTTTTGTTATCAATCTCTTGCGATTTTTGATCATAGTTAACAGCTAATTCTTCTAGCGCCTGCAGAACCTCCTTAACCTCTTCCTTGGCCGACTCGTTCTCTTGCTGTATGCGCGCCATTTCCGATTGCAACGTTTCGTATTCGCGTCGCGCATTAGCAATCAATTCCTCCTGCTCTAATACCTGCTCCTTGAGCTGCTCCGCATACTGGCTTTGCTGATTGATTTCCTCATCTTTATCATCCAGTTGCTGATACAAACGCTCAATCTCTGCAGCCAAACGCGCCCGCTCATCGGCCGCAACTGAAGCCGACATATTCACCAAGGCAACGGTAGTTGCGGCAGCTGTGGGTTTCGGCGCCTCCGTTACGGCGGTTTCTACCTCCAAATTTGGTGTGCTTGCCTCCATGAGATCATCCATATTGATTTGCTCTTCCGTCTTCACAGTTTCACCGGCCCGCCAACGAGCCAATTCCAACTCGAGTTTCTCCACTTTACCCTTGAGGCGTCCGTTTTTCTCCTTCTCCTTTTCGTAGCGTCGCTTCCACTCCTCAGCTGTAAGCTCCTCATTGACGCACACAACATTCTTCACGGTCTTCGCTCTTCGTCCAAATTCGAGTGTCGACTTAGTCTCGGCTTCGTTGAAACTGGCTGGCGAACAGCAAATGACGATAGTTGTGCGTGCATTGCCACCCAGCGACTCCTGCAGAATACGCGTCAACTTCGAGTCACGATAAGGTATGTGCGTCTTGTTGCCATCCGCAAGCGCCGATATAACATTGCCAAGCGCCGAAAGCGATTTGTTTATGTTTTTCGCTTCGTCGAGCACCGTACCCTCAGCACCAGTCTTAGAGACCTTTTCCGAACCGGCCAAATCCACCAGATACAGTTTGCCCGACAGCTTCTTTTGATTCTCTAGGTTCTCCTGCTTCACATTGATCAGGAACACGGAATGGGAACGTGATGAGTGCTCGTTCATATCTGAAAGTTGATACATTTGAGTAGTATTCATCTCATTTCATTCGGCACGACTGTAAATTTTTCGTTACTCACTCGTCACTGCAATATGTCGATTCGATTTTCCCTCCTCGATCACTTCGAACACATCCTCCGGCGACGAGACGAAACGCTCCGTTGCACCCTTCACATAAGGCACCCGATTCTTGTCCTCGTGCACGCTCAGATTCACCTTGGACACATCAAGCAAATCCCTTATCTTATCCATGTAGATTTCGTAGTATGAGACTTTTATGTGGAATTCCAAATTCACCTCCATGGCGTAGATGTGATTGAAAATGTCGTTGACAATGCGTGGTATAATGCCCTGCTTCATCGAATCGCCAATGACGCCTTCCATCGTGTGCGTTTTGCCGGATGATGTTTGACCGTAGGCGAATATTGTGCCGTTGTAGCCGGCGAGAACATCGGACACAATCGACTTGGCCGCCTCATTGTACACTTTCTCCTGCGATGCATTCGGCTTGAAGACTTTGTCAAACAGGTAAACTCTGCCCTGTAAATATTGAGAGAGATTTCACGTCGATTAATGTTCGTTTAAGTATGCCATTAATAACTAAGTAGTTGATGCCAAACGATAAGCGACTCTTTCTACAACCCCTCTGACCTGAATGCAAAATGTGGTCTTGTGCGAGCACAAGAGACACACTCGAATGCAGGCAGATGCATGCGGAGCTCATACCCATCAGCCACCCACAATGACACAGAAAGAGAATCTGTCATTTTTAAAAACCAGCAATCCCATGAAGTTTCTGATGGCTACTTGAGTGGGCCGGCCGTAGAGTCAAAAGGAATAGTAGATTTCTTAGAACCGTTCTGCCAACAGCAAAAAGAGAATGTCACAGTACGCATACTTTGCTTTGGGCACTCTGCCAAAAGCCAGTTTTGCATGAAGATTCTAGTGCAACACATTAATCAATAAAACATTTTCGGGGCGTGTGCGACAAGGCGTAGGGATACATCAGCTCGTGTCTAGTGGCAATCAATTTCGAAAAATATGACAAAAACTACAAAGTAGCTGAATTTCTTATGTAGATACTTATATGTTACGTAGATAATCGGAAATTAAGTAAATATGCAAATTATAGGCTAATGGCTTAATTTCTGCAGAGCATAGAAGATTTTTCAATTGGTAACTCGAATCGTATGGTCAATGACACAATAAGGTAATTAAAAATTCTCTTGAGGTTCAATCTTTGTTTCGCTTGGGGATCCTACGCCAAGATACTAATAAATCGGAATTAACTTTAGATTTAGATTATTTATTAATTTAACATCTAATTTGGTAATAATTTATTTTACATTGGTATAGAGTATAGCTTAATATAGCTTCACTACTAAGATATGTAATTCTCGAGGTTGAGGTTTTAAATATGCAAACAGAATATTTGCAAGTCAAAGTGGATTAAAAAAAACTTTACATATCGAGTAAGTATTCTTGCAGCATTCAGTTCTCTTAAGGTTTACTGCCCATAACATTTTAAAGGCCAATAAAGTTCCATCGAATAAGACCAAACTTTGTCGACATGTAGTACATATTCACCTGTTGAAACCATATATCTTCTAAGCCTATATGAGTTTCTGCAATGCCAGAAAGAAATCCTTATATAGTATAGGACTCATAGACTTTAGTACCACTCTTCACTATCTGAGAACTAAGGCCCGCGAAGTAATTTTGATGGTACAGTGGTGGCGTCGTGACTGTCACAAAAGTATTTCTAGGCACTCCAGACGTATCCCAAAGAAAATTGGTATTAGAGAAGGTAATTAATAAATTAATAAACGCGCACTTTGGCGAGGATTAGTCAATAGTTTTTATTTTAATATTACTCCGAGAAGACATGAGGAAGCATTTTTTATAACCAGTGAAAACACTGGCTACTATGAAATAGCGATTTTAGCTACTATTTTTGAGGCTTACCTTGCAAGATTTTAAATTGTGCGGATGAAGATTCGGTCTCTTTGTTCTAAGTTCTAGGAAGGCTAGCCTTTTTTCATTCTCTGTGTCCGTTAATGTTCTTCCGCTTACCAAATTAAAGTTCATTTAAAAAAAATTAGGATTCTAAATTAATGCATCTTCAAACTATTCTTGAATTTTAATAAACTCGTTCAATATTCTGCCGCATTTAGCGTTATTTGCTCCACTGTCCTCAAGCCAGTAATGCGCAAAAAAAAAAGCTTACAATTTTTGAATATTCACATTTTTATGTCACCCACTTGATTGATCGGTTCTTATTTGGATCTTATTTTCAATGCCTCATATACTATTTTTAATAAGTTAAATTTGAGCTTATTTTGTTTAATATGGGTCTGAAACAAATGAAGAGGCGTGTGGAAATTAGGTTTGGCTTGGTGCATTTTGGTTAGCTCTGTACTATTTATTGCACTGCTTTTATCTAATATTGCGATTTTAGTGTGAATTCCACCAAGACATACCAAAGCCGTGTAATTAATCTTGACTATTGCACATAATTAAGTAAATAGCACAAACAAGGCTTTAATTAAAGTTAATTTGAACTCACTTAAAATGAGATTTTCGAAAACACGCAAAGTGGAGTTAGATCATGCCTTATATATCATAGAACTTGAATACTCAATAAAGTATCAGAAGTTTACACATAAAGCTAACCAATTCTGATAAACCCAGTGAACAACTCATATGAAACGATATCAAGGCACTTTGGGCTCAATGACCGAACGAGCCTGATGATTGCTGCGCTACAAGCATATAACGGTCTTTGTCTGCGAGTGTCTATAAAAATTTTTGGGTTCCAGCTGAGTTATTTACGTCTTCAGGTTTTCGTGCTGTCAGTCATTTTCAACGCTTGGCAGGCGAAGTAATATGTATAAATAAATAATTCGTGCACTTTTTAACCGCAGCAAATTACTTTCTACCGAAAAGCAAAAGAAGACGTATAATAACAAAAAACAAGAAAAGAAAATCAAGAGCAAAATGCATGAGTGAGATGAATTATTCACGCCCTTTTGAGGCGAATTTCCAAGTTGAGTTGGAGTGCTGCCACACGGTAACCTAAAAAACTTTAAACTTTTTACATAGATGCTTTGTTGAACATCAATAAAACATTTGCTATGCTAAAAATCGAGCACACAAAAAACCATTACGCATTCTAGAACTTAAACGCTAATCAAGCGTCGTTTTGCAAAAAAATGTTTGCGTTTCTGTGTTAGTTTTATCAATGAATCAGAGCAAATAAGAAAATCTTTGGCCCCCCACAACACATGACAAGCACTCATATGAGCGCAAGTGAGTTAAGGCAGAGACAGAGGTTCACTTTGAGAGAGCGAATAACGAGGGTCGTTCAATTAGTACCCCAAATACTGTAGAATTTTTTTTTTTTTTTGGAAATAAATAAGAATACATACAATGTTAGATTGTTTCCCATTCTAGGTATTTGTTTCAGCGAGAACCTCTTGGTTCGACATATGTTCGTTGTGGTATATACGGAGAGTGATGCAAAGATTAAACGTTTATTAGATTTTTTTAAACTATAGTTTATCACTTTTATAAATAATCGATGCAGATTATACTGTTTGAATATCAATGAAAGAATAAGCGGTTATAATCACATTTGGTAGATGGCCAGTCTGTAGGAATTTAAGTGATTGGTATTGCAGTGGTGGAACAATAACTGCAGTTTTAAAAGCCCTGGTTATTTTCTGGACGAACACCTCATTGAAATAGGAACCAAATAAAGTGTAGTTGTCGCTGTTTTGGTGGTGACGAAGTAGGAACTCCTGCCGAGATTGCTAATACTTTGAGAGAGAATTTTTCCCTGTTTCGTTTCGATTAGTGTAGTGTATGTTAGTTGTAGTGTATGCATGTTATTACAGGGGTAATAATGTGCTATGCGCTAGGCTAACTAATCGTCATAATTATAGTAAAATCTTTGTAGGACTAAGCGATACCATTCTTTAAAATTAACTCACACTTGTCGCTAATTCTTTTCATTCGAAGTCTTTCCCTGAATAAAGTTTATTGCTGATTAAAGAAAAAAAAAAGATTGTCAGCTGCCTTTGTATTAATAGATGGCAGTTCTTAATATTTCTATAAACATATCGAACGACCCTCGGCTAAGACAGCTGCTTAACAAAAGCAACCGCACATATGAATGTATGTACCCATCACATTGTTTGTGTCTTAACTGAAATTATGGACAATATAGGGTTGCATAATCAAATTTGAATTACGAAATTGTTTCCAGCGGCTGTGAAGAAAAGTACAAATAGCAAGTGAAATTAATAAATGAAGAAAGCAAGACAGACAAGAAGTAAGAAGCCGGCCGTATAATTGAAATATACCACCCAAACACAAAACCAGCAACACTTGTTTTTGTTCATTGCTATTGCTTGTATATATATATATACATATATGCAAGCAAAATGTAGCTATTTATAAAACTGAAATAATAAAGAAGAAAATAAAAAGGCAAACGTTTTTGGTTAATGAAGTACGCCCGAGGTTGCTAAAATTTGTTAAAGAATTGAGGAAGAAAAGTTAAGCCCACAACAACAAAAATTTGAAACACAGTCAGTCATGAGACATGGAAATACGAGACATTAACGCAAAAAGGGAGTGTAAATGAAATGGATGTATGATTGTACTCATGGCCAAGACGAATTAGTTCACTTGACTTGGCTGACTAATGATTTACGTGAGTTTTGACTAACGATTAATTTGAAAGTTTAACCAATTAAATTTGAGCAAACTGAAAAACAAAATTTTAACGATAACAGCTATTTCATTTCCCTCGAAAAGATACGCAAACCTGTTTAACTTTAACTATTGAGAAGTGTTGGTAACACCATTTGAATGTTTATCCAGAGTGTGTTTTGAAAGTAAAACAAAAAAGCAAGGAAAGCGTTTTATGATATTCGTGTCGATTCTATGCTTTAATCATCACACAACTAACTTCAATTAAATAAACATTAAACAATCTTCTTCTTTATTACTTTGTTTGGCTCATAATTACAAGCTGATTTCGCTGATTGCACATGCTGCAAAACCAATGCAATTCTGCCACTGCAACAATACAAACATACACGAATTGTTGCGCCATTATGAGTGAGTGTACTAGCTTGCCATCCATACCGGTGGCGTCTTTCTTTCTTTTGCTTTGGCCTTTGTTTTGTTGCCATTCGCTGCTGTTGTACTGCATGACTCAGCCGGGCTCGTTCACACACACAAGCATACGCAACTAGAGTTTGGCGGCGGTGGCCGATTCGCTTCACCACACATTTTCATAATTGGTTTCTGCTGTAGAGTTATGCGTTACACGGGGCACACCAGAAAATTTTGAATTGCTACAAATTCATCATGTTGGTAATGATGATGGTAGTTGTTTTAATTTTTCGTTAATTTTTTTACATTCCTTAATACAAGAATCGGCGCATTCCACTGACATTGGGCAACAATTGTGCTTGGGCGTGCTTATGGTTTAGATACACACAAGATATTTGGCATGCTACCCGTCAACCAAGTGGGGTAAAATCAATTTTGTTTTTGTTTAGAAGCAGTAGACGACGAAGCAAAGTTATCGATTGCTTGGCGGTGCAGGCGGCGATAACCAAGTTGCTTAATGGGCGGGTGTGAAGCGGACGTTGACTTTATACTTTTACTCTATATTATTGTATTTTTGTAACAAAATAAAAAAATTGGTCAGAATCGAAAAAAAAGTGTGAAATGAGCTAAACAATAAACCAACAAATGCAATTAAAACCACAGAAGTGTGATGGCAGACGTCATGACGTCATCATGTTCAACCAAATATATTTAGTTTTGCGTTTGGTTACTGATAATATATGAGAAACCCACTCGAAGCTACACCATCACCCCTCACAAAATTGACTAAAGCACTCACAGCAATTGATAGGCAATTCTCCTCGACGTTATTGGGAAATTTGACGATGAATTTGGAGCCGGCCTTCTCCTCGCTGTCGTTCAGCGGTCGAAATCGACAGACGACTTTGATGCTATCTTCAGCTGGAATTTCGCGTTCCGCGGACATGATGTGAAGGTGCAAGTTTGTTTACTGGGAGATTGCACTGGCACTGACACACACACACACACGCGCGCAGGTTTGCACTTCTTAGTTAAGGAGTTGCCAAACTCTTTTTACGCAAATCAATTTAGTTGCACCAATTTTATATTTGATGTTTGCAACACCTTACTTTTCAATTAGCTACGCTTTCTTTGTTTTCTTCAAAATAAATTAGTGGGAAATGATGACGATGCAAACAGTCACAGGTTAACTAGAACGATTCTTCTAACGTTGACTTTTTCTTTATTTTTCTT
The DNA here is from genome assembly GCA_035041755.1 of Cacoxenus indagator. Lineage (NCBI taxonomy): Eukaryota > Metazoa > Arthropoda > Insecta > Diptera > Drosophilidae > Cacoxenus > Cacoxenus indagator. The sequence continues at coordinate 3,017,573 of JAWNKX010000665.1, forward strand.
TCGCGGAAAGTGGCCGCAAAACGAACAGCAGAAAATCTTCCAAAAAATGTGGAAATTTGGTTTGTTAGATGCACGTGACGACAGTGGTTCTCCGCTTAAAGGCGTTTTCTATGAAAGGCATTTGAACGGAATGCTTGGCTACAAGGTTTGGAATTATTTGCACTTGTTTTCAATGTTTTTCGCGTTTTTTTTCGGATGGAAAATTCTTTGCTGTGCTCGTTCCACGGCAAGTGTGTCCAAACAATGCGCACAGAAAAATACTAGTTTGTTTTAAGCAATAATACCAAGCTTTATATTTTATCTCACTTGCACATCTTACCAACAGCTGTTTTAAGGCGTCTGCGTTGAATTGCCTTACGTGTGTTTGAATACAACCATTTGTATCATTGTCACACTAATGGTCATGCACCGGAAATGGCATTGTGATAAATTTCGTTGTAAACTATTTGTTCATACAGAACTACCTTATGTATGCATCAAAGTTGGAGCAACTTAGGCATAACATGTATACAAAAAACTTTTTAAAAATAGTCCCCACGTGGGAGAAGTATTTATCAATTGAGGTTATATATGTTGCTAAAATTTACTAATTTATGGTTCACTGATCCTAGGGTTTTTCAACTTTCGGCGTTTGTATGAGTAAACAAATTTCCTATAAGTTGGTTGCATGAAAAACCAAGAGAGTATTAGCTGAAAAATTATTGTATGGGAAGGCAAAAATCCCGGAGCTGTTTTCGACAGAATATAAAGCAGAATTCGTGGGCAAGCATAAGCGTACACCCGAAAGCGACTAAAGAAAAGTTGTATGTTAACTGCGTTTGTATGAGAGGTGCTACCCTTCCTAGTGGTCGGATGCGGCCTAGTCTGCCAAGTGCAGACGATGTTGAAAATAGAACATCTTTTAAATTTCAGTTCTTTAGCTCAAAAGACAATGGGCTTTGTATATACATATATATTAACTGAGGTCTAACGGACATATTTAAATCAACTCGTCTGACTGAGCTGATCAAGAATTCCTAACTCAATGTGTTCTCCAATTGTTGAGGAGCTACCATCCCCCGAAATAATGCAAATATCTTTCAGTACCTTGACGACAGCTTCACATACGATGTTTTCTCAATTACCGGATGCAATTTAAAGGTTTTCATTTCCAAGTTAAACGTTTTGCGCCCCGCCTGAGCACATGGAAATACAAAATAACTTTCACCGCCTACTACGTTGTCCTTGTTACTTTTTAACGAGTTCCTTTTTTTTTTGAAATCCAAGTGCTTTGGGATTGTTTCATAACTTCGGCGAGCATAAAAGGCACGCTGCGCTTTTTGCAAAGACACGCTTGGTGGCTTTTCGATTGACTGCCGCGTCAGTTTTTGACATCAATCTTTTTTGGTCGATTTGCTGAAATGTTCGTTTTATACAGGGTCGCCGATTAAGTTAAGGAGTTAAACAAATGATAAAGAAATGCGTGTAATAACGGTTAGTATTTGGCATCACGCTACGCAGAGTTCGAACATACGTATGCTAAGGGTATGAAAACGTGCGCGGAGTTGTACACACACAAATACGTTACACACTAACAGCGTGACGCTGTTGCTTGACTGAAGTCGCAGACGGTAACTTGGTACAGTCACTACAGCACATCTAGCAGATTATGTTGCAATTGAGCACCAATATCATGCATAAAGATGTGGTTACCACTGTTTAGTTGTGGTCGTACAGCTACCAGTGTCATCGAATGTTCTAGATGTTCGTTCAAGATTAATCAGAATCAGCTGTTTCGATCTTGCAAGATTAACGATGTATGTTTTCGATTATTCGATTCAAGAAATCATTTCTCTTCCATGAAGAGAAGGGATGGGTGCGCACCGACATGGCTTAGGCTACAGCGACAGTCTATTGCTAGAAGCCAGCCTGCGAATGAGATTTGAGTGGGCCAGCGTATGAGAAAGAGAAGGCGCGGGTTTGGTTATATTAAATAATTTTATTCTGATGTCGGGCTAAACCCCTAAACATATGTGGAAAAGCTTGTCTTTGTTTTGTTCATAGAAAATAAGGTTGTAATCTGTAATAGATTTAAGAAGTCTTCTGGTCTCATTAGCCTGAACAGTTGTCCACTGGAGCAATTTGAGCATTCACTGAATTGTTCAGGCGGTTTATGGCTACGCTTATCTAGCAATATCAATAAAAATAAATAAGTCGTTATTGTAGAAAACTTAAGTAAAATGCGTTTCCTCTCACATATTTATCCTTTTTATCGTCTGGAAGCGATTCAACTTTTTTAAGAAGATTTTCCAGTGGAGTTGGCCAATCTAATGTTTCGTAAGCATCCGCACTGAACGAAGGCCAATATGATAATGAATGCGAAGTTGAGTCATTGTCGATTATAGTCTTAATTGACTGGGGATCAGTTTTGTTCTCAGCGTCTAATTTTGAAATAATTTCGTTCGGCTGTTTTCGAACTACTTCAAATGGTTTCCCGCGGCCAGAAGGGCACAGCGGTAATGATGACGATGCTGAGCCATCGTTGGTTAAACACCGAATTGGAATCGGCATGGGCTTCGGCTTCGGCTCAGTAGGCTTAGGCAAGATTGGTGAATTTGAAGGGTTATTTGTTTTCAATTCATTAAGAACGACATCATCAAACATCTTCACATCACTGGTTTCCAGCTGAACTGGTACTGTCATTTTACCCACGACTGTCTGTGGTGCTGACAAGACGTCGTCGAAAAGGTCTTCTAATGCCATAGTGCTCCATAGGTTGATTTTTGGCTCCTTGTCATCAAAGGAAGTCATTGTTGCTGCTCGCATGTCACTCACTTCAAAAATCTTATTGGGTAACGACGTTGACAGTGCCACCCCTTCGCGCTTTATGAGTGGTCGCAACGGGCTTCTCTGAATTTGCTGTTGGGTTGACAGCTTACGATCAGCCGATAAGAGGAAATGCATTGCCTCGTAAAGACGTTTATTTTTGCATACACGCTGTCTAATGTTGTAGGACTTATTGCACAGCCTAACGAAGCCCTTGCGAAGTTTTAACCAATTGTTACGGCAGATGTTCTCTGCAATAAAGTTTTTTTTATTAATTCATTTCGGTTGGCTGGGTACAGTGAGCACAATTAACAGATTTTCGTTACCGTCTAACTGAAGAGAGTTGGCCACAGCATCCCAAGCTTGTTTAACTTTTAAAGAACTTCCAGCACGTCGCTCATATTCATTCCATATAATCGGCTGCTTTTCAATGCAACCGATTAGCTGAACTAACTTCTTTTCTTCCATTTTGCGAAAAATACCAACACAAAATTTCTTTCACTTAAAACTTTTTCAGGCGGCCAACAGGAAACAGCTCAACACTTTTGTGCGAAGTTGGTCGCAGCCTGACGTATAGCTGTAAGCGTGTCAAAAAGTTCGTCACGATGACGCACACTCACGGAATGAGAATTCTGACATATTCACGAAAATGCACGAGTTTCTGGGTCATTCACGATCATGCACGTAAAATAAAAAAAATAAAACATCATTCTTAATAATAATCATATTATATTATATATTATATATTATATATAATTTACGCGGTATTTTTTAGCCTTTCACGGTCCTGCACGATTTCTCGCACAGCTCTAGTACGTTGCTCTAACGGTTTAGGTGTCGCCAAGCAACACTGAGTTTTGTTGCTTTTTGTTGTTGTAAACAATTATTCAAAGCGAAATTATCAGTTACATCGAAACTTTGACAGCTGGTGGCACGCTGAGGCCGTTCAATCACATCCGCCATGGCTACTGGCTGCCTCGGTACGTTTCCATTGCTGAATCATATGGGCGATGTGCGTAATGTTTTCAGGCTGATACGGCTTTATCGGGCCAATGAGTGCCTCTGGAATCCGCGTTGTTGCGATTACTTCAACGAAGAGAAAATACAGTGCGCTTGGCAACGCCTTGCCAGGTTGTGGGGCGGGCCCAAGGACGCGGATTTGGTAAAGCAGAGAATCGAGCTACTGCACAATTATTTCATCTATGAACGTGCGAACCTTGAATTTAGCATACAGAACGGCAATTTGAAACCAAAGCCTCAGCATATGTACTACTATGACTTGCAGTTTCTAAATTCAGTTGACAGACAACCCTGTGAATGCGTGAGCAATGTGAGTAAAAGAATCTCTAGTGCTACATTATAAGTAAATTAATAATAAGTAGGAACTTGTTAATGCGGCGCGATCTGCAGGAAGGCAGTTCTTGGAATTCTTCGCCTTGTGCTGGTAATCAATTGGATGAGGAATGTGAGTAGCTTGTGGTAAATATTGTTTATAATTGGTCTCATCTATGCTACACTTATAGCTTCGGACTGTGACGGCAGCTCGGATTATTCAGTCTCGGGGAAAGGATCGTTTTTATTCGAAACATTTTCAGAGTTTCGAATGAATGGCAGTGTGAATTTTTTATGCAAAAAACACAGCATACCTCGAGAAAATGTGCAGTGTTGTAGAAAAAGCAAAAAGGAGAATACTAAGCGTACTGAAGCAGGAACCATACAGGGTAACACACCAGCTGATGGCCATCAGAATTTGCTGAATGAGGAATGAGGAAAGCAGTCGAAAAGAATATACAATTAATTGACCGCGTCGGTATGCTGGAAAATTTTGTTTATAATTATATTAAGAAAAACACTGCAGTCAAGCCCACTTCAAAGAACTCTAGTAAAAAAGCAGTACGCTGTCTAAAGTCCATGTTAAGTCCAACTAAACGTTCTGCAAGAAGATCACAAGGTTCAGCAAGGCGTAACGTACCAGTATTAAATATTTCGCAATACCCCTACGAATATAGCCTGGAACTGGCGGAGACGGATGTGAATTACACACAACAAGCATCGACTCCTCGATATCAAACACACAATCAAGTCTTAGCGTTACAAGCAGCGTCGGTTTCCAATGCACTTCCAGAACCTTTATATTATGACTCCTTAACAAACCTGGCACAACCAGGAATGAAAAATGCTTTAGCTAATTATCCGCAATCCTCGAATAGCTATGAGTTGCCAGATATGGAAAGCAATTCCAGCTTAGATGATTCGGAACTTATACAAAATAGATACGTCTTGGTAAGCTCCATAAATGCCAAACAAAGAGGCACTTTCACTAGCGACTACAACAATGCTCTTGGAGCAGAGCAAGCACGAGTGGAGCAGACAAACTCGAATGAGAATTATGCATGCTAAAGTCTATACAAATCCCGAGAAGCATACGATTATGTGGAAGCAGCGCAAAGCAATCAAAGCAATTGTAGCATTGGTAGTAAGACAAGCATGGAACAAGTTCAGCAACCATACGCTAGTATGGCGTGTAATCATGCCACAGAATCTAAATATATATAACGACGAAGTTTAACAAAATGACCAAATTAACGAAAAGGCAATTAAGTACATCCAGTGTGACCTACAATATAATTATCCCAGGGCCAGGAGGCGCTTTAAATCTGGAAGACATAAAAAGTTTGTAGATTTCACACGATGCTTAAGGGATCTGCAAACCTGATCCTGTGACAACTCTTTATTTATGCAATAAACATTAAAACATTTGGTCTGCTAAGCTCTAAATTTTGTAGTACAATAAAGCTACGGCACTGTGTGAGATTTTGCAATTAATCCATGTTGAGTCTAGTTCAATTGCGGTGTTTTTCGGCGCTCGAATCATTGTGTTTAGTTCTCATACCGGATCACCCCGTGGGAAGATTGAGACGGCGCTCTGTCAATAGGAGACGTTGTAGGATTCGGTGAAGAAATTGAGAAGCAGACTATTGGCGAAGAGACACCTGATATAAATTTCTAAAGTGGCGAAAATGTAAATAGAGCGTTTGCTTTCCCCTATACCGACAATAACGAAATATCTACTATTCAACAAGATAATAACATAGCCGCTGGTAAAGAAAGGATTACATTATTGTCAAAAGCAAACTGAGGTGCAACGAGAAAACGGCAATCGCTTGGAGTCCATTAAGGTATATTTAGATGACATTTCTCGTTACCAAAGAAACCGGTTGGAAAGTGAAGAGGGACGCCTTGAAATTTACAGCCATTTAATATTTTTTTATTCAAAAAAATAAAATTACAAAAATAAGAAAAATAATAACCCAAACTAAAGCAGCGCTGCCAAATTTTCATTTGTCTTTTGTGCTAGTTTTCGACAACTTGTCGTCGTCGTCTCGTTGTATTTAGGGAATACCGATTTACGAGTGAAACGACAGAAAGGCGACGATGACAGAAAGAGGACTGTTCAAATATGAACACCAACGGGAATAGGGTCATATAATAATTAATTAATCGCCCTCAAAACACCACCTGTTGGCGGGGCGCCTGCTTTCGGCAGATGGAACCACAACTCGGTCATGTGGCCCAAAAACATTTGGTCATGTTGTCGAGAGAGGTTCATCCTCAAAACATAAGAGAGGAGAGGCTTTTGTCCACGAAACTGCAGATGGCAGCACCATCGGCTATACTCGACAACAGCAGGCCAAATACTAACTCTGCCGTAAAAACATCTATCATGATGCATGGACTGGCAGCTTATCTGATTAACGAAAGCACCACAGTCTTGATTCACAAAAATCGAAGACACTTGTGGGAGGCTCTTTGCTCCCCTGTGGAGTAATGCAGCACACAAAAAAAAATAAATGCACATACCATATATAAAAAATTAGTTTTAGTGTTTAACAAATTGTTAAATAAACTAATCATAAAAACAGGAATGTTCAGAGAACATTAGGGAAATAACGGTTTTACATCGGACTATATCATAAACTTTCTTTTGTTATATGATATGTTGATAGGATAATATGACAATACATATTCGCCAATTAAAAATTGTTTTTAGGATTGCGTACGTTTGAGTGAAAACGGAACCATTATATTATCACATGTGTGTCTGTCCCACATAGTTGGTATCGGTAGAGTGAAATTTTACACGCTCGTCATCGCGTCATCGCATCATCGTTCTTCGTGTAGCATACGAGCATTGAGCAGAAGTTGTGAAACGAAAGCGAAGTCTTCAGTTGGGAAAACAACAACAAGTACTTTTTACTGAGAGCGCAATCGTTTGATGGAAGCAGATAAACAAAAAAAAAAATTATATTCTATCAAAACAACAACAACAAGTGTTGTTACTGAGAGAGAAGTCGTTTGGGGAAAGCATAGAAACTAAAACGAGTACGGCCGTTGTAAAAACAATGACAACGAAGGCATGCGTTGTTACTGATAGAACAACCCTTTGACCGAAAGGAGCAGCAAGAGGAAGGGCACGCGTTGTTGTTATTTATATATTTATGCACATATTTATTTATTAGGTTACATACTGAATATGTTACACATCAAAAGCTGGTGAGTGCTCAATAGAGTCACACATTTTTTTTATTTTGTAAGTGCTTTTTTTCGAATAATATACAGTCTGAAATAATTACGTAAATTCCAGTTTATAATTTGTCTTCAATTCATAGACTGCCCCCAGCCGGGCACTCTTATACATCTAATTAATTCCATTGAATTTCCTTGCCCTTTGCACTGTTGCATATAAATATTGTGACTAAAAAATTATGATGTATGTTAATGAAAAAAGAAGAGAAGTAGTAATAAATAAAAAAATATTGTATAAAAAGAAAAAAGTTGTATATTTAAGCTTAAAGTTCGAAGATAATTCTTTCGAAAAATTGAAGCGGCCAAGCTTTCAAAAATCGCCAAGAAATTTAGCGAGTGTGACGAATATGCAAGTACAACATTTCTTTTATGCAGACGTACTTGATCAATTTATTTGCCATGCCACCAGGCACCACCATCGTTCAAACAAGCGCCTTTGTAGGAACCGCAACGCTTTCCCCAGTGGCAATTACGACACGCTACGTTGCAACGGCGCAAAAGTACGTTAACAGAAATAGAAGAGAATGAGAAGGCGTAAGAAAATAAATGACCGCAGCGGCGTGTGTCCTTTTTATGGCTGAGTGCGCATTGTGCAAACTTTTCTTTATCACACAGATACCCACAGACACAGGCACAAACATAGGCAACAATGTTCGCGTCCATAACGCGTGCCAGCCGCCTCGCCCTGTGGTGTGTGCCGCCTTTAAATTGGTAACCAACTCGACTTTCGCCGTTGACTTTTTCGTGCGATCGTCCATGGTTAATTGTTTTTTATACTTTCAATCGTACGTAATATATTCCCCTTTCTAGGCCTGCCCATTGTTGACCAGGCAAACTTGTATCTCGTAATGAACGGGTGGGTTCTTTGCATGGCAACATTTCGTTTGATTGATACAATTGACTGCTGTTTTTATGTATGTGTGTGTGTGGTGGTGTTGGCGTTTATATTAGTTGATTGATTATTGTTATTTATTGATCACAGTCAATCGGTGGACCATGACCAATAAGGTATTGACTCTTGGGGTTGACTTCAGTCATTTTAAGAGTTTTTTAAACAATAAATTCCTCACAACGGTCCTATAAGTTTGCCAGAGGGCCAATTAGGAAACTACAAAGCTTAACTGGTTCTCATCTTCAAAATGCTAATTGGATGCATTATCCAATGTTGCTAGACAATCTTAAACATTTAGTAGTTATAGGATTAAAGTCAGTTGAAAATTTTCAAAATTATTTGGTTTCAGAAGTGGGCGCCTGTAATTTGATAGCTTTCCAAGTGCATATACTTCGGAACATGTTTGACTGAGGAAATATAAGCTAGTGAAATCGGATATGAGCACAAGCAGGCAGTAATACAGTTACACATATATATGCACGAGTACGTGCACTTATATACATTCACCGCCTACGTATAAAACCCAGAATTGTGCCTAGAAGGGTTCTCCAAACACTTGTTGGACACTTTTTCAACTTTAATTTTAGCTTTTACTTCTGTTATTTATGGCGCATGTGGTCTCTTATGCTTCCGCGTGTGCTTTATATACAAAGGAGCTTAAATGAAATTTATTGCAAGCTCAACCGCATAGACATGGGCACATACAAACAGAAATCCGACCGCAGACAAGCCGGATTCATTGTGGCAACCGATAAAAATCAATATGCGTGTCGCATCTGCGGCGAATGTGTTCTAATTGAGAAACAATTTCATTTTGAGTTGGTTAAGCTTGTGAGTTATAAAAAGTATCTCATGTGCATGCTGTATCGACTGTAAAGCTTTATTAAGTCGAAGTGTTGCTGGCAACTTCAATTTTGCTCCAAAAATTGTTACTTGTGTCTTCTGATGTGTATGAATTTGGAATCTACGAGTATGTTCATTGTGAGATATTCAGGAAGAGGGTTGGAGACAAAACTGTGATAGACAGATAGATAGATAATAGTTAGATCAATAAATAGATGGATAGGTAGACTAGACGCATATATAGATGGATAGACAGATATAAGGATAGATAGAAATATAGACAGATAGATGATAGATAGATAGATGGATAGATAGATAGATACATATATAATAGATAGATAGATAAATAGATGGATATATAGATATATAGATAGAGAGATAGGTGGATAATAGACAGATAAAGAGATGGATATGCTAATTGTGATACGGATGTATTTATAACTATCTCGGATCTATCTCACTAAGCATGGCATACCTGTGACTTAGGCATAAAGAATAGTAATCAACTACTTAAACAATTCCTATTAAGGTAAACCGCATCCGATTTGTGAAAATCTCCATTGCTTAACTACTAATACGTAACTAGTGATTTAGATTATCTATTTTCTACTTTGAGTGTTCATGCCATTTAGACCGGCTGACCCTACGGAGGTTGCGGAAACACCTGAAGTCCTGTCGAAGAAGGAACTAGGCGAATCTTCAACAAAGTTGTGAAAGCCCTCTCTTGGAAGGGAGTCTTTCTCCGGACGCTGCTATTCAACAGCACGCTGGTGATCTGCTACTTACCACTAAAGTGGAAGTGCGCAACAATTGCCATGATATCTAAACCCGGTAACACTAAGAATCTTGTCGCGTCCTATAGATCCATAAGCCTGCTCCCAACATTCTCCATATTATTCGAAAGAATCTTTTTTAGCAGATTTTTGGCAGGTCGGGCAGTATTTGAAGACATTCCGGACCACCAATTCGGATGTACATCGCAGCATTTATATCGATCTCAGCATTTATTTTAGGTAGAGAACTGTTCTCGTAAGCCCGAGTTATAATAGGTTTATCAAACCTATGATATGATACCTATGATATGATTTCCTCTTAACAGTTGCCATTGTATCCTCGCTTTATAATTAGTAGTTGAACATTCCACACCGACTCTATTTTAATTACTTGGTTCGCTCGTCAGTAAACGACACAAATTGCTGCCATAGTGAATGCGCTCATTCATATGCACTTCCAAATTACAAGTGCAGATTTACCTTTCGACTTGAACAACTGCGCCGCTGGGCTTAAAACGCAATCCGATATCAAAGGATATGTTCGCATGTGTTCATACTGAATGCTGTGGCTGACTTTATGACAAAATTCACATTTTAATTGGTTTCGTCTGATGCTAATGAGAGCGGCAAATGGCGTTAGTAAGTGAACATTTTGCGCTTAAAATGTTCAACTAGAGTGTATATTTACTGCAAAGGAGATTAAAATGCTTTCGCCGCAATACTCGTAAGTTGACAGAGCGAGCGCAACATTGACACAGTTGAATGAATTGAGATCTCAATTTAAAGTTGGGGCTTCATAAAAAAATTTCTTTCATAATTCGAACGAACGAAACTTTTGCCCAACTGCAACAGGACAGGTTTGCTGTTGCATGTGCGAACGAGTGAGCGAGAGATTATCTGACTGCGCCAAATGCTCAATTAACTGCAAACCGAACTGAGACTAGCGTGCTGAGCCACAAACCTATGAACACGCCACCGCGACCGCAAACAGATTGGCATAGGTGTGCATGTGTGTGTGCGTATGCTGCGGCTTTTGGAATTGGCATATGTACACACACACATGGTTGGATTTATTCGCTAGAGCACCTCGAGGGCGCGAGATAAACTCAATGCTCTAGCAAAGCTTTTCACAGAAACATTGTTGTTTGGCTTATGTTTCGATTAACAGCGACTGACGTCGGACACTTGTGGCGGCATCATTATGAGTTGATCTGCTCATAGCAGTGGGTGCAGTATTCGGTTGGCTTACTAATTAGTAAATGGTAGAGTATTTGAGAAGATATCAAGCGCAATGCTGGCAGCGAATGTTTAGCCTAATTATTTGAAATTGCGATACACATTTTGCTGTAAATTAGCAATTGCATGCATTCAAATGTGCACTTTTCTCAGTATGTCGCATTTTATAAGGCTTTATTGATTTCGTTATTGCATTCATTTCTACTCTCTATACACTATACATATAAGTATTTAATTTTCAAAGACAATATATATATAAACTCATAGCAATATATGGTATGTCTGGGGCTCTGGGAGATTACCACCTCATACCAGCAGCATTACAACGGATTTTCCTTTTCCCAATACAATCTGGCTTAGTAGGCGTAGGTCTTTATGATGCCACAGTCACATATATTTTAATTAAGATATTAGTTAGTGTGAATAAATCACAGTTGTTGGAATGTATTATGTTAAAATGGATTTGTCATTTAGAAATTGAAAGGAGTATAAGTTATGAGTGCGAGTATACGAGTGTGTCTAAAATATTAGAGCATTGGCCAGGCTGTGACAGTTGTTTTTATTGATGAAGCCTGAATTACAGCTAAATAATGCTGTAAGTCTATCTTGGACAGGTAGACAACTTTAATAGTCCATTAGAAACATTTTATCGCTATATTGGAAAAGGCACAGTAATCTTCCTTCTACTCGTTTTAAAACAGTCGTTATTATGCCCTATTTACAGTGGGCTATGATTCGAATCACTGGTTATACGACGCTGTTTCGTATCACTTTCTACAACAACCACAAGGAAAAGGGATATCATTCAGGGGTTGTTGTTGTAGAATGCGTTACGAATCAGTAATTGATTGGCTAGTGATTCAGAACAGGGCTGGCAATTTCTGACAGTGTTGCGAAGTTTTTGGTTGGGAATTGCCATACTCAACAGCCCACTTCTTGTTTTTTGTGCGCCAAAACAATAAACAGCTGATCATGGCACAAAGCAAAGGTAAATAAAAATTAAAATTTAAAGTTTTTTAGTCTGAAACACGTTTGTACACATTAAAAATAATTCTAAATGATTCATTTTTTCCAAAAATCACAATTTTTTGTCAACGTTTGTATAATCAAAACGAAAAACAGCTGTTCATGATTCGAAATTGGCAGTCTGAACGTCAAAACACGTCATAGTGATACAGTGCAGTGTGTATAGGGCATTAGCCTCACCCAGTTTGACTAGGTTATTTACTATATTATAACGAAATCTAGGTGCCAAATATACATATATAACCGTATGCAATAAAGCATTTGTTTTACTTGCAAACGTTGACCAGGGTCCTAAAATTGAACTTAGTACAGTAACAGTGCTCTAAAACGCACACGATGTACTGGTTGTAAGTGTTTAGAAAATCACATCAAATCTAAGTAATTATCACCCCTTGATATAAATACCGTCACAAATCAATTATGTTGCTATTTATATAGCTATTTTTTCTACTCTCTTTTCTGAGTGTGTGGGTTCCTTGGCCTCTATAGGGTCTCTACTATTATTACTCTAGATGAGATGAAATGAGGTTGCTTGGATAGATATTCGTTTTAATACTTCCTTGAGAGTTACGATTCACCGGGCTTGGTACTTTGAGTGTGGAGTATGTGCATACTCTGTGTGACATATTGTCATCAATTGTTTGAAATATATATATATATATATATATATTCTCGATACAGCCATACCCCCTATCTTGTTGTTGTTTGAAATCTTCGAAAGACACTAACAGCCCGGGCTGCTAACATGCTAAATTCGACGACTGCACTATAGACTTCTAGTAACTATCCCAACTCAGGGCTAATTGTGAGTGTCTACATAATAATCCACCACCGACTATGCTGAACCTGTGTTACATGGTCACCTCTTCTGACTCGTTTCATCACTGCCACAACTATCTCGTTTGCCAGGATCCATTCCCCTACGCAAGATGTATGTGATTAAAAATGTGTGTACAGATTAATGAATGGCAGTACAGATTTTATGGTTGTTTTTTATATTTAAACAGGTACTCCGGGAATCACTTGTGCCTCGCGAGGAATTACGTTAGGTGGTAGTTCTTACTGTTCCGTGCTTACGCATTATCCACTCCTTTATTTTTGCGATGAGCTCATGCTTTGCCATTTTTGCTGCCATGGCTCTAAGGATCCGTTCTCCTATAGCTTCGGGGGTCCGCCACATGCCTTACGGAGTACCGAATAGATATGAGTTATGCTGGACACGAGATTGGCAGCATAAATGCATGGCGCAGTGGCTCTCCAGTTTATGCCAATCGTTGCAGGGATCCCTCATATGGTTGCGCGAAAACGGCTCTAAAAATTCCTCTTTTATGTAAGTAAAATAGTTGGGTGTTGAAATTTTGTTTTATTTTTATTTTTCAAACACTATTATTTCTTACTGCTATTAGTATAATACTTCACGCCCTTTAAATCACAATTCCATAAAAATTTCTGAAATTTCAGAAAACGCCACTTCCGATTGCCACAGACACTCCTCTCGCTACATGCTCAGTTCACTGTTCACCTCATAGTCTCTGCCATTGCTGCTGAAGATTGTGTAGCTGTCATCATCCACATCCCGATCGAGCATCGTGCACAGCGCCGTTATGTAGGTTTGTGCCATTTGCAGAGTTTCGAATTTAGAGAGCCTTTGGTCGATGGCCGGCGCCGGCACCACTTCGCGCAGTCGGTCGAACGCCTCATTTAGACCGTTCATGCGCTTGCGTTCGCGAGCATTTGCAGCTTGGCGTCGCCGTTTCTGCACGGCGGGACTGAGTGGAATAGATTCGACGTTGTTGTTGTCGCTTGTCGATTTGGATTTACTGCGTGCGCGTGATTTCGCTTTCTGCTTACTGCGCTGTGTTGCATTACCTTCGTTTCGTAGGCTGCTTTGCGGGTCGTGCGCCTGAGATTCGAAGGTGAAGAGTCCGTAGCATTCCTTTGGCTCCGTGTAGGGCGATGTGCGCATTTGCCAGTTTTCTTGCAAGTAGCTAATGTTGTTGCTTTGGTTATGCTGTTCCGGAGAACTTAGCACAATGCTACTAAGCGATTGCTGATAGACGGGACTACCCAAGTATTGTGAGCTAGTGTCATCTTCGGATGTATAAGCTGAGAAATCCGTGTGGGATAAATAGGCCAGGTTTAGGTAGTTACCATCGCTGAGGTTCATCTTTGGTTTTCAGTTCTACACGCGTCGAGTGTTGTCTAACTACTGTCTGCCGGCTTCGAATGCGTCCAGAGCTCAGGCGACTGAGCGTTGCTGTGAGCGAGCCCAACTGTTACTCTTTCTGTACCGGCTGGCACGTGAATGACACGAGTCTCGACTGACCCGACAACAACAATGGCAATATTAACGATGACGACACAACGAAGTTACCAGCCAACATTAACTGACTGACATAAAGTCATCCCCCGAATTTTTGTTGGGCAATTTAGCGGCGTGTTATAATAAATATTTTTGCCTCGACGGTGGACGAATTGTAAATAAAAAATAACTAACGCAAAGTAGATACTTCAAGAAAAAAAAAGTACAAAAAAAAAGATGATCATCATCTCCATTAACATATAAGTAGCGCAAGGATCATCAAAGTCGTTCGCTTAGGGGTTGACTCTCTTGCTGTTACCTGCGCTCTGTTACGCCTACCCATTCTCCCTTTGGCACACTCAGCGTTAACATTCCATAAGTTCGTCCTTTCATTCATTCAGAGTTCATTTTATACAGAGTGTTTCTCTTTTACTCTCTTTTGCGTGCTTGTATTTGCCTCTCATCTTGCCAAATTGCCACTATCATGGACGCAGATCGTGTATAATTTGTGACTTTCACGGTTAGTTGCGTGCCGCATTGCATTGTTCAATGCTGTTTGACCATATGTTGGACGAAGTATGGAACATATGGGACAGGCTCGTGCTGAAGGGAACTTACCGCTCATTCACATTGCATTGCTGTCTATTAAAAATGCGATGCCGTCTATTTCATATCCCTGTTAAATTTGAATTGCAACTCCCATTCAACATCAACAGCAACGGCGAATGCAAGAACAACAACAACAAGCCTAAATATCAACGAAAACCACAGAAACAACAATAGCACCAGAATTTAGTGAGACTTCCCAGTCAAAGTGTCCTCAGTGTAGGTTGTGTGGCATGTGGCGCTTCTGCTTTGGTAACTCGAACAGTGTCTGTGTGTAAGAGTGCGGTTTTCTGCAGCAAACTGGAGTGATAGCATTGTTATTGCTAGCATTTTGGAACTGGTTGCTGCGGCCAGAGCTTAGTTTTGTTATTAAATACTTGTAAAGCAATTTTTCGCTCTGAACTCTGCATAGATGGTTCGCCACATTTACTAAATACTGTTTTGTTGCAAGTTTACTTTTACATTTTAATTAAATTTGCGCCAGCATAGATATGCTTTCTGTTAACATGGGGAATGCACTAAATACATACATACAAAAAAATACACGTATACAAAGCTCTGTGCAACTGTCACGGCTTGTTAGATGCTTTTATTAGATGAATTTAATTGTAACGTTTTCATGTCACTTGTTGTGCAGTTAGGGTGATATTATGGGGTGCTCATGTTAAAGGGAGCTCAATATATGGCTTTCCAATGTATGATTTGTTTAACACATATAATACACGTGTTACAGTATATATAGTCCTACGGCCTTCCATGAATATCTTATAATATTCTCTTAACAAAAATTTCCGAACCGTAACCTTTTATATATCTAATTTAATTTCTTATAACGATAAAACAATGGGTGATATTTAATATTTCATCGCAGGAATTTTAAAATGGCTTATTAAGAAGAATGTCCTTTCAACCGTCAGTGAGTTGTGCTCTGAGTTAGAGACCAGTTGCCAGTTTTGGGCTGCTAAAGAAATTCATTTCCTCGAACAGCATTCCCATCTTAAGGTCACGATGGCATGTGGTTATGTGTTGTTGGTCTTTGTTTTATGTGTTATATATTTTTTGATGTTTTATATATTTGAGCTAAATTGTTTGTTGTTGTTTGATTTAAGTTTGTGTCACTGAAAAAAGTTCATCTTAGTTCATCACGTCGTTCTACTTAATACTTACAGTCTCTTCAGATTGGGATTGGGATCAAACAAGTCATGAACTCTTTTCTAGTCTTGACACAATTGGCATTACAAGTAGTTGGCTATGTTTCTGTCTCGTAGATCTTAGCTTGGAGTACGCTCTGTAGACTGCCTTTGAGACAAGACAGTCTGATGTTCAAATTTTCTCATCGGCAGTCTGATCTCGAACATCGCCGAATAGGCTTCCCCACTTGGCTCACGTTTCTGGCTTTTTGGCCATTTGCGCGTCGCGTTGAAAAATATAAGGGTGCATTTTGTGTTACGACGATCTTGATAAGATTGACGATGTAAATTCGCAGCTCGTTCAAAATACATTTTTGCATTTCACACTTTTATTTACACTAAAAAACGCTTCGATTGGGCACTACTTGAATGCACACATTGACCCATATCCCTGAGCCACAATAAGTTACACGGAATGCGCTTCTTGAGAGCTATTTTTCATAAATGCACAATAAACCGAGCTTGTGTCTGTAAATTTGATTCGGCACACACACACTCGCACGCTTACACACATAAATACGAGTATTAAACGCAAATACTCATAACAAGAAAACAGCAACAAAGTAAAGTGTCTTCAGTGCTTTTTGAATGCGTGTTACTTCGGAGAGCACACGTTTATCGCATTGCACATTCCTGCCCAAGTAAATAATATTTTTGCATATATTCAATAAAATGTTTATTACACCGACATAGCAATATAGAATGCCATAAAATTGTAAGATGGCTTAAGAGAAAGTGACAATGGGAGAGAGTCCTCTAAGGCGTTGTTGGGTTTTTATGGTGCACTGTTGCGTGCCCACATCTTACGGCTTTCAAAAGAGTTGGGGGTTCCGCTTAGATATTTATTGATTTATATTGATTGTGTATTGCGTGTGTATGAAAGCAGGAAGGACTGTGCACAATTGTGGTTCTCGGTTGGATGACAAAATAAACCTTGACAGTGCAAAAGTTTTAAACTTGTAGTTTGAGCCAACATTTTCAAAACGTACACACGAGTATGTCTTGTATGATTGTCTGTGTGAATTGTGGAGGAAGAGCACACAGAAGGAAACTATAATTGTTGTTGAACAGTAGACAGCTGAAAAAGGAGTAAAAAAGAAGATGTTAAAGACAACAAAAAATATAAGAAACAACATTTGGCTATGCGGAAGCGGATATACTCTTCAAAGAAAATAATCTATGCCAAAGTTCCTGTGTTTGAGCACACAATGATGTTACAATAGTTATTTGATTTATAAATGAAGAATGGCCACTATGCTTAAATCAATTTAACACTGAGACTCATGGATTTGTATGGAAACTATACGATGTGGTAAATGGATGATCTTCAGGGATTGTGTACGTTATTCAATAATAATCATCAAAGTTCTGTGCACCATGGAAAAAAAAACAAACAAAAAACTGTGCCAATAATAAATATCCCAAAGTTCTGTTACCAGGCTTTCTATCTAAACTCTAATCAATCCTGACGACATCATACCATTCGATATTATATGTGAGGGGCGAGGACAAAGCATCTAACATCAAGATCGTTCGACTCATAGTTCCACAGGGCAGCATATTAGAGAACATCCTCTATACGCTATAAACCAAAGAATTCCGTATCATATGTTAAGTGAAGAGAGCCTGCGGTAGCGACGAACCTAGATGACCCTACCATCTTGTTTAGTGATAGTGATCGAGTGGCAGCTTTATCGAGTCTTTGCTCAAGAGGTGGAACACCTTCACACTGAATTAATATGTCTTCCCGTTGACATAAACGGAGACTTTCTTTACAGTTGTAGCACTGAAAAATAGCTGGGATTGACACTTGACACAAGTTTGACTTGGAAATCGAATCATCTCATTCCAGGCCGTTTAATCTCCTCAATAATATTTTATATACATTTGTAAGCCTGCGAAGCTTTGTCAATGAGCCGTGGTACGTTCGGACTCTGTCATCCATCGAGACGAGTTCACTATGATCAAGAATGACATGCAGAAACCACTTATAGTTGGAAACACATGTCAACACTTTAGCATATTCAACAGCACAGCAACGCCACAGATTACTTTACAAATTTAAAAACAGAGCTGGGCATCGCCACTCGAAAGTCTCAATAGCGTTACCGGAAGAGGGCGTATTTGATTTAGTTCAATTCCGTTCGCTCTCTTAGAATGTCTTATTTCAGCTTTGGATTTGGCGTTAAGACGATTATAAATATTATGGCATACGAGTACATGTAGCAGCAGTACTTGCGCCAAATACGAATTGGCAGAAGACACCGTATTTTTTGGCGTTAATCCGCTGCGCTTTTAAAATCATTGCAACTGTCGTCATGGGAACTGCTATCTGCGATGAAGAGCAGCATTTAAAGCACTCGGATTGCAAATTTTCTTTTCATTTCATTGAAATTTTTTGTTTTTAGCTTAACAAAGTCAACTAAAAATTAAAGCCGATAAATGAAACGATGTATGAAACGCTTTAATTTAAAGTTTAAATGGAATAGCAGAAATCACAAAGAAACTATATAAATCTTTTCAACGACAGCCAAGCGGCAATAAAATCTATGTGTGCCACCATTATAAATTCCACAAGTGCTATGGTGAAAAGGGGAACTTGGAGTGTGGTTAGCGTCTCCTTTGAATTTACTGGCTTCTAAGCCAGTGCGGAATGTGATGACATAAAGTACAGCTCAGAAGGGCGCCATCATACCAGCTACCCTAACTTAACCGAACCCCATGAATGCTGGTATGATAAACTAACGTAACGCAAAGAATAAGGTACATTTTTGTGATGAAAAATAAAGCATTAGAGGGAAATCTATAAAATGCAACAAAAACCAAGCCAAACAGAATGAACACCAGGTCGAGTGCAACCAGCAGAGGAAAGTGATGAGTGACTTCATTTCGCAGTGATTGTCCTGATTGTGTCAACAGCAAGAAGGAGCGGAGCAGCAAAAGAAAAGAAAAAACAATGAGGTCGTAAACTCACACACTAAGAATGGCAAAGCAGCTATCGAGGAATATGCAACAGTAAAGCTCTGCACTACAATGACAACAAAGCCGCAATCGGAAAATTGTGAAAGAAAAGGGGAGCATTTGCACTCTTCTTATGTACACCGTTGGTGTTAACATTTACGTTGGAGTGTCATCGTCAATAACCTTTGTCAGCGCAACTGACACAATAACGCTCGGATACTTGTCTGGCTGGTTAAGCTCACACTCTTTCTGAGCCTTTCATGAAGATAATTGTCACATGGATGATTACAGCATGAAGCGGCTAGGGATTTGGGTTATCTTCGTTTCGATTTTTCATGGCATTTTTTGAAAGTCTGTTTAATTTAGACAGACGGAGCCGAATATTGCGAATACTAAAATAAGCAAAATATGATTCTGTGTGTATGTTTACCCCTTTTTCTGTTTTGACTGAACAATTTCTAAGCAATTTCACAATGGAACATAAGGTTTGAAATTTTGATTGTCAAAAATTCTAATAACATCTGGTATGTGAGTACAAATGTCGTTAATCAAATTCTAGTCAAACAGACAAAACAAAGCATATTTTTACTTTTCATGCAGTGAGTAGCATAACAATGTTGTCATGAAGTTTTTTGCAGAGTGTAGGCGACATCGGTGATTATAAAAAGGTTACATATACTTTATCATGTTCGTCCTGTTCTGAATGCTAGATTGCTGACATCATATGAGTATACTGTACATATATACCTATGTTATAAGCACTCAGATCCGCTTGCTACGGGGCATGCTAATACAACCCGAGTACACACAGATCTCTGACAATTCTTGAACTCTAGGTTTCCCGTATTGATTAGCTCCCATACGAATTCATCCGTCTCAGTATTCAACTGCAGTATGTAAACATATTGTAATATCTGTGTGTGCTGAAACAGAAAAAACTTCTGTATGTACAGAATTCGTCAAATTAGATGGACCTAATTTTCAACACCAAAACTTTGAGCGGAAATATATGATCGAGTAATGACAGCAAATATTTGAGATGTCAATCGTAGGAGATTTATTTTTGTGGAGCGGTACATACCAAATTGTTCAGCTGTACATTAAAATATGACTTCTCAATTGTGAAAACTCCACGTGCGTAGAGTAAAAATAAGAAAGTGAAAATGGAGCCATATACTAGCAAAATTGTCGGTTGTACGCCAACGAAAACTCTAAAATGATTGAAGATGTGCCTCTTTATTACTACGTTTATATGGCAGCTAAAAGCAGTTTAACTAAAATCGAAATGCCATAGAACACTTTATTTGTAAGTGTTTATATGTGGGTCTTCATTGCGTTCTTATTTTTCTGCTTCAAAGTTTCCATGCGCATAAAATGTTATGTGCCTTACCCATCAGAATAAGTATTTTTTTTAAAAACACATTGTATAAATTAAAGTATAAATGTATAAGGCTTAACTCGATTTTAATAACCTTTAACCATGGTTTTTTAGTATTTAAAGCAAAATAATTACACCACATAGCAACTCTGCACAAAACAACACGGTTGATTGTGATTGTTAAGCAACCTGCAAAACGTCGGGTTTAAAAAGCGACCTACGCTAAAGCACTTACTGCATTAAAGCGCTCTGGAAAAGGGTTTACATGTGCGTTTTAAGTCGAAGTGGTTTTAGCTAAACCACTTTTAGCTGCCTTATAAACTGGGTATACGATAGAAAAGTGACATGTGGTGCGGAATTTATGCCGAACAGTGCGATGATACTGTTCTTTATCGAAAACGCCAATGGAAACACCATAACCGTAAATAAGAAGCGTTATCGATTGTTCATGAAAATGGTGAGGCACACCATTCAGGTTTCAACAAGATGGCGCAACACTTCACACAGCTAATCCCTGGATAAAAAAAAAAAAAATTCAGATTTTGACTGGCCTCTGCTTTCGTCTGATTGGGCACCCTCGGACTTTTTCCTCTGAGTCTACTTGATGTCGCGGGTTTACAACAACAAGCCACGAACTAACTTAAGGCCAATATCCGCCAGAAAATAGCCGACATATTGCTCGAAACATTGGCAAATGGAATAATAAATGCTGAAAAACGAGCACACTATGCCAGTCGAGCTCCGGGTGACCATTTGCGACATGTCATATTCAAAAGGTAATGTAGTCAAATATGCTTAAACCAAATTACATGATTTCTCACTTATAGAGAAAAAAAAAATATGGCTCCTGTATTACCCATTCCTTAAGCATAAGCCAAATCATTATTATAACATATTATTATCGGACGTGACTAAGGTTCTCTGCGTTCAATAACCGCCGTTGAACACAAATTAAATGACACAGCTCGCTTAATATGTCAAGTAGTCTCTCCATAGATGGGGTTGAGCGGAGCCAATACCGCTTTCGAGTTTAGGGTGCCTCAAACTGAAAAATAACATAAATATGTCTTGTGATCCGCCCTCGTATCAACTGTTACTTTCTCAGCTTTTTGTACAGACAGAGCATTAACTAGAAATATTTCTTTTGTGTGAATTTCCATTGTACTCAGTTTCAATATTGACTATTTGGACACTACAATTTGTTTCTTACATTTACAATACATTGATATTTTCTACAGTAATTTCCTTTGTGTTCATTTATTGTCAATTAATTAAATGCTTTGTTCAATTTTAGAGCGCTGTACAACCTTTTAGATCTGGTTGGAAGTACATTTTGTTGTTAATTATATGCACATTTTCACAGTTTTTATTGCTGCTGATTTGATTTAGTTTGCTGGTCTATTTTGCCTCATTTTTTAAATTAAGTTAATTTGGCAAAGAAAACTTCTAAATGACAACCAAGTGATTTTTATCGAATCTGCTGATGGCGCAATAGTAGTTTCTAAAACGCGTGACATTAGACATTCATACGGACAGACAGACATATCTAAACAACTATTACTTCAACGGTTGGTCTGCTGTTCCTCAATCATTCCGAACTGCTTACTTGTCGATAAGCTTATAGAAGTATAAAATTGCCAATGTGACAGTTTTAGGTCTTTTACTCTGCTTGTGCTTTGAGTAGTTTTTTCACGCATTTCTTTATATGCTTATGTCACGCACGAAAGATGAAATATCTTGAAAATAAATTAGGCCGTTCAAAGTAGGGATGGGTATCGATTAATCGAAATAATAGATGTTTTGTTGAATAATCGGCGTTTTTTTAAATCGATGTCATCTGGGTTTAACATCGATGGGCAGTTGTAAGCACTTTTAGACTAATTTTGTAACATATATTTTCATAGCTATCCGAATCATTAATTTCAAGTGCGATCTTCCATATCAAATGAGAGCATTGAAATCACAACAAAAGCAACGTGCACATTTAAGAGCGGCGGCACATACAGAATTTGTTTTGCGCCAGCGCATTGGAAGTGTTCACGAAAGAGTAACTAAGTTTGGCCGGCTGTGAGTGAAGATATATATTCGCAGCCTGCCAGTTAGTTAGTTGTAAGTCAACAATGAAGTGTGTCACTTGCTATATGGTTGTTGTGCTATATGCGCTGTGAAAGGATAATATTCATAGATCATCAAGAAGTTAAGGTAAGCCGGCAATAATAAAACCAACTAAGCCCGAATGCAAACGATGCGAAATGTTTAAATTCGCACCATACGAAAGTTAACGAAGAACACGCTAAGCTAAAAAATCACAGCAGAAATGTGTCTTTATTTTGGCGTTGCAGAACATTTGCTCGACATTTTTGCTTATTGTGTTTGCCGTGTTATGGCGGCGTCGTTTTGACGCAACGACGTTGATGTGTGCCTCTTTCAGGTCCAAATTGCCTCTGGTCGTCGGCATTCACCCGAATGTAATACAACCATGACGAATTGTCAACGCCATTTACTCTGTCACTGTGGCTATGGCATAATGAACGACACTAACCTGACGTAGAACTGGCAGATGAAAGGCGCCAGAAATAGCAGAAACACCAGCAGCAGCCGCAGTAAGTCAGACACGGCAAATCTATCTGTATGAAATTTTACGGAAGCGGCATGTGTAAGCGGTTTTTGTGTATTTTGATAATTTTATTGATGTCTGTGTTGGAGTAAAATATGCACAATAAGAATTTTATTATACACATTTATTTTATTTTATTTTACTAACACACGACAGCACTGAGAATGACATTATATTATCAAGAAAATATCTCTTATTTAATATACTCATAAATTACCACCATGTTAGAAGAGGTGAAAGGGCTTATCAATGTGTTGTGGATTGTAATACTCCGACTAATTTCTAAAGACGCTACGATAAGCCTTATCAAGATGGTTACACGCTTTACGAGTGCGTTTGGCATACACGGAGTACCCGATACGTCGCTATATTTACTGGCCACAGTATATCAAGGCATACCAGTCTTTTCAAGGTTATGGACACAATTTGGCACTTGGTGTTACTTTCATAATCATTTTATCTTATCAAATCTAATCTAATATAACCCAATCCAACGTAACCAATCTAACGTAAGTATTCTTCAAGGATCGTTGTCATTCTCTTCGTGGTGCACTTTTTCAAAAGTGAAGAAACTAGGGTATATTTCCAAAATTGTATAAAGTCTAGTGCATTTTAAAGACCAGTGCTTTCAACTGAACAGTGCCACATGCCGTACTATAGCAAAAGTATTGTGTTATTAAGTGTTAACATGTGTGGTGACGCCGATGGACTATTATAATTTGTGTTTAGCTAATTAAAGCCGTTGATCTTTGCGTACAAGCGATCAAAAATTCAACATCGACACAGCATTTCACATTACATAAAAAACTATTCATTTGAAGCTCCAGGATGAACAGATAAGCCCATTAAATCATTGAATGTGTGCATCGATACGGTACCCTATTGGAAGTGTAATTCTATTACCAGAGTTCGAGGTTCAATCCCAAATGTGCGCGGAAAAAATAAAGCAGGGCGTTTAAAAACATTATGTTAATCGCTACGTATATATAAAATTGGAAGTATGTTTGTTTGTCGGTTATGGACGCCGAAACCGCTGGACCGATTTTGATGAAATTTTCAGAGAACCCTTAGAATAGCCTTTAGATGGTTACTGTGGAGTATGTTTGTGACCAACTTAATTTTCGGAAGGTTCTCAAATTGTACAGATTCAAATAAAACACAAAAACAAAGTAGCATCTAAGACTTGAGTTTGCCGGCAGTGCTGCTCAAACTGTACAAAGTCAAAATTTTCAAATATTCGAATAAAAAAATAAATGAAAAACATGTAGAATACGAAATGCCACCCAAAAAGTCAAACCCTGGAAGATCAACGAGAAAATCGCATCAGTAGACAGAGCGCAGTGCTGTTGAAACACTCAAAGACCGAGATGCATGCGAAAACAGCAACGCACCGGATCCCTGCTAGTCATTATAATAAAAATAAAAAATAAAAACCTTCACACCAACCTATTTTATGTGCAAATGATTATAAACCAACTTTTGTCTACCTATAAATACGAAAATGATCAGCTTGCTACTCTTGGGTAACTTTATAACAAATAGCTAGCATTACATGTACAAATAAATAAATAAGTAAGTAACAAGTCGTTTTACACACGAAAATTGGCCTAATTTAAGCATAAGCTTCTAAATCCCGAAAAGGCAATAAAAACGCAAGAACAAGTATCGTAGCACATTAGCAACCACAAGAAAAGGCGCGGGAAGCTACTATAAGCACTCAAACACTTGCCTACATACACAAGTGTGACCGAGTACATTGCACGCCTTTGCACATCGAAATGCCGATGAGCTGAATGAACTATTGCGTTAAGCGTTGCGGCAAGAGAATCAAAGCCAGGGATCATTAACTGCTGTGACGTTTATTTGTTCTTGTGATTATTTTGGCAACAAACAAAGCTTCAAGCGCCATTTCAGACGTGCTGTTTTCGCTTATACATATTGTAGCTACTTTGCATTTAATATTGTTGCTCGAGCACAATATGGAAAATAAAATTTTATTGCGTGCGCCAAAAAGTATGCTCGAATGTTTGTGGAAATATTTAGTGGCGACTTGAGTTTTATAGCAGTTTTTTTCATTTGTTTGATTGTGTCCTTTGCACGTAAGTTAGTGGCCCATTTACGTGCTTGTGCTTGTTTATGCTTATATCATTGCATAAATTATACAAAGTGTACGTGCGCATAATGACATTATATTGCCGCCTGAAATAAAGCGGTGACAATGGAAATTAAACAGAAAAATAAACAAGGCTGACACTCAAAGCGTTGGCCCACAGGTTGTTAATGAAGACATTTCATTTAACAAATAAAAGGAAAAATATTAGGAAAAAAAAAATTTGTTTTACGACCTAATCGCATTGCGCTTTTATAAGCAGAAAAATATACACTGCCGGAGGACATACAAGTACAAAATTTCGGAAATGTTTACACGCCTGCCAAAGGCATAGTAGAATGTTCGTCCATTTCCGTTGCCATAGCAAAATATTCAGTGAGTAAATAAAAAAAGAAATAATAAAAAAAAAAACCAAAAAAAAATTGAATGCATTTTTAAATTGCAAAACGTGCAAATATTTTTTCCCCCGTTATTTAATATTGCACAATTTTTTGTTGTTGTTTTTGCTGAAAGGAAGTTTTCCTTTGCAAGGTGGCGTGTTGAAAATGTCATGCCAGCAACTGCAGTGCAAGTTTTCGTTGTGAGTGAGCCACGTTTGTATGTATTAATAGTTATTTGAACAATTTTGCAACAACTTTGTTTACCTGGTTTTTTTTTTTTGCTACGTTGTTCTTCGCTTTAACAAAAGCACAATGAAAGAAAAAAGAAATCCAAAATAAATTAAAGGAAAGAAGACTTTTCTTTGCGTATAAAAGTTTCGACGCCTTAAGCCGTGAATTTGTCGTGAATGTCGGTGGATGATTGCCTGAAACCGCTATTTTGTGGTACACCGTGTCTTGTTCTTGAAATTTATAAACTGAAATATTTAACTTTGAAGCTTAATGGCTTAAAAGGAAAGGATTTAATGGCTATTCTTTACATGCGTTAGTAGTTTGTATCTAAAAAAGGACTACTTATGTGGTAGTCAGAGAGCTTGTACTGCCATGGTTTTGCTGTTATTTATTACATGAAGGTTTCGTCGTAAAATTATTAATTATTAGTTAAACACAAATTAATTATATTTCCTCATTCTGTTCACATTGCGCCCGGGCACATGCGTTTACCCGCAATAGTTGATTTCAACGGAAATTATTTTGTTGCGCAAAATTTTGCCTTTTCGCTTGAATTTATTAGTTTTGCTTAAACCAGCGGTTGGCGGACGAACAAATCAATGAGCCACTAGTTAAGTTTTCAAAAGGGGGCGGCAGCTCGCCTCACCAGCGGCGATCTTGAATAGCTTGCTGGCTTGAATAGCGAGTTCTCTTGACTTACTTCGGCTTTAAGTGTTGCGAACGTGAGTATTTAAACTATTAGACAGCCGTAAGTCATTCTGTTAGCAAAGTTACCGTGCATTGATGGACTTTTGTACGAGCACATGCACCACAGCACATTTAGTAGTAAGTTTTGTTACAGCTATTACTCTCCATTGACTGCCCACATAGACTATGTACATAATGCGGAATGTTTAGATATTCATTTCACCGCAAGACACTCGCAAGCGTGGTGGAAAAATCAAACATAGTCGTGGTAAGAAACTTTCCTGTCATGTTCAGTTATCGTAAAACTTAAAACTCGTTCGACTTTATTTTGCTGATTTTGATAGTGCTCCCTCGACTACCATTCCACTCTGCCACTCTGCAACACAAGCTTTATGTTGAATCAAGAATAGTTGGCTGGTTACACGCCGCCTTGGTTCGGTGAAGTCGCACGTTTTCCAACACTTGCAGTTGCAGTATCTGTTGTATTGAAAGTTTAGTTTCAACTCTAATTCATTTAGATTTATGTACGCTTATAATTTTCTTGACTAAATCTACTGCCCTCTCAATGCACACTGCCCTCAGTTTATATATTATTCGCAATGTTTAGTTTTGACCACTTGCGAGTATACTTTCATAAGGTTTGCTTAAGGTTTTGGAAATCAGTTTAGAGTTGTAATGCTGTTTTTGGTATTTTTGAACTGCGTCGTAAAACAGAAAGGTTTGAGCGTTTTGAACGATCTGCATAACTAATTGAGCATTCGTAATACAGAACGGGTTTATTAAATATCATAATGATTAACAACGATTCTCAACGTAGCATTTTCAAAACAATATTATTCGACTCTTAGTCTCTTCATATGTCTAGCGTAGTTTTGTTAAATGGGGGCGATATCACTTTGGAACACCGTCATGTAGTTCATTTTATTTGGCTTTTGTTGTTGTTGGTTTGGCATATAAAATAAGCAAGAAAACTTCAAAACAATAAAGAAACCAATGTATCAGTCAGTCGGAACAGACATTCTTGTGTTCGAGAGTGAATGAGTTTTATATGATTAACTGGACTACACTTTGTAGTGTTATTCAAAATATCGCAAAAATGTTGTGATGGCTTTCACTTGCACATATTTGTGCGGTGAGCAGAAAAATGAGTAAATACGAGACTGACAAGTATTGTTGAGATCGCATCGAGCTACTATAAATCGACTATGTAACAACGCATTAACGTTCTCTGTTGGAAATTATAACATATGATCAAATTTCGGAGTCAAGATCTTCATAAGGCATAAATCAACGCTGCATAACTCTAAAACGATAAATAAAGTTCGTTTTGCAAACGGAACTCATATTGAATCTATCATCTACATTTGCAATATTTTTATATATTCGATGGTTTAATACTACAAATAAGAAAAACTATTAGGCTAATTGCATATGGCGGAATACATATTCCTGGAAACACCTCATACGGACGTTATGCAATCCAGCGTTGAGATTTCAACTCGAAAGATCAACAAAAAAAACTGAACTTGTGACTTGTGTGTGAGATGCCATTCCTTATGATCGAAACCGGCCGGTTCTGATATACGAGTATATAATGCGTATGGCAAAAAGAAGATTTCGTGCAAAATTTTGCAACTCTTTTGCTCAAGGACAAAGTGATAAGTTTATATGCAGACATACATGCGGATGTGGCTACATTAATGCGTCTCGTTGAGTTGATCACGAATATATATATATCTATCTATTTATATATATAAATAAGAATGTTTGTTTGTCTGCCTGATCGTTATGAAATACGACACCGTTTGATCGAGCACCATGAAAATTAAAATTGGTCGAAAAAGTCGAAATGTTCAAATATTCGAATGAAAATAAAAAAAATGAAGAGTACGAAATGCCACACAAAAAGTCAAACACTGGAAGATCAACGAGAAAATCGGGCCCTGCTAGTATATATATGTTTATTGGGTGTGATGCCTCCTTCACTGTATTACAAAAATGCTTAGTAAAGTAACTATTAAAAAATGTATAGAGCATATTAGCAGAGGGTCTATCCTAATTAAATAACAATCAGGCTGAACATCATAAGAAAAGTTACCATTCGAAGTTATTTTTAAAGTTGTCTTTGATTTTCTTTTTTTTAAGACTGCGGCGAATGATCTTATCATGAAAGTTTCCTATACTTTGCTAGTTTACAGACTTCAAATAATTACTCCAGCATGGTCGTATGATGTGAAAATTTACGGTGCCGCCACCAAGACACAAATTCGAAGGGTGCAATCACATCAAAATAAAGTGCTGCGCATCATCGCAGAGTTCCCCTGGAACTGTGGAATTCTGCCTTGCATAAAGATCTGGAGTGCGCTACGTAAAAGACGTCATTGACACATTAACATGTAGGTACAATGACAGACTGTTAACTTTTAGCAACTGTCTCGCCAGAGCAACTACCAGATGTATCAGACATCTGAAAAGAAAATATTACAGAAGCCTCTGTCGCTGGTACAGGCGGCGTCTAAGCCGAACGTTTACCAGCACTGAGTTCTTGTCGCGCGCTTCAATATGTAAATTAAAAAAAAAAAATTAAAAAATCAGTAGACACCGGCCCCGTATTAAACTTTAGCTTGTGCTTGTAATATTAATTAAATACCTAAAAAGTTATTTCATCTTTGAAGCACTTAACTGTCTTCTAAACTCCTGCAAACGCATTCATTCTTACAAATGATGTCAGATGAAATGAGTTCATAAACACGATTAACAGTAATGCCTAAAAATATGATGATTTGCATAATTTTGCCATTAACTTGTGCGCGTCGAAAAGTGTTCAAAAAGTTCAGAGTGAATTCGTCGAGCACTCTTCGAGGTATGGGCGAGGCTTAATTCGTTTATCTGAGAAATTCATAAATTTTACTAAGCCAACCAGAAAGTGTGTTGACGTTTCTATGTCAGTTTGTGAATAAGTGCGATTCAGTGTTTCATTTTACCGCATAAGCAAGTAGGCTGTGAAAAAGGTATATAGTAAAATAATTTGTTCGTTTCTCATTTTCATGTAGAATTTGTTACTACTTTTTTGTGTCATCTGAAATAGGCAATTACAATGGACCAGAAAGCTGAGAAAGCGGATAAAGGTGACGTGATGGAGACTTGTGGCGATAAAGAAGCCAAGAAAGACTACGCAAATTACGATTGCAAGCAGGAAAAAGCAAAATCCAGAAAAAGTGTGAGCTTCAAGAGCGTCGTGGACATCATCTCGTTTACTGAAACCTGGAAGATGACCGTTGAAAATGCCAATTTGAGCTCTGAGAAGGTGGGCTATAGCTGGCAATGTTTGTAATACTATATTGCATAAGGCGCTAACATAATTTGTTTTTGCTTTTTTTTCAGAGTGTTCAAAAAAAGAATTACCGCAATTTCTAGATTAAAATTGAGTATTTCATCACAATTCGTCAATATACCCCACCACCCGTTATATACGTTAAAATGGTTTTGTAAAAAATTCTTAATTCGTTTTCGCAGAAAATATAAATTTTTGTATGAAAATTAAAATTTTGCATAAATTATTGTATGAAGTGAATTCTTATGTTCGGAAAATTAGCCATTCAAACAAATTGCTGCAGCATCCAGGTTGCCTGGTGACGGCTGGGTAATTGGACTGACACTATAAACATAATCGAAATAGGTTAAAATATAGGTGCAATAAGGTGTAGATGCCTTAATATTATGTTGCATGTTGCAAAATTAATGCAAGATTTTTAATTAAAAACGAAAAGGTTTTTTTAATAAATTTGCGTTTTTTTTTTTTGTGAAACTACTAAGGGCGCACTGGCAGTAAAAATTTACAATATTTCGACGCCGTGACGGCTACTTCTACGACAGAGATGGAAGAAAAATATGTAAGCGAAACAGAGAAGCGAAAGAGCCGTACACATTTTGTTGGTGTGCGCGCTGCTCAGCGTTTTAAAGAAAGAAAAAGAGGAAAGAAAACGAAGATAAGCTGCTGCGCTGCGCTCGCAGTTGTCGGCATGTGCCATTAGCGTTTGAAGGCGTCCGCAAACATAAACATGTGGTGTTTTATAAATTGATTAATAATTGAATTAATTATTATTAATTAATTAAATCGTTAATCAATTAATTAGAAAGGGTTAAAAGTTAGTGGAAAGTGGGAAATGGAAAGTTGGAGGTAGTGCAAGGACCATGCACGAAGTGGGAGTCGAACACACGACCTCTGGCTGGTAGTCTAAAGCACTAACCTCTAGGCTACCGAGCTCAGTTGTATACTACAAACTGTGTCTCAATCAGGCCTATTGAAGTTTCACTTCTAGCACGCGCACTTAGTTGCGTAGTTAGATTTTTTGTCGAATCATAAAGTATACTGGATAGAGTGATGTATAGAATAGCACCTATGGCAAGTGGCCTCCACGGCTTTGCTGGCACATATGCACTCTTTTGTTGAAATTTTCCATGAGCATTTTACATAAAATTGGCTGCATTTCGTTGATGAAGCGATATCGAGCACCAGTAACATTCACTGCTTGAGCAGCTTTCTTTTTCAAAAAGGTATGGTTCAATGATGCCCAAATGGTTGACAATTAACAAAGCCATCAACGTGAAAGTGTGTTGCATTGCTGAAAATGATTTTGTTCGAGAAGTCGCCAGCCAGACTTTCATTATTTTTGAAGTATTGTTCTATCGTGTAACGCTCTCTTTTTACTATAATATATAAGAATGGTTACTACAAATTTCAATGGCTTAAGGAGCACCTCTAAAAGTGTTTATTGGCTATACTCTTATATTGCGTATGTGAACCTTTGTATCTAGTTCTAAACTGCCTCAGAAGTGGTTTACTTATTTATCTCAGTATCTAGAAAACTATTTCTGATAGGATAATGGAATGTGTCACGTTGGTTTGTATTGTGGTACAGTGCTTAAGTGTGTACTTGCCATGCTTCGCCCATGAGCAGCTTTACGCATATGTGGATTGACTGAAAAGAATAAAATATTTACTTCTTTTCGTATAATTTTTGATTACAAAATTAGTATTATCATTAGTTTTTTTTTTCTTTGCAACAGATTCAACTAGTTGAACGTTTTACAACGTAGTTGATTGATAATATTGCAAATGACAAACTCTGGTGAATCTTTTCCGCCGAAATCAGGCGTCTTGATGCCTTCGCACATTGTGCGTTCCATTTGATTCCAAAGATTTACGGAGCACTCCTTTGCGCCGAGATAATCCAGCACGTCCGAACAGCAGGCGACAATGCCATATGGACTCAATTCTCGATAACTTGTTATTGATAACTTGGTTTGCAACGGTTTGAATATCGCGTGATCATTGCCGATTTCGATAACGCTGAATAGATTCGCGCCCCCACAGACAGCACTGCAAATGGTCGTCAGAAAGGTGCAGTAGGCGTCATTTGCGCAGATTACGTCCAAACTGTTCGGCTTGAGTAGCAGACGTGAAACTAGATCGTCAATCGCTAGTACCTCGAGCTGGATGTCTTTATACTTCTCCGATTGTATTTCCTTCGCGATTCGCAGAAAGCGGCCATCACTCAACGGTAGCTCTGACATTTTGTGTGCGACTGTAATGTGTTTGCGCTTCGCCGCCTTCGCATAGGCAAAGACAAAGCATAGGAACCGTGTTATGGTGTCATCGGTGGAAACGCGCAGCGTCTCGACCACATTTCCAACTGGCGAATATTCGAGTTTCGAGAAGTCGCCCATGTTGTTTTGTCCGATGAGAATAATATCCAAGCCGGGAAAACGGCAATTAAAGCCCTTGAAACTTCGCATCTTCACCAGAAACACAAACAAATCGAGGTCGTTGGCGAGTTTCCTTGATTTCTGCTTTTCTTCGGCTTCGTGCTGTATGTCAGTGTGCACCGCTGCCCGGTTGCGCAGCACGGATAACATGTATTCGTCATTCTCTTTAATGCAAATGTTTTCAATCGTGATTGGCACGCCCGAGGCGGAAAGCAGTGAGCTCACATAAGAGGCGCCCTGCTTGCCAAGCAGTGTCGAGCCAGTGAGCAACGTAATCGTGTGGCGGCCGCCGTACTTCGGACGTGGCAACACATAAACCTGCTTCGGGGGATGGAAGCCTTCGACAAAGTGCGTTTGTGTGCCATGTAAATTCACGGCGGTTTCGTTGTTTATTGGGCCGTTTGATTTCAATCGACGAAGCTGCTGCCGGAACAGCTGATGCATGAAACTTTTTTTTATTCGGCGAAGCATGCTCTCTCTTTTGGTAACACAGTTGGTTTTTGGCAAAGATTAGCAATTATTCCTAATTACATTGTGTGATTTTGACAAAATGCTCAATGAATTGAAAATGTTTTTGTGTACACCCAATATTAGCACAAAATGCCAGCTTGCTATGCCTCTGCGGAATTCCTTCTCATGGAAATCTGTAATTGAGTTGTTGCTTCTGAAATGCAATAAGCAATCACCTTGGCAAATAATCCCCCTCTTGAGGTGAAGACAAATGCAAAAAGGCTAATAAGCAAAAGAAAACAAAAACCATTCATGTAGAACTAAGCTCCATAATAATGAGCTACCTCAATGGTTAATTAGTTTTCAGTGCAGTGAAAATGGAATTCCGTTATGGTTCATATACAGCCTGAAACGCGAGAAAAATTTATTCGAGATAAAATGACGAAGTTCAACGCAGAAAAGAAACAAAAATATATGTCAGTGTGCTTAGCACTCATAACCATCTGAGTGTCCTTCTTTTCTTCCCCCCACCGTGGGTAGTGCACCTCGAGCTTTGTGACGGCAACCGTAGTTCAGGCAGGCAAATGATTTAAATGTATGTGGGCAGCGACCAAAAATGCCTTAGTGCGCTAGCTGCTGACGTTGTTTGATTGTATGCGAGCGTTACGCTATGCAAACTTTTACTCTATTGAAACCAAATATGTTTAACATAAGAAAAAAAAAGAAACATTTAATAACAATATTTTACTTTACTACTTTAGATATCTTGTTCGTGTTTATCTATTTCAGCAGATTATTTTAGGCAAGACAAGTCCGGTTGTTACTTATAATTCAAGCATCATTATTCAGGTGGATCAAATCCAAACGTCTTACATGGCTTGCACAAAGAAAAGTAGTTACAGCGCGCTGCTACAAAAAACTCAAGAAACTAGAGTGGATCCCCCGCCCTCCGAACAAGCTATCCATAGCTAATAAGAGAGTCATATATCTGCAAGTTGTGGCACCTGCTTGGCGTTACGCCATACAAATTTGGGGCACCACTGCCGCCACCAACATCAGAAGAGTGCAGGTGTGCCAGAACAAGGCACTCAGAATATTTATGGGCGCCCCTTGGTACGTTCGCAACACCACGCTGCACAGGGAACTCTTCGTGTCAACGGTTATAGAAATGATTGATTGTCTCAGCAGCCGCTATCACTCAAGACTTTTGACCCACCCTAATCGGCTGGCTTCATCCCTCACCCATATATCAACAATGCGTAGACTGAAGAGGCTATACACTCACGATCTACGCCTAAAAAGGAATCAATAGCCTTCTTAGTCATTGCCTTTCGGTGCAACTAGCATCATAGTTACTTTAGTCTAAGCTTAATTTCTTCTCTACAAGTCAATATTTATAATTCCACAAATGTGTTATGAAGTTTACTGCGATTACTGTTATCCTTAATTATATAAAAAAAAAAGGTTTAAGACAGTCTCTTATTTAAATT
Organism: Cacoxenus indagator; assembly: GCA_035041755.1. Lineage (NCBI taxonomy): Eukaryota > Metazoa > Arthropoda > Insecta > Diptera > Drosophilidae > Cacoxenus > Cacoxenus indagator. The sequence continues at coordinate 3,051,906 of JAWNKX010000665.1, forward strand.
AAATTTATGTGAACGCTTCAAGTAGTGAGCAATAGAATTTCAACATATGAGATTTGATAGAGGATTGTTGGTTAGTGCCACTATGAGCAATAAAAAGTAGGAAACGATTATTAAAAAAAATTAGATTATAGAAAGGAAATGCACATTGAAGTAAATCTACGGATGTTTAGATTTTTCAAGATTTTTTTACGCATTTACCAGGTCGGAGAAGCTTTACATACTATAAGTCCCAAAGCTACAGTTCTCTACCGTTAATATCCTCAGTTTGCAGACGGACCACTTATATATTTAATTATATATATAATATATAATAGAGAATTTTTTTTTTTGTCTGTTCGTTTGTCTGTTCGTTTGACAGAGTTGGTTTTGCCCAAAAAAATTGTTAGCTCCCTCAAGATGGGGCAGATCGCAATAAATTGGCAGACGTCTTCAGGTACTAGCATGTTACATAAATCAAAACTCTCAAAACCTTAAAAATAAGGCGTATTATGAGTGTATGAATTGTGTCGTGAAAATTATTAATCTCCAAAATATTATACTCGACCACTTTGCATAATCTTCTTCTTTGACTCTGTCGCTGTTTTCTGACTTGGATTTACAATGTTTACAAAATTGCGAGACAATTCGTTTTTGTTTCGAAGGTGAAGCGGCACATTTTTCAGTATCTGCAGGTAACGAGGTCTCACGGTAAAAGACCTACCTAGCCTTTCTTAGCGCATCGGTAATTGTGGTATTCGCCTGACTTTGAGTACGTTGAAAACACCGTTACGGTATCTCGCTCAAATATTTTAGCATGAGTGTTCGTTTCAGTTAAGACTTCATTAAAACCTGTCGCTTTGGCAACTCTGAATTGTGGTTTGCTTCAACGACTAGGCAACAAGTAATAGCATAACAGCGATACTTTACATTTTAAACCGACTATGAAAAAGCAATTTTTATTTTTATTTTTTCATTTTTCATATGTGAATAGCGTTGCCCGTGCGAAGAGTCGTTACAGTTGCCGTCAGGCGTGTATAGAAGTCTGTCCCACATTTTTTTTACATTGAAAGTGAAGTTTCCTCTTTCGAGAGTGTAATGTTTCTTGTTTTATGTTCTCAGAGTTGTTATTTTCACTGTGGCTTTTGACAGAGATGAAAAGCAGTTTTAATGCGCTTTGAACACTTTGCTGAACAAGAGTACTTAAATCCATATATGCATGTGTGTATAAGGATGTGCGTGCTCTTGCAGTTTTATATACCGTTTATTAAACGCAAACCTTATCTACACATCTCTCCCTGATCCACCTTTTGGACGCCACTGTGTAAATCGCTTTGTTGTCACGCCTGAGTACCTGAGCGTCTAGTACTTTCAGACTACGCATTCATTTTATAATTTTTCTTTTTTGCTTGCTTACAGCCTTATATAGCAAGTTTGAAAAATGTATATAATACAATGGGAACAATATTGCACACATTTTAAAGCGAGTCAAATCGATCTACCTATTCATACCTGCTAGTTGAACTGTGTGTCTGTTTGCTTCCGTTGACAGACCGATTCCGTTGCACCACGAAACACATTGCAAGCCATTCGACGTTGTTTAAAGAGTCTTCAGCTGATGGTAAAATGCGAATAAAAGTCTTAAAAGTATTATATAGTGCTTTGCGACATTGACGACTGTTTAGCTGATAATAACATATAATTTGAGGAGGCACAATACATGTGAGTAAAATATTGTGAGAGATGAATGTATCTATGCCTTGCTCAACTTATAGATGGAAGATATTAGTGGAACTCTTTTATAAATAACTATAGGGAGTTCCGGAGTTGGCCGGGCTAAAGAAGAGGCTTTACTTAAAAAAAATTGTAAGAAATTCGGGTATATATAGAAGGCTATTTTTGATTTCTGATACTGGTGTACCCGATTAATTCACTCTCTATTGTGCACAACTCGACCGCGTGAATGAAGCAATCAAGTAAAAGCGACCAGAATTGGCCAGCAAAAGTTTTGTTTACAAATTACTAAAAAAAAAAAAAACCGAGGATACATTTTATATCACCCAATTAGTAAGTACATTATCTGTTTCTGTTTTAGATATACACTTTTTCTTAGCATTTGATACCGTTCCTTTAAAGATTTTGAATGTGAGCGTTACTTCTTTGCGTAATCATTTCCATTGAAGCTACAGAGTAAAGTGTGTCTATGTCAACAAAATTAGGCCAAAATCCCTGTCAGAAATATTGTTAATTGTTATTTCAGCTTTAGTATATTTAATATGAACTATTGGATATTTTCTATTTAACTAAAGGTTAAAACGAACATATTATTATAATTGAGTGAAATGAGTTTCTTCGAGCTTATTGAATATCACTTATTAGAAACCTAAGCAATTCGATTGCAAAATATACCGACTGGCAGTCCTAAAGCGAATTTAATTGATTACCATTCAAGCCATGAAATCCGGCATAGTTCAACACATGTAAACATAAGAAAATATCCTCTTTAATCAGCTGAGCTAAATGCAATGTTTGCTCTTCTCTAAGCGGTTTAACACAAATGCCTGCCCACCAAGCAGACTTGACGGTGATGGTGATAGATAAACCAAAATATTAGATGAACTAAATGCCAAAATTTAAGCTCATAAATATAAAATATGGTAGCCAACAATTTATGCATAATAGACGTATGCCTGAACGGTATTATAAAATCTCGCACAAATATAAATTTTATCCAATTATGAACAAGCTTTGTAGCACACATGAAGAGAGCCGCGCTGGAGTGTTCGGTGGCATTAAGCACAAATACCGCTGCCTGCTGCTGCAGTCACTTTTATAAATTCGAATATTTGTTTTCTTGTTTCCCCGTTGTTTGGCAAAATATTACACACAGCCACGCAAATAAACATAGACATTGTGTTGTTATATTGCTTAAAATTATTTATTTCGTAGAAAATATTGTCTGCATGACTCATAAATTGCTGGCTGGGTTCGAGCAATAGGCCAAGCGGAATGTTATGGTCTAACCGAAAATCCTTTGATATGTGAGCAGGCGGTTTTATGGACGCATACACACACACACCAAAACTTAAGACATACACACATGAATACCTTGGAAAAATTCGCTCCATGATTTGGCGAGCACAAAGCCATTTCGAAGCTTGTGTTACGCCGTATTACGGTTGCATTCTTAGTATGCCTTAAGTCTCCCGCTTGTACAACACAAATCAGCACGTCTAAAATCACGGAGCCCAACGACCGCATTCGAACGCCGACCGCAAATTGCCAGCACAGCGTGAAGCTCGACAAAACAGTTCATGCATTCGTTCATGCCGTGCGCTCGTTCGCAAGTACACAAGTCATTTGCTGCTGATGCATGATGCATGATTCACGATGCATGATTGATGTAATATGCCATTCGAGCTGTCAGTGCGTTATTTATTGATCGCCGTCAATTGTTGTCGTATCGGTCAATGTCTTCGTCAATTTGCAGGCATCATCAACAATTGATATCTCGATAGCAATAACGTTGAAACTGCAGCAGAGCACAACTTTGCCATTCGAGCGATGTACGAGTCTACCAGCCGCAATGTGAAAATCAATTGCCAAATTGCTGTCAACGCGACTTATTGTCGTTCTTGCGTGCGGCCGTATACACAGCTTGCTGCTGTGCAATTTTACCGTATTTAGTATTTGATGACTTTAATCAATAGCTTTGCATTCGTGTTAATCATCGAACATACTATCAGAAGTGCCCAGACGAGCGGCGACAGAATGAGTTGCCGGTTTCAGTGTTCGAGAACTGGTGGTTCCGTTTGCCAAACTACAAATTTAGGAATAACATCGATATGTATAATGTTGAAATGAACAAGTCAACGAACTTCAATGAATTTGACAGAAATGTTTGTGTATTATTAAGGTACCAGGCACAAAACTTACTTCTTCATTGAAACAAGATTTTAAAGTTTATTATAGATTAGCTTTTACTAGATTTAAATAGCTCACCAATATGCTCATTAAGCCATTAAACTATGCTATGTCTACTTAGTAAATGAGTGATTATAGAGGGCAGACAGATTATATTGAATCATAGTGAATGATATATATAAGTTAGCTGGTGCTTGTAAAGTGGCCTGACGACTGTGACAGCATCAGACCCGGCAGGTCGAGTCAGATGCTGCACATTCTTAAAGAATACAAGTAGTACACGTTCTGTCTTAAAAGCAGCTCACTGACATAATTGATTGATGTAAAGAAATTAGTGTAGCACTATAGTATAGTGTTAATTTAAACTAACTACTATATATAGGTAAAGATATTGCAACTACGCTAGCTGAGCAGTCTCCCTCTGTTAGATAAAAATATAAAAATTTCTGAATTAAATTTTTTTCTTTTTTTTTAAATATTTTTTTTAACACATTAATTTGTGAAAATAATATCAAGCCTGCGACACAATCTACTCTACATAAAAGTGCCAAATTTCAAAGCCTTTACACAATCACACAGTTTACCATTCCTGTCAAAACCAGTAAAGTTAAGTTTAATTATTTTCAAAAATACCATGTTGATCGCAATTTGTTGGGAGTCTGTTCCGTGTGATTACGGCTTTTTTGCAGTTTTGTTGTTGTCGGTCTCGCTTTTGTATGGTCGATGTCAATCTGTATTATATAATTTGTTAAGATATGAATAGAATTATTATTGAGACAATTTTTATACATTTTCTTCATTTAAATTTAAGATAGTGTAGCTTATGTGCTTATTTTTATTTAATATTTAGAATATGAAATTGCATAAAGTATTTATTATTGTATTAATTGCATAAAGTGTGACATCTTACTAGTAGGAAGCTTAATGAAAATACTAATAACTTTATGGGAAAATTTTGTATTTGAAACTCATTAAAGCTGAAATTACCGTTGGATACAGTTAATTTTGATTATGCGCCACAAAAATTATATAATGTGGTCGTATGCTCGGGATTATGCTAATCAAAGAAAACAGTTCTGGTAGTCATGTTTTCAATAGTTTAATTAAATTTTCATCAAAAATGAGTCTAATTTACATAATTCGATTTGTCGCATAAAATTTGCATTAATGGCTTGTAATGTAAGTAAGAACGAAAATAAATTGAAGATAAACAAAAAGCAAGCTTTGTATATACTTATTTCCCTGAAAGGAAAAACCATTTGTTTTATATAATTATTATGTGCGTACAACCACTTTAATAATCACATGTGCGGCTTATAGTCACAGCAGCTTAGTAGTAGGGTCACAGTAAAATATTGTAATGTGAACATGGCTTACGAAAAAGATTAAGGCTTTATACTTAGACTTAAATGAAGTTTAGACTAGACTTCGTGGGTGACTTTTAAAGTTTGAGCATAAAGGCAACAATAGTGGGACTTCAAGCTGTTGTTATATCGACTGCTAAGTCTTGGTTTAGAGCACATAAAACAAGTAATAATAATTATTATACCACAATTATAATAATAATAATCGATCTATATATACAACAGAAAGGGAAAAGCGTTTATTTCCCTTTGATGAACTTAATTTTCAACCAATTTAGTTGGGTTTTTCTTTTAAATCTTTAAAATTACGGTACGTAGTGGATGGGCATAAAATTTCAAAAACATTTGCTTATGTATGCGTAAATATTTAATTCTGTTTCTGTTTACAAAGCAGTACGCGCTTTGAATGTAATTGATTGTGACTTAAGTAAATTGTTGAATTTGTAAATTGTCAAAATATAATTATTTATTTTGAGAATCATGCCAAGAAAATGTACTCTTAAAGAACAATCTATTAATGCAAGGAGGCAAGCTGCTGCCAGAGACGTAGAAAGTGAAGTACAGCGCACACAGCGAAAACAAGTTGTTCGCGAATGCAGTCTGTTATAATATTATTAAAATTTTTGGAAAAAATTATTTTTTGCCTGAGTACAGCTAATCTATACTTTAAATTTAAAATAAATTATTTACGTATACTGCTAAAAATTACTATTAAACTAATTAGAATGTCAGCTCATTTGTAGGACGGATTATGCAAAATGGTTTATAGCACTCCACTCCCCCAAACTCCTAAAGTAAAACGGCTAATCTATTTGAACTCATTTTCAGTGCTTGACTCTGCGTAAGTAATTATAATTTCATTATTACATGCTGAAGTGTATTTACGCCACCTTAATGTAATTTTCCGCTCACTTTAACCAAATGTTTAAATTAGAAATTAGAAAAGCTAAATGATCCGTTATATTATTTTTTTGTTTTTTGAATAGAGCAAATTTTTTTGACTAGTTTGTTAGTTGAGGTAATTTCATGCAAGGGCAAGGACAAGGACAAGACTAGTCTAATGACTCGTTTAAAATTGAGGAGCTTGTATTGTTAATGCACATAGTACGGATCTAGTACCTGTCAAAAATGTTGAACTCTTAGTACTACGTGTTCATAATATTAGGAGTTTTCTAAAGCTTATACAGTCACTCTATTTAAGTGGTAGATTTATAACTTAATGGCCTTAGATATATAATTATTAATTCATTTGTTTTTAATCTTATTACAGTTTGAGAGACATCTCAAAATTGAATTGGTCTTAATATTTAGCAAATTCGACGATTTTCGAAGTAACCATTTAAAATTTATTCTACAGGTTCCCCGAAAATTTCAACGAAATCGGTGCAGCGGTTTCGGCGTCCATAACGGGAAACAAAAAAACAAACAATCATACTTCCAATTTTATATATATACATATAATTTTTTTTTACCATTTATTAAGCGCCAATGTCTTACAAAGCGCTTTGTATCTATGCCAAAACATTGTCAAGTTCTTAGAGGCTTACATTTAGAATAAACAGTATTAGGGAATTTATTTAATATTTAGAGTTTTTTATTAAGTTCACAGGCCCAATCATATAAAGATAGTGTGCTCACAACATACTTGTAATTTTGTCTTGTATGCTCTGCTTATGATAGCTATTTCCTCACCCACCGTGGCAATTTGCAGGTCTCTGTGCATGCCCACGTCTGTTATTTACAAAGGAGGACTTTGCAATTATACGTAAGATTTGTACTCTTGCCTATGTTATTACTATATTATTATATTATTATTATATTGGATCTTTTCGCAGATCCCCATATTTGCGTTCAGTACTTTCAAATAGGTTTCATAATTATTTTGTATACTAACAGTTTGTTATTAAGAGAAATTTTTAATTTTTCGTTTACCAACCAGTGCACATGTTTTATTTTAATTTTCATTTGATTACCATTTCAATTAAGACTCTTATTTCTTGAAGTTACGTTTTCACCAACTCAATATTATTATTTATCCAACCTTCTAATATACTTCGGTATCCGTATACGTAATATTACATGGTTTGTGCCAATAATTATAAGGTTTCCTTTCAGAATGCTCGTAAGTAGAAAAATAAGAAAAAAAATAGAAAAAGTTATCTCGATATAAAAGTCTTATCACTTATCGCAATAAAACTATTTTTGAGATGCGATTAGTGAAAGCTTAAATCGCCATAAGTCCTTAATTGTTGACTCTTAAAGTGGTTCCTTGCATACGTTGAACTTTTATTCGACTCGGAATTTTATAAAGTTGATTATACGTATGTATATGTACACGGCCTTTAGTGTAATTAGAGTATGTGTAAGCATGGTAGAAGTGTAATTAAACATTTCATTAATTTTGACTACTTACTTTTCATTTATTTGCTCACATTCAGCTGAGCATCACAAAGGATTGTCAACATGTTGTGGCAATGAATTTTGAAGCGCTGGTAATCAGTTTATACACGCCGCCTCGTATACAATGCACATAGGCAGCTGCCAGCCATGTGCACACACACTTACACACTTGCGCATGCAGTTGGAAGTGGGTGCTGTACTCAGTTACATTTGCAGAGGGCTGCTGCATTGTAAGCCGCGACAATATCGTAAAATTTAAATGTAGCCAAAAACAAAGTGTAACGTGCAAAAGTACGTAGTCGTGAGCGTTGTTTGTGTACACATTAACACCCATTTTCATTACAATTGCATTTTCAGCTGGGGCGAGCAAGAAACGCTGCAATTATTCGCTGTTGACAATATACGAACAAAGTACTGCAATAGAGTGGGTGTGTTGTTTAGAGAATACGGGTGTTTATCTAAAGTTAATCACTTACGTAAGTAGATAGTCTGAATAAGTTCAATAAGTGCTGCGAATTAGTTGGAACGCAACACAACAATTTAAAATTTTAATTGTAATTAAATACACAGACGGGTTTGAATTGAGCACTTTTCCGGTGCTCCATGTTGTCTGTTACAATCACTGCGAAATATATTACGAAGTAAGTATGTAAATTCAGCGATTCTAGACTCAATATCACACTCGATGAAAAATAAATAAATAAATAAATACATTTAAAAAAATTTATTAAGTGCACTGGAACTTCCACCAGCACTGTTTCGAGTGCCTCAACAACGCCAAAAACTGAGTTCAAATGAAATAATACATTGGGAGAAAAGTTTTTAAAATAAAACTTTTAATGAGAAACTTTTGCCGACCTAAATAAAACAAAATTACAAATAAAATACAATAATTTCAGTCACTGAATAATGGCGTAGTTGAAAAAGCAGCCTAACACACATGGAATTTAATAAATATTTTAAGTCACTCTGTCTGAACAAGCGAACCAAGATATGCTCAAGCAAAAGGACTGCAGCGTCTTGTCTCTAAACTTTACTGCACCTTATACATATATATATATATACATACACACCTACACACAATTCTCTAATAAGCAAATAAGTATACAAATATGTACAAAATTGCATTGAAACAAAGTCCTTTCTCACTCACCTTGTAAAATGGCTGCAAGGCTGATGTGATATCGGCTTGGCTTTGTTGGATAAAATGAGAAAAGTTACAAGATAAAAAACTAAAAAGTTCTGAAAAAATGGAAAAGAAACAAAGTATACAAAAAATAATAATATTACCGTAATTACGTACTCACTGCCCGAAGACTAATTGCAGTTAACAAATGTTATGCTACAGTTGCACAGTGGAGAGGCAAGAATAAGTCTGACGTATGCGAAGGCCGTTTGCTTATTATAATAAAACAACGAGTTATTGTGCTCCAGCTCCCACCTTTTTTAGAAAACTTTGTGTACGGCAAAGTTAAACCAAATTCCAATGTGAAATTGTACTGCCGCATGACAGCAATAAAAATATTATTTATTGTACAGTCCGACCTGTCTATGTTGATCACCTTCAGTTGCGTAATCTTTTTGGTAAACTTATGCATGTGGTCAACGTATAAGTGTTGCCTTTAAGTTGCTTTTTTAAATTACTTTTTGTTTGACTAACAATAAACATGGATTTTTTTTATTAATTATAATGATTATATACATATGAAGGTGTACCTATAATTTAATTAAAGAAATCTTTAATGGTTCACATTACTCTCAAATGCAAGCAAGTTTTTGAGACACCATATTTCTCAGCCAATTTTGGGTTGTGCGGAATGTGCCTTCCAAGTCATTCACAATCTTAACGTTTGCACTAATATTAAACTCCACAAACGTTTTTGTTGCCATCTGACACATATAGTAATTTTTAAATTTAAATTAAATCCCAGAAATATGTTCACAATTTTGCTCTTCAACTTATTGAGCTAAGGAACACCGAGTACTCCTAAGGTACCCTGTGCCTTAAACCCAATCCTCCATTGTGGAAGAGGCCAGGCGGAATTATGTAATTAAATAACCCCGCCTAGGTTGATTGTGTGGAACTGAAATGGTAAACGAAATTCCTTATCGAGGTCAATTTGGACTGATTGAATTAAAAAGTTCTAACGAAAAAGTGGTCAACTTACAAAAGTACAGGTTCAACTTATGCAGGTTAAAAATATGAATTTTGTTTAAAAAAAATTTGGTTCCATTGAAAGTGGTCAACATGTGAAGATGTTCCGTTTGACAGGTTTGACTGTACTTTCTTCAAGTGTTAAAGTATGGCATATTGGTGCTGAGCTTCGGAAAATCGAGTTAAAATATCACTTTCATAATACTATGAAATTTCCATATGATTAGAATAAGACAATCTAAACTAGATTGGGATTCTAGAAACTTTTCCATCTAAACTTCCGAAAAGAAAGTTAACATTGCACAGTGGTGTGTGTGAACATCCGGTTCAAGAGAACATGTTGTTGTATACTTTTTATAGGGTCTTCCAATAGGGATGATACCATTTACATTATGCCATTATGTATGGAAAATAACATCATTCAAATGATCACCACGACTTCTTCGTACGTTCTGCATTCTGTAAACTCAATATTCCATCACTTTTGCACATAAATTTGGCTGCATTTCATTAATAGCACGTTCAACGTTAATTTTTAATTGCTGAATTGTTGTTGGTTTATCAGCATAATCTTGTGGCTTAACATATCCCCAAAGAAAGAAATCACAAGGCTTTAAATCACACGATCTGGGAGAATAATTAACTGGACGATTTCTTGAGATAATAATTTCATCACCAAATTTTTTTTAAATAAATCGTTAGTTAAGGTGGTTGTGTGGCAGGTGGTACCGTCTTGTTGAAACCACATATCCTCCAGATTATTCTCAACAACAGCAGGAACAAATACTCTTCGACTATTTTCTTCAAAGAAATACAACACACGAATACTGCGTCAATTAACTGAATAATGTCGATCAAGCATTTTTCTTAAATTTCTTTCAGTATTCAAAAACTGATTTTGATAAAACAATTTTTAAACATTTTTGGGTTGTGTATATTTCCATGATTAAATGGCATAACTTACTGAATACAAATGACATAAGAAATGTCAAAAAAATGGCTAGAATGTCAGTGTTGCCATTATAACCATTATAAATTGTATCATCGCTATTGGAAAACCCTATATATGGTATATTGTATTGGGGGTCGCATCGGAGAGTACTATTGAGGCTAGTGCCTCAACAATTTGGATTTACGTCTTAATCTGGGGCTCTACCAGAGTGTGGAAAATATTTATACATATGTATAAGTTAGAAATATTTAACGTCGGCCTTTTTATATTTATTTATTTATATTTTTTTTCGATTCACAATTTGGACTTCGGTGTCACTCGGACAACTTGTTGTTGTTGGTGTGACTTGTTTTAGTTAATTAGACTCTACTTGCTGAGCTGTTTGTCTAACTTAGTGTCATTTTATCAAGTTAAGTAATAGCATAGTATATTTTCCGTACCAGCAAGTTTCCTTGAGGCATTCTTGCTTGAATGTGTATTGTTCCTTCAGCATGATTTGCTTATTCCTTTTAGTTATAGAAGAAAAAATTTTAAAAAATTGCTTCCATAAGGTGCCTTTAATCGAGCTTAATTCTCCTTAATTAAGTCTCCTTCGCTAACGCTCAACGAAGCTCCGACTATTGTCTATTTTTCCACCTCTCCATTTTGCATTACTTAAATTTATCTTATTAACTTGAGTAGGACATTAATGAGCCAGTAATGCCTAAACTTACATTAAAAGTTGTACTTTGTTTTTATAATTTTTTTGTTTGGGGAAAGAAGTCTGGCCTTACAATTTCACATTTATTCCAGCGTTTTTGTTTCAGTGCTTAATTTATGCGCAACTACTGGAGGTGTCAGAGTGTCAAAGCTACTGAAGGTGAAATCCGAGTCAGGCCAAGACAGATGCACAAACAATGTCAGCAGCAGCTTTATGTTATCACAAATGTAGGTGTGTTGGTAGAGGCGTGTTTAGCTTAATTCAAATGCCCTTTTAATGAGGCTCCTTCGGGTGCGTATCGTGCAGGCTTATGAATTCCCTCACAGAAATATGTTTGTATTTGGAAAGGTGTATGTATAGTTTGAATGATTTGTTTGCAAATTTAGTTGTTTATTTAATAACTCAGAGCTGGTAGAAGAAACTAAAAATGCCTTTCATTAGAACATTGCTGGAGGCTTCCAAGCGAGATGTGCTCTTAGATCTATCACATCTATTATTTATTTATTTATTTATTATTTGTTCTTTTTTTTAATCAACATTTGTATCGTTTACAAATCTATGTTCTACACAATTTTATTTTCATACAACATTTTCGTTTTTGTTGCGTTCCTCATGTGTTTCGATTCACGTTGGGAAACTTATTTTTAATGCTCGTTCTGCTTGTTGTACATGCCGTGATTTTTGCTGGTGGAAACAATTAGTTTTATCTTGCCGACCCATGCAGATGCATACAAATATGTATCTCATACTCACACACATAATCGTTTTTCTGTGGTCTTTAAACTAAAAAGTCTGGCATGTGTGTATATGTTAACAATTTGGTAAGGGCATCTTTTTTCTAATCGCAGTCCTTTGACAGTTTTATTTGTATAATTTCTCAGTCAGACACATGCTTGTACTCCTTGTAGTTTGAACTTGTGAATGTGTGCTCCTTTCTTGCCTGTGTGCGTGTTAATCGCAGCAGGATGTGTCAGCAGGAACTTTGAACTGTCAGTGATAATGCGTATGCTTTTATTATTTGGTATATAAAATTAAATGTATGCCTGTCTGTATGTCCGCTATAGACGCCGAAATGACTGGACCGACTTTGATGAAATTTTCAGGGAAGCTCTACAGTAGCCAGTCGAATTATCCTGTGAAATTCGGTGCTTTAGTATACCGCAAAGTCGAGGTAAAAATAAATATAAAATTAAATTATTTGTATTATTATTTTTTGCCTCCTCAGTTTGCCTTTGAAAAGTATGTCAAATTCGAAATCGAAAGTCTGTCAAAGAAATTCTAGTTAAACAGGTTTTTTTTCTTCTTCAATGCAAAGAAACTGGTTTGATGATAAGAAAACTGATGATTAATGTGGTTCATGTGACGATACTCAAAGGAAAATTCAAATGTGACGAAGTTCTCATTCTCATAGCTTCAACAAAGCAAACTTCTTGCTAACACACCATTGAAATATTTGATATTTCTACTTTTATTAAACTTTTGTTTTCTTTGCTAATACTTTTCTTTATTTATATTGTTTTATTATTGAATGCCTTTCTCAGAATTGACTTAATGGATATAATTAACTTATACAGCGATCGCAACAGAGAAAAACTTTCGACGCCTACCAATCCTCTGGGGTGCACACTCACCTGCTGCTAACAAAAGAAAGACTGAAAAGAAGGTGGTAGGCTTTGAAAAGATTTCCCACTCGTTGCGTATAGTACAGCATTTGGTTGAACACGGATCTTCAGACGGATTATAATCTACAATTCTACTATTCGAGTTGTTAAGACTATTGAGCGCTGAGCCATCTTCGGGAGATGCCTATATTATGATAAATAACAAAGGTCCACATAGACGGAAGGCAATCTTAGTAAGGCAGCAGAAGATTTTCGTAGTGCACTAATAATTGCTCAATATAAGGGCAGAGTAAGTGTTTATATTCTGTAAACTTCTTTCGATATGCATATTATAAAATGGGGGAACAGAGTATGCTAAGAAATGAGGACAGTCAATAATTAAGCAGTGGACGCTAGAAGCATGGCTGGTATTTGCAGAGCAGCAAATCGTCACTCCTCTGTCAGTAAGCCCGAGGGCAGAGTTTCTGAGCATGTTACTTGAATTAGGATATATCGACTTGTCTTGGAAGGAAATACTAAAATCCAACGTTGACTGCCATCTACTTTCAATTATATGTGGTCATTAATGTAGCTATGAGTATGTTTAAAGGGTCCATCATGACTTTGACTTAATATGCTCTAGCTTCTGGAACGCACTCATAGATGAGGTCGAGCTCGGTATATTTGTATGATCGAAGTTCTATCTATTCCACACGAAACAGCAGTAATAGAAGTAATTGTGAACAATTTAGTATAGTTGATTGCCGACTAAGTTGACATGGTCCACAAAATTACTGAGGCTAGAATACAAATGTGCAAAACATTGAAGTAGAACTCAGAAAGTTTAGCTGTTACTTTTCCTGAGAAGCACTAAATCGTATGTAAATATTGTCACAGTTTGTATACACTAAAAAGGAAAAGAAAACATGAATAAATTTACATTTTATCCTAACGGCATTTGAAAAAGTCACACTCGAGAAGAAACATACCAAATCATGTGCTTAACATATGTTACATGTTACTGTACTCGTACACAAGCTTTAACCGAAACTTTAAATGCTTATGAATATTTGAACCGCCTGGCTTCGATAAAACAATAGAGGTGTTAATGAATGTATATCACATAACTGTTGTTGAGTGCCCGAGCGCTAAAGCGATGTTTCGAACGGAGTATAAGGTATACGAGAGAAGACAAAAGCCACTTGACTCTAAAGCGTTGCACACACCACACGCCACACACTCATAGCCACTTCAGGTCAGCAGGAAAAAATTTGAAGCATCCCTTTTGTGTTTGCTGTTGCCACTGCTGCAGTCACATCTTGTTGCATACGCTACTCAACAGCTCAAGTCATTTGAAAATACGAAATTCAAAGGATGTGCCAACCTATACACACAAATACAAACGAGTATGTGCGCAAAATCTAACTTGATGTGACCGTCAAGTTAAGGCGGCGAACAAGTGTAGCTGACTTGGTTCTTGTGTTTGTGCGTGCGTGGCTTGGTAGTCCTGCTGTTTACTATAAAATGAACGATTTCAACGATGGCTTTCATTCATATCTATTTTATACGAGCATATATGAGGCATAGACAAAATTATTTACACACTGCATAGGTGCAGTGGATTCCATCTGCGTACTTACAGTCGGCAAAAGAATTATCCGTTGAATCGGTAGCTGAGATTTTGACCACATTTAAGAATGGCTGCTCGGCAATATATTTAGTAAAGTGTGTAACATTTTTTGGCATTTAGTTAACAAGAAAAGGAGAAGAAAAGAAAAAGAAAAAATAAATTTGAGAAATTTTGAAGAGGCAAGTTTGAAAACCTCTCTGGAACCAAAGGGAATGTCGCAGATTAATTGGAGCTGTCATAGAAAATCCTGCAAGAACTCCTGTTAAAGTTGCATCAGCAGAAGAGAGATTAATATTCAAAAATATTAGTGAAGCTACACTGCGACTTCACTTCAAAAAAGTTGACACTCGTATTAAAACGAACAAAGCTCTGGAGTACATCAGGAAGCTTGTCCAATTCTAAAACAACTTGTTATGAACAGACTAGTCAGCATTTCAATTACAGGTTTCATTTGGAAAACACTTTGTGCACCAGAAGAGTAAAGCAGTGCAGCCAGTCAACAGACTCGGAGGTGGATCACTGATGTTTTTGCTGTGCATGGAAAACTAGTATCGATGGAGCATACTTTTGAACAGCTTGACTATCTCCAAATATTGAACAACCATACTTTTCCATTAGCATATAGATTATTTCTAAGCAATGACTGAGTTTTACAACATGACAATGCTCCATGTCTTCATGGATGGAGCATGTCAAAAGAAATTAAGTCTGGAACTTTTAAAAGATTTAATCATCTTATCATTGAAAATATTTCGGGTTTCATTAAATAACAGAGCACTACTTATAAAGACCGAAAACGCTATGGCACAAATGATGAAATCAAGAAAATTTTGTAAAACTAGACTATTGCATTTGCTCACGGAATTGAATCAATTCCAACCTGGATGCAAGTAGTGATTGATGCCAAGGCACTATGGGAAATTTGACCAATTTTGATACCAAAAACCCATTTTTCGAAATTGTTCAAAATAATATATCTCCACAGTCATTCTATTAGAAGTACGTTCAAGCATAATGTTGCATACCAGAAATGCTGATAAACACAGCTTTTGTTGACAGAGGAAAAGTACTCATAAAAGTGCCTTTTTATGAGTGATTTGCAAGTGATTAAACCTTACGAAAAAAAAAAAAATTTATTGGTCTTTTTGTGATGGAATCTTTTAATTATGGTTCGTATTATGTGTTGGTACATTTCAACTGTGCAAAATTAAAGTGCTGTCTTTGCAATGGTGTGCTAATATGAGGCATCCTTAAAAAAACAGCTTTGTAAATAAAACTGATTTTTGTAAAGAGCTAAAAAATTTTCTTAGCGCTTTTAGCTGGGCCGTTATTTTATATTTTTTATTTAATCAATTCTTATTTCGATACACTTTACCGTAATGTGCGCTTTTCCCGCAATTTCATTTTTAAAACTTAACCTCACTTTTAGCAATGCGGACTTGTTTGCTGCATGGAAAAAAGTGAAGGGTCGCAGTGAACAACAAGCGGCGATTTTCGAATGTTTTAAAACGAGTTCAAAAGTCTAAGCTCTTCTAATAATCTTTTCACAAATGAGCAAAATTGTGCTATAAGAGAGTATTGTAAAAACAAAAAATGCAACAGTTTCCCTATCAATACAGAAGTGGCTAAAACCTATTCTTTCAACGAGGTTATGAGCAAAAATATGTTCTTGTTTTCACGGCATCAATTCAATTTTTCATACAAAACCCCTGCTCTCGTTTGAAGATGGTGCGAAGAGCTTGATTAAATTTCAAGTATATTGTAGTAAATTAAATAACTTGTAGTAAATTAAATAACTTGTACTGCTTTAAGTAACAAAGCTTTCCTTGAATATATTTTTTTTATAATACATTTATTTATTTAAAACCTATGGACTTACAAACAACTTAAAATGAATAATACATTTTTAAATATTTACAATTACTTAATTACATATAGAAAATTTACTGAATTTGAAAGTAGTAACTTATGAGAGGAACCTCATAGGTAGATCCTGTGGGTGACATCTTTTGAGTCTTCTCTTTCTGGCTCTCGAAGTTAGCCGTCACACGAGTGTATTTGGGTGCGAACCAAGGCGCTCTAGATATTTCCCCGCTTGTGCCTGTATAACATCGCCGACTTTAGGAACCCTAAGATTCTTTTCCATATCCCTTGTACGCATATATCAGGGAGCATTGCCAATTTTTCTAAGCGTTTTAGCTTGAACAATTCTGATTTTATTCATATGCAACTTAGCAGCTATGCCGTATACTTGCAGCGCGTACTTCCACATGGGGCTTAAAATTGTCTTGTATATTGTTATCTTGTTATCCAAGGACAGCTTGCACTTGGGGGACAACAGCCACGACATTTTTCCAGCTTTCGCTAGCACGGACCGCTGAACCATTGTTACATGTCTTTGAAATGTAAGTCTCCTGTCCAGTATGACTCCAAGGTATTTATGCGCAGGCTTGTGCTTCAGAATAGAGCCTAGCAACGATATGCCTGGGCAAGACAATGGCCATGTGGCATACATAACACAGGCACATTTGCTGGCATTGATGCCTATGTTCCAGTCTAGAGCCCTTTCTTGAATATAGGCTATTGAATTATGTAAAATGTTATCCCTGAAGGGTATGCTATACTTTTTTATTAAGATTTTTAGACAAAAATGTTTATAGAATTTTTTGACCTGTGTTTCCTAAGGTGCAAGAGGTGGAATCTAAAGGTCAACACGCAGAAGACTACCAACCCCTGCTTCACCCTAAAAACATTATCCGACCGCACCCTGTCTATACAGATGGAGGGAGTGACCCTGGAGCAGCCGTTGCAGGCAAAATACCTTGGCATCACACTGGATAAACGCCTCACGATTGGCCCACACTTAAAGGCTACGGTCAAAAAGTTTGGTCGAAGGATGCAACAATTGCGGTAGCTGGTCAACAGAAGAAGCACCATATCGCTCAGAGCAAAAAGAGCAGTTTACATGCACTGTATAATGTCGATCTGGCTATATGGTGTGCAGATCTAGCCGCCAAATCAACCTATAAAAGCATCCAGTTACTGCAGGACCGAACCTTACGACAAATAACGTGCTGCCCCTGGTATGTGCGTGGCTCTACATAGAGCTCAATCTGCATACTGTAGAGGAGCAGATCGGAATGCACACTAGTAGATACAGTGATAGGCTGATCAGACACTGCAGTACGCTCGCGGGAGGACTACTTAAATTACACTTAAATTATGATAAATGTGTTGTTAAGGTACCATATTTTGCATGTACGGTTTCAAGGCTTAGTTTAAAAAATAAAGTGTTTCTAAGGCCGATGTTGGTTGCCACGCCCACTTTTTCCAGCCTAGTGATATTTAGAAGCTAACGCAAGAAACCGTTCCCAAAAATTTTACTTTGTTTTTGAGTTATTAATTTATTATACAAAATTCGGTCAAATTACCCATAGTGCAAGGGTGTTGTATTACATTAATAATTATTCGAACTAAGTAGACATAGAACAATTAATTCAAATTCATATGATAAACGAGTATGTATATGGTTCAGGTTTGATAAATAACGAGAATAAAATTTGTGTAAATATTTTTGAAACTGAAATCCATCAATTCTTCTTTCATTTGCTTCTTCACATCCTAAGCAATGTGACAAGGACAACTTTTATCCAATTACTTCTCAACAAAAACAACAAACCAACGAATTTTTTCTGAAAACTTTAAAAATATTTGCTTTGCGTAAATACTTTTAACTATACCTGTATACTTTTCTAAGGTTGTGTGTTCAGTGTTAAACGTCTGCATTCCTCTTTAATTTCAAAATGCATCCAACTGAACTGAACTGGAATAGACTGAGCTACATAAAATATGAACTTGTTAAGCACTCAAGAGAATGCATTCGAAAAGCGCACATATTTCATTTTATTCTAATGCAACTCAACACTTTTTATAATAAGTGTAATTGTCTTGAGCCTCGTTGAAGTATTTTTTCAAGAAGTTGTATCTAATTGTGCACACAAATATAGACTCTTAATTTGATTTAGAAAATTGAGTTTGGTCAAAAATTCCTCTGTCTACGACAAGTTTGCTAGAGTTATTTTTTATAGAAGTACTTGAAGAAACAAGTTCTTAAAGCTGGCGCACAACTATTGAAGACGTGATGAAATAAATTTGGAGGAAGAATAACAGAAACACTGAGTGAGTCAGAAGAGTGAGTCAGAGAGAGATAGAGAGTCAGATGTGCAGAAGAAAAAAACACAGATTCGATTTGTAGTTATTTGATAAAATTGCACATGATGGCAAGGACATTTATGCTACGGTATGGTGTGCAAAAAATTGCTCATACGCACCGTTATACACCGTAAAAAAAGAATTTAATTTATAAATTCAAAATTAATGCGGAATGTGTATAATTCATGTCTTTGTGTCACTGGCATGTAATTTTTCATAATGATCACCAATATTATATATAGATACAATATCAAATTGTTTTTCGCAATATTTTATGGAACGCTATACGAGTACTACCCGGTTCAAATGGGTTGCATTTCTCAACACAGTTTCCCTGATTAAGTAAGTTTTGGTGAGGACACCAAAATAATTCTTTGTTTCAGGGCCGACTTTACTATATTTAAAGAGGAATGGGCTGCTTAAAGTAAAAGTAAGGCGCAGTTGGCTGTACTCTAGATATATGTTCCGTTCTCCCGATGCTTAATATCTCCGTGAATGTTAACTGATGTTAACTTCTCAATTAGTTTAATTCCAATTAGTAAATTCACGCTACATTAAGTTTTTATGTATTTGTTCTTTTACTTTAAAATAAATTGAAGTTGTAAACTTTGTAGGTAGCCATAAGCTCGCTTGCCATTTTTCTGCCTGCAACGAATTGTGTCCGCTTCATTGCCACCAAATCATTCACGTCATACTCCAATGTGTTCCTTCGCCTTTTGTCGAAGTTGTTATTGTAAAATTTCTGGTGATTATTGAATATTGAGTCACTGCCTGTGACGCTCAATGCATCTTCACTGTCCAATTGTTTAAGTTCAGAGTTTTTGTGCTGCAGCACATCGAATTTCTTCCGAAGACTTTACACTACCACAGTATGTTCACTTATGCGTTGCTCGAACTTTTGTTCTAAGGCAAACTCTTTCGGCGTAGTGTGTCAAGTCACGTCCCTTGTCGTCGATCAATGAATTTAATTGTTTAAGTTCCTTCCGTAGCTCCTCCAATAGCCTCAGACTGTTGTCTTCCTCAGGTTGCTCATCGCTTTGTTCCACTTTTTGTTTATTGCTGTGATCGACCGTTACACCCGGTCGATAGTCCTCTATATCTATGTGAACAGGAACTCAATTGTGACCATTACAACATCTGTATCTACGTATTTAACGCCAAGCCCACAACTAACTATGTGGTGTAATCTTATGTATAATAAAATTTTTATGAAATATGCTTCTTATGTCTAATTTACAGTATGCGGACAGGACCGTCTGGTTATTAAGACACTATTTTTAAGTTTAGAATTGTTAAGCCTTGGACTAAGATATTCCTTATTCAAACTCTCAATGCTCAGTTCAATAAATAAGCAAAAAACAATATATCCGTATTTTAATGACAGCCACATGCGACTAGCTACCCTATATAGAATGGTATTATTATAATTGTACTTTACATAATTGAATTATTTAATATGTTAATCCATAATAATGATATTTATTATGTGTTTAAATGTTTATAATAATACGGTTCGAATTAAATGCACATAGAGGTAAGTGTGCGCCTAATATAATATATTGCTGCCATTTATTTATTCAACAATCATAATTAAATCACATTGCTTGAACTATTCAACAAATTAAAAAAAAAAATATTCAACATTTTTAAAGCGCCCCACACCTTTCCATGTGACAGTTGCTTCATAATTAATGACTTCCCGTTTCGTATTACATTTGGTCTACGGATTGCAGTCGTAGTAATTGGTTGGCAACTCTTACTTTTGTGTATCATCAATGCAGTGAATATGCGAGAATGTGTTTTTAGTCTGCTCTGTGCTTTACTACAGCTCTGCTATTGATTATCTTATTGGAAAATGGCCAGCGGCATCCGCAATGATGTTTGCAATGAGTTGGAATGAGTTCAATAAATTGACTGTTTTAATAAAAAGTGACTTGCTCCTTTATTTCCTGGGGCTGAACAGTTTTCAACGTGGTATCTGTTAAATAACTTTAATTATATAAAGCTACCATATGTGAAGCTCCTGTTGTAACTATTTACAATAAAATACATTACAACATTACAACATAAAGGAATAACAACTGAATTGATTTACCACTTAAATTGTAAAAAATTAACACATTCATTTAATTTAAAAAAAAAGTTCCACTCATCATTTATTCGAACGTTTGCCTGCCAAGTTAAATTAAAGCCCCATATTAAAGCGCGGCAGTCAGTCGCACTCATGCATATGAACTGTTGATTGTGCTGTGTGTGTTTAAGGTAGAATCGTTTTTCACTACTTTATTTTACACCGTGTACGTTGGTGAAAATGTGTAAAAAAAGAGAATATTTAAAATGCCAGGCACAAATGAAAGAAAACATGTCACATGATGCAAAATGAAGGAGCAGACTGCATGTTGTATTGAAATATTTGTAGGCGAATACAGGAAAAACCGTGTATTTTCCATTCACAAGCAGACTCATTACGGCAATTTCGTTACGTTTAGATATACTCGTAGCTATCAAGAGCACAATTTTCCTAGTTTAGTTGAAAGTTTGCCATTTACGAAGTAAGACTGTCAGAGAATGCACAATAATTTGTTTCAATCACTATAAAATGCAGGATATCTCCAACACGTCCAACGTTATGGGAATTTGCAGCCACACTGGCTGATGTGCTGATTCGCACGACCGAAAAAGTTGTTGCTACAACTGAGTGTTGATGATGTTTATGACTATAAAATGGATTATGTAGTTTAAGGCGCGAAATGTTAATGTTTTGAAAAAAAAATATTTAAGTATAATGAAATATTTTACGGGAACAAGAACTGGATCCTCAACTAGAGAGTCAAAATTTCGTGCTCGTTTTTTTTTCTTTTTGTAGCGCATTTAATATTAGCAACGTTCATTTTGATGACCCTATAATTACTGGATCTTGTATCTTCAAATTCAATGCGTCTCTGTGTAAAGATGCAGCATGAATATTGACCATCCATGCTATGTGCTCATATAAGGTTTCAACACCCTCAACATCAAAGTTATATTGAGTGCATTGAGTTCGTACTCTTTGCTCTCAAAAATCTTTGCTAGCAACGTAATGCGCGCCTTCCATCATATCGGAGTCGTTTGAAATTGATCAATCTTCCTACTTTATCTAGTAGTAGCACAATCCTGGGTGTGACCTTTATGAATAATCTTATTTACGGTAATATTAACTCACCTTTCTTACTGACTTTGATCAATTTTAATGTGGTTTCTACTGATATTTGTCTATACGGTGTGGAACAGACATTAGGTCTCGTCGCGTAAGTCCACTTTTGGGTAGTGCGCTACTACAATGACTTCGGCCATAACATAAAAAAAAAATTCGGAAAATACAAAAACCACAACTCGATTGTACTTGAATGGATGGATACTGAGTATATCCAATCTATTTGGTAAAAATTTAGAGAACTCATTTGGTCTTCGGTTTCTATTTTATTAGATATGCCACTAGTTATTAATGACTGACTTCTCCGCTGTGAAATTTACACATTAATTCGCTTCTTTTCCTTAAAAAACAGTTTGTATACAAATAACAACAGCCAACTGCATTTGTTATGGACAATATACAATAGAACAAATGCCATTCAACTGCTCAGCTGCACTATTCAGTGAGCTTATCACCTGAACGTAATATTTGCCAGTGATTTCGCCAGCTCTCAAATCACCCAACCCAGCTGTCAAATGGACTTAGCGCATTAAAACTTCCTAGAACTGAATTCCTATTCTCTACAATATTTTTTGAGAAACTACAGCTTCTCCCTGTTTGCTACTATTTGTAGCACTATATAAATAAATAAGTCAACGTGAAGAATCACACACCGATATCAGCTGTCAGCTATAAAGTTAGCAAACTCTGGAAAAATGCCTACACTTCTAGCTTGGAAATTCGTTCGACTAAGATATATAAACCTATTATAACTTTGTTAGCAAGTGACTTCACCATCTAAGGAGCTTGTTAGCACAAGCCTCGAAAGGCAGTGAACACCTGCACTTGAGTGGGAGAAAAGAGAACCGGAAAGAAGCAGCTGCTTGTGCTTTTTTTAACATTTCCGCTTTCCAACTGTTATAAAAATAAAAAATAAAATTTGGTACTTGGGTTATATTTCATGCAGCATGAAAAGTTGAATTAACTTCTGAACGAGCTTATGTAAATTCAACGAAAACATTTTTTCGCGCAATGAACGCAGGTTGCACGCCGCCGGAAACTATATATCGTCCATGTGTGGCATTTACTTTACGCGTTTAATGCACTCAAAAGGCGTTGTGACTTAGTTTTCAAGTGAAGGTGTAATAAAAAAAGCACAGTCTTATTTACTTCAAAAAGGGTTGTTCCTTTAAGAGTTGTTTATTTTTTCGTGTAAGTATTATATTTAAATATATTTTCTCGCTCTTCGGATATTTCAGCAACTCTGGGCCTTGTCTACTGCTGCGATTTTCTCGTTGATCTTCCAGTGTTTGACTATTTGGGTGGCATTTCGTATTCTTGAACTTTTTTATTTTTTTTTTATATTCGAATATTTGAACATTTCCACTTTGTAAAGTTAGAGGAGCACTGCAAACTCAATTCTCAGATGCTGCTTGGTTTTTGTGTTTTATTTGTATCTGTACAGTTTTAGAATCATCTGAAAATTGAGTTCGGTTTAATATTTAGCGAATTCGATGATTTTTGCACACCAAACTTTATCTAAAGGGTTTTCTAGAGGTTCCCTAATAATTGTATTGCAATCGGTCCAGTTGTTTCGGCGTCCATAATGGAAAAACTAACAAACAAACATACGTCCCATTTTATATATATATATATATATATAGTTATAAAACCAAAAAAAAAATATTTTTTGAAGTCTTACTTTTAAATTTCTGTCCGAATTTTGCACAACAAACACTTTCAGTTTATTTGTTCCTGAATTTTCGTTTTTTCGTATATATTTTACAATTAATTTCTTAACTAATTTGCAATGTCGAGCAGCAGATCTGGTGAAGAGATGTACTCTAGAGACGTGCTTATTGGCAGTTGGCTGGAAGAGCGTTTGGCTTTGGAAGAATCTGCGAAGCAACAGAATATCGGAAAGCACTGTGAGGAGCACAACAGCATCTACCGCACCCATTATAGGTTTGACAAAGACCAACTACACAACGATTTGGTGGATAGCTACATTCAAACGAAGAATCAAGCCTTTCGCAACTTTATGAAAAGCAGTGTATCAAGTATCAACTTTCTCGATAACATATTGTATAAAAAGGACATGACAACCACAGCCGATTTTAGTTATCGTATACATCCACGCAATACCAAATTGGACTATGCGAAACCACTTGGCAATGCAACCACCACCGGTCTGCGCAACTATTTGAAGAAGGAAATAAAGGATAATCTACTTCCTAGCGTGCCCTACACAAGCTACCAGATTTCCTATAATTTCCATGACCAAAATTGTTAAAAACAGAATACTGCTACATCCGTAGCTAATCAAAGGCAGGAAACCAAATAAATACGAGTTACTTGATAAGACAAAAATATGTTTTTACTGAGGTCCGAACTAATCAGACTTTGTCATGTTTAATTTATTTATGAAATCAATTTTTTAATAATAACTTCTTGCTTTGTCAGCGTCAACTGTTAAATCAAGCCAAGAAATCATAAACTTTACGAGCAACTTTTCCAAATATTTTTCGCTCTGATGTTGCTGTCCTACCATTTTCGTACATCACAAGGCAGACTAATTGGAGTGTGTCAGTTGTTATTGCAAACTGACATTTCTGTGATTTTTCTGCTTGATTTGTGGTTGCTCCTCAATTTCCGGTTCTTTTTGTTGTCAGAAACTTTATAGTTAACCATATAAGTTTGTTTGTTGCTCTGCCGATAACGCAGGCAACCAAAAGATTTGCCGATGCAAGCCACCAAGAATGTCATATGACAAGTGCTTATCGCTTTTACATAACTCGCCAATAATTTCTAGTTATGTGATTTTTAAATTTTGTTTAATCTCAACCGAAAATCGGTTGATTGGAGGTTCAAGAAAAGTGATAAATTGAGAAGTTTACAAAATTTATGAAGTGGTGCTTGGGCTTACATGGACTTATGGGACTAGCACAACCAGCCATTTTCTTAAAGGTTTCGGTTGAGTGAAATTTTAATGTGACGTCACTGCGCCATTGCGTCATTGCGTCATCGCGACATCCGATTATCGTTCTTTGTTGGCAGTGTATCTATTGAAAACAACAAAAAGAGGAAGGTCACGCGTTTTCGATTTTTTTTTTAGAAATAACTAAATAAATAACTAAAATTGATTTAAATCGCCTAGTAAACGTTTCGTTGCCGTGCGGGCTGCTGAGGAGTATAAAAAGGCAGGCTAGAGCGGCAGATGGCGATTTTTAGCTCGCGTTATCACACGTCATCAAACAGAATAATTTAAATATTGTTAACATAAAGCCAACCTCTAAATTTATATACATATTTATTCATTCAGTTACATACTGAATATGTTTCACATCAACAGCTCGTGAGTGCTAAGTACACTCACAAATTGTTTTTTTTTTTTTTTTTTTGATTATACATATCCTTATACTATTGAAACTTCCTTTGCCTTGACTACGATAGTTTGGCAATCTTGCAACGCAGATTTTTACATCTGACCACTAACTCCACAGTACTCGTATTCTACTTCACTACTCAAAGTTCAATAGATTATAGTTGATATACAGAAGCATCAAAAGCGACTTCAGCTTCCAGTCATTGCATACGTCGAAAAATATGACACAGCATCGCCGATGTTATCCACCTTACCAGACAGGGGTTAAACATTTGCAATGCTCGAGGTTTTTGTCTTTGGAAACTCTTGAAAACCATAAGCTGCTGTTGATTACGGTTGCTGTACTTTATTTATTTATTTATGTGTTGTGGCGTTGTAGCTCTTGGCGCACTTAGGTTAGACCATGGCTTAGGTTAGACCATAAATTTCATATTTATTTCTCATAAATTTTATAGTCATCCGACTCTTATTGTCAGTCATTGACTACAACCCACTTATATAACGTTTGAGCTCCTCAGGCGTAATAAGCACACTTAAAAGAACATCAAGACCGCATTCAACTTCAGCAGCAATTGAAACACTGCTAGAGCATTGATGTCTTAGCCGACGAGTATATTCTGTATATACACCCAAATAAATAAATTGCTCAGTACACGCAAATGAAAATATATATATATGTATATTTATACCTAGGGCGGTTCAACAAATTATTGTGTCATTTACAGTGTACTCTTGCATAGCAAGCTTAATGTGTTACACATAGTTATACGTAATGCGAAACGCTTGTTAAGCAGAAACACTAATTCGATACAATTTGAAGCAAAATATTATAGAATAACGCCAAATGTAAACACTCAAATATTTTATTATCAATTTTCATTAACGATATTCATATACAAGTATATTTTTAAGGAACTTCTTTTCTGAAAACTTAAACTTTTTTGATACTTGTAAGTGTATGTATTAATAGTCGTATACTTATTTCTGCTTGAGAGAAAGTATGTATTAAGCGTCGATTGTTTTTAACGCACTACAGTGGTTGTCAACAATGCGACACATCATTATCATTAAATAGATCTGTAGCCTGCTAACGCATCAAACTTCTCAGGATTACTCGACAGTCTATTCCAGAGTTTCCCTGAAAATTTCAACAAACTCGGTACAGCGGTTGCGACGTCTATAGCGGACAGACAGACAACCGAATTATAGGAATTATATATATATAGACAGGTAATGTAACTCCACATAGTCTTCGGTAATTAGATGTTCACTGTACTTTTTAGCAATCTATAGACCTGTTTCTTCGCAATTGGAAATTTTCCGTGAGGTAAACTTTCTACGGACCACCCCTACATCTGTATCGATGCCAAATATAAGCTGTTCTTGGCAAAGACTGAAAACTTAGTGATATGATTCCAATTAGAGTTGTGTTAGGTGTCCTTTGTAGTTTTTGAACAGGTTGTTGCATTTTATAGTAGTACACTGATGAATGTCAGAGGCCGGGAGCAGATAAAAACCTTGAAAAACCTACTGTCTTATTAATGAGCCCTCGTTATACGTGTATGGCTTGGTAGTAAATAAGTTCACAAACAACAATCAAGTGGCATTTGATGTCATAAAAGAATTCTTAAACCCATTTATGTTCGACAATCATTTGATGCGAACTTTATTTCCTTAAGATTAGGAAGTGCTCAAACGCGTTTGTATGTAGTAGCCATCTTCGTATCGCAACCATGTAACTCGTAAATACCTAAAACGTTTAAGATTTCAGCTGGGCATTGAGCAACTTTCAGACAATTTTGCTGGCATATACAAAATTTTGTATGAAGGACACGCATGAGTGACAACGAAAAATATAAGTTTTTCATCCTCTACTTTCTAAAGTAAATTCGGTTTCCATCACCCGTTTTGCATGGACATTTTGCTAAATTATGTAAAATGTAATAACCAGGATTTTCTGCTATCTATCGCTGTGTAACGTGCATATCGTGATGGAGTCTTACGGACATTGTCATTGTTTAGTTTTTTGCTTTTCTGCTACAGCAGATAACCGCGATTATTTTCCTTACATGGTACATTGACCAATTTGTGTTGGTTTTTCTGTACGCCGATGGCTACAAGATTTGGTGTATGTATGTGTGTATGAGTTATGTAGTGAAATTTACCTACGTTGGTGATTTTATCAGAATAGGGTTAACTACCTACAGTTCAAAAAGTTTAACATAGCGTGGTTGCATTCCGGTGAGCATATTGTATTTAAGAGCGTATAAGTAACATTTGAAGAAGCAACATAAAGATTTTCACTTTATTGGAATAACAAGATGGCCTTCTATATGCGAATTAAAGCCCAGAAGTCTGGAAGAGAAAATAAACTTTCTGTATCAACATATGCTGATAACAGAGCCCTGTTGGTGAGCTATGCCGATCAGGCTCTAGTCTCAGTTCTCTTTACAAGACCATTTGGCTCTCATTGAGCCTTTGCTGAAGAAGTGGAACATTTGCCTCAATGCAGAGCAATCGATACACATCGGTAACGCCCTGAAGCACTTGACACGGTCTACCCTTTGAATAAGCGCCACTGTGAAGTACGCTGGCGCTGGACAGCCATCTCACTTGGCAACCTCATATCATGACCAAGACAAAGCTGTTGGAACTGAAACTTCGAAGAACGAGTTGGCGCTTTAGGTCAAAATCGAAGCTCAACCTACGAAACCAGCTTTTATTGTACAAGACCATGCTGAAACCGGTATGGCCTTATGGTATATATCTTTTGGACACTGCGTCCAATTCAAACCTGAAAATGTTGCAGAGGATCGTAGGTACACAGTGGTATGTCCGGAACTCTGTTATACATCGGGACTTGCGCATTCCAATAGTCGAAGAATAAATCATCAATCAATCATTAGATGAAAGGATATATATATATATATATATTCTTGTCAAAATAATAATAAGCTGAATCTAATACTAATCAGATAATAATCGCTCAGAGTACTAGTGTACTAAGTTCACCTTTTGCACAGTGGTAATGTGCAAGAAGTGATGTTTTGCAATTTTGCTCTTTTCTTATAATTGCAGCGCAACCCACTGTCAAACAGTAAACTTGAAATACACTCTCGTAACATCCGCAACTTCGAAATGGAGCATATTCTCTGTAGGGACTTGGATTTTCAAGAGCTCACGAAAATATGGTGCTTCCCATTTCTTCTTGGTTTATCACTATAATTCCAGCGTTAGCTCTGAGTTACTCTAACGTTGCAACAATTGATTTTCAGTGGGAATTTTAATCTTTGTCGTTTACATTAAGTTCATGGCTGATGCTCCAAATTCAAACTGCAACAACTCATATATATCATATACTCATATATCCAACATAAAAAAACACCTAATTTCGAATAAAATCCAACCAAAAATACAATTTTTGTTTATTGTATAGATAGAAGTTAGCCAATTTCCAATAACGCCCTAACCATTCACTTAATAATCCAACAACGCGATTTATCAACACACGGGCAGCCGTCAAGTCCGTGGAGCCCGAGACTCATTTCAGTCTGTGTTGAGGCATGATTTGGACCCGGATATTTAAAGGCTTCACGCAAGTAATATTTATCTGGTAAATAGTAGACGGGTACCTTGCTGCGTATTTCCTTGTGCTTGCGTATCACTATCTGTGCAAATTCCGGAGAGATACGTTTCGCTGGTATGGCGTAAAGTATACCATCCACTTGTCGTATAGCTGGATAAAGTTGAAGCCTTGGATCAGGTATGAATTTGTCGAATTCATCGTCGAGAGCGAATAGCTCTTTGCGTCGTGCTATCTCACATTCTGGACATTTACATTTGCCACCATGATAACAGTATTTCTTTTTATACTCGTCTTTGACTTCCAGCGGTATGCAAACGGTGATTTTTGGTGTTGGTGGTGTTTGGGTTGCCTTTGCGGCCTGGTTCGGCATTGCTAACTTATCCATTTTTCCGAAACTGAATTTTTTTGACGCCAAAATAAAACGAATGAAATATTTGAAATGACAGCCAAAGGAGTATATAACTCAAAGAATAACTTAGAAAAATTTTTATTTGCAAAGGAATTTAGTGAATCTATTAATTATTGTAAAAATATGCCGCTTAAGGCTCAAGTTAGCATTTGAGAATTAAGCAGCATACAATGTACAATGCGTGTAACACCCCTTTCTTCTACATTCCAGCAACCTAATCGTGACACAGATATTTTGATTACTCGAATCAACTCTCATTACAACTATACATATGAACTGGTATTGTTGTCGATGGAATGTCTATATTTATTCGGCTGTTGAGCGCCACCGAAGCAGAAACTATGCTCAACAAAAGACACCAGGTGTCTTCGACGTCTTGGCTTCGTTTCCTGGAAATTTGAGTCTGTTGAATCACCTCCGCTGTTGATACAATTCTTTTTGCACCTTTTGTAGAGGTCTATCTTGTTTTCCCTACTTGATTTGGGCTGAACAATAAAACTAGAGAAATTGTGCATACAGGAATCAACGACTTTGGAATTTGCTTTGCGCTTAGTTAACCCAACAGAGAACTCTGTCTCTGAGCACGTTGGTACCAATTCATTAAAAAATTCACTTTGGTTATCGCTTCTCTGCGGCATCCATAGTCTATTCCATTCTTTCTTAGTTTTTTCATCAGATACGAGTATACTTCCCGAATTCGAGTCGCTTGTTTGGCCACCTTGCTTTCTCTTTCCTTGAGAACTTCTATTGCAACTGAAAGTGCTAGTCTCTTTGTGTTTTTTGTTTTTCGTTTCTGAACTGTTATCCCGTGATGTGCACTTGCAACCAGGTGATATAATCTCATGTTCCTTACTGTAGCTAACGCTCTTTTTGATACGATTTTTATTCGATTCCTGCTCTTCCTTTGACTTGGCCTTTGAACATGCGCACTCGGTGCTACTTATGGATTCTAACCCAGATGAGACTTGAAATAATGCACTATTTTTACAGTACTCTAAACGAGCATCTGCAGCTCTCTTTCTCTTGCGCCTTTTAGAAGAAACATGGCTTCTTTGAGATGCATCACCTTCATTTCTTCTACAACTTGCATCTTCATCCCTTTCATTCTTAGGCGTTGGCTTTCTAGCAGAGTTATCACCATTTCTTTCAGAATGCTTATCTTCGCCTCTTTCTTTCATATGCTTGGACTTATGCCTGTCTTTTTTGTGTGAAGAATCATCTTCACTCCTTTTATGGCATGAATTTATTTTGCATTCATTTGCCTTGTTTTCGGAACAGCTGTATATACTACTCTTGAGGTCGTCCTTAGTTTTCTGCTTTCTATTACGTGCGTCACTTCTTTCAGAAGAATCACCTCCACTTCTATCAGAATGCCTGTCTCTGTCCTCTCCTCTTTTATGCTTTGACTTATGCTTGTCACTTCTTTCAGAAGAATCATCACCACTTCTTTTAGAATGTATATCATTGTCATTGTTCTTCTTTCTGGAACAGCTACATATACCACTTTCTTCTTCTTCTTTACATTGCTTCCTCCTATGCTTTGACTTCTGTCGGTTTCTTTCCGCAGAAGAATCATCACCACTAGAATGCTTATCTCCGTCCCTTTCGTCCTTACGCTCTGGGCGATGCCCTCTACTTCTTTCAGAGGAACTACCTCGACTTCTTTTAGGGAATGTATCTTCATTACATTCATCATTTTCCTTCCCGAAACAGCTACATAGACCACTGTTGTGCTCTTCTTTACACTTTCTCTTTCTCTTGCGTCTGGCACGCCTTTCAGCAGAATCATCTCTTCTTTTTCTTCTTCTCATATCATTTTTAGCTGTATCACTTTCTTTTTTCTTTCCAAACCAATTACATATACCCTTGTTCTGAGGATCTTTAGATTCCTTTCTCTTATCTCTAGTTTCATCCTTCGCCACTCTATGTGAGGAATCATTGTGGCTTCTTTCATTATATGACGTCTCTTTCCTAGGCCTTGGCGTAGGTTTTTCATTTTTTTGTTCACCTTCTCCCTCGCTCTGATCTCTTTGAGAAGAAGCAACACTTTTTTCCGAAATATCATCTCCTTTTTGTTGTTGCACTGTTGCTTTTTGTTTTGAACATCGCGCTATGTTTTCCGGATCTTCATATGTGTCAGCATATTTGTTTACTTCCAAATAAAGGTTAACATTTTCATCATTGCATTTATCATGAATAACGCTCTTCTTCACTTTGTGCCTGGGCGCCATTAAGTAGCCACAATAACTCACAGAACTTGTTTCAGCACTTAGAACTTCGGGTGTGAGTGGTTCTTCAATCTGACGAGAAGGCGATGGTTCATTTAACAAAGACTCCTCGGAGTCAATTTGTTTAAGGCAGGATTTATCAAGTATGATTCTTAGCTTACGCATTTCATCGGGTGTCAAATCTTTTCTGGGACAATTGGGATTCTTGCAAGGAAACGAAGTGGCAGTATCGATGCCCGGACGATACTCATGTTCCTTGCTGTAGCTAACGCTCTTTTTGGTACGATTTTTATTCCAATCCTGCTCTTTTTTTGACTTGGCCTTTGAGCATGCGCACTCGGTGCTACTTTCGGATTCTAACCCAGATGATTCTGCTCTACATACACTTTTATTGCTGGATTGGGAATGTGGTTTAAGTTTAGATTTTTTTTGTTTACGTCCCTTTGATTCTTTTCGTTTCTTGCTTTGCTTTCGATTGCAATGGCACCTTGCGTTGTACAAGACTTGGAATAATGCACTATTTTTACAGTACGCTAAACGGGCATCTGCAGCTCTCTTTCTCTTGCACATTTTATTAGAAACATCGCTTCTTTGCGATGCATCACCTTCATTTCTTCTACAACTTGCATCTTCATCCCTTTCATTCTTAGGCGTTGGCTTTCTAGTAGAGTTATCACCATTTCTTTCAGAATGCTTATCTTCGCCTCTTTCTTTCATATGCTTGGACTTATGCCTGTCTTTTTTGTGTGAAGAATTATCTTCACTCCTTTTATGGCATGAATTTATTTTACATTCATTTGCCTTATTTTCGGAACAGCTGTATATACTACTCTTGAGGTCGTCCTTAGTTTTCTGCTTTCTATTACGTGCGTCACTTCTTTCAGAAGAATCACCTCCACTTCTATCAGAATGCCTGTCTCTGTCTTCTCCTTTTTTATGCTTTGACTTATGCCTGTCACTTCTTTCAGAAGAATCATCACCACTTCTTTTAGAATGTATATCATTGTCATTGTTCTTCTTTCCGGAACAGCTACATATACCACTTTCTTCTTCTTCTTTACATTGCTTCCTCCTATGCTTTGACTTCTGTCGGTTGCTTTCTGCAGAAGAATCATCACCACTAGAATGTTTATTTCCGTCCCTTTCGTCCTTACGCTCTGGCCGATGCCCTCTACTTCTTTCAGTGGAACTACCTCGACTTCTTTTAGGGAATGTATCTTCATTACATTCATCATTTTCCTTCCCGAAACAGCTACATAGACCACTGTTGTACTCCTCTTTACATTTTCTCTTTCTCTTGCGTCTGGCACGCCTTTCAGCAGAATCATCTCTTCTTTTTCTTCTTCTCATATCATTTTTATCTGTATCACTTTCTTTTTTCTTTCCAAACCAATTACATATACCCTTGTTCTGAGGCTCTTTAGATCCCTTTCTCTTATCTCTAGTTTCACCCTTCGCCCCTCTATGTGAGGAATCATTGTGGCTTCTTTCATTATGTGACGTCTCTTTCCTAGCCCTTGGCGTAGGTTTTTCATTTTTTTGTTCACCTTCTCCCTCGCTCTGCTCTCTTTGAGAAGGAGCAACACTTTTTTCAGAAATATCATCTCCTTTTAGTTGTTGCACTGTTGCTTTTTGTTTTGAACATCGCGCTATGTTTTCCGGATCTTCATATGTGTCAGCATATTTGTTTACTTCCAAATAAAGGTTAACATTTTCATCATTGCATTTATCATGAATAACGCTCTTCTTCACTTTGTGCCTGGGCGCCATTAAGTAGCCACAATAACGCACAGAACTTGTTTCAGCACTTAGAACTTCGGGTGTGAGTGGGTCTTCAATCTGACGAGAAGACGATGGTTCATTTAACAAAGACTCCTTAGAGTCAATTTGATTAAGGCAGGATTTATCAAGTATGATTCTTAGCTTATGCATTTCATCGGGTGTCAAATCTTTTCTGGGACAATTGGGATTCCTGCACGGAAACGAAGTTGGCGCGGCAGTATCGATGCCCGGACGCATGGGCCTGAACTTGCCAATCTCATCAAATTTATAAAACGACAAGCTGGGTTTCCTGGTTAGATAACGGCGCGGTAGCTTAGGTCGGTAGACACCTTCACCTGTTTTCTGAGCATGATTTCTCAACAAATCAAGGAACTCTGGAGATATGCGTTGAAAATCTTGACTGATGTATGGTTTTTTTTGTATGCAACGAATTGGTTTGCCAACGGCCCATCCGCATTTTGCATCTGGTTTTTCACCTTCATTCGTAGGTTTTCTATTATCAAGATACCATTTCGTTGCCAGATCTTCAACTTTGTAATATCGCTTAAGTTTTCCAAGGTTGAGCTGCGTACCTGTGGTTGCCTTTTCGCTCTTGTTCACAAGAGCTATACAACGAGATCGCTCTGTGCCATTTATTGTGTTGCAGGAACGTGCATTGTAGTAAGATGTACTAGTTAATTGATTTACTAAATTCCCAAAATTCCATGGGCCTAACATCATCAATTTGAATTCGAATTTTAATTAGGATTTTGTTGCCAAATGCTACTTTAATTTGTAAATAAAATCCTACAGCTCAAATCGAATATATGCGCTATTACGAAACGCGTTACATAATTTGTTCGACTGAGATGAGAGTCGGTTAACTCGACAGTTCGAGTCTTCAGTGGACGCCGAATATGTCGTCTAAAGAAATGACATACAAGTATATTTGGAACAAATTCCCCAAATCTTCTGTTTCCAAAGTAACAACACATAAGTCATGAGTAGTTTTTCTTAAATGTTACTTAAATTTATTGGAAAAAAAGCATTTGCTGTCTTATAATTATAGAAAGCATTACTCTTATAGTATTGCACTTTATACTCATAAGACAACTCATGCAATAATCGTTTAAAATGACGTATGACATAAAATGACGTATAATCGTATGAATAACTCTTAAACTTGAAGTTCCTCTCAGTTCAGTTCAGTTCAGTTCAGTTCAGTGTAATCCTTGCATTGCTAAAGCAGCCAGTTCGAAGCATTGTCACCGCCGGCTTCTAGTTCGGGTGAG
Source organism: Cacoxenus indagator (assembly GCA_035041755.1). Classification (NCBI taxonomy): domain Eukaryota; kingdom Metazoa; phylum Arthropoda; class Insecta; order Diptera; family Drosophilidae; genus Cacoxenus; species Cacoxenus indagator. The sequence continues at coordinate 3,086,653 of JAWNKX010000665.1, forward strand.
TAATACGATTGAACGAAAATGCTGCCACACACACAACGCTGAGGATTTTGACATGCTATGCTCTCATTATTATTATTTGTTGAATCCTTTATCGTTGTGCCACACTGCAAACACAATCTTATACTCGTTTTCTCCAACTCTGCCTTTCTCATTCGAAGATAATACGCCTTGAGATCCGTTCTTTTAGCCTTCGCTTTCATTTCTTTGATAAGAGGGGTATCCTTATCGTGTTTTCTACGATTCATAAAAGAACAAATTTCACAGGCACATTTAGTTGTACCTGTTTCCACTTCTTCCGGCTTTTGCTTTCGACTTTGCGTCTTCATGTTATGCTGTTCTTGTGGCTCTACTAAATTGTAGTTGAGAAATTGATCTGCTGGTGAACTTATGGATGGCTGGTTTGTTATTGAGAGATCATAAGGCGTTGGATCCATTTTTACCAATCTCGTTTTATACTGTCCGGTAATTTTCGGTTTCGCTTGTTTGGGCTTCTTCAAATTTTTATTTTTTTGGTTCGGATACCCAAATTGAGGCAATGGAATTATTGCCACTTTATCTATTTTAGTTGCTTCATTTTCCTTTGACTGATCCCGAAATAGATCGATGCGTGATTCTGTCATTGTTAGTAACTGACTTGTGTCTGACATTGGTTTATCGTCTGCTTCAAATGCCACAGACTCTGAAATTTAATCATATTTAATCATACTGGTCTTGATTTTGGTTGAACTACATCGAATTGGCCATAAATACCTCTCAAAGTCATAACAGACATAACAGGCGTTGCAGGATCGCGGCTCGAAATCGAAGAACTGACTTTCGCATTCGGGGGCTTTGCTAGTCGTTTTTTATCTAATAACATTGCTTTTATTCTCCGGTTGAGCTCTAATTCAGATTGTCGTGAACTTATTTCTTTCCTATCTTGTATACTTCCAATCTTTGAGGATCCAGCTGTTTTTAAGTTCTGCCTCTTGTGACCCTCAGCTTCTCTTGCATTGATTTGCAGCTTTTTTGCGATCTGGGCGTGTGGTTTAAGCGTTTCAAATTTTCGAGTTACTTTTATATGCGAGAACTTTGATGATTTGATAGATTTCACGTTTTTCCTTTCCTGCTTATTTCTTTCAACTGCGACAATTGAGCCCAGATCCTCTTCTAATTTCCCATGTGGCTTTACTGACTTACTTTTTTTCTTTCTATATTTCAGTACTTGGAAAGACTGCATAGAAGTATTGTCGTCCTTATCCATAATTTCTTTTTGCTGATCTGTCGTTTCCTTACTTATCGCTTTGTGTTCTTTCTGCTTTTCTGTTGTTTCCTGCGAAATTTCCTGAGCGGTGCTTTGGGGCACAGATAAGTTCTTGTTGAATGTATTGGGCTTATTTATTGGAGCCTGTTTTGCGTGACTTATATCGCCTAATCTTCCTTGCTTCGATTCCTTTCTGCCAGCTATAGAAGGTTGTGCATTGAACTCAAAATCACCTGATTCACGAGGAGCATTGGTTTTAAGCCACTTGGGACTCTGTCCAAGTTTTTGCAGGTTTATCTGATATTGTTTCTGAAATTTAAATTCCGCTATTTTCTTGCTCATAATTTCTCGTTGTTCTTCCTCATCCCGTAATCTTTCCTTTTCCAACAAGTCACGTCGATTACGTTCCTCGAACTGTTGACGCCATAGAGGTTTCTCTTGCATATTAAGTGGCCTTAGATCAGTAACTTCTGCTCTCTCATCGTCTTTCTTTTCTCTTCGAGTTGTTTTTTTTCTGCAACACTTATCGTAAATCTTTTGATGAATAGATTGAGCTTCGTTACGGCTGAAACAATGCTGCACTTTCTCATAAAAACTATCCAACGAATAAACCCCTACTTCGGGTGTGCAGAATAACATTCCCTCATTTTTTTTAGTGCAAGTTTCATTCTCTCCAGTAAGTTTCTGAATGATCTCTTTCAAGCATCTCTGATTGAGCACTGCGCGCTTCTTCACAACACCAGCTAAATTTTCCCTCTCGCCTACGTTTGAGTATCTTTTGTTCCGTGGTAAATTGTACATTGAGTGGATTGCGTGAAAATCAGTTTTATGTGCACTACATTTCTTGTGTGTGTTGGCTTGACTGCGTTTCATGGTAGTCACTTGAAAGTCTCGGGTAACATCTCGTGCAAATGGTATCTCCCACAGAGGGAATTGCAACAGCTTCTTGCTATTGGCTAGTTTTGCAAACATGTCTACTCCTTCTTCAGTTGAGTTGGATTTTCAATAGATATTTCTTATTTTATATTTTTTTGTATTCTATTCACAAGCAATTTTGTAATAAATGACGTAAAAAGTCAAAACGAATTTTAGTTTGTTGAAAACAAAGGCACTGGAATTCGTCCGAACCCAATTTTTTGTTTTCCCTTATTTACTTTTAGTCCTTGATTTGATTTTGGCTTTTTTCTTTGGCTTTAGGGTCCAGTTTCGGGAAAACATTTTTTGTTGGCCAATTCTGGTTGCTTTTCTTTGATTGCTTCGTTCAAGCGGTCGCATTGTGAACAGTAGAGTATCGAAATTTGGCTTTTTCATTGGCTTTTTCAGTGACTAGAACATCCTAACATCGAAATTTCCGGAGCGGAGTAAAAAAAACTACTCCTGGGTACGGCGTTCATTGTCAGCATCTTCACCGCACGGGTTTTACATTTTTTATAGTAAAAAAGCATGACATAGCGTAGCCCAAAGTGTCACCTACCAAACACGTGTTTGCTACAATCCAATTAGTGTTGCACAATATAATTGTATCAACACCATCTAGTAATAAAAAATGGGATTACTTTATATATTTTTATTATAATATTTGCAATGCTAAGCTCCATGCAAAATCTAATGACCATACTTAGGTTTTTTACTCTCATTCACTTTGAGTCGAGTGTAGAACAAGTTGAGGCTCATATTCTGGTATTTAGCTTTCAATTCCTTGATAACGTGGTGTGTGAGGCTCGCGTTTACGACGATTTATAAATTTGCACCAGCGTTAATAGATTCTGTAGGTTTCGTTTGTTTAATTTTCTTCTTTTTGTGTATCTTCTGGTGCTTACCTTTGGGTTTCCTACTCCGCCATGGTATCTCTCACAACTTTTCCTTTTTAATTTCATTTGAAGTGGGAGCAGGCATAGTTTCATATACGGATATTTGTGCATCATTCGTTCAAAGATTATTCGTGGTTCGATTTTCTTCAATACTAATACCGGCATTTTTATTATTATTATTTTTTTTTTGAGTCAGTTTTTCTCATTTTGTCTTCTCAATGAATCAGTACTTTTCCTCTTTCATTGATATTTTGCATCTTCCATGTCAACATGTTTTTTGTACTTCAATTTCAAAAACCAATTTTGCTTGATTACTTCTTCCCTCGTAAGAGAGGTTCTAGTCTTTCTAGATTCTCTTTGCTTAAATCGGTTTCTAGCTTGTCTCTTATTTTGTCTTATTTTGTTGGTTTCAAAAAAAAGGCTTTAGTGAATACAGATGGGGCGGGCCACTAGTTATAAATAAAAATGATTTTAATGACCACTGCGTTTATTATCAAACGATTTTAACGATTTCATATCTTGAGTAAATTTAATCTCATTTATCGGCAGCCACAACGAATTAAGATTTCTTTAAAGGATTCCATCTCAAAACTCGAAGTGTTTCGTTCCAGGTATTCATGTGTATTTTTCTCCATAACTTCGAAGTGTTTGTCAACGCATTTCTAATGGTTTGATGAACAGCTTTACCGATAAACCTGCAGCAAACACCGATCGAAGTTACTTTGTTGCTCCCACGTAGAGTACAGAGTGCCAATTTTAGATGGGTTTGTTACATCATTTATAGAACTTTCGTAGGTTTTGATATGTTGCAGGGAGAATTTCGTTATATTATTGCGGTTCTTGAATACAGTAGGGCACTTTTAAGCTTTTAGTTGATAGACTTTTTAAATGTTAGCAGCACATAAAGCACGTTTATAAATTTGTAATATATCTATAGCGCCATTATTCACAATCTGACCAAGTCAGCTTGAAGAAAGTCGCTGAAGATACAATTCAAATTCAAATTCGTGATGTGGTCGATTATATCGGTCAATAACGCGTATTCAAAGCTCTGCAGTACGACCGTTTTTAAAATGAACAAGTGAGACAATCATGAAAATATTGATGTGGCACGTCCACCATTCTCTTTTCGCCGCCACAGTAAACATTCTCATTAATGTCTTTGCAATTCTGTTTCTTCATTAGACCACAACTACTACAATGACTTAGCAACTCATTCATTTTATTCTGCATTTGCTTCGCCATCATTTTGTCGTAATAGTATTTTTTCAGTTCCTGCCTCTGTCTTTCCGCTAGCATTTCCTTCATATATTGGTGCGTTTGCGGTGGATCAGGTGGTTTCTGGCATACTTCTTGGGCACCGGACAATAATGACTTTGCGAGGCTGTTGAACCTATTATTGCTAGTTTTTACGAAACCTCGAGACGCTGATGCCCGATTAGCATTCGACCTGCTTAGACTTTTTGAAGCAATATTTTTTTTAAACGGCGATGTGTATTTTTTATCTAGTTGTCCAAATCTGTCGGTGCACTGCCGCACATATAACGAGGCCCGATGCATAGAGCCACTCATCGCCTGTAAATACCAATTGCGAGTCATTTTATTTAAAAGAATAAAAATAAATAATTTTGACAAGTGTTTCAAAGAGATATATAAAATGAGCTATAGAAGAAGCTCAACAAATAACGTGATTTTGTTTAACAAATAAAAAATATTCTTCTTCATGATACTCAGCCCTTAACATCAAACGCACTAGACTGCATAACACATACTTATGTTTAAACTAATAATGACGATAGTACTAGACTTAGATGTTGAATGTGATGTTCATGTGAGGAATGCCTCCAAATCAATTTCGAACTCTTCAATGTTCTTATCTCTTTTTATCACGGGAAAATATTAAATTTTACGTGACATCGAAAAACTAATAAGTTGATATAATTATTACCAATTTTAATGTATTCTACATGTTATATCACCAGTTTCACTGTAGAATTCATCATCGAGCAATTCAGTGCATACTCCGTGCAATAGATGAAAAGAATATATGAACTAAATAACATATGTAACAATTCCCGAGCGCATAGCCTGTTGAACACTACCTTCATAATTTTTCGCATGGCCTCTCCGTAACTGAGCCAGTCATTATAATTTTGCTTGTAGTATTCTCCAATATAGTAGATATGCTCTGATCATTTTAAAGTCAGTGATTAAAGTGTCATCAAGACACTTTCAAGAAATTTTCACTGACCACTATGTCTGTGTCATATATTATATAATGCGATCAATCGATTATGATGGAAACCTAGAACGATAGCTTTAAGCTTATATCTTGCAGCGTCGATTTCTTTTCGATTTACTTTTTAATTCTTAACAGAATCTTCTCCACTAATTCCATTTGAATTGTGCTGTGCTGGTCTTGAAACCTTTCAACTTTGATTTGTACGAAAATGCTCTTCTGAAATCCATACTTACTTCGCTACCCTTGAACACTTGGGAACTGAATAGGGAACATCAAAGAAAAATTGAGACTGGTTTTTACATAAAATATTTGCTTTTATTCAATTTTCATGAAATTTCATTTATCCAAAATTTTTAATTATATAAAATTTTTTGATGTCTACGTCGCGCCTCAATATAGTCCAAAATAGTATTTTTTTATGAATAATATTTATGATTTTTTACTAGAGACTAAAGCGTTTACTTTACTGCGTCGTTCTAAGAAGTCTAATTAACAAAACTTTGGATGTTTTTCTGTTGTTTATTAAAATTTGTTGTGCCACGTTCATCTAACATCATCCAGGGTGGTTAACGGTTATCAGACGGATTTGACGAAAATACAACTACTTTATGTATGATCGGCGCCCAATAACTGTTCATTATAGCGTATAGGATATGTTAATGCATTACCTTTGTCCCATGAGTATAGTTCCTGTAAAAACAGATGTGGGCAAATGATTAATGCAAAAATTCTTGAGCTAGAAAAATCCGGTGTTCACAAAATTAGAGTTCATTCTAATAAACTACAGTTCGTTAGCATTAAAAAAAGGAAGTCCTTGTGCAATATCTCAGCTATTTAGTTCAAATAGAACTGAGGGACTGCTTTGAATACACACAGACGGTCATGAGTAAAGAGTATAATATTTCTCGTATAATTATTTTTCATTAAACCCATAACTGGTATCCAGTCGAAAAAAAAATTAATAATAAAAATAATAATAATAAAAAAATATTAAATAAGGTAATTAATAAGGTAAAAAATAAAATTAACAAGGTAAAAAATAGAAAAAAAGCAATTAAACAAATAATAGTACAAAATTTTCAAAAGTGGTTTGAAAATAAATTTATTCGAATTGCAAGTGTAGCTGAACTTCTATGTTGATCCCAGCAGCGATACCGACGAGACTAGTTCACTAGTAATACTCACCACATTGAGTGGATTATAACCAACAGTTGTCGTTCTGCGGAAGGGGTTCGAAAATGGCAATGTGATGTCAGTTAGTAGTCGCCCATTATACAAATCGACCACGTAGCGTATCTGTGAGTTCTTCTCGGTGGTAGAATCGATGGCATACAAGTGGCTGCAAATAATAAACATTTCGCCGAATTTCCGATGGTCCAATGTGATATTGAAGTTGTATTGCACTTTCAGGTTCTCTTCGTCTAACTAGATATGAGAATATCAAATCAGAATACAAGAACAACATGATCAAATCGAATGTGAAGCGTTACAAACTAAATTCAATTAAAATGAGCAAAGCATTCGTTGGTCATAAATTTTGGGTTGTGGCTAAACAAAAACACACAATGCCGGAGTAATACAAAGCTAAGCCAATAATTTAACACACTTATGTCCAACTAATAGCATTTGCAGTATGCTGACAGTACCGATAAAAACCTCAAATCGGTTGTAGTATGGCCAAAGCCAATATCAGTGAAGCACAGCAAACAAGCACTAAATTACGACCAAATAAAATTTTGATGTTTGAATAATTAAAAATGAGAAAAATATGTTTCGAAGTTGAAATACGGTACACACACCCGCGGGAAAACTGTCAGCACACGGACACATAAAAGCATGACCCTATAATACCCCGCAATAGGATGGTTAGCTAGACACATAAGAAAAAAATAATTTCTGTGCTGTAGTTCAATAATTTAGAAACAGGTCACCAGATATACAGACGGACATGGCTCGATAAACTAATATATCTTTCACTAGTTAGAAACTTTATGCAAGAAACCAGAGAACAGGCGACAAATACCCCGTTTATATCAATTCACAAAAAAATCAATAAATGACGAAAAGCGAATATTATTACAACTTACTGGACCGCTAGAGAGATTTAAAGTATTTTTTTATCGAAGAGAAAGAAAGCTTCTACTTTATAAGATTTTTTTTCAATTTTATTGTAAAAGTAATTTTTTATTGATACGCCCTCGTACTCGTAGATTGAGCTCTGAACTGTATATGAATGTGTTTGTGTGAGAGAGATATATATAGAGAGCAATAGAGAAGGCCAGAAAATCGGTTTCAAGCATTTTTGTACTTATGTTAACTCAATGTCGCATGTTAACGCAAGCATCGATTGCACTCAAAGGCAAACTAGAGGCACTCGCACATGCGAGTATTGTACTTGTTACCTTACGGCAAATACTGCTATACGAATGTGTACAATACTTACCTTGGCTACAAGTGTATTGTTCGAATCGTAAGTGCTGTAGATCACCCACAGACCAACCTCGTCGACATTGAAGTCCATGTAGTTGTAGTCAGTTGAGTACAATTTGTTTTGGGCTGCGACTCCAGAATATGGCAATTGTGTTGCTGTGAATTGCAATTATGCATTGGTAAAGTGGGTCTTTGGTGTGCTAGTGTTTATAGCTTTTTGTTTTTAATGTTTTGTTTTTTTGCTATTTCGAACACTGAGCATTTGCACAATATTCTCGGACACAAAATTGGCACTGATTGTGGTTGGGTTATTGTATGAAACATGAAATTGCTGTATACGATACGTAGGTAATTGTACCGAGCCAATATTTATTTGTTGTAGCTGTGTTCAAATGTTTCACTGAACTGAAATCTCAAGAATGCTGATATGTGCATATGTGTCATTGTGTTGTATTCATATACGAATATATAGTGCTTTCTATACTTACAAATTTTTGTCTGCGTTTCCAAATCATATTTCACAACAAGATCGGAATTCTTTTGGTGATAATAGAAGGAGTTGTTGTACACAACGTGAGCGTTACCCTAGCGAGATAGACAAACAAATAATGACATTAATATACAATATTAATAAATAAAGCATTAACTCAGTTGCTGACTACTCGCATTCCTGGTTATTTTATTTTATTTTTATTTTTCTTTTTAGTTTTCATTTAGTGCGCGCTTTGCAAAAGTTGGCAAAACCAACTGTGCACATCATTCACTACTCAGCTACTTGTAATTAAAATATAAGTCAGAGGTCATCTGTCATTGCCACTCACATGGAAACCCTCCGCTATTTGATATTTGTGGCGCGGTACGCTGTTCATTCGGTATTGCATTTTTGTCGAGAACTCAAAGAGATTGTAGGAGTCGTTTTCGTTGGTAACAAAGGTGCGTTCACGTTCGGTTTCCTTGGCAGCCGGATCCTTTAGCCAGCAACCGTAAATCTCATTCACTGCCTTGTGGAAGACGGGCTTGCCTACGGCATACAACTTGCAGACTGCAAGTAAATTGTGTAAATCGAGGAAAAAAATAAAATACGTTAATTCGGTGTGAGCACTTTTGTCAAGAGCTCACGATAAATTGCGCCTGGGCAAATTGTAACAATTTTGCTGCTTTGCACTCACTCTTTTGACGTTTCGGCAGACCAGGATAGCTGAAGTTACCAGTTGGCGCAATATCGAAATTATTCGTTATAGAGTCCTTGCACTCGTATAAGCTACGAGAGGTTGGAAAACAAAGAGAAAAAGCTTGTGAAGGCAAGAATAAAATTTCTGGAAATTGCATGACGTTGAAGAACTTTTGAAAATCAACAAACGCCATAAAGACAAACATAAAACCAAAGAAAGAGGAAAAGTAAAAAAAAAAAAAACAGTTCAAAGTAAAGCAGAAACTTTTCTTTGAAAAGTAATAGTAAAATAAAATCTTTTTCAAGCACAATAATGAGGTGAAAAGTGCAAAATCCAATTGATGCTGCATTATTATGACAGAAAGCGCATAAGGCGCAAAATCAATGGGATTTGTATTATTTTATTCCAAGCAATTGCACAAGCCAAAACGCAATCTGTGTGCATATTAAGTGACAGACACATTACCTTACATTATCTTAATTGTATGGTCACTGTCACTTACCTCGGATCCGGACACTGGTCACAGATTGGGCAGACACTCTCTGGCGGCCGCTGACCATAAACTTTCATCTCTTTGCCAACATATGGTGTTTCGCTGTTTGGATCTTGCGCTGAGGTTGTTAGCATTAAAAAAAGTTGTCTGTTAATTATTCCGAACTAATTAAATAGCCGCGCTTATACTTACGCGCAATCTCGAAATTAACCATTGTTGCATTAACCTCGTTGCGTGCCACACAATGATAGTAGCCAAAGTCGTCTTTGCGTAAATTCGTGATAGTCAAGCGCATCGTTGTTTTGAATCTATACATTATTTATTAGTTATGCATGAGTAAATTTGCATTTTTCTAAGTTCTAATAAACATTTTACGCACTCTTCCGGATACGTTTCAATGCGATACTTGTCACCGGGCTCGAGTATTTTGCCATCGTATGCGCGCTCCCAGTAGCGCATGGCCTCGGGAAATGCTTCAACCTATCGAGAATAAGCAGAAATAGCAAGGCGGTAGTTTATTAAAAATGTATTCTAGTTAATTTTTTATAACCATTCATAGTTGCTAATTGAGAAACTACGTTTAACTACGAAGTTTAAATTTATTCGAAAATTAAAATGAGCACATGAATCATCGTCACCATCAGAGGTTTCTAATTTCTTGAATAAATCATGAGATAACAAAAGATGCAATCGATGTGTCGTTGGCTTTAAATTAAATTTAAATCACATTCATGCAGTTTTCATATTTGCATACACCCGTACAATATACATACAATTTACTTGCTGTCGTTGGTTGTTGACTGCTTGTAGCGCCTACTGACTTCATTCTATTATTGCATTATATAATTGCATGCGCATTATTTTATCTACAGGCTGGCTTACGCATTGGAAACCGCTTTATAGGATTTTTTATTGATACATAAATGCTTATTTAAGAGCCGGGTAATGATGTAATGATGTGTCATTCCATTATCGTTATTGACGCTTGACAATTACACATGTCATTAAAGATTTTATGGAACAGCAAAATAAGTAAATTAAATGTAGTAATTAAATTGGGTAAAATCAGAGTGCTGAGCGTCATAGAATAGTAACTTTTTGAGACAAGTCTCATAAATGTGAATGGTTGGTAGCGCTGGTACGTGGAAAGTATGGCAATGTCATTATTAAGCCACAAAAGTGACAATTCCACCTCGAAGCCCGGGTAACAATATTCGAAAAGCATGGCTTGTCGAATTCTTTAGTGCCAAATTTCGTTAATTTGTCCACGAATTCATTGTTATAATACTATACTGCTTCTGCTGCTATAACAACCATATTTCAATCGCGGATAAGGATGTCATATATATGCATGTATGTATGGTCTCCGTACTCTTCGGGCTATATGGTGTGCCATCGGAGGTCTATTTATCGGGCCGATCCGTGTACAACAAATGTTTATAGCCAAAAAAATGGTTAGTTAGAAGATCATACGGTAGGTGCCGCTTAAATCTTCCATAAACTACGTAGCTTATAAGGGCTACGACAGTTGGATTAGGATAGTAGTGCAGGCTCACTACTATTAACGTCTTCTACAGAAATAAAAATTCAAGCGAAAAATCAAATGAAAAAGATAATTTCGCACCGCCGTTGTTATTTTCATTTATTATATTAATATTTCTCAGTATGAGCATTACCATATCCGTGGAACAGCCGTGAACTCCTCGAATTTTTTTTAGCAGTGTTACTCTACTATACCCATCTATATGCTGGTTATAAAATATGTAAATACATATTTAGTACAAGTACAATTCAGCATTGTTGCAAGTTATTTAAAAAGCCTACACACCAAAAGCCACATACAGTTAATTAGTACTGTTCCCAACAATTATTTTAACGGCTGATTAATTTGATGCATTGCACACATCGAATAATTCATGATTTAATAGGATTCAAAGAGGATGCCAATTAATTATAATAATTAATATAAAATTCTCTGTGTTTTCCAATTAAAATTAATTCGGTAAACCAATTAATTGTGCAGTAAACTTTTTTGTGAATAAATCATATTTTAACTCATAATTTGACTTGGCAAATTTTATTATCAGGCAAATCTAAGGAGAAAAATCGTTTCGAATTGGCAAAATCTTGTTGGTATTTCATAGGCTGATTGCTATACAATATTTGCTTACCAGACATTCAAGCGCAGCGCTGTGTCCATATTCTGCATATATCATTTGCCTGTAGACCGATATCATGGGCGCAACTGTTGTCCATAAAGACATGCATGTTGCGATGTTCAATTCCAGTTATATACGAGATAAAATATTTGAATCCAATTAATGTATGACTATATACTCGTATAGAGTCTTTCGATGACTGCATAACTTACAATGGACTTCGACGAGGAAAGTAGCGTTCGCAACTGGTGCAATGCCATTGTTCGCATAGCAAGTGTAGGCTGCCATTTGTTGACGCGTTATATTCGTGAATTTCAGATAATGACCACTCACCGAGGACACTGCAAGAGCGGGGAGAAAACAAAAAAAAAATAAATAAAATAAATACGAAATTGCCCATTTTTTAAGCAATTTTCTTTGCTGCCCGTAAACATGGTCAGGCAGACCAGTAATGGCCACATTTCGATACACGAGTACGCATTTGCAACGCAACGCAACACTCATTGCTCGTACTCACTTTCAACACCGTTGATGGAAATGGTGCGTCCATCGTCGCGGCGCCACTCGACTTGCGGCAAAGGATTTCCTGTCGCTGCGCAGCTCAGATTCAATGACTTGCCCTCCTCCACAATCAGTGCGCGTTCTATGTTCGGAGCATTGATGTCTGCAAAAAACAAGTGGTTGCGCTTGTGGCTGAATTGAGAATTTGAACCTTTCATATCAAATGAAGTGAATTTGATTTCTGCGTAAATGTGTTTACTGCACTTTGAGCTGCACGGCACGTAAATTGGTTATTAGCTTTTCACTTACCTGTTATTGAGGGCGGTATTAGCAAATCGTTTGAGTAGCTGCCATTCAAGAACTGCACCTTCCACGCGTTGATGCCCGGCACACCGGGAGTACCATTTGTGCCTGGTTTTCCAGGTCGGCCACGTGGGCCCGTTCCGCCTGCATAACGAGCACAGAGCATATCAACTTTGGTTAAGTTTGTTCAAGTTAAGCCAAATGGATGAGAGCTTAGTCATTTTATAAGCCGAAACCCTGGAACATTGTGTTGCACAAAAAGAGTTCCGCACAATTCCGTTGTGTAGTTCATTTTGTGTCTGCACATGGCAGCAAAGCATTGCTATAGTGATAAAGTCTCAGTTACTGTTGCCTTGGCCATTGCTAACGTACTTGTATTTTATTCACATCTATTGTTTCGACTATGCAAGTTGAGGTCTGGCATGCTTGCCAATGTCGAAGGGAGTATACACGTATAAACTACTCTTAAGAGTAGCGACGTTCAGCAGTCGAAACAGTCGACGATAAATCACGCCAAAAAATGAAAAATAATTTAAATTGCTAGCAACGTGAAGAGGCACCAAGTGACCGACTATGATGAAGAAAGGGAGACAAGCACAAAAGGGGATGCACAAAAAATCAGAATCGTAAGAGCAGAACGCATGCGAATGTGTTTGGCGTTGAATTATTCTTGTTGTTACTGGCGTACGGCGCAGAGAAGTATGCAATGGTAATATAACTTTTGGATGAAGTCAAGAAACTGGCAACGATGCCCATGAAAACAGAGCAGTGGGGAAGAGGAGTTTTCTGTGTTTCTGTTTTTGTTTGTTACAAGCCCAGAGAAACAAAAAGAACACTCAAAGTAAACTAGAATCACAAAACGAGCAGCCAAAATGCTCGTTTGTATTTAGTGCTATGTTTTTCCACTTTCTCCTTTAGACATAATACTGCAACAAGGAAAAGATTTGAGTATACCCGACCAGAAAAAATTCAACAGAAACAAAAAAAAAAAACATTTTTCAATTTAAATTGTAACTTAAAAGGTCCTTAGGAGTTCTGATAAGTGGAAATTGCTTTTACCGCTTAAAGCAAGTGCAAGAGGATTAAGTCGGTTTGGCTTATTTAATGCAACAATTACAGTGCAGCCAAAGTATTCTATATTTCGTAGAATATTTATACTAACAATTCATGAGCAAGAAATTTTTTCATTAATCTTTAAGACAACAGAGATGATTAAGATTTACCTTTTAAGCCACGCTCTCCCGGTGGTCCCTCCGCTCCCTTTGGCCCTGGCAGTCCATCTTTGCCATCCTTACCATTAACTCCATCTGTACCATCAATGCCAGGCAGGCCGTTTTTGCCAGGTATGCCATCAGCACCTTTAATAAACGCAACAAAAATGCTTAGCCTTTCAGATTAAACAGTTAGTAGTCATAGCAGTAGTGGTAGTAGTAGTAGTAGTAGTAGTTGTTATACAAAAAGTAATGTCATAATGTGGAATTATTGTTACTGCTTATTTGAAGAGTTTGAGGATGATTTCGTGAATAGTAATTACCTGCACGTCCAGGTACGCCATCCAAGCCAGGTTCGCCGGGTACACCATCCCGTCCATCAAGACCAGCACGACCCGGAATTCCGATATCGCCTTTGGGACCGCGTGGCCCCATTGGTCCTTGCACACCATCCAAGCCGGAAGGTCCTGGCAAGCCGATCTCACCACGATTACCCTTTGGACCCGGAATACCAGGCAGCCCCGGTGGCCCTGTTAAGCCTTTTGGTCCAACCGGTCCTGGTGGACCCTGTGGCGCCGGCGGACAATAATCCTGTGTGCCCTTACAGAAGCCGCTGATGATTTTCTCCTGATGACATTTTGATGCGATTTTCTCATTTCATTAATGCGTTTGATAGTTGTAACCGTCACTCACCGGCACACGACAATATGTATTAAGATAAATCCATTCATCCCCGCCCGGCGCCGAGCCCTTTAGACCTGTTCGCTTACGTATGTCCATGTCCTGTTCTTCAAGCACCTTACGCTGGCTTGGGTTAAAGAACTCAACGAATGGATCAGCTGTCAGAACATAAGTGCGAATTATTAGTTTTAACCACGAAAATAACTCAATTTGCAAGCGATGCTGGCTAACTTAATTCTGCACTCGCATTGCAAAATCACTCAGACTAATCAAACTTGCTCTGCTGCTCTACGCGTAAATGGCATGAATTTCAAATTGCACTTTAGCCATCAACGAATGCATGAATTAGAGACAACGTATAAAGTAGTCGTACTCTCCTCGCTGAAACATGCACAAATGAGCTTCAGCGTGTGATATAGCAGCACAAATAACTGAGCAACGGCGACTTGGCATTTGCACCTGTGTGCATGGGTATGTATGTGTACTCATAGGTGTACGAGTATAGATTGCATGTAGGCAGTATTTTATTAGCATTTGAAAGGGCCAATTACGAAAAATAGATGTATGCAAAATGAAACACCATTTACTTTCGACTCGGTGCCTGCCACGCAAACACACAGAACGTGCAACATGAAGCGCTTGCCTGCCTTCGAAACATTAGTCTATTTTAATAGGGATGGCAAACTGCCTTGAGATTTGTCCTTTCAAATCTCAAATTTGTCTTCCATCAGCACAATCTACAGTGGGCAATAATTTGCTTGCACATTTGTCATATTCCCCAGCTTTAAGTCTCTACTTTACTAGTATATGCGCACGTATACTATTTCTAAGACCGGAGGTATGGCTTTGTCGTGAGTAATTTGGCTCCAACGCTGAGTCAAATTATTGTTCATCAATACACAAGACCGTGCTCTCCAGTTCCATGCAAAATTAGTACGAGTATTTCGCTTGTGAGTGAACTCTAGATAATGTTTGCGTTAAAATGTGTGAAAATAAGCATGTTTGTGTTATACCGAAGGCCATTTCAACGCATTAACGAAATACGAGTATCATAGCATTGTGATATACGATATTGTGAACGCTACCTCACGTCCATAGAATTATTTCTTAAAGGTTGAAGTGTGAAAATGATGCACTTGACAACTGGCAGCTAATTAGCTAAGGCAAAGTAAAGTCGGTATATCTTCTTCATTAGACATATGTACTATGTAGCTAACGATACCTGTATATACACGAGAGTACAAAGGACTATAAAGATGCAGCCTAAGACAAAAAAAGTTGATACCAAATGCAAGTTATTTATAATGCACAGCGAAACTCTAAGGATAAGCAACATCCCATCTCATAAAATGTTACAAAAGGCAAGCGCTGCCTCTCTCTTTAGATTTTTCACACAGCTTATTAAAAGATGCAGACGTCGATCTAAGCCACTACGGATTTGTATTCTATTTTCTTTTGTTTTATTTTGGGCAGTTGGAGGATTCTTACCGTGCAATGTCGACGGCGCTGAGGAGATGTCTCTGCGTTCACGCTTTCTTGTGTTTGCCGCCGCCGTGGCTGAAGTGAAGCCAGTGTTGCCAGGGTATTTTCTCTCATTTCGCGCAATTCCATTAAACACGTCATTGTCGTCATAAACTTTTGTTTTTATTGAATCTCTGTGGAGAAAAATTTTGAATAAGGGCGTTATGAGATAAGGCATTTTATGTATTGCTTCTTAAGATGCGCCTTAATGTGTGCATTTGGAAAAATATTTTTTCATTTTTTTGCAAACGCCAATAAATTCAATTGCACCATTTCTTTATTAATTTCTCACGCCTCTTGGGATATGCTCCAAGAGGCCTCCGCAGAGCTCTTTCATCTTTTGAAAATCCGAGACTTTACTTTAAGCAAATGGCTGATAGATTGAGTGATTAGCCTGCCGCTAAAAGTCGTCTCATTGGCTTAATAATAAATAAATAAAAGTAGTGTGACTATTGTAGAAACCCTCGTACACTTGAAATCCCACGTGTCTCCAACCATAGCGTATTACAATGATATTTGTAGTGTTGCAAAACGTTTTATTGGTGGTCAGAAAATAATTTATAAGCGTGAGAAGCTTGAAAAGTGAGGCCAGAAATTGAATTCCTCGATGTAGTGGCAGAAAAATACTACAAATTAAAATAGTGTCTACGGCAGGATTCCATTGGCTGGCATTTATAGTTCGAGCTACACAAATATTTTTGGAAAATGTGCAATTAATACGAAAAAGTTAATTGTTTTCTAACCTTTTTCCCTTCAACTTCATTTTACGTTAATTCTATATACATAACCTAACGTTATGTATGAAAACATTAAAAATACTTCACTGAAAAAAAAAGTATTCCATTGTCTAAAATCGTAAATAGAGTTCAATTTTACAAATAAACTCGCAGTAAATTAATTAACCAAATTAAAAGAAAACAAACCGACATCTAAAAATAGTGATACTAACGTAATTTCTTTTACTCTTCACATACACTGCTTCACATTATTAAACTGTTGATTTATGTTTAGGATATGCTCATTACTTATAATTCAGTTCAACACCAAGGGCCATGGCGTTATATAGGGGCTGTAGTGCTAGACTGAGTAAGCAAAATAAAACGCCCGCCCCCAAAAAACTAACAAATTGTCTAATAACCTACAGACACTCATAAATTGTATTTGATATAGATATAATAGATCATTTAAAAAGTCACCGCGGTTTTTGCCACTAGATGGTGTTGATGACCATAAATCTGGCAACACTAAACTGATTGTATCAAACGTACATGTGTTTGAACGGTAACATTCCAGGCTATATTTTTTGTGAATGCAGCAGTGTAATTGGTTGCTCGTGTTAAAAGTTATACTGATTTCAATATGAGTGAGATATCTGAAGAAATACGCTACTATAAAAAGGGAAAAACGCTGCAAAAATCTGCCGAAAAATTTATGCAGTTTACGGTGAGAATGCTGTAAGCGAACACTGGACCCAGGAGTGGTTTGCTAAGTTCTGTTCCGGAAATGAAATTGATTGAAATTGATTTTAAATAAAGAAATTTTTTGTTAAAAAATGTACCAAAAAAAAACGGCGGAGACTTTTTATATGACGCAATATATTGTATATTGGGTTAACCGACTTTATTCATTAGTACTGAAGTCTTTGGTGCCAATGTTGCGAATAAGCGAAGTGCTACTGTGGTTGTCATGAAGCAATTAGTTCGAACTCAGAATGGAATAACACAAGGAATCATCGTTAATAAAGATAATTTAATGTTTGACATTCAACCAAGTGCACTTCGTGGTGTACTTCAAAGTAAAGGCGGACATTGTTGAGGTATGCCGAGTGCACTTAACAAAACTTGTTCCAAATTCACTTAATAACATTGATAAACGACATTTTTGTTGCTTTTTGTTGCTTTTTGTTGCTCTTGTTGCACAATCCACTTCGCTGGGCTGCATTGAGACCATTTACCGCTATGCGACTATCATGCATGACTATAAAGTGTACACACCACAAACATTTGGCCAGTTCACTTACCTCTTGGTATATAAATTAGCGTAAAATTCGCTACTGGCAGGACGATATTGAGAGTCCTGATGGCGCTGCTGCTCGCGATGCTGCTGCTCTGTTTGCTGATGCAAAATTTGCGCAACAATTGAGCGCAGCACATGCTCCGATGCGAGTAATTCACGTTTAAATTGTTCCCGAAATGCTAAACTCGTTAGTGTGATAGGATCATGCGCCGGCGTAGTGGGGCTGGCAGGGACAGCTGGCAACGGCGCTCGTGGCGGCGACGATATTGAGTGTGATTTGACGTGCGAGTAAAATAAAAGCGACAAAGTTGCTAGAGCAAAGGCAAGCATCCCCAGGCACACATAAACAGTGAACAGCTTTGTGGGCTGTTCGTTTGCAGGTGTTGAGCCAGTAAGCGTGGAGTCAGTGCTGGCAACATTACAAGAAGTTTTCAACTTCAGCTTCAACCGGTCGATGGTGCTGTGCTGACGACGCCATTGACTATTTTCCTCCTTCACTGGTAATCCCAGTTGGCAATTTTTGCATTTCTTTATCGTCGACGCGGCATCCCAGCACTGCTGCTCGTTTGGCGCTGACTCCAGCTGCATGTTACCTACAAGATTCTCAGTCGAGCTCGTTGCAAATAAAGGTGCCCCAGTTGCTGCTGTCATTGTGTCCTTTGCTTTTATATTAGGTGTCGCTGTTGCTGACGTCGGCTCTGCTTGGTCCTTTCCTGCACGAGTTTCTCCTGCTGTCATGTCCGTTTGGTTTGTTTTTGGGTTAGTGTCTGCTTGTTTTACCATTTTGAGTTCTGTCCAAGAACATTCTTACTGCAATTCACTGTCCTCGTTAATGCTACTTTCAGTTGTTATTTGGATTCTTATTTCGGCAATTTTCTAATGCATTTTCAATTGGCAACTCTTTCTATTTTTATGAAGTGTGGCTTAGTGTGGCTTTACGCTGTAAAGAGAACAGTAAATTTGTTAATCCTAATCAATTTTTGAATTGCTGTTCGTTAAAAACGGGAATCCTTAACATAGTTAAATTAAAGATAACATTTGAAAGAATTTTGAAATCTTTTCGTGCAATTTTAAAATATGTAAACATTTTGAAGATCATTGCTCCTGACATTAATTGCACGATTAACTGCACTCATTGGGATAGCCCGAATAACATGGCTTCAAATTGATAAGAACGGCTGTTGTGTAGGTCTGCAACCCAATCTACTAAGCTCCCTTATACAAATTGTAATTTATACAAGAAAAGTTATTCCTCGATTCGTTTTTACCTCCAAATTTTAACAAGTTACTCATATATTTATTTATTTTATTTAGTTTATTTATTTTAATAATTTTATTTCCTATTTCATTTATTTTATTTCATTTATTTATTTTATTTATTTTATTAAAATTATTTATTTTATTTATTTCATTTATTTTATTTTTTTATTTCATTTATTTTATTTATTTATTTACAAAATGTTTCCAATAATTTGAATAAAATTAAAACATACTGCGTTCTCGAACAACTTGTGTTCGCTCTACACGCTGTACTTCACATTCTTTTACTCTGGCAGCGGCTTGCCTCATTCATTAAGACGAAAAATTTTTGGCAATTGACAAATTCTAAACAATTTATTTATTTATTTATTCTTCTGAGCGCATGCACTTTGTCACTTTTTACTTTTTTACTTCAATTTTATCTTATAAAATTATTAAATGGATTCTTTGTTTTATACGCGTATGCTCTCTTCTCTTCTGTCTTATGAACTTCCTTTATCCTTAGAGTGATCCGCTACCCAGTCCATCATGCCTAGAAATATTCTCCTCTATAATCTGATCAGGTTGACAATAAACTTTACATATAATGAATAATCTCAACGACTTGAAGAAGCTTGCTTCAGCAGTTTAATTGATGAATGTCTGTCGTGACGGAAGTGAAAGGAAACAAAATAAAACCCCTAAACAGAAGAATAACGAGAATCTCGGCATAGACAACAGCAGATACCTGATCTGCTAGTAAGTAATATTATGAGATGATGTACTGCATGCAATTTAGTTTCATTTTCTCGAAAAATTTCAACCCATTAAATTCAGAAAGTCCTAAGTTGAGCTCCTTGTCGCTCAATTCCGGCTTCCTGTTGTGTTAATTAGCTTTTTGATGTTAGGTCTCTGACATATTGGTCGAATTATTTCCGGAACCGCGAAGCGAATCCCTACCTGAAAGGACGAACTTGAATCCCTCAACATGGACAGAACTTCCTTTTTGAATTTTTGCGGTTCATTGTTGAGTAAAAAGTTTACTTGATGGCGAATTTCGTGAGCAGATGGCCTTTTTTATCCATGCGAAGAATGTGGTAGCTCTTTCGCTTTCTTCAGCATAAACACCATCAACATTATCGGATTCGCTTTTAGCCATATGCTGCTTCTTTCTTCGTTGATCCCTCATTGGCTGCGGTGTTGGGGCTGGCGGAGATGCTGCACTAAACCGGGTGCAAATTTGAATCGAAGATCCAGATACTTGTTTGTAGCGCTCCGAATATGATCCAAAGTACGAACAGCAGTTTTACTTCTTCGTAAAATGGCATCCATGACGCGAATATATCAGTGGCCGCTTGCACGCATGTGAGCAAAGCGTGGACGATCCAATATTTGCACCAGGCCATGCCATCATCACCTCGACCATTGCAAATGGCTCTACAGGTGTAATAAGCCGGACGCAGTCTACCATATATATAGATCAAGACCCGATAATACGCTCGTAATCATATTTAACTTTTTTTTTGCGGACCGAAAAGAGTAAATTTGAAAGATTTTTGCTTTACCTCTCATAGAACACATTCAGAAAGTAGTATTTCTTTCTTTGCTGAAGAATTTTGTGCTACTGTGCTGTCGAACGTTCGAATAATTACGATTTCAAAATTAAACTCCGAAAAATTATATTACAATACAATAAATCTGTGGAGCACAGCAAATATTACATTTAAGTAAGCAAAATACAAGTTTTAACTTTTTACATTTATATTTATTGCATTTATTGTTATAGACTGGAATATGTCTTTTCTGGCCTTCGCTGTCGCTAGATACTGCAATAAGATTTATTAATTTTTAGACTCGGCAAACATTTGGTGTCTTCACGAAACGTCGTATATGTGTTATATATGTTATAAATGTTATATTTTTATAAAGCCGTATACAAACTGACCGTAGTAGCTCCATACAAAAAAAAAAAATTTAACAATGTGATAAACTGTGATAAACTAATAACACTGAGTGTTGACAACATTATTGTGAATATTTATATTTATTGTGAATAGAAAGTCTGCTCAATCATATGGTAGTTGTAATATATTTTTGTATAACACATCTTACCAAAAATTTGCAAAAATTAAAAATTATTTATGGCGTTTTCTGTGGTTATTACAATTAGTTTGCTATTTTAATTTGTTTTCGGCATTTTAAAATTATTTGTTTACATTTGTGTATAGGACAACAGCTGATATGAACAGTCTACGACGTCAAGAAACTGGTAGTTCATGCAATTTAGCTTGTAACTTTATAACTTTTATGTTATACATTATAAGAGAGTATGAGCTTTTCCACTAAATGCAAACATATGAAGAAAAAACGTCATCGGTCTCGACTCGCAACCAATGCCATGCCATGTTACCATAAAATCAGAAAAATTTAATGTTTCGTTAAAATTTTACTGAATATGTAAATTTTAGATATTTTATTGAATTGTCAGATTTTCATTTTTGATGAATATTAATCCTCTTAGTACAAACCATTTTGCAATGCAATACAGTTTTTCAACTAAAATGGTCAAATTGTAATGCAATAAATTGTTCATGCAATGCACTGTTTGCTATATGTAGACGTGATTAGTTGCGAGTATTTTATTGTTACTTTAATTGTGTTGCACAAACATTTGTTCTAGTAATTTATTCTATTGTTTGGTACTTTTTTTATAAAACTGTTCACGATCAATAACCAGCGAATAAAGTCACATTAAAATTTTGTAGTTTTGTGATTCTGTTCTTCAACGATTAACCGCGCGGCGTTTACTAACAAAGGTTGAGACCCGTAAATCGGGCTGTCCTGACCACTTGTGTATGTATGTATGTTTACTTACAAAGGGTGTAGTCTTTTAAGGATTGATTACCTCTTTTATATGTGATTCGAAGAAGGGCTTTCACTTATTATTTTATTTAATTTATTTTTTTAATATTGTCAAACATTTCATGCACTTTTTAATTTTCTCCGGATTGTCTCTTCCTAGCCTTAGCACTTCTGCATTATATTTCATTTTCCCTCGCTCGTTTTCATTTCCGTATTCTATTTATGACACACAACTAACACATACTTTTCGTGTTCGATTCGCTATAAATCTGACCAGCCTCTCAACACGCAATTCCGCACAATTAAAAATATTTTTTCATTCGACAAATAAACAGAGAAAAAATCCGCCAAAACATTTATTGTGGGTTTTTTATCTTCTTATTTTTATTTTTATTTGTATTTATATATATATATATATATATATATATATTTTTTTTGTTTGTTTGTTTGTTTCACATTCAAAATAGCTATTTTATATATACAAGAAAAATGCAAACAAGTATTCTAACATGCGATTCCCTCTTTAATAAAGTTGAAATATTTTTTACATTTTAATTCTAGAAATCAAAATCAGCTGCAAAATGTATTAAGGTGGCGTGCTATTCAGTTAACTGAATTCTGAAAAGTTTTCTTGGCTCCTGCAATTGTCGTTCATTAATTATTGGCCATACATGACTTAAGAGCCAACTCATTTCATGAATTTTATAATTCAATTAACGGCTGAAAAGAGTTTTGAAAATTTTACTTTTTTATAAATTTTTTATTATTATTTTATTTATTTATATTTTTTTATAATTTTACTTTGCAACAATAAGCCAATTGTATAATAATAATGTAATTTAAAGTGCAGAAATCCTCAATATATATATTGAGCTCGCCGATTTTACAAATGTTTTTTTTATTTTTTTATTATAAATATGAGTATAACAAATGTTAACATTTTTTTTTTAAGACTGAACTCATTTAATTTTTTTTTTTTTTGATTTACATATGCACATTCCTACTATTGTTGTTGCTATTTTCGGGCATTAAATTGTTTTGGGATAGCAGATACCTGCTATCTGTAAACTGTTTGCAATATTTCATAAGTTTGGCTAGAAATGTTTCGATTGGCTTGTGTTGTTCAATGTTCGGGTGGTGCATACTAATACTCGCAATGCCACTTTTCTTAAAGTCTGAGCAATTTTTCCCATAACCAGATTTTTATGAAGATCGTAGTTATAATTTGCAACGTAATGGAATGAACCAATATTGAAATCATCGTCTAGATTGTCTGTTCATATTTAATTCAATCGAATACTCGTCTTAAATTTTCCTATTCACTTTTTCTACTATAAGACCGAAAATATATAAACAGCCTACACTACTTTATAGAAATGAGTGTCCTATTCGCTCTTTCCAGTCACCTGCGACTTAAAGCTGGTGTTTTTGAATAGGTAAATCTTTGCTAGCTTGCCCACAATAACTTCTCAAAGTTTCATAGTAGCTAGATAAACGGTATAGGAATGCATACGGGACAAATAGATGGGCAAGCAAATAAACTAATAAAATATGTGTATGTTATATGAACATAATTTTAACCATTAAAAATGATTAATGTTATAATTTTTAACCGATTCAAAAAGTTATGAAAAAAAAATAAATATGAAAATTCATGATTCGCAGCATTTAGTTTACTACCATAAAAACTTCAACAATCCAATGGAAAGGGCTAATCTTGAAAAAGCCAAGTTCGGTCAAAGGTAAATTACAATGGCGTGTTGCATCGTGAGTTCTTGCCAGAAACTGGAGTTATGCGCCATTTGCATGAAGCGATACGACAAAATACGCCCGAAATTGTGGAACAATCAGACATGGATATTGCAACGCTACAATGCGACACACGTCATTGCATGTTAGTGATTTTTCCGGAAATTTCGGAACCGCCATCATACTTCAGCCACCGTATTTACCGGACTTGGCACCCTGTGACTGTTTCCTGTTTCAACATTTAAAACTGACCTTGAAAGGAAGGAGATTTACAACGATTGAGCAAACAAAGACCGCATCATTGGATTACCTGAATGCCATACTAAAAAGCGCTCATCAGAAGTGCTTTAAGAATGTGACGGGAACAAAATAGAAATAAATAAATAAATAAATATTTTTCGAGAAGAATAAAAAATCCTCTTACTTTTTGAACAAACCTCGTATTTCTGTTGGTTCTGAGTGAAAAATTAGGATAGCGGGGTTATTTAATTACATACTTCCGCCACAATGGAGGATTGTGTTTAAGGCACAGAGTACATTATGACCACCCAGTGTTCCTTAGGCTAGCCATTTTATGCTTAAAATCGTGTTTAGCAGGCTCTTAAGCAACATGGATCTCACAAATCTGTGAGCATATATATATATCCTATAATATTTATGTTCACAACAGTGAAATGCTCTTTAGTATCATATTTATTTCATATATCATGATTTATTTATAACCTCAAAAATATTGAAAATGCTAATTACTTGATTTACCTTAATTATATTATCCAAGAAATAATCCAGTTAAGTCGCACAGAATGGAAATAATTTATCTTATTTATTTATTTAGAATCGCAATGAAAACACAACTTTATTTCACAAATCACAAATCACATAAAATCACTACATATAATTTTTGCAGTGGTTTCACTTGAAAAACTTTCTCAATTTGCTTTTCTAATGATTTATTTTTACAAACGCACCAAATTTCATTTCCATTTCACTAGTAATATTTTCATTAGGGAAAACGTGCTACCACAACGTTTGCCGTAGAGGCAAAATCAAAATAATTTACACAGAAAATTCGCCTAAACTTTGGGTTGCTCCGTAACGACAAGAGCCGCCTTAGAAAAGTCTTTGGTGTTGCTGTCGTTCCTCACCGCAATCGACGATACAGTAGCATCAGTCGAATCGTCTAAGC
This sequence comes from Cacoxenus indagator, assembly GCA_035041755.1. Lineage (NCBI taxonomy): Eukaryota > Metazoa > Arthropoda > Insecta > Diptera > Drosophilidae > Cacoxenus > Cacoxenus indagator. The sequence goes on from JAWNKX010000665.1 coordinate 3,111,472, forward strand.
ACTTTTGACTCGCACTCGTGCCGGCACTGGCGGTGGCAGCGGCAGAACTTGAGCTGTTGCAACCGAGTAAAAATATCACAAAAGACACTTCAATTAAGTGACTAACGCTTTGGGAGAACGCGCCGGCAAAACGCTCCAAATTGTTCCAGCGCGGCACGCTCATATACAAACACATGCTGAGTGCGTTGTTGGCGATGAAAGCACAAAATTCTTGGCGTTGACAGTTTAAAAACTGTTGTAATTGTACGGAAAATATTTCACACCGCAAGTGGACACCACGTTTGTTATACCAACGCACTGTCAGAGGGAATTCTGAAGAGTGAATGAATGTCTCGCGTCAGAAACGCACTTTCTATAAATTCCTCAATTTCAGAACTGCAGCGGAGTGGTTTGTGATAAGCATTTTTCCGCTTGTGTTTGCTGTTCGTGCCGTAATTTTAGACTGGTCAGCACTGGTCAGCTGCTGCAACAACTACACGCACCAAAATCAAAGAATAAACACTCATTCAAGCCACGTTGTGTTGTGTTGATATGAACGAAAACCGCCCGTGATTTAATTAGTCCGCAGAAAACGTCCGCACGCATTGGCGTCTGTACGCCAACTGAATCGCAGCCTGCCAGATTCGCTGCCACTGCGTGTTTTGTCGGCATCGTCTGTACTTCCCAATAGAACAATATTGTATTTTCAGTGATGTTGCTCTCTTTGGCAACTCTCTTCCGGAAGGTGCTATATAAACGTCTAGCTTGAGAAAGTCGAGGCTCTTGTGTTGTTCGAAATTGGATTTCAATTAAAGTTCCGGTCAGAAAATATAATTTCCGTTTGAGTGTCTATGGAGATCAAAAGTTATTTTGTGTTTTTAAATAATAATAGGTTGGTTGTATTTGAAGAACGAAGATATATTCCCAATAACCGTAAGCATTAAAAACCACTAAGCGCTAAAATTTATTTTGAAATTTATTTTCAAAACTACTTCAAAAAGTTCTCTTTTATTGTCTTTTGACTCTCTTCAACACTTACATTAAAAACTCCCATGCTCTTTGAAACTCGGCGTTTGCGCACTGTGGAACTGGAAGCCAGCAATGGGTAATTGTAAAAACGCGCGAATCACAACAAAAACGCACAAAAACAAAGCAGTTTGCACGTGTTTTTGCTTTGCTTTTCACTTTTTCATTCGTAAACGGTAGAAAATGCAACAGGAAGTGCACGCTATGCGGCGAAAATCGGGTTAAATTAAAATAATACAATAAAAATTATCGGGACTTTTTTGGCCAAAATAAAAAAAATTTTAATAAAAAAATTATAAAAAACATTACAGCCAAATTCGAGTTGAACTCGCGTTGACAGGGTTTCGTACGTTCAATATTTTAGCATGTTTTTTTAAATCTGATTAGTGATGCCCATTTAGCCTTTTTCCGAACAGATCTGTCCTTATTTAAATGACTTAGCCGGAGAAAAATGTAAAACATATCCTATCCGGAAATTTATCTTTTTTAAGACGGACTTCCATACCATACGGTTATGCGGTTTTGCGGTAAATCATTGGTACGATTCATGTAAATTCATGCGTTACCAAGCGACCTACTACAAAAAATGCGGTTTGCCCAGTTATGTAATCACATAGAATACATTATTGATTTGACTTATGTTTAGGGTAGAATCAGTATTAATTTCAACATGTACAAATAGCAAAATAATTAGTAATGAGTGCCAATACCTTACTAACAACAAAACTCAACTGCAGTTTGCCGGATAAATGCATGAACAAAGTAGAATGTTGGTCAACTTTCTACAACACGTATGAGGTGCCGAATAAATACTGAACCAATGCCTCATACTGTAGTTACGCAGATGATGAGGACACAGACTTAATAGATCAGGCAATGAAACTAATCATGATTACCTACTCATAAATTCTAATTAACAAATAACATATAAAAAATAAAAATCAATAAATGTTGTCCTGTTTGTTGTCCTTTTGTTTCTTTAAGTTAACCGTTTTTTCCGCTTTTTACCAGGGACCACGGCGCGTTGGAGCCTTCGCGTCCGTCTCGCTCTTCGGATGTTAAAGCGTCTCGCTCTTCGCTTGTTAAATATTACCCTACTTAAAGTTTCTATTTTTTATGATTTCTGATTGAAAAAGTGATAGAAGTAGTTTTCCTTAATAGCTTACATCAAAGCTGATTCTGCGCCAAGATGAGAATGTACTAGGTACACTAGGTATTAATCTGATGGTGCAATATTGTTGAATGTGTGTTGTGTAGGCCTTTCAATGGCGTCAAACACACAGCATCACCTGCCTTGCCGTTAGTCATGTCTGGCATGTGATCAACCTTTCATCGTGCCTGTTAGTATTATTAGTCGATTTCGAGTTCATGGTCAAAATATATCAGTACAGTGTAAACTGTTTGTGGCGGATAATCAACTTCTGACAAATTCATATCGGATCTATTTTTAATACCGTTGTTAATCCAACTACGAACAGCGTATAATAAAGACTTGTAATTTTATTTCGCGGCGCCTTTTATTTTTCGTTAATTTTATCTTTAATCACCTTTTAAAATTTAAAGGTTGAGTAAAATAACTCCTCTTCGAAATTTCCTTTGTAATTATTTTTGTTCAACTAAATCAAAACAGGACCAGCAAAATACTCAGTTCATTATTATTATTTTTGTTTAATCCCAAGATTGAAAGGCGCATCGACAGCGAGAGGTCGGTAGTTATAATCACCCGGCGCTCTTCTTGTTCGACTCCTTCTGCATCTCTAAGTCGAACGAAATGCAAAATTAAATATAAACAAACAGATGCGAGGCCATGAATACAAATTAGGCACTTGTTTTTAACAACACCCACACACAACATCAGAATCGTGCCAGTACGAGACATTAACGGGCCGGGCTCATTCACTCAAACACACACACACACACACACACACATACACTCAAGCATTTTATGTCCATGGAAATACTCTTAAGGACATTGTTGCTTTGTTTCGATTAAATTTCCATAACGGCTTGTTCCTGTATTTATTGTTATTAACAATTTGAGTGCCAATTCAGTTTCCTTTTCTTCGATTGTCCTTTGTTGTTTGTGTCGTATTGCCTGCCTTGGCTTCTTACTTATTGTATTTGCTGCTGGCGTGTTTTCCATTTGTAATGGATGTCAATAAAAATGATGAACTCATAAATCTGACCTGGTGCATTAAATTTGAACGTGACACATTTTGACTTAATTATTTTTAATTTAAAATAATTCAAATGGTCCTGCGTGTGTAATTGTATGTACACAGAATATAAGCTTATACTTATCGGATGATCTATGACAAAAAGAGCAAAACACTCATAAATATAAATGAACATATGTATAACAAATAGGAAAGTTATAGTTACCGTCCCAACCACGAAAGTCGACAAAAAGTCAACGTCACCTGGACTTTATCTATATATATAAAAATGAAGTCATATTTCTGTGTGTAATATTATTCTGAGCTAACGCGTGAACGCATTCGAAAAATTCTTTTTGTATGTGCTTGAGGAAGTCGAGACGATGGTTTTTCAAATAAGTTTCCCTTTTTATGGTGCCCTGATATTGTTAGTTGTTGACTTTATACAGATATCGCCAGCTATTCCTCCATCTACTCCAGCTGTTGCAATAAACGCCTGCTTGAAATCTTAATTTTTATGGAGATTTGCACAAACATTGACACTTACTACAAATGTTCGTGCTCAATTGCAAAACGATCCATCAGTAGCTGAGTTCTCAAGACAACTGTTGCACATTGGAAATGATGCCGTACCAGTTGATGATATTGGATTTATCACACTTCCGAACGATTTTTGCCGATTCACAAATTCCAATGGAGAATTGGTTAACCGTGTGCTTCTAAACATAGCACAAAATAACAAAAATTATGATTGGTTGAGTGAAAGAGCACTATTGGCAGCAAAAAATAAGGATGTCAATGGATTTAATTCAGCCAATCAATTCAAAACTTCAGGCGTGTTGGTTTTATACAAATTATTGGATACGATTACGAATGAAGATGATGTGGTGATTCAAAGATCAAGATGTTTTGATTCCACGCAATCATTGGTGATTCCAACTGATTTGCCTTTCGAATTAAAACGACTTCAATTTCCGGTTCGTCTTGCTTTTGGAATGACGATTAATAAAGTGCCAGTCTTTGGGAATGTGTGCATTTAATTTGAATAATCCAGTCTTTTCGGCAACTATAGGCTGCGTGCTCTCGCGCAGGCAAACCATCGGCACTATTTGTTTATGCACAAGACAAAAAAATGTTGTGTATAATAGAGCAATGCAATAGAAAATACAAATTTTAATTTGATGTTTTCTCTTTCATACTACTTCATAATTTAATGCGCTGCAAAGCGGGTAGGATTCCGCTAGTACTTTCATAAAAATAGGACCAACCCTTTTTGATTAGTAGTATGAAAGTTTATAATTATTTTACGGTGAATTAAACTTCTTAGAGTGAAGCTTTTCGAAAGCCTATCGTAGACGCAAACCTACATAGCTTAACAGATTCTGTGGGCTTCGTAGCGCAAAGTTCATGTTTTCGACAAGCCCCAATTTTCAACAATAACAAAAAACTGTGTGCTAAACATAAACACAAATAAATATGTTCGCTCTCTGGATTTATTAAATTGCAGTGTTCAGTTTGCTTTGGCATTGTTTACTGTCACTTCGTAGGCAATGCATGTGGGAAAATGCAATCGCATCGACTGCGCTCAACACTGCGTGCTGTAAGTCGCGACTTTGACGGCATTAAATAAGTTTGTATTTTGTTTGTTTGGATTGCTTCTATGTCACCACCTTAATTTATTTCAGAATGCACCCATGGCCAACAAGCAACCTGCAAGGCTAGTGAAAAGGTACGTGTTTATTTAGTAGATACTCTTCGACAAACGCCGCTTATGAGTTTTTGAGAATTTAAAAATAATTAGCATATGACACGGCAATCGATCGTAATTGGTTCTCATACAGATCACACATCATAGTTATATTTAAAACATCATGTAAATGCTTTCAAAACAATTTATTTTTTAATTCTACTTTACTTATCAAAATACGAGTAGTCTCATTCCCGAGAAAAAAAATTCATTCTGACGCTTTTCTGACGTTTCGTTCACAAAATAAGCATTGGTGGCAGCATTTGACGAAAATCTCTTTCAAAAATTTGGAGAATGTGCAACTTCTTTCTTCAAACGCATTGATAACAACATATAATATTCGTTATTGATGGTCTTTGCTTACCCAAAACAGTCGACGACAAAATGTCTTGCACACCCCAAGGAACGGCCACCAAAAACATTCCACTTTGGATACACCTTTGTCATAAGCAAATGTTCGATGCCGTGAATCCGCATTGCATTTACCATGCTCATGCTATTCTCGAATGACATTTTTCCCACCAAAAACTAGTGTTAAGTAAACATATGATCTTTTTAAGGCATAAACTTCCGGACATATGTAATATATTATGCATTTATCAATTTATCGACTAATGTTTAAAATTCGCTGGATATCGTCTGACGATAGTAGCAAACCAAGACTAGGGTCAAAAATATTTAGACACTTATCTACTTAACTATGTCATAAAGTTGATTTAATTTGATGAGCAACAAGTTGCGAAATTTTCATAAATTTTATAATGTAATTACATATTACGCGTACATCGGGGGGCGTGTCAATCTGCATTTTTTGCTATCCAAGTACGCTAAAAAATATAATAGTTTACTTCCGATAAACACCGCGAGATTCATTACGTAATAATACTAGACAGGCTCATACAATTGACTATCACCTCTATTAGCCTACTAATCAAGCTTTTCGAAAAGAGCATTCTACGACAACAACATTTTTTTCTCATTCTCTCTATCTCTATTTCTCTCCGGTTCTCTCATTTTTAAATAAACAATATTTAACAACAATGAAGCTGATTTCGTTAAACAAGTATTCTGATAGCGGTAAGCGACGCTCGCCTACACTTCGCTAATTTCGATTACAACGGTTGGCGTTCAGTGTTTTGCGGTGCCTTAGAGCTGCTTGCTCGTTTAGTTCGCATTCAGCTTGGAACAAGTGAAATCATTGAAAATGTCGCTTGCCAATACAGAAGTAGAGTGGCTGCGCTCTGAAATACTACCAAAAATTCTAAAAAGTGGCCGATTAGTGGATAACTATAACGAAACACGAGCGGAAACATTCAATGTGACCAATGTCGATATCGCGTTCATTGGTGCCGAGGAGGCTTTCATGCTGACAACCTGTTATCGCGCGACGATCGATTTTGAATACGATAACGTTGCCCATACCCGAAGAATTGTTGTTAAGGTGAGTTGTACTGTGTTCTGTCGCCTAGAGATAAATATTAAAATCGCGCATGCGTTGTTTTACACCCCGTCACAAACAGCTTAATTTGTTTATCTACATTTTAACGAAACTGTAGTTTCCACATAATAGCTTTGTTTAATTATTCGACACGAGTACCGCAATAGACATGAGTAACAAGCGACAAGTTGCAATTTCGTATACTCGGCTAATTCTTAATGACAAAAAAAAATTAATTAATTAAAATAAAAATAAAAACCCTAAGAGAAACGTCAGCATTTAAATAATTAGGTGGAGCGTTAGCCTACGGAAACATCACGAAATAAATGTTCCGGCAGATTCGACCTTGAAACGCATCAGACTAAAGTTCAGCTCGATAAATTCATAAAAAAAAGTTTTACTAATAAGAACTTCAATTTGAATCACTGGTTTGTAGTGAAGGTACCCCACCTGGCGGTCGTATCCAACAAATGTGCAGCGTATGATAAAATTAAAACCTCTACGATCAACTCTCTAGCTCAAAACTTATTAACTATTAACTATCTCATCGATCTGATCCAGAATGTGTAGTCGCTCTAAATTGTTTGTTCACTGTGTTATAAATTCCACGATATGTCAATTCCGTGATACTATTCATAGAATGTTAATATTGTAGTATAACACCAATAGAAAAACAATGGTTGTGCAAATAATAGACATCTCGTTTCGTCAACTAATTCTTTCGGATTTCATGTTCGAAGGTCAAAACTTATCGAAACTTATCAAAACCTATAAAACACCAAGTTATTATTATCGTTTAGAGCTCATTACGCCTTTCTCCCTGCATAACAATAACAATATCTGAAATATCGGTACTATCGACATTAAGCAATTACAAATCGTTTGCAATTCACAACAAATACATATCAGTATTGAAATTATCTAAAAATCTACTTGAGAGGATGACTAGCATTTCCTTGATCGTTGATGTAAAATTTTCTAAACCAACAACAATCGAGAACGATTCTAACTTCGGCGTGAAGTAGTCTAGCTGAAGCGTTAATGTGGTGCAGAAATGTCTAGTGTTGAATCTAACGATCACCTCCCTGATTGTTGGTTTCATGCTGCATTGAAAAAACCTCGTAGTAGTTTTGGCTGCAACCTTTCAAGAATTTCAATAATAATATGAATTATAACATTGGGCTTGTGTGGAAACAATATAATCCAATAATTCCAAGATTGACTAATGTTCATATGTATACAACTACAATTTAGAATATGTATTATTCAAAATATTTTCCATCATTTTCTACAACCTTTTTCCACCTTTTTGATAACATGGCAATACCGCGCATGCCTAAGTACGATGTTGCTTTGGCAGCGAACCAATCATAGACTCATTCGTACTTCCTCAGCATTTCGAAACCGTGGTGTCTCAACCAAGTCATGCTGCATTGATCTAAAGAAGTGTTAATCAGAAGGCGCTATGTCTGATGAGTACGCAGGGTGCGGTAGAACAGTTCGAGCTTCAACAGTGTATTCTCCACAACTCTTGCACCGTGTGACCGAGCGTTGTCATGCAAGAGAATGACTTTGCGTCTGTTGCTCGCTATTGATGATCGTTTTAGCAACAATGAGATATTCGAACTTATTTGGACCTCCAAAAGCCGTTCTTTGTCATTTACATCAAAATCACCTATTTTTGAATCGTAGAAACCAAAACCGACAATTGGAATATGACGGCGCAGCAATGGAATAAGTTTCGAAAAGTCTTTAATGAGCTTCGGCAGCACATGTGGCGCGATGAGCTTACTCTATAGTATTTTCCCGCAAGCCTGGATTTTCTGAGCTCGTTAGGCATTTCCCTTTTTAAAAATAATTTTGTGTGTTTTTGAAATTTTTTTTCCTATTACCTTCGACACTAATTAACTATAATTGGTTGAAAACAAACGCGGAACGGAAATAAACGCTTTTAGCCACTTTGGTTTACATGCTTATATAATAATATATAGATAATGTTTGTACATTGAATTATTTATTGACTCAGAATTCTTATTAAGTGTCCGCTTGACCTCTTCCTCAATTGAGGATTAGGTTTAAGGCACAGGGTACATTATCACTACCCAGTGTTCCTTACTAAGTGTCTCATCCAGATGAAGCAAGTCATTTTTAAAATAAAGTAAAATGTTAAAATTTGAGTTTGACTTGTTAGCTAATAATTTATTTGCTTCATGTGATGAATCGCAGAAAACACCAGCCATACCAGAAGAGGTGTATGACGTGATCAACTTCGCAGCACTCTTCACAAATGAAATTGATTTCTATACGCGCATCTTGCCAGAATTACAAAAGTATGCCGGCGGCAAGTTTGCGGCACCAAAATACTATTACAGCCAAATGGAGCGCAGTTTTGCTACGATTATCCTTGGCGATTTCGCACCGTACGGCTGGCGCATGACAAAGTCAAAGGTAAACTTATCATTGGATCACGTTTTATTGGCAGGTGTGTAAGTGTTTTGAAATACCAGTGAACAATTTCAAGGTTCAAATCTTTATTGCAGTCAACTACATTGGCAAATTCCATAGTTTCGGTTTTGCCATAAAGCAGACAAATGCGGAGCTTTTTAAGGAGCTCACTTCGCGGCTGAAGGAATCGCGTTTTGCCAATGATGAGCTGCATGCCGATTGGGCACTAATATGTAAGACGAGCATAAAACGTGTGGTCAAAGCAACACATGATCATCAGCCCGACATTGACAAGCAGTTCGTAGAGAAGTTGGCACGATTGGTGATCGATTATGTGGGCTACGGGCGCCAACGTGTGGCGCCAGTTGAGCCCTTGGCAACGCTTTGCCACGGTGATTATCTGCGCAACAATGTGGCCTACAAATACGACGACAACGGTGCTCCCACAGATATTATAATGTTTGACTATCAAACTTTGCGCGTTTCTTCGCCTATGATCGACCTATCAGTATATCTCGCGTTGTCGACTTTCGCGGAGGTGCGTCACGCGCATTTCGATCGGATTTTTGACACCTACTGCAACGCCTTGTCCGAGACCTATGTGAAGCTAACCAAACGAACGCTGCCGACCTTCTTGAGGTAGGTGATGTTTTTCATAGTATTTTACAGCGCTAAATTTACTCTCCTACCACAAAATAGTCGCGACTCGCTGCTGAAGGAGTACATACGTTTCATACCCTACAGTTTAAGTGTTGCCTCCTCCTTTTTGAAGAATCAGGTAGCACCGGATGAACTGAGCAGCGATGAAATGCTTAATCGCGAACGCACACAGGAGGAGATAATTGATGAGGCCATGAATCGTGGCGGTGAGGTAGTTGATCGTGAGCTGGCCGACCAGGTGCGCGAACTCTACGATCTGAGTCGTACGAATGGCGTTGACATCGCCGAGGGCATTGCAAAGTATTAGTAGGTAGTTGTTTTTTATTTAAATAATGGTGCTGTTGGTTTGTTTTATTAATAAATTTGAAGGCTCGTGGTACGAGTAAGCGAGTCATTTTATCTTGGCTTTGCGCAACTAGCGTTAGGATATCGTTGGCAACACACATTTTATGCGCAGTTGATCTCCATGTGAGACACACAAATAATTCGTGTCAGCTACTGCGGCAGCTACTTTGCACCCAGTTGCCAATTGACGCATGCGCAGTGCTTTTCCAAAGGCCATGCAGCAACTTTGTTGCAAAGAAGCTGCCAGTGCATTTTCTATTGGTCGTTCTGAGGTATTGAGTATAGATTCCAAGTTTTGCTTATTACTTCCGAAAATTGGCAATGTGATAAATCGTCAGGCCAAAAAATATATAGAGAGGTTGAAAAATCATCCAAATAAACTAGCAAGGCGCCTTCTAAAACGACGCAGAATGGGAGGAGTTAGGGTGGCGAGACGGCTGAGAAGATTGCACCCTGGCGACCTCCGTAATATACTATATCCACTATACTATATCCCCACTTATTATTTAAGTTGTTTTGTTAATTTTTGTATATACAATTTAATTGAAGTTGTTCTAATAATAACAGAAACATTAAATATAAAGGGGAAAAAAAAACTCCGATTACCATGTGCCTAACGCCGTAGTGCAACTTAGTCGATTATTCAGAACTAACGCTTAAATGCCGCACATACTGCGTAAGTAATGTCAAGTCAAGCGCTGGGCGGTTGGATGGTAACGGAGTGCAATAAAGTGGTGCAGCATCTTGAAAACTCACGCACACAGGCGCGGCTAATCCAATTAAATTGACAGGCATATAAGTAGATAGCAATGCAAGGTAATTCGAAGTGAAGACGGCGATTTTTGTATGGCGGCAATATTGTTTGCAATTGCAATGAAGAAAAAGATGAAAAATGAAAAAAAGATGAAAAAATGAGAAAAAAAAACCAAAAAAGAGAATTTCGTGCAAAAAGTGGTACAAAAAAAAAAGGAATTTTGGGTCAGTCTGTTCTTTTAAATGAATTAGAATTCACTTCTACCAAAGAGTATTAAATGTAGAATACAAAATTGAACATGACACACGCTTGCTTCGATTTCGCAACAGGCACCTACTTTCTGAATTTCTGTTTGCCTGCTTACTTTGAGCTGCGATACAAATTTTGTTTTTTTTTCAGCTTCCTCAAACATAAAAAAAAATGGCACAAAGAAGCAAGAATTTTAACCACCGTTGCCACTCTCCACATTATTTTAATAGCGATTGTAAACGCTAATTTTAAATTTTGAATGGTAGACGTTGGCACGGACGGAAGATCTACTGGTGTTGGAATTTTTAGTGAGAAAATCAGCAGAGTCTTTGTTAAAATTAAGTTCTTTAAATATTCATTCCAGGCTGTGAAGAGAACGTGCCTTTTCGCCGAATTGCTGAAAACGCATTTGGAATTTTAACTCCGAGATTTAGGTTTTTATAGAACACTATCAACATTGCGCCGGAAAAAGTAAAATAATAACATTGGCTTGTTATTTACATAATTTTTTGAGTTACAAAAATGACGCCACATATTTCGATGGACAATGTATTCAGTTCAACATGAAAATTCATGACGATGACCTAGCTGATTTTGGCCAGCAAAGCCTTAATGCTTCCAATGCTAAAAACCCGACAAACGTAGCATACAATTTCAGGGAGACTTAATGCACTTATTTTAATACGGCGGAAGAATTTCCATGGCAAAACAATAAGTATTTGAAATTACTTCTTGCTTCAGTTTTGACAATAAAAAAATTTAAATAAATATATACTTGTTTGAAGGGAGCGACGACGCAAGGGTTGACGAAGGTCGTGTCAATCGTTGGATCCTATAAGGCTTACAGCGGATCATCGTTGGTTAGCCTTGGCAGTGATCATCCTGGCAGTACTGGTTTGTGGCTGTGGTCAGCTTGGCGTACTGGGATTTGAGAGAAGTTACCACCAATTGTAGAAAACTCAAGTCTCCGCGCGGGAAAGGGCACATTCGATTGAAGTGAGTGAACCGCCTTGTTGCGCAGATTTGTGGAAGTTGTTAAATTGCGCAAACAAAGTAATTATTATTTAATTATTTTCTAACATACGTTTGTTTTTCTTTGCAAAGAATTAGAGAGAAAAAAAATGCTGTGCATTTTAAAGAAAACCGTAATGAAATGCTTGATGAGTTTGATGGGCCAAATATATGCTTCAAACGTTTGAACAAATCTTTCCTTGAAAATGTGAAAAAAGCAGTTTAACGAGTCTGTGGGCTGTTTTTGCGTTTGAACAAACGTTTGACACAAATCGTCCATTTTGTCGCCATTTTTTCTTTTTCGTTCACTCCTTCTCTTCTTTCTCTTTAACCGTAATGCAAGCACTAATGCCACAGCACAATCATTGCTGTCCGAACTCACTGCAAGGAATTGTTTTCAACACCGATTTTGAACGCGGCTTCCACTATTCTGATTTGTTCCAAAATTATCTTAGGCCCTTCTTTATTTTATGGAATAGCTCTACAAATTATTAAACTCAGTAAATCCATATCCCTGTGACAGGTAGCCTTCTTTCTTGTTGTATTATTGTTCTACTTAAATTATATTTTGACAAATATTGGTTTTATTTGGTAGATTATTTTACCCGACCTCAGGGTAAAGTACGCTTCACGAAGACCAATAAATTCCTTACTTTTTTTTCTATTCAAAACAATGAATACAGATTAATTCAAGTGTTGATTAAACATTTTAATGCGAAAAATAGCACGTTGAAACGCAAGTTTGGCTTGATAAGTGTTATCCGGACTCTGTAAAAGAAGTGAAGAAAAAGCAATGTGCCGAAAATCAAAACTTTTTAATTTACTTACGGTGATCACATCGGTAAATCGCGAGTTCTAGACGCCCAATTGCACTTACATCACAGATCTGATCGCTTGTTTTTCATAACTTTAAAAGCAAACTGCCATAATGGAAAGGTAGTGTTGGTCACGAACTACAGCGAAACTAACAGAAGTGAATGTAAAAAATTGGCAACTCTGCGTGCCGCTTGCAGTTGTTTTTGTTTTTGTTTTACTCTGGTTGCACAATTTGTTTTTAAATTCCGGTCAATATTATTCAAATATTTAAAAAGAGATATGCTACAACCATCTAGACAACAAATATTGCGCCTATACAAGCATCTCATCAGATACGGCAACCAACTGCAGTTGTCCGACAAGAATTACTTTCTCGGACGTATACGAAGTGAGTTTCGCAGTCAACGCAATATAAGCGATCCGTTGCAGATCGAATTTAATTTTAAGGTAAGTAAATAAACCCATACTTAAGCTCAAATTATACATTACCTTCTTACAACAGCGTGGTGAAACACTTCTACGTAAAGGACGCGTACTCTAACCGGAAAAATGCTCTCTTCAGTGCTCCGCCTGTGTCGCCCAAAAACCAACGTGCTTTTTGCTGCTCACACACAGCTGCGTTGTAAATCCAATTCCAACTTGGATTATTCTAGTTACCCAACATTGAAGGAGGCCGTCATCGAAGAAAGTTTTACGCGTGGTAGTGGACCCGGTGGTCAAGCAGTAAACAAAACTTCAAACTGCGTCTTCCTGCGTCACTTACCCACCAACATCACAGTCAAATGTCACACACACCGCATTGCCTCTAGGAATCGCACTGAGGCTCGTAGATTGCTGCTAGAAAAGCTTGATGCATATTACAACGGTGAGCACTCAATAGCCGCCCAACTGAAACTAATTGAGCAAAAGAAGTCCACGGAGCGCAAACGGCGACAACAGAAAACCCAAGAAATGAAGCAACAATGGAAGCAGCGCGAAAGCGAGAGCAAACAGTAAAATTGTTATTGCCTTGTGTTATCAGTGCGTATATATATGAATGTATCTTTATTAAAGTAATTTGTTTACCAACTAGAAAATTCACCGAATTGGCTCGCTGCCTTCTTTTTCTTGGCAGTGTTTGAAGTCGTTGCATTGGAATCAAATTGCCTTTTAAGTGCTTGCAAATCAAGATATTTGCCGACTCCTTCACGGTATACTTTCAACGGCTCATTTAAACGGTTTTGCTTTTTCGCGTTGACTGCAGCGCCCTCTTTTTTAGCCACTTCTTCAGCACGTTCCTTCGCCAATATCTCAATGGCCTCTTGGAAAGGATTCACAAACACTTGTGCGGATTCTATAATGATGTCTTCAATAGGCCGATCTTTGTTGTCTACTTCAATGTTTTCCATTTTCTGAAGCGTTTCAAGGCCGCCCACAAGTTTGCCAAAGATAGTATGCTTGCCATCGAGTTGCTTACAAGAGCGATAAGTAATGAAGCTGTAAGGATGGATACGTTTTACAATGCTAACCTATTTTTTAAAAATATTTTTGTGTAGATCTTACAACTGTGAACCATTTGTGTTGGGACCGCAATTGGCCATTGACAAAACGCCGCGCCCAGTGTGCGACAAATTCGGTTTGAACTCATCTTCGAATTTTTTGCCCCAAACAGATTTACCGCCTGTGCCGCTGCCCGTGGGATCGCCACCTTGAATCTGAGGAAAACAAAATAGTTTGCTTATTGATGATTTTTAGCCCGTTTACTCACCATAAAATTTTTAATTGAACGATGGAACAGCACATTGTTATAGTAGCCATTGACGCAGTGTTGGATGAAATTATCGCAAGCACGCGGAGTCGCATCACAATAAAGTTCAAGATTCAGAGGCCCGAAATTCGTGTTCAGACGCACATAGCCCTTCTTCTTGACACGTTCATAAATCACCAGATCGTCGTCGATTATGGCCGCCTCAATTTGTGACACTGGCACCATTGCCGTCGATGTGAAACTGGCAGCAACTGCGCCGGTGGAGTAGTGGGCAGCGTTGAATTTATCAGCAACGCGCTTCGAGGTGCTCGGCGTTTCTTCCGCTGGCTGGTAGTCTTTCTCCAATTGTGCCAAGGTTTCTTTGGTTTCCAAGTTCATAGTTTTAATGCGTCCGGTGGGATCCTTGCGTTCTAATTGCTCCTCTTCCGTTAGCACCCGCAAGCGTTTGCGTATATGATAGAATTTTGAAATATCAAATTTCTCCAGATGCTGTGGATCTTGTATGGTAATGATGTCCTTTCGTAGAAAGGGCGTGTCGTCGACGAGATCTTTCCAGTTTTTCGTTTTTATGTTCAGCTGCTCGATTGCCTCCCAGGAGAATACGTTGCCAGTGGTCGCGACTGCCACAATATGTGAATTTTTGGAGAAAACTTTGAATAATGCCGGGCAGTGATATTCATTCTTGGCATTCTTGTGAAAGTTCAACTTGACTAAGGCTTTCGCGTCTTGCTTTGTTCCCGTTATTGGATTCAATTTGAATGTCTTGAGGAAAGCGTGTATCGCCTCTAGTTCAAACACATTGCCATCAAGGTCACAGTAGGGTATCTCGAACGGCACCATAGTAATGCAGCAATGGTCATAAGGCAGACGCTTAAATTTAATGTGCTCATTTTCGGCGGATTCCACCTTCTTACCACCATAGAACTCCGACCACTCCGTGTACGTGAGGTACCTGCAAAAGCATTGCGATATTATATATTATTTTATATATCGGAAGCCAAAGTATTCCACATTGCTTACATTTTATCCTTTTGATGTTGCCGTTTGCCCATTTTGGTGGTTTAATTGTATTTATGCTTTCAACGAATTTCTATATGAATTGCGGTTTGTTTACGTTTGCCATCAGAAGAAATGCCAACTTCTAGTTCACGGAATATACTTTTCTGCAGATGGCGCAGCCGACAACCCTAGCAGCCATATGGCCCACAGCTGCTCCTCATAAGTGCTGCGCAGATTGTTTATAGTATTCGCTTCATTAGTATTTTCGTTCCAGCGAAGTTAGGTTTCCATAATCAGTCGTAGATAGTTAAAGAGCAGAAAATCATAAAAATAAATTAATATTATAATTTTGTTCAGATACGGCAGGGCAATTGCATTTGCTAACTGAATGGCATAATTTAGTTGCAACTGCGCCATTTTCTCTGAACGTTTTGCTGATGATTACTCGGTTACAAGAACGACGACACTGATTTGTTTTTGTCTTTGTTGTTGCAAGTTCATTGGAGAAGAAGTGAAATTTGGTTGAGTGGTAATACAACAAAGAGAACCAAACGATTATACTATATACAAACGAAAGTGACTAAAATAAAATATAAATATATTTAGCCTTCGCCTTTGGGCGTTATGACTAGCCCAAATGTAAATTATCGGTCATTGGCCGAGGACAATCCATTTCGAGAATCCGATTATGGCGCGGAAGACTCAAAAGACGCAATACCCCACACAACAATATCAGATGCAGATACAAACTTCGACCATGAGGATACACCACGCAACAGTGGCGTCATGATACATATAGTGCCAGAGACGGACAAGGCCCGTTGGAATCACATAGAGGACTTGGATTCGTTCTTCACTCGCATGTATAATTATCAGCAGAAGCACGGGTTTTTGGTCATTGTGTTAGATGAGATATTTCAAGTGTTCCAATTTGGCTTCGTCATCTGGCTGCTCACAGTCACGACGCACTGCATACATCATGACGTACTATTTGGCGACAAGGCCCCTGGCGGGGGTGGGAATAAGACGACACTCAACGATGTGATAATACCCTCGGGTGAATGTGTAACCAGCTTTGGGGCACTCACGTTCACAATTTTAATTTTAGCGACAATCTACCTAGCCATAAGACTCTTCAAGATGATCTTTCACATTACGCAATACGCAGACATAAAAAAGTTCTATAATACGGCGCTGCGCATCGAGGACAACGAGTTAGACAACATCACCTGGCATGAGGTGCAACAACGTATACGAAAAGTACAGGCTGAGCAGCATATGTGCATTGACAAAGAGCAGCTAACCGAGCTGGATATCTACCACCGAATTCTGAGGTTCAAGAACTATCTTGTGGCGCTGATGAACAAACAGTTGCTACCTGTGCGCTTCCGTCTGCCGTTCTTGGGCGAAGTCGTCTCGCTAAGCCGCGGCCTGCTTTTGAACATCGAAATCATACTCTTTCGAAGTCCCGGTTCACCGTTTCAAAACAACTGGCAGCTACGCGACGAATTCGCAGTGCGCAGCAATCAAGTCGACCTGGCCAAGCGTCTCTCGAAGCTGATTGTCTGTGTGGCCTTATTCAATCTCCTGCTGGCGCCAATAATTTTCTTGTGGCAGATCATTCAAATCAGTTTCTCATATGCGAATATACTCAGAAAGGAACCGAGCGCACTTAGCCTGCGCACATGGTCGAACTACGGGCGCCTTTACCTGCGTCATTTCAACGAACTGGACCATGAGTTGGAAGCCAGATTAAACCGTGCCTACGAATACTCTGATCGTTACTTGAATTCATTTTCATCCCCTGTAATGGCTGTGATCGCACGTAACATACTGTTCGTCAGTGGCGGGCCGCTGCTGTTGATTTTGGCCGCGGGCATCTACGAGGAGCACGTCTTCCAGGTGGAGCACATGTTGACAATTATAACAGCGCTTACATTGCTCGGGCTGGTTTGCCGTACGCTAATACCTGACGAGAATTTGATTTGGTGTCCGGAGCAGCTGATGACAGCTATTTTGGCGCACGTGCACTACCTCCCATCTGACTTTAAGCAGAAAGCACACACAGCACAGGTGCGCAATGAGTTCAGTAACTTCTTCCAGTACAAGGCTGGTTATTTACTGAACGAGATCTTTAGTCCCTTCATAACGCCATTCGTGCTGATCTTCGTATTTCGCCCAAAATCACTGGAGATCGTGAAGTTCTTCCGAAGCTTCACTGTAAGCGTGCGTGGCGTCGGGAACGTTTGCTCGTTTGCACAGATGGATGTGCGCAAGCATGGCAATCCTGACTGGCAGGTGAATAACGGCTTTGATGCTGGTATTGCAGCCGTCCCTGCCGCCACCGCTGTTGGCGTTGCCGCTGGAGGAGTTCGTAAAGCACACAATAGCTCTATGGTCGACGGCAAGACGGAAATGTCGCTGGTGCGCTTCACGCTCAATAATCCTGAATGGAAAATGCCAAAGGAGGCGGAGAGCTTCATTAAGGGCATACGCGAGCATGCCATCCATGATCTAATTCAAGCAAAAACTGCTGTGCGTCCGGAGGATGCGGACAACCCACTTACACAGAGCCTCATGTCATTCGGCACCATGGGGGAGGAGTACTGCTGCATTGTAAATTCGGTACTTGCTGCACAGCCCAGGCCGCATCAAGTTGATGGTTCGCAACCGATGCGTGGTGGTGCCGTCGACGGAAGTTTTGCCATTGGCGGTAGCGTCACTAGCGGCGCTCACCTGGCTGACAGCGATTTTCGTCACATGCTGCAGCAGAATCTGGGTGCCAGTACAATGGGGACCAGCACACGTCATATGTCAACCTCTGGTTGTCCCCTGGACAGTATGCGACGAATGCGTCTGAGCAAAACGGAGGGACGAGTCGAGGGACCTAAGGAGACATTGCTGTACAGCTTGTATGGCTTGGATCCGAAACTTGTAAAGAATCCCATTGACGTTACCGTGGCCGATATGTGTCTCAGTGCTCTCTACTTGCACGAGCTAAGCCAACAAAAACGCCGCAATCGCCACCCACACCAGCCAGACATCGGCGAAGAGGACGAACCGGGCCCCAGCGGTGGACGCCACCTGCCGACGACGCCCCACTCGTCCGAGCATGCCTCGGGCACGGAAGCGCGCAACACTATAGTCACCTCGAAAG